>CM060846.1:190493011-191213011 GCA_030762175.1 Metallyticus violacea
GAAACATATTTCAAGATAGAAAGAAATTGAATATTATGGATTTTGAGAGTAATTGTAACAATTGGGTCGTGGGTTCGATACCCCTCAATCTGCATAGCGTCTAAACCGTGAGCCGTGGAGAAAAACCGAAGTGCTTCGGCATCAGGGTAACCCGAACATTAATTTGAAAGTACTTATAACTCAGTGGTTGCGGTTTCGATACATCTCAAAATTTTAATTTCGCGTAACTTCTAAGCCGTGGCTCGCAGAAAGAAACCAAAATATATTTCGAAATAGGAAGAATCGTAAGTATTATGAGATTTGAAAGCACTTGAAACAAGGGGGTCGTGTGTTCGAGACCCCTCACAAATTTATAAATCGTGGGTCGCAGAAAGGAACCGAAATGTATTTTGGCATCGGGGTAGCCTAAACATTTATTTGATAGTAATTGTAACTCGATGGTCGCAGGTTCGCCAGAATTCAAATCATTAAAACCGCGTAACTTATAAACCGTGGGTCGCAGAAAGAAACCGAAATATATTTCGGGATCGGAAGGACCTACATATAATGGAATTTGAAAGCACTTACATATCCTGTCTGATGAAACATTGCAGTTTACAGGTAGGGACGCTCGTGTGCCGTGTATGCGATCCACTCCGTCTCGCTGCACGGTGAGTGTCAGCTTGAGGAGTGTGCAATGCAACGTGACCATAAAAACATCAACTGTCAGGAAATTAATAAAATATCATTACCAACACCATGATTGAATTTACTATTTCTGTAATGAATAGGTATATACACGTACCTCAATCTACAAGTGGCTGTATGTCTCAATTTCATCTACACTATCTGTTGAACTGCCTTCTTCTGCTGCCTTCCCTATTATAATCCATAGCATCTTCATCACACTCTTCCTCACTACTCACAATACCTATGTTTATTACAATCCTTTCAACTTCCTCTTCCATTAACGCTCACGACGGATTTAGGTAGTAGTGCTAATGCAGTAAATCCGTGTTCTTTTAAAATCCTGTCCACTGTGTATACAGGTTGAGGCTTTTTTTTTTTTTTTTAGTTAAATCTGAGTTTGCAGTAAGATCTTTTAAACAGGAAAGTACGTCAGCTTTTCTAGGGAGTCATTGATATTTTATTTTTATTTTCTTGTATTGTGTGATATGATGCATTATCTAAAACAACAATGCGCCCAGATGACACATTTTGTACGAGACGTTTGTTTAACAATTTATTATAATTTCCCCCATTCATTTCATCATGATAATCTGCAGAATATTGATCGAATCATATATCAACTCTGCCCCTTTGACGGACCTATTTTACCACCACCGTGAACAACAATAGCTGTCTGCCCAATACTTTGGTTTACATATACAGCTTGCATATTATCATGGTGCCAATATTTGTTAACTGTATGAGTACAGATCCATGTTTCATTTGTATAAACAATTAGCTTCTTTGGCCCTTTTTAATGTTTTCTTAGCGTTCTCAGGTATGCTGCATGACGTGCAACTATGTCAGGCCACTTCATTAAAATGTGTCGTAAGTTTTTGCATTTCTTGAATCGCATGCCTTTCAGCATTCTCAAGAATGTATCTTCAAATTGTATCATTTCCTTAACAGCATTCAGGAGTTTTTTAACTTCGGAATTTCTTTTCGCTGCTCATAAAACTCCAAGAGCGTTTTGCGCACGAGACGCGTTTTGCAAAATCGTCAATTTCAATTTTCATTGTATACGGACGGCTTTTACTAGAAGCTAATTATTTCTCCATTGGACCTTAATTTCTCACCCTCCTTCGCTATATCATGTATGGTTCTTTCAGTTTACCCCACTGCCGTTGCTGTCCTTTTCACATTATTGTTTAAAAGGAATGATAAAAGCCTTTCCTCTTTCCAAAACTGTAGCATATCCTATATAATCTGTTTTGCGAGTGTATAACTTCGCGTGATGACTTTTGGCGGAGTGTTTGCTCATGTGTACGGCCACTTCTGATACCCACTAGCTGACTGCATGCACGGAACTGTTGTATTTCTTTACTGCAGCGCTGTGCATAGTACATCATAAAAGGGTGACGTTATTACAGTATCGTAATCGGTTCCACTGCCTGCCGTGTGCAAAGTTTCTTCAGACAGGTATTAACATTTGAGCATTGGGTTCAATTGTTTTTTTTTTTATTGATTTATTTATGGACGCTCTTTAACATCTCAGGTCATCAGCGTCCCATTCTATTCAGGGCGTGAAACGGCCTACAAATTTTGCTCAGAGGCCTCTCTTTCAGACTTGAGGTTCTTTTTCGTGCCGTAAATATACGACACGGGACCTACCTCTCTACCTCCCTTCCGAAGGAAGCCATACTTAGGATTTTTACGCCCGAAAAAATCCATCGGTCCTGGCCGGGTTTGAACCCGCGATCTTGCGTTTAGGAGCCAAGTATGGTAACCACTACACCACCAGGACCGACTCTTGGGTTCGAAACCCCTCACAACTTCAAACCGGCGTAGCGGCTAAACCGTGGGCCCTGTAGATATGGGGTGTATTTGTAAAAATTAAGTTGTTGTGGGTGTTAATAATAACAGGGGTGAGTAATGCTGAGGATAATTGTGTTAAGTTTTGGAGATGTGGGTTTAGAGTAGATGATGTGACTGGTATGTTGAATAATTTGATGATATGCTATGAGGATAATGAAATGTTAAATTGTTCAATTGTTCATGTAGATTTAATAGGACTATAATGAAATGGATGGGGTAAGAAATGTGTATAATTGTTTAAGCCTAACAAGATGGGGGAGGAAAACAGTGTGAACTGTATGTATTATGGTAATAAATTAATTAAAAACAGTAGGGCATGGAAAATATAAGCATGCAAATGTAAGAAAAAGTGCGATATTTAAGATATGTAAATAATGAATATAATGGGTAAAATTAATAATAAAATGTTGAAATGAAAAAATAATAAACATAAATAACCATCCCACCCCATACAATTTCCCCTATATAACTATACTAAACCAACCAATCATTACGCATTTTCTTTCATCCACTCATATACTTCTTCATTGTATGTACCAATCAGTGCGTTCCTTATTTCCACCAATCATATCATTACACGTCTCGTATCTACCTACTGTTTACTCCCTACATTGAATCAGTTTTGGTACCTCACCGACACCTAACCTACACACACATCAATCATCCTTCACATCTGGTAAGCAAGTTTTTGTTAATTTTATACTCGCAATTTTTTTATGTTATATGCAGTTCTAATACACATATTTTTTCAACAAATGTGGCTAATAATTTTAAAATACACTGAATACAATACTCAATGATGCTGAATTTTTGACTTCATTGTAAATAAAATAAAACATGCATGCACTGTAACAACAAAATACATGAATAAAACATGTATGTACTATAACAACAACAAAAATGAGGTGCATGACACACAAAAAGTGATGTGAAAAACTTCAACAACAAAAAAAAAAAAAGACACCTTTAGATAAAATGAAACGTGTGTAGTGTAAAACAACATAGTATAAGCTGTAATAATACCAAAAATTAGCCCTGCAGCACTCAAAAAATATTATGCTAAAAACTGTCACCCCTCAAAAAAGGCAATACGGAATAAAATAAAGTCTGTATGCAATGTGAAAACAAAATACATAAATAAAACATGTGTACAGTAAAAACAAAATAATAATGATGCTGCTGCTGCTGATGATGATCATCATCATAATAAAATGCTTATACATACTGTAACAAAAAACAATCAAAAATGAGGCCCACTGCACCCAATTAAATGTGATGCCAAAAAATGTATATGCTAAAATACACAAATAAAACATGTATGTGCTGTAAACAAATAATAGTAAAATTAGCCCAGTGGCATTCACTTTAAAATGATGGTTAAAAAAAAATTTATATACGTAGTAAGAACAAAATACATAAATAAAACGTGTATGTACTGTAAATGATGATGATGATGATGATGATGATGATGATGATGATGATGATGATGATGATGATAGCCCTGTGGCAGGCAATTAAAAATGATGCCAAAACAACACTAGCATCCCTAGCAGATGACCTTGGCAGTGTGGCGTCATTTAATTGCTCCCTGCAGGGTTAATACTGTGGCTGCACCTTCATTCTTCTTATTCTTCTTCAAGTGTCTCCACCAATCTTGCAATATAGCAATAGTCCCAATTTTGAATAATCTGCAAATATACCTGTTACATTTTTATCAGGATTAAATAACATAATTCTTCTATAATATAAAGAACTCTTCTTGCAAACTTTCCCTGTATATTGGATGTATAATTGCCATTTACCAGTTTTTCAATGTTGCTTATTTATAATTATAAAACAGATTTTTTAATCTATTCAAATCTTCATAACAACTTTTAAAATATTCTGTCGGTAGGTCATCTGTACCTAGTGCTTTCTTCTCTTCTTTCCTCCCTTTTTTTCCTATTTTAAAATGTCTACCCGTGTGAATGAACAATCCAACTTTTGAGTACTATATCCCCCATATCTAAATTCCACTTTTAACATTTTCCCTTTATAGCATGAATAAATTCTTGGAAGTAGTTTATCCACTCAGATGCCATTATATGGGCATAACAACTTTTAAAATATTCTGCTGGTAGGCTATCTATACTTATTGCTCTATTCTCCTCCTTCCCCCCTCTGTTTTTTTTTTTCCTGTTTTAAAATCTCTGCCCATGTGAATGAACAAATCAACTAAGTATTATTTACCCTAAATCTAATTCCACTTTTAACGTTTTCCCTTTATAGCATGAATAAACTCTTGAAGTAATTGTGATCCATTCTGATGTCATTATATGGACATCTCCTGATTAGTATGTAATATATTTCTTAGAACTACCCACATCTGATTTACCTGATTGTATTATGACTTTGATCTCATGTGTTGCATAAAAACTGCACTTTTGTTTTTTAAGTTCGAACAAATGCTTATGTACCTCTCTTAACCCTAACATCTTAATTATATTTTCACATTGATTATTCTCTCTCCATTATATTACTGCTTCTTTAATTAAAATTTTCATCCTATGCAATCCTTATTAAAGCAATCACTCATAAATTCATAAACCTTCTAAAATTCTTGATCACATTATATACTGCCAATTTCAAAGTAAATTCACATGTTTCCAGAATCATTTTTGTTCCATTTGTGCTGACCCTTTTTTTTTCTTACTCTATAGCGTATGAACACAATTAACTATAGGAAAATTCAGCGTGTTACTAAATTACTATTGTGTTATTTCCTTCTACTTGCAGCTTAATCCCTTTCCTAGTGTACTTGTCATGTTTCCTAAATTCTTTTTGTTAAGCATTGTCATTATATCTAATTACACTTTCTAATGGTCATTCACAAACTTGTATTCTACTTGGTTATCTTTCCCCCAAACCAATATGTATTATAAAATCAGTATTTTCACAAAACAAAAATGTATTAACTTAAAGCTCTCTTCACTCTTCAGAAACTGCCACGGGTGGCCGAGGTCATTAAGGCGCGGACTTGTGAGCGGAAGGTCTGGGTTTGGAATCCAGCCAGGACTGTTCTCCCTGGCTGAAGTTTTTTCCAGGTTTTCGTCAGTTATCTTAAATGGCAAATGCTGGGGAGCTACCCTAAACTTAGGCCTGGAAATTTTCCGTCCTTAAAAAAAATAAATCCTTTGTGAATATATCATTTCATCTCATGTATCATCAATGTCCATTGCCTGTGGTGTCTCTGTAGCAAAAACGGACGTTAAACACTATTCATATATATATATATACTCTTCAGATCATCTTTACTCACCCCTTCCATAAGCCATAATCAGATCTGCATTCCATTTCTTCACCTTCATTACTCTTTACCATCTACTACTAAAATTATCTCAACCATTTTGTAATTTTTCCATCTTTCTTTCATTTCTCAAATCTCTTGCTCAAGCCTCTGCAAAAGATCTGAAACATAAAATTAAGACATTTTTGGGAGTTATAAATAATATCTTTAGTAATTATTTTTTTTAAAATTAACACCTGCATGACAATAAACATTTCCTCTCTTTAACTTCTTTCTTCAGGTGTTAAAACTAGGCATCCTGCAACTCTTCTCTCATTCTTCCTGATACAATTTTATTTTTATCTCAGAATCTTTTATTTCAATCCACCATTATTCACCTTATCTCTATAGCTGTTGATAGTTAAATATTTCTCAAGAGTTCTTTATGGAATTCTAACCAAAACTTCTTCTAAGCCTTACAACTCCAAAATCCCAATTTCATTGCCCCTTCTCTAATAGATGGTCATGAGCTAAGTGGTTCAGGTAATAATGCTTGTGATATGTTTACGGAATGTCGGAATCCACACAGTGAAACTTTTGTTAATCTTATTTTGATTTAAAGTAAAACACTAAAAATCATGTCGTCACATTAAAACTCTCTTTAAGTTTCACAAACACACTTATAAAAGTAATTTTGGTACATGTTTCGTGAGGTACATTCCTCACATTGTCAACCAAAATGTCGACTGAGGAGTCAATTTCAGCAAGGCATGTATGTTGCTATGTTTGCTCTGGTGGTCTGTTAATGAACTTAAACAATATGTTGTCTGCTTCTGGTATATCAAAATTCATAAGTTTGTATTCATGCTTGTGATTTTCATTCTGGAGGTACTGATTTCAAATCCCTTGGGGCTGGCCAACTTGACGGAGATTTTTGTGGTTTCCCCTAGTTGCCTAAGCAAATTCCGGGATGGATCTATCCACTCCACATATTTTGTGCTCTCCCATTTCATATCATTTAATTTTATTGGTTTTGTTACAGGGTCAAAAGTGCAGGGGAAGATGGGCTGGTGTGCTATGACAGTGGCTTGCAGTTTGAAAAGTTTTTTGGCACAGCATCTGGTATGGAAATGGGCATTCTGAGGAACCCTCTACATTTGTGCTTCAACACCCATGTTTCACTTTCCATGGATCCTGACCATCCAATGCCTCCCTCATCTCATTCCTTCCTCCCAAATATGCCTCCAATGGCGGTGTAGGTAGAAATGGCCAGTCCTTAAGTAAAGGTGCAGTACTGAAATATCCTACTTCAGCCCTAATAATCCAGTCCATTTGATGGTCCCATTTTTACCAATTCTTAAACCTGAAAGCTTGTACTTTTTCATGCTTTTAAGCTGGACTACCGTTTACCTTATTGCTTCCTTCTACAATCATGCATTGCTTTTTTCACAGCAGTCACTTTATATTTAAAGCAGAATTCCATGCAGAGTCAACACAATACTTAATTCAGATTTTAGTATGTTGTGATTAAATCTTCTATCCCCGCCTTCCACTCTTACATTCCCTTCTTTGTGTAACAATTGTTACTTCAGCATTTTTCTTTTTTTCTTGGTGATATTGCTGTAGCATGCATTTGTTGTTCTGATCTTCAATACCCTAACCAAATGCTACAGAGGTCTTTGACTTCCTGTTTACTGCTGCATAGTTTCCCCTCTTTTTGTAACTAACACTATCCTTTTCTCCGATGCTGCCAATATCCTTTAACTCCTTCTTGCCTACCACTAAAAGTTCTCTTCCAGTCAATCCACAACTGCAGGTTTTTTACATGTTTTCTCTCCATTTCGCCTAGCTTCTTACTTTTCTTGAATGAGTTGCTTTTGAAAGACATTTTGTTTAGATTAAAAATATTTATTTATTAAAATACCTTATCCTTTCAGATTTTTTCTCTTAACATTTTGTATACAATATTTTAAGAAATAAATCTCACAACTCTCATTGTTTTTACAAGTCTTCTTCTCTGAAAATATCTCTACTATCTCTCATTCTCTCAGCTCCATTCCTAGCTTCTTTTTCTGAAATTATTGAAAAGGGCTAAACCTCTTTTCTCTCTTCCATAACTGAAAAAGTCCCAGTCAATGTATAATGTTTTTCTTATAGTATTTCAATTATGTTCTTAATTTTGTGGTGGAAAATAAGGATGTGATTAATTGTCAGCCACACATTAAAAGGCCCATATGTGACGGGAAATAACAATCATTAATTAATTGAGAGGATGAAAGGTAATTAATTATTAGGTATTTATGCTTGGAATGGATTGTTCTATGGATTACCTATTTTACACCCATCCGGGAATTTTTGGGTTGGACATGTTTGAGGCAGTATGGGGGCTGCAGAAGTCTTCCTGATGTAACTTTCAATCCTCTTCTCCATGTACTGATTCGAAGATGAGACTGCATTAGGATGTCTCTGTCTTCTTCTGCTCCGGCTATATGAAACTTCTAACTAGTAGCTTTTTTTTTTAATGTAAAACAATTCTCGGGTCAAGGAATTGAATAGGTTTTTGTCACATGAATGGGAACAAAATGAGTCCATTTCCCACAAGAGTTTTATTGTTGGTACACTTTTACACTTGGGGATTAAAGTTAGTTAATGGTAATTGTCTGTAAGGAACTTCGACTCCGTGTAACTCATATTTCAATTAACTGTTTGTTATTGTGCAAAAATCACTCAGGGAAAAATTTGTCAGAATATGATAAAGCACAATAGTTGTGTTTTTCCGATGCATTTCCTAATGCAACTTAGCTTCCACTAGACCGGATTTTCACTTATCTGCCTTCACACTAACTGGCTTCCTCCCACTATCCACTGACAACACTAATACTGTAACTCTAACTGCTACTGACACCTCGACTGCCACTCAGAATGACACTGCCTTAATTCGTCTCAATCTGATAGTTTTATTTGGCAACAGTCTGATGATCCATATAACACTTCTTAGGTCTTAATTATTCTGTTTTAATTATTCTACTGTACTATTCATTTACTGTTCATTACGATTTATGTTACAAAACCTGATGGTAAATCTTTTTGCAATTCTTCTGGCTGCTAGAGGCGGGGGTGTTGCAATCTATTGCATGAAAAGATATATTATAACTTGTTTTTTGTTTCCTGTTTATGAAGAAGTTTGCATAATATATTTTACCTAGGGGATGCAACAGTCAATGTTCCTTTGTTTGCCTTACATAAAAGATTCTAACGATTTATAGCTAGTTTCAGGGTCACCATGGTTATTACAAGAAAAAGGAATCAAGTTATTTATGACCTTCAATCGGCCCTTTTTGTGTAACAAGAGATTCAATTTTTGCCAAAACTAATGACTTTGTGATATTTGGAAAGATACTTGTCTTCCCCCTTCTAGTTCATAAATTGTATACCTTCTAATTTTGATACTAATTTAATATTCTTATAATCATCATGATTACCTGGGTATTTGTGTGGGATGGGAATCTTCAGCTTCAATTTCTTCCCCTTCCTTTTGGTACCAGTCATTTCTTTCTTAAATTCTTGATTTCTTTCTCTAATATGTCTTTTCTTATTCAATGTTTCCATTTTGTTGAATTTATCCATATATTTTTTCTGAAGGTACTTAGGATTGCATGAGATTCTATGAATGCTATTACCAGAAGCACCATAATCAAAACTTTCCATCAGTATAAAATTCATTACTTCATCTTCCTCTCATGTTTTATTCCTATAGATTATAGATGTAAGTGCAACTTTCTTCTGGGCTATTGTGCCTTGATCTGCTGGAAATGAGCTTATCTCCAGCAGACCATGGCACAACAGCCTGGAATAAAATTGTAGTTACATCTATGACTCCAACTGTGAAAGCCTACGTTCTTTCATGACGTATAGATTATCTTTGATTTTTAGGACTCCAATCTTGATAAGCTACAATATCTATGCTCATTGTCACATATTCCATTCTTTAGACTTTGGGAGCTTAATCATTACACACATCACCTATGATATGCTAACCTAGCACTCCAACATAAGTGGTTTTTCAAAATATATGCTAAAGTGCGAAAAATATACAACTCCAAACTTGTGGGCTAGCATGAAACAAAAGGCAATAGAAGACAATTCAAGGTAGTTGAGCTGCTAATATCAACAATGCACCTTCAGCATCTTATCATTGCATATAAAAGTAATCTGTGGAAGCTTCTACAAGATTTAATGGTCCTACTACAAGAGTTCTGTTTTTATAATGTAGAATCACATAAAAAGACTTTCGTCATCATACCATTTAATGATGGTATAATAAGCACAAATGTATGATTTTAAAATTTGAATCCTAAAATTAATGCTCCTGATGGTTGTGCATCCTACAGCAAGTAGTAAATATGGATATTAATTATATAAATATATCTTTAAAGAACTTCTATAGTGGAAGTTTAATTATAAATTAAATATTTTAGTTAATGAATCAATTATATATTTTTTATATTTACCAATGTTTATTGACAGAATATGTTACAGCTAAATCAACTGGCAGGCAATCCAAATAGCCTCTTGGAAGCTTACTGGCTTTCAAAGGGAGAATACAAAATTTTGTAATTAAATTGTTATCTGTAGGAATCTTGAAATTCATCAATCTATCTTCATTTTCCTTTATGTTCATCTTTTCCCATAAGCTCAGCTCCAATGGTAGATATGTTGATTGTAACAATTTTGATTTCTTTTCTATTTCATGATATTTCCCAAAAGTAGTTTGCTACAGCTGATTTGTCTTTTTGTTTATATCTAATATTCCTGACATTTTCTTTAAGTCTCGTCTTTATATTTCTTTTTGTTTTCCCAATATATTTTATAGCAATATGATCAGCTAATTTGGTACATTCCTATATTCTTTTCTGGGGGCATGCTATCAATTTGATTGGATGTTATGACATTCTTTGTACTGTACTTGCTCTATGGAGCTAAGGAGATGTTGAATTCCTTGAATTTTTTTTAAAATTGTTGCAAGGCCCAAAGTTGATATCTACAATTTTTGAACTTTAGTTTCTCTTTCACCAATGATTGTAGTTACTTCCTTTATCTGTTTTTACTTTATGAATCTCTGTATCTTTTATCTGCTAATTCTTTACTGAAGCCATTCTATTCTTCAATTTCTACTATATGTGTTTATCCTTATTATATTCTATTTCATTTAAGGGAACATTTATCAGTTTGTAAATTAAACTATTGATAATTGCATGTAGGAGAGACCTGGAATTGAAACCATTGACTTTTATATAGATGTTGTTATTTTCTATCTCTGCTGTAAACTTTATTGGTGAATCTTTTAAACTGAGTAATTTCAATGCATTCTTAAACTTAGTTCATTAACAGTTGCAAAGATATCATGCACATATCTGAATCTTTTTAAATATATGTGATACTTGCTGAAAGGTTGAGAGTGGATTCCCCAATGACTAAACTTGATTTATAAAATTTTCCAATAAAAGTAAAGAATGTTTGGTTTTTACAAAACTCAGTAAGATATGTATATTCTTCAACTATGTTATTGTCTAGATCTGTTAATTTCAGCCTTTTTCTGAGGTATATAATTAGTTTATGTTTTGGAACACTGGGAAAAGGGAAATAATACTAAAGAAACATCTAATCAGATTGACAAAATTCCCCCAGAAAGAAACAAAGAATCTACCAAATTAACTGTTTGCAATAAAACATAAATTGGAAAAACAGAAAGAATATAAATATCAGACTTTAAGGGCATTTCAGGAGTATCAGGTATAAACAAAGAGATAAATCAACTCTAGCCAATCCCCTTTTTTGGGAAATGAATCATGAAATAGAAAGGAAATCAAAATTGTTAAAATCAGCACAATTACCATTGAAACTGAGCTTATGGAAAAATACATAAAGAAAAATGAAGATGGATTGAGAATTTCACGTTTTCTACATGTGGCAGTTTAATTGCAAAATTTTGTAATCTCTCACGAAAAAACAGTCCAAGAAACTATTTGGATCACCTGCCAGTTGACTAGCAGCCGAGGATGTGTACAAGGGCCCATAAACATTGGTAAGGGAAGAAATAAGGGTATATAATAGTCTCATTAACTAAAGTATTTAATTTATATATTTTAATTTACTTTGTTTATATTAATGTAATTTTTCGCATTTGATGATCACTGGCATGAAGAAGCACTTCTATTTCATTATCAGCCTGAGATAGTCCTACAGTGATAGCAGGCAAATTAAAGAGCTGGAAATAATAATTGGAACTTGTATAATGAAGCAATCATATAATTAAGATTATTATATGATTGAGTTAAACTACACATTCTTATTAGCTCCACTTACTTGTTAAAATTCAGTACATGTTTCACAGACAAAATTGCAGTCAGCAGTTAGCTGAGACTGCAGACAAGGGTCAATGAAACATGTACTACATTTAAATAATTGGAGCCAATAACAGTGTGTAGTTTGACTCAATCACACAATAATATTAAATTTAATAAACCTCTTTTTTCCTGCTTTGACATGCTATTAAAAGAATATTTAAAAAAAGCAAATAATTTTATTCAGTACTCATCCATGACTGTTATTTCATAAATGTATTCATTTTGTTTTTCAGGGTAGTAAGCTTTGGGTTATTAAGTTATTTCCCTGAAGTTCAGATAAACATTCAAATTTTCAACTTTAAATGTTACTGTACATATGTTTTATTTTCTGATATTCTGTGACAATAACTATAGATGGGTGGAATAAGGGTTAAATTAAAATTAATTTGTTTTGAACTATTATAGTTGAAAAATTATAAGTAAATAATTAAGCCTGTGAATGAACTGTGCTTATCAATAAACACTTAAGAATATGTTTCACAGGCCATTGTCTGCATTATCAGCTGTAAGTCCATTGCCAGACCTGCTGTCTAATGGATGGTTTGATTGGTGTGCCTCAACACTTGATGAACTTATGGATCAGCTTCTCCTCTGTCATGATATCAAAGTTCATATCTTTATCCTCAAGATCTTTTCCATGTGTTCAAATTCTACAACATATCAAAATTTTCCATTATGCTTTTCTTTTCTATATTATGGTTATTCTCCCAAAAATCATAAACTGCTGCTAATTTCTCTGTTTGTTTACATTTGTTGTTTCCTCAATGTTAGGATTAAACCTAACTCCTGTAGTTCTCTTGGTTTTTCATATATATATCATGCTGCAATCCAAGTAATCAATTTTGTAAATATCTGGTTTCTTCTCATTTGGTATTCTGTCCAGGTTCTCTGAATTAACTAGCTTATTTGACTGAATTGGTATTTTGGGGCCAATGTGATATTGTAGTTATGAAAATTCTGAAAATTCCTGATGGCCTAAGGGTGATATATGAATATTTGTTAATGGTTGCTTATATTCTGGCTGTTAATGTTGTGAACCATTTTAATTGTAATCTGTTTTTAAATTCTCTGCTCCTCTTTTGCATTATTTTCCTGCTGTTAGTATTAAGTGCGAGTGTTCAAGGTTATATTCTGATTCATTTATGGTTATTGTAACCATTCTGTGGGCTAAACTATTTAGTATTCCATGTTTGTGCCTTCTAGGGTTGAAATAGTCTGCCTATATGTAATTGTCCTACTGCTGCTCTTTCTACATTATCCAAACTCTTGAACTATTACCTATCTTAATACTTTTCAAGTACAGGAGGGGGTTCATGTCATTTTTTTCTAATTCCACTGTGAATTTGATTTCTTTATCTTTAAATTCTGCAATATCAAAGCATCTTCCAAATGTCTTTTGTTGACCACTGCAAAAGCTTTATCCACATACCTATGCCAAATCTTGAAAATGTATGAGAATGGATTGGTGACTTGAATTTCAATATTACCAATGAATACATTGGCAAGAAACGGTGACAGAAGGTTTTCCATAGTTTATCTTGACTATTATATATAGAATTTTCAAATAAATGTGAAAAACATTTTGGTTTACACAGATTTCAGTTAGTTGCATTATTTCTTCAATTTCTTCCTTGCTTAGGATTAATTGATTGCAGCCATTCAAGTATATAGTATATAGGTTCATAGACTTCTTCAATAGAAAACTATGTAGCAGATATCAAAATAGCATGTCACTCATTAAAGACATAGATAAACACATAATAAAAAAGAACTGTAGCAAAATTTTAGAAAAACTAAAGACAAGCAAACATTACAAAACCAACAACTACCAAAGTATCATCAAAAATCTTAAGTCAAAACCCGTGGTCTATACAAAAGCAGACAAAAGTAATACAATCGCAATCCTAGATGAAGAAGATTATATACATAGAGTAGAAAATTTATTAAAAGGACCAGATTACATCACATTGGATAAGAATCCTCTCGGTTCACCAGTAAATGATTCAACAAAATTTTGAAAGAAATAAAAACAATACCAGATGGCCAAAAATGAAAAATATTAACAAACAACCCCATTCTCCCCAGACTCTATGAGCTCCCAAAAATCCATAAGACTAACAATAGTATGAGACCAATAGTCAATCAAATAAATTCCCCCATTTATGAATTAGCTAAGTGGCTCAAACAGAAATTTTCTTCACTCCCTAAATTCAACAGCCTAAACATTAAAAGCTGTCTTGAATTGGTAGAGAAAATCAAACATACCTCCATTTCTAAAGAGGATGAGTTAGTTTTGTTTTAGGAAAAACCTTATTCCCGAGCATCCCCAAAGAAAAGCTATTAACACTATTAAAAAATGGCTCACCAATATTGGTTTACAAAATGAAGAAACAGAAGATCTTATTAAATTGACGAACCTATGTATCATCCAACAGAGCGCCTTCAGTTTCAATAGTAAAATATACCAACAGATCACACTAGCAATGGGAAACCCATTATCATCAACTTTAGCAGAACTATACATGGGATCATTTGAAACACATATCACCAAAGCCTTTCCTTGGATATTCAAAACCTGGCATAGATACATAGATGACATATTTGCTATAGTACCGAAGAAACACTTAGGTGATTCCCTCAAACTACTCAACTTACAAGACAAACCTGTTAAATTCACTATAGAAATTGAGAAAGATGGATGGTTTCCATTCTTAGATCTAAAACTAATCAGAAAAGAGAACAATATACAGTTTGGAATATATCGTAAAGTGACACATACAGATAATTTCATAACAAAGAATGGATTCAACCCAGTACCACACCAATATGCACTATTCAATAGTTTGACTTTTAGACTGGTCAACATCCCTCTCAATGCCACAGAATAAAAGAATGAGTTTGAATACATCATGAACACAGTCATAAACAATAGCTTTAACACCTCAACCATAATAAAAAGGATCAACAAATATAAAGTCGAGAAAACGATATGAGAGGCTTCGACTCTAGAAGTAATCAAAGACAGTACAAGATATTCAAAATTCACATATTACCTACAATTGCACTACAAATTCGAAAAGGTTTTCAAAAAATTCAATATAAAGTTAAACTGGATCAAGAGATACAATAAGAACCTCTTAAGCTCAAAATTAAAAGTGAAGATACCCATAGAAAAGAAATCAGGAATATACACCATAGAATGTTTAGACTGTGATTTGAAATGCATAGGAAATACCTAGAGGAATCTGACAATCCAGAAGAAAGAACCTTTTATAATCATCTAATTTAAACAGATGGAAAAATCAGCAGTGGCACATCATTATTGGAGCCAAAATTATGAAATAAATCCAGAGATAAAACTTTTAAAGAAATAAAGAACCCATTTGAATTAGCCGGCTGGGAGAATATTTTCATCTTAAAATATCATAAAATCGCTATGAATTTTGACCTTTCACCATGGGATCACCTTTCTAGATTCATTTCAGATCCACCATAGGTCGCCACAGTTCATACAACAACTTGCAAGGGACCAACACGAGCATCAAAAACCACTGGATCAATGGCTAAGGATTGGAACACTGGTTCCAGAAACATTGTTCCAACTTAGGAAAATATAGTAAGTGAAGTGTGTAAATAAGTTACCCATAATGTATCATTTTAAATATAGGTTCGTATTATTCTTTTTGGCATGCTTGAGAAAAGTGCATTCACAACAAATGAAACAAGAACATCATCCATATGGAAGGTGCTATCATTGATTTTTCTCTCCAAGTTCAATTTAGTGGATTATACTTAAATTGTTGACATTTGGTAGGTTTGGAATCACTTGGATTTGGTTTAAAAAGCTTATTTTAACACAATGGAACAATGTGTTGGCAGCAATGGAAATAGTTGGTACAAATAATAAATAGTGAAAATTGATAGTGGAATTAAGCCAAGATAGCAAGTACGAGTAGTTATCGATTGAAGAATGCTTAGTTGTGAGTATTTGGGTTCATAAAAGACTACACACTGGGCAAAATTATGATGCGATTCAGATAAAGATTACAGAAGCCACCACCAAGAAAAGCAATCTGTTAGCTTTGGAGAAACAAAATTTTCATTGTGGCAGTGTCAAAGACTGTCCACAAAGTGGTCGCACAGTCACCAGATGAACTAAATGTGCTGGAGTTGCAGAATCAACCAAATGGTCACCCTGTAAATCAATACACAAATGGGCACCCAAATTTGGAGCACCATGCTCAACAATATATCAGCATATGCAAATGGGCTTACAGCTGAAACCACTTCACTCCTGTTTCATCAGTGAGCTCAGTGATGCTAATACGAACAAACATAGCAAAGCATGTATTTTATTACTTCAGGAGTTTCCACTATTATCTGAACATTTCTCTTTTCTTATGAGCATGCAATTTACTGCAGCAATTGCAATCAGAATATAATCTTTTGGGCAAAGGATAATCCACAATTCACATTGGAATTGGAACATAATTCACATAATAATGTTAGGTTAATATCCCAACTATCTGAATAAATCTAGGATTTATGGACCAGGTATGATTGCAACAGGATGCTGCACTAGCCCATTTTGCATTACCTGTTCATGATTTTCTAAATGATAATTTCCCAGGAAGATGAATTAGCCTTGGATCTCCATCACCATAACTATGGCCTCCCCAATGTTCCAATTTGACGGCACCAGATAACATCCTATTGGGATACATAAAAGAGAAAGTGGCAGCAAATTGCTATCAAACAAATGATGAACCAAAAAATGCTATGAGAGGTGCCTTCACAATCATTATACTGCAGATGTTATATAAAATGTCACAATGGACCCTAAATTGCATCCAACTCTTCTGAAACAATGATGGAGCTCACACAGACCCATTAGATAATTAGGTAAGTAGGAAGGAGTACAGTGACTTACGGCACACACTGTAGAAAAGTAAAGCACACTGGTAACTTTGATTGATATTCTGTGGTATCTGGAGACATGGAAAAATCTTTAGGATAAAGTTATAAACATTGATATCGTGATAGTGAAGAAGCTGATTCAAAAGTTCATCAAGTATTGAGGCACACCAAACAAATCATTAATTGAGGAGGTCTGGCAGTCGACTTATAGCTCATAATGCGGGCAACAGCCTGTGAAACACATTCTGAAGTTTTATTGGTAAGTGGAGCCCAAGAGTATAATATAAACTCACTGGTTTAACTATTTAAGGATAACTTGTTATAAATACCATAAGCAGTGGCTTAAATTTCTGCTGTTCATTAAATTATCTACATTGTTGATATCATTATTAATGATTTTGAGCATTTAATTACATTTTTTTAATAAGTCCAAGAACTGCTAAAACCTGTCTATTATTCATTGTTTTGTTTGATGAAAAATGTAGATTGAAACATAAATCTGACATCTGAGAAACTGAACTTTGTTATATACAAAGCTATTAAGGTTGACTCTTTAACAGTGTGTCATTCAAATGTCTAAACATTACATTTGACTCTCAGAAGAGGTTTTCATAAGCTAAGAACTGTAAAGTGCTACTTTTAATGAAAAACTTTTCTTTTGCTGTTTGTACAAGTAAATTATCAGAATGACCCAATTACTGCTATTACTAAATCTGTGTAATGGAGGTATCATTTTTTCACTGCCACTTTGTTCTCAAATTTTTTTTTAAATCATGCTATTTTATATGAATTGTAAGTTGCTGTTTTAAGAAATGATTAAAGTATGTATTAAAGTGAATACCTAATCAAGCATATAGCATTTGTAGATTTGTTTAACTTTGTATGTATTTAAAAGTATTTTATTTTTCTGCAGGAGTTGGGAAGAAACAAATAGTGAAATATCCACACCAGCCGGTGAATTACCTCTTTCTGAATTGCTCTCTCCTGTTTCTAGTTCTGAATCTTCAGCAATTGTGGTAGAAAATATAAGTCAGCGTATTAATTTAATGCAGTATGCAGTACGAGAATGGCAAGGCCATACAAAGAAAGCAGAAACAATATTGAAGGTATGTACTTCACCTTAGAGTAGTGTAAAACTTAGTGAACTTCAATCCACTGCTCCCAATTCATCATTCAATTAATGTAGTTCCAGACATAATTATAAACAATAAAAGTAAAACCTAAATTGGTTCTCCTTTGTGATATGATTTTCCTGCATCAGTTGAACATATTTTTTTTGTTTTATGTAAATTGTATCCTTGATTAATTGTTTTTTAATCACAAATCATTGATAAGTTTCAACAAATATATCATTGTATGATTCACTTGAACTACACACTCTTAAAGCTTCACTTACTTTTCATAAATTTTCTTGAATCTGGTTCCATACATTTATGAAAAGTAAGGGAAGCTTTAAAAGTGTGTAGTTCAACTGAATCATACATTGATATCAATTAATATGATTAGCTTCACTGTGTAAGTTCCAATTTACATTTAAATATGTATAAGTTTTTTAAACATATTGTAGCTAGGCACACACTGTTTTTTAATGCGTGAAGTGGCAAGGCATCAATGAATGGAGCATGTATTTTTGGTGAAGGGGAAAGTGCATATAGAAATGAACATGCACAAGAAGATAATAGACAAAGTTGTAAATGAACTCTTCCAACAAGGAATCTCGTTTTCATTGTCCATTGTAAGCTCTAGCAGTATGCATGTGGTGTGAAAAGAAGCTGAAGAATGTGAGGAAACTTGATGAAAGACATAAGTTATTTTAGGCCATGGGTGTCAGGCTGGTGACTCCCTTCAGTATTTTGATATTTTAAAATAAATATAGTAGCATATTTCTGTGCTCTGCAAGCTTTCTTTCATTTTACTGGATAGGCCCACCTTCCAACTTTAACATGTCAAAGATGCCCGTGTTTTAGACCCCTTTTTTCATCCATCATTTTTCAGCATTTATCATTTTCTTTTGATTATCCTGCAGGAAACAATTGATCAAGGTTTTTAATATATTTGTATATTAATTTAATAATCCATTGACGTCACCCAAAGATAAAAAAGTCTTCTGTTAAGTATAAAAAGTGCAGCTTATCTTATTCATTACAGTATTTTCATTACTATTATTATAATCTTCAGCACATAAATGGCTGATTTTCAGCTACATAACAATTTAAAAATCAAATCTGTGAAGTCACCATAGTTAATCTTTACTTCTGTATAATGTGTAATTAAAAGTATACAGTGTTAATAACCATAATTAATAAACATGTAATATTATGTGCATTTTTATTTCAATTGCTTCCATTTATTTGTTCATGTTTAACTTTTGTAAATAGTAATTGCAATATTCTTTAGTTCAGTCAAATTGTGCTATAGGAATTTATATATGCAGGGTGTCTCTAAATTAGATCAACAAACTTTGTAATCAGATAGACAAATATTTTTAAAACACTTTTTATTAAAGGATTCATGTGCTACAAAACTTTATTTCAGTGCAAGAGTATTATAGTCACTAGTAGTGGAAGGTTTAAAAGGATGCTGGAAGCTACTACAAGTGGATCGAACCTTATGGTGATGGAATATTAGTCTGCCCAAGTGTAATAATTTTACACCTGTGTGCTAGATGTTATTCCACAGCTGGTACTGCCATAGGTTGTTTTGATGTATCAGGTTGTGTACATCTATGCTTCTCTGTGCAGTCACTCAAGATCAAGTTGCAACTCTGGGAATACTCATGTCTACATTAATGCTACCAGCTACCTGGAAGTTTGTTAACTTCCTCCACTCAGTATTCTCATTCACCCAGTTTGTTGACTTCTTGTGCTTAGTATTATTCTACCATACATACTGTACAGTGAAATAGAACATTGTGCATAGAATGAATCGATGGACATACATTTAATATATGGAGCAGCATTTGGCTGTGATCATGCGGCTCAGATGCTGTACTAAGAATTTTTCTGAAATTGATGAATTCCTGACCCACTACATTAGCCAACATTGCTAACAGACTATGCATGCTGAAGTGAGACAAGATGAGCAGAGGGTTAAAAACAATAGTATTCTATATGAATTTCAGAAATGGAGGAAACCATACATACAGTGTAGAAGGCAAGTTTTTGACAAGTAATCATGCTTTCACTCACCAATTAAATATTGCATGCCTTGGAAAATTCTGTAGGAATAGCTGTTACACCTGTGTCATCTTGAAAGGTCCTTGCTACTGTCCATTTCAACACAATTTTGTAGTTAGTGTTTGGACCAAACCCTATTCCAACCACACTTTCCAAATGGTGTGATGCTCACAGATGGTGCATACTTCACATTTGAGGAATTGTTTAATTTCAGTAATTCACATGTTTAGGCTTTCAAAAACCCCATGTCACATTTGTGCAATCACATCAGATGAGTTTTTTGTCATTGTGTGGGTACTTACCTTTAAATGTATATGTGGCTGAATCATATATCCGGTTAGCTTAAATTATTCTTATTTAATTAGCAAAATCCTCAAATTTATAATACCTTGTCTTTCTGATTCATTTGTCTCTTAATTTTCCTAAGTATTCTCCTACTAGTTTATGCTGATGACCTGAGATGTTAAAGAGCATCCATAAATAAATCAAAATCCTACTAGTTTGTAATTTTTCCTTCTATATTTAATATTCTTTTCCATAATTTCTCATTCCTAATATTATCCTATTTTTTTTGCCATATCTTTTGTGTCAATCTTTTAGTCTCTTCACAATGTAACAAATAATGAATAAACAAATATTGTTTATTGCTCCACACATAGACAAATATCAAGATTTCCACTAATCTCTTCATACACATTTGATTAACTACTCCTGTTCTAGCTCAAGCAAATCCCCCCTTGATCATTTTATCATACAAATCTGTATATTTTTCCCTTCGCTATTCTTGTTTCATAACAATATGCTCCTAAATATTTCTTATCATTCAGGCTACCAAATATCTCTTGCCTATTTATATCTTTGATTCTAAGTCTACCTCTTTTCAGAAGGCTGTAATATTATATTTTTTGATCTTCCATACATCACCCATTCCAATTCTTTGCAAGATTTCCACCATTTGATAAACCAAGATTCTTTCCATATGCATTTCTCGTGTATATTAAGATATTATTTTACTATATTTCTTCTTAATACTCAATATAAGTGTTTCATAATTCTCTGAACTGTAAGATTCTTTCCATATGTATTTCTCCTGTGTATTAAGATATTATTTTACTATATTTCTTTCCTATAAGTTTAATACTCAATATAAGCATTTCATAATTCTCTCCACTATCCTGGCCTTAATTGTAAACCTACCTATTTCCATCAAAACTACCCCTTATGATGACACTCTTGGTTTTCCTAGAATTTGCTTACAAAAAACACTATGTGTCTACTCAACATATTCTCATCCCTAATCTGCATCCCAAACTTCAACCACAAATTGCATCTTGCACCATAGTGCCATATATTCTTTTAACCAGTTTATTTTAATTTCTAGTGTTTTTCTTAAATAATTTCTTATTACTGTCAATAGCCAAATTTCTTTTAAGTACTTTCATTTTCTTCTGTTAATTCTATTCCCCATTAGTACTCGACCTAATCCCTAAATAGTAATATTTTCTTATTAGTACTAATAGTAATTTCCAACTGTCATTTTTCTTAATATATACCGTTTTGAAGACCATGCTTTTTTTTTTTGATTTCTTATTTAATTTCAGATGCTACTTTCTGCTATAGATACTAATCACTTCAATTGCTCTGTTCATTCTTATACTTGATACAGATCTCTACCAAATCATTTGTAAAAAGTAAACTTGAAATTATTGTATTGTTAATTACTGGCAACTGCACATTTTCTTATACCTCCTCTAAAACATTGTCTATGAACAAATTAAATAAAACTGAAATTAACTTATATCCCTGCTTCACTCACTTAATGATTGATATGTTTTCTATTACTGTGTCTGTAGAATATTTGATAACTAATTGATTTTCATAATATGATCTTTGTAACACTTTTATAAAATGCCTACTGACTTCTTTTTTTAAAAAAAAAATTTAATTTCCCCTTTTGTAAATTAAAAAGTTATTTAGTAAATAGTTTCTATCATAAAAGTGTTGATGACTGTTCTCCTCCCTTTTCTAAAATCTGCCTGAAATTCTGAAAATTTATTCTTTTTCTCTGCCCAATCCTGTAATCTAATGACCAAAATTTTAGTAAGCACTCTTTCTAATACAGAAAATAGGCTAATACCTCTATAATTAACAGGGTTGTCAATATCCCCTTACCTTTTTAAATAGCTGCAACCAATACTAATCTCCATTTTTTAGAATGCTCCCCTCTCCAGTATTTAATTAAATGATTTAATAATATTAATTGTCTCTATAATGTCCTTACATCAAACTTTCCAATGCCCTTCAGGAATTTCACCAATCCCACAAAATTTTTATCTTTCTATAATTTCTGAATTTGGTAACAAACTGTTCTGTCTGTGGCTTCCATTCTAAAGCTTCAATATAATGATCCTGCTCTCTCACAATTTCTAGCCTAGTCATCTTATTTACCCCAATTTTGTCCCCTCCTCCTAATAGAGCCTAAAATAAATCACAGAATCTTCAGATGATATATAATTATATGTAATTCCTACCTAATACAAGTTGTTTACTGTCTTCCATACTTTGCTATTCTAATGCATTTTAGCTGCTTCAAACATCAAACATCAAACCTCCTTATATCTTGGGAAAAGTGTTTTGCTGCTTCATTCTGTACTCCAAACTTAACTCTGATCAGGAAGTGATAACTAGACAATTCTAAATTTAAGATCTCAAAATTTATTAGCAAACAATCAAAACCTACTGCATGTAAGGCATTATCTAAAACACTTTGTCCATCCACATTAATAAATGTGAATTCTTCAGAATTATCCTAATCTTTCATTCCATTACACACAATCAAATTATTTACCTAACAAAACTGCAATAATTTTCTTTCCTTCATATTATAAATTATATCCCTACTACATCTTGTCCACAAGTCGATTTCATTGTCCAACTCTTGCATCTGATTAGTTAATTGTGGCTCCTCTTCCCCCCACCTAGCATTAAATCATCCAATAACACAATTTCTGCATTTCAATATTTATTCTGCAGATCTTCAGTATTTTGATTTAGTTTTTTTTAAATATGTTTGCATCTTAGTATTCAAATGGGTTTGGTATGTTTTTTGTTCTATACCACCAATCATTAAGATCATTACTAACACCAAAATAAACCAAGAATCAATGCCATTTGCTTTATCCCTCCAACTCAACTGATTTAATTTCCTCCATTCTTCTCTCCATCTTTTCTTCAATTCTCTTTTTCATTCTCTTTAATTTCATCATATCTTCCTTAATCCTTCACATATCCATGAGTTGTTCCATCCCTGGTCACAGCTTTTGTTCTATACCTCAGATTATAAGATCATTATTAACACCAAAATAAACCAAGGATCAATGCCTTTTCCTTTATTCCTCCAACTCCACTGTCTTTAATTTTTCTTGGTTTAAATATGTTGATTCTCATGCAGAAAAGTTGCACTTCTATTGCCATCTTTCAAAGCAATAGCAATGTCAAACATATCCTCCTTCACCTGCATTTAGCAGGCAACTGAATTTCTAGATAAGATCACATTCACCTGATTAATTAATTCTTCTGTCTGACAAAGGAACTTGGTAGCACTTGTTAGAGAATATTTTTTCCTATAAGACTAAATCTTACTGGCAGCTTAATGTAGTCACACATTATGAACTATTGTCTTCTGATCCTCTGCTCAGGTTTAATCAAGAGACAGCTTCTTTTGTTGCCTCTTCTGCTCCTAGAGGAGGACTTAGTCTGTAAGACATTGCTCTCCTTACTCTAAATTTTCTTTGTACTCTCCCCATATATTTTCTCCCATAAAAAGAGCTATCCAAGCAGCCTAATAGTAGCCAATCTCAAAACCTACGTAGAAAATATATCTATATTAGTAGATTTTTGTTACAGTAATTTGTTATGTCCAGGCCATCCTATATCAAAGATTCTTGTAATTTTTGAGTGTACGTAATAAAGTATACTCTTCATCACATTCTAGTATACTATTGATGTGATGTCACTTTATGCTAACATCCCCCAATATGAAGAAATAATCATTATTACATTTCTAGGTCTCTTGAGCACATCCTTACATCCCATTCATGGATTTAGTTTGTCACTTAACTGATTTGGGTTTTACTCACAATGCATTTATTTTTAATAATAATAATAATAATAATAATAATAATAATAATAATAATAATAATAATAATAATAATAATAATAATAATAATAATAATAATTACAATGGATACCAGAAGGCACTGTCTTATGTCAATTTTTTAAGGTGTGCTTATAGGAGGAATTCCTAACATAGAACCTCTTGATCATTACTACAGGTGAGAAATTCTTATGATACTTTTGTGTCTTGAACCCATGGCTCAAAATCCCTTGACACTTTACAATCTTAACTCTAAGTTTTCAGTTAAGTTCAACTCTTTTGTCCCCTACTGTTGCAACTTTTCTAGATATTTATATTTATTTATTCAATCATTCCTTCCTTACATCCATGCACGTTGTATATCAATTTAAGCAGTATCTTATTTAAAACATATCTTTTAAAAAATAAACTTATTTTAAAAAAATATTGGAACCAACACAGTGAAGCCAAATCTAATGAATAAAATCATGTGATATATGTCATACTAAACACTCGTATTGCTTCACTCACTTGTATGATATTTGGAACCAGTTTTGAAGACCTTTGTCTTCATCTTTGTACAAGTCGTACCCTTGGCCGAAGATAAAGACAAAGGTCTTCGAAACGGTTCCAAATATCACACAAGTAAGTGAAGCAATACAAGTGTTTAGTACGACATATATCACATGATTTTATCCATAAATATCTTATTTAATTAAGATTGTTGTGTGACTGAGTTGAACTACACACTCTTATTGGCTCTACTTACTTTAGAACATGTTTTGCAGATCATCATCTGCATCCTCAGCTAACTGTTGACTCCTGAATAATTCACCCTGTTGCTTTGGGGATGAACATTCTGCTCTTGTGGAGGTGTGATGAAATGTTTTCATTGCCATAAGTGTCAAAGTGCATTAATATGTTTCTGCATTTATTAATGTAAATTTTTTCCCATGTTGCTAACTCTGTAGGTCTCTGTGATGATTTTAATAATTTTGCTTTTATCATTATGTTGTAGTTTTCTGTTCAGAAATGAGGCGCTACAATTGATTTCTCCAATTGTTTATATTTTATGTTTCTAAAGTTTTCTTTAAATTGTGTGCCTATGTTTCTCAAATTGTGTGCCTATGTTTCTCTTTGTTTCCCCAATATATATTTTTTCATATTCTGTACATCTTATTTTGTAAATATCTGCTTTTTTCTCTGATGGAATACTGTCATCAATATCAATTTTCTCATTCAGGATATTTTTAACATGAAATATATTTATTGGTATCGATTTAATATTAAAATATTTTATAATATTTTGAAATTTGTGCATAGCCCATAGATGATATGTGAATTGTTTTAAAAGTTATATCTTTTCCTGCTGAAAGTGTTGTGGTTTCTTTAATAAGTTTCTGCCTCTTGAACTTCTGTATATTTGTGAATATTCAGTCAGATAAGCGAGAAAAAATTTGTTGGCATTTTATGTTACAATGAAAAATCATTGGGAAAGAGAGAGAGATGTAGATGCCACTATGAAGAAGAAAGAGGGAGGATAACATAGTTAACATCAGGAGTATGGAGGCTAAAAGGGCAACAAAATGGTTATTCTCAAGGCATATATCCATTATTTGGGGGAAGAGAAGATATACAACACATTCCATTTGAATGCACAGAAAGAGAATTTTGGAGAAATGAAAGTATATGGTGTAGAATAAATAGGAACATTCATATAAACAAACTTCTAGATAACAGCTGTAAGAACATTTGACAATATTTGGAGAATGTAAAAAATAATTTGAAATGGACTGTTAAAAGAGGACAGAAATAATAAATTATGACTTAAAGCTTTCCTGGCGGCGATATGAAAATAAATCTAAGAATAGCACTATAAATGTAAGAATTAAATACCATGCACTAACATGTAATAGTCATTTTTAAAATGATACACTATGGGTAACTTATTAACACACTTCATTCACTATATTTTTCTAAGTTGGAACAATGTTTCTGGAACCAGCATTCCCATCCTCAGCCGTTGACCCAGTGGTTTCTGATGCTCATGTTGGTCCCTTACAAGTTGCTGTGCGAACTGTGGCGTCCCCTGGTGGATCTGAAATGAATCTAGAAAGGTGATCCCACGGTGGAAGGTCAAAATTCATAGTGATTTTATGATATTTTAAGATGAAAATATCTCCCAGGCAGCCAATTCAAATGGGGTCTTTATTTCTTTTAAAAGTTTTATCTCTGGGTTTATTTAATGATTTTGGCTCCATTAATGATGTGCCATTGCCGATTTTTCCATCTGTTTAAATTTGATGTTTCTAAAATGTTCCTTCTTCCGGATTGTCAGATTTCTCTTGATTTTTCCTATGTATTTCAAATTACAGTCTAAACATTCTATGGCATATATTCCTGATTTCTTTCCTATGGGTATCTTGTCTTTTATTTTGAGCTTAAGAGGTTCTTGATATTGTATCTGTTGATTGGGGCTAGCTTTATATTGAATTTTTTGAAAACCTTTTCGAATTGTAGTGCAGTTGTGGGTTGTACGTGAATTTGCAATATCTTGTATTGTCTTTAATTACTTCTAGAGTCAATATCTCTCTTGTGAGTTTCTCGAGTTTGTATTTGTTGATCCTTGTTATTATGGTTGAGGTGTTAAAGCCATTGTTATGGCTGTGTTCATGATGTATTCAAACTCATTCTTGTATTCTGTGGCATTGAGAGGGATGTTAACCAGTTTAAACGTCAAACCTTTATATGATGACTTCACTGTAAACAGCTTCAAGAATTATACATATAATGTAATTGTCAACTTAAGTGGACTGCGCAGCTTAGTGGCCAGGGTCAAATAAAATGAGCAGTCTATTATATGGATTAATATTCATACTATTTGTTACTTATTAATTAAGAGTAATGAGGATTTTAATTGTAATGTTGTTTTTTGAAAATAAATAAAAATATTTGTGAACCAGTTCTTTGCTAAATTAATTTTTAATTGCTGTTCTGTCTATTTGTTTGTATTCTTTGGAGAATTCTGTCTTGTTAATGGATAGGTTAATAAGTCTGTGCACTAAGCTGTTGATCACTGCATGTTTGTGCTTTTAAGTTAAATCCATTAGCTTTGATCTGATTGTTTGCTGTGTGTTCTTTCTATAGATTTCAAGTTTCAAATACCTTGATGTTTTATTTTAATGTCCCAGGATGGTAGCATATTATCTGCTTTTGTTTTGTATGTGGACAATATGTTTTTATCTGGTATATTCAGAAGTTTTATGGCATCATTAATATATTTTTTGTTAACTATGGTAAATATGTAATCATCATATCTGTACTATATTTTAAATATGTATGGGAATGCTGTGTTGATGTGTGTTTCAAATCTGTTCATGAAGAGGTTAGCTAGAAATGGAGATAAGAGGCTGCCCATAGTAAGTTCTTTTATGATTCTTCTTTATAGAATTTTATAGAAGCAGGTATTTACCAAATAAAATGTGCAGAATGCAAAAATGCCTATATTGGAAAAATAAAGACACATGGCTAAAAATACACTTTAGAAACATTAAATACAAACAAATGGAGAAATCAGTGGTAGCATCTCATTTCTGGACAAAAAACCATGACATAGTGAAAAAAGCAAAATTGTTAAAAATCAGCACAGAGACCTACAGAGCATAAATTTAGATTTATAAATACAGAGACAGATTGATGAACTTTGACACTTCAGGGGATAAAAACTTAAACTTGAAGTTCATCACACCTCCTCCAGAGCAGAATATTCATACCCAAAGTAATGCAGTGAATTATCCAGCAGTCAATAGTTAGCTGAGTTGGCAGATAATGGTCTACGATACATGTTCTACATTTAAACAAGTAAGTGGAGCCAATAAGAGTGTGTAGTTCCACTCACTCATCCAAAAATCTTAATTATATTATTAGCTTCACAGCACAAGTTTCAATTAGCATTTAAA
Source organism: Metallyticus violacea (assembly GCA_030762175.1). NCBI lineage: Eukaryota > Metazoa > Arthropoda > Insecta > Mantodea > Metallyticidae > Metallyticus > Metallyticus violacea. Next base: position 190,521,394 of record CM060846.1, read on the forward strand.
GTTAATATTTTATTGACTGCCATCACTTGCATAGTAAAATATCTATTCTATTTTTATTCTTTTAATACATAGCTACCATCTTTGTAACAACATTACTACCTTTGAAATCTATCCCAAAAACTTAGCACAAAAGTTTAAAGACCACACATCTCCTCCATGCCTTTTACAATCCCATGTCATCCCAGAGCACAAAAAATTCCACTGAAAACTTAGAACTTCAAACAAGAAGTGGATTAATGTTATAACCACTTACGTTCCTGAAATTGAGAGCTTCTACTCTATTTTGAAAGAATGTTACAATATTTTCTTGGAGCATTCATCCTTAAATAATATTTCTAAATTTGTGCCCCACCACACTTTTAGAACATCCCCTACCTCAAAATCATATTTTGCTGCAACCTACCTCCATCTAAATTGCCCTGCCTGGTCACAGGCTTATAGCCAATGTCTAAATGTATTGGCATGGATATAATTAACTGCAAGTCAATCATTCTAGTTAAGCCACAAAACCTAAAATCACATTGTTTGCTAACTGTGCCTCTAAGGATATTGTATATTATCTTGTAAGCTTTGTAAAACATTTTAACTTGATTTAAGATCTACATTTACTTCTCTCTGTATGAACAATCATAGGCATTCCGTTAAAACTGGTCTTCCTTAACAGTTGCCCAAGATACCTGTCCTAATATAAGGATTTTGATCGTACATTTAATGTAATGCTTACTGATGCATTGCTGACTCATGTGTCCTAAAGTTGTCTTATAGAGAGAGAGAGATAGCAGCAATTTTTTTACATATGCATACATCACTGGATTTAAATCTTATGTGTTAATATCTCTTTTTACTTAATTACTATTTTTTGTGAGTTATTATAGCACTCATACTAATTTTGTTCCCTTATCCCTTTCCCCTCATGACTTGTTTTGGCCATTTTCAAGCATTATGTTCCCTCTTTAAGGATTCATATTTACTTTTACCATCTCCATTTGTATTTTGCTATTGAAGAAGAATGTATAGCTGTTCAAAATGTTGCTCTATTTGGTGACTAATCAGCATTTATTTCTACACTTCTAATTCTTATTATTTTTAATCATATTATTCATTCATTCATTCATTCATTCATTTATATATATATATATATATATATATATATATATATATATATATATATATATATATATAAATAAATGAAAAATAAAGTAACACTATGAACAATGTAATTAAAATAATAGCTAAAGAAGCAGAAAAAGGATAAAACACTTAGATAGACACAGATTATCTCTAGCTAAATTTGAACTTCTTGGGTTCTTCTAAGGCAAGGAGACAAGTAAAAGTGGTAATAATAAATATTGATTATCAAAGGTAATGTATTGCATGGAAACAGAATAAACAAGCAAAAAGAGAGAGAGAGAATAAATATATTAATATGTAAGATTTAAACCTGGTGGTATAGGTGCTTTATGCAAAAATATACCTGCCATCTTTCTATCTCTGAGTAAACTTCCAAAGCTATGAGTTGGTAATGCATCAATAAGTGTTAAATTAAATGCATCATTGAAAACCTTAGTTAGACAGGCCGTGTTGAGCAACCGGCAAGGGCGGCTTGGTTTTAACAGAAAGTCAATTATTGTTCATATGGAGTGAAACAAGAGTAGAAGTTAAACTAATGTAAAATGATTTACAAATCTTAAAAGATTATATATATAAAAAACATTCTTAGAAGAACAGATAGCAAATGAAGAAATTAAAATGTAAATTGGAACTTGCACAGTAAAGCTAATCATATAATTCATATCATTATATGATTCAGTTGAACTACACACTCTTAAAGCTTCACTTGTCATAATGTATGGAACCAGTTTCAAGAACATTATGACAAGTAAGTGAAGCTTTAAGAGTGTGTAGTTCAACTGAATCATTCAATGATATCAATTAAATGAAGAAATGTTAAATTCTCTGGATAAATTAGGGTTGTAAAATGAATGACAGGGCATAATTAGCACACAAGTTTTACATTTAGGGCATTGGCAAGTATATGAGCATGCAATGAGATGAGAATTGTACTCTTAAGGCTGGGGGGTGTTCTAAAAGTAAGGCAGGGTACAAATTTAGAAAAATCATTTAAAGATGAATGCAATAAAAAGTATTATGACATTCTTTCAAAATAGGTCTGATGCTTTCATTTTCATGCATGTAAGCAATAACAAGGTTTATGTTTACGGAATGTCGGAATCCACACAGTGTAACTTTTGTTAATCTTATTTTGATTTAAAGTAAAACAAGATTAATAACAAGGTTAATGAAGATCTTATTTGAAGTTTTAGGTGTGCATTGGAAAGTTTTGTGTGCTGGGATGATAAGGGATTCTAATAGAGGGAAAGATATTTTTGGCCTTGGAACTTTTTAGCTGGGTTTTTAAGTTGTTAAGTTGAAAAGTTGTAAAGATGGTGGTCATGGATTGAAACAGAAAAAGGAATAGACCTTTTGGCGTGGAGGAGATAACAGCTATCAAAATGAACATATTATTGTAAATTGGTTGGCTTAATGTGCACAGACATAAGAAAAAGCCATTGCATAAAGAAATATCAATATCTAGGAAGGTAGCACCATTGGGGGAGACAGAAGTAGTGAACTTAACTGAAAATAAGGAGTTAAAATTAGTAAAACCAAGTCTCTCTTGCTGGTTGCTCAACATGCCCTGTCTGGCTGTAAGGATTTGGATGATGCATTTAATTTAGCACTTATTAATGCATTATGGACGAGTAGCTCTGAAAGTTTACTGAGAGATAGAGAGATGGCAACTATATTTTTTGCATGAAGCACATATACCAATGAATTTAAATCTTACATATTAATATATTTATATTCTCTGTCTCTCAATATTTAATATTTATTTTTACCACTTCATTTCTCTTCTTGCTTTAGAAGGACTCAAAATGTTCAAAATTTTGCAACAGATAATCTTTCTCTATCTAAGTGTTTTATCATTTTCCTGCTTCTTTAGTTATTGTTTTATGCACACACGCATGCACGCACACACAGGATGTGGCATTTATAATGTCGTAGCCATTTTACTCGGAAATGAAAGGGAAAATCAAAAAAATGTTTTAGACAAAATTTGAAGTGCTCTTAGGGGGACATAAGATGGCAATCTTAATTCATCCTTGAAATATCATTCTCAAGCTTATTTCAAGGTAAAATTGAATTTTTCAAATGGAATGGGGTATATCTTTTTCCAGGAATGGAAAGAGCATTCAATTTTCAGTATAAAAGTTCTAGTACATCTATCAGCTAGGCGTGATAGATGATGAGATATTAGACAAATAAAACGGCAATATTATTCACTTAACTTTCACTTCTGTTTGTTGTTGTTATGAAGGAAACTCATTTATTTATATGCAGATGCCCATTTATTGACATCGGTACACAAACAAGTGCTCATCATTGCCAATTGAAACCTAAAAGGACATTATTCTCAGTCAGTTCCACTTGATTTTCAATTATGGATGTTCAATACATGATCAATGAGAGGATCGATATGGTTTACATTTATGGCAAAACACATAAGAATACTAGAGCAGCTTGCAACTTATACAGAGATTGATTCCCTGAAAGGAGGCCGCCATCTGTTAGAAATTTTCAGTGAATTATGAACTTATTCTGTGAAATGGGAGGTGTTGCATCAAGAAAACACCATCAAATGAGCAGTGCTACTGGGGAAAATTCAGAAGTCACTGTATTAGCTGCATTATCGCTAATCCTCACGCAAGTTCCCATCAACTGGAACACGATTGGGGAATCTCTCATAGGAGTGTTCCTTGAATACTTCAGCATCACAAATACCATCCACATCACATTAGCCTACACCAAGCCTTACATGGGAATGATTTTCTGAAGTGTGTTAAATTATGCCAATGGGCTCTACTACAAATTCAAAACTGTAACTTTTCCAACATTTTATTTTCTGATGAGGCGACATTCACCAATCATGTTCAAGTGAACCGAAATAACATGCATTATTGGGCAGTGGAAAATCCAAAATGCTTACAGGAAGTAGAGCATCAATGGCAATGGAGCGTGAACGTTTGGTGTGCCATTTTGGGATTGAAGATAAAGGTTTAAGGTTACCCATGCATGCACAACACACAGGTTGTGAACTAGGTTTTCATCTAAATAAATAACATATATACGGAGACAGAACAAAAAAATGTCATTATTTCATTCCTCATAAGTTCTTCTTCAGTGTAAGGAAGTCAGTTTGCTTTTTTTGTTTTCTCTCTCTGTTTTCTACTTATCTACATGAACACCTAGTAAGGTCCATGCTGGTGGTCTAGTGGTAACCATACTTGCATTGTAGACCCAAGATTGCAGGTTTGATCCCAGCTAGGGTCAGTGAAATTTTTCGGGCATAAAAATACTAAGTATGGCTTCCTTCGAAAGCGAAGTAAAGCCATGGGTTCTGTGTTTGTAGATTTATGGCATGTAAAAGAAAAGCCTGGAAGAAGAGGCCTCTGAGCAAAATTTATCGACTGTTTCATGTCGACAAATTTCGCTCAGAGGCCCCTCTTTCAGGCTTGAGGTTCTTTTTCGTGCCGTAAATGTACGGCACGGGACCCACGGCTTTACTTCCCTTCCGAAGGAAGCCATACTTAGGATTTTTACGCCCGAAAAAATCCATCGATCCTGGTCAGGTTCGAACCCGCGATCTTGGGTATAGGAGGCAAGTATGGTAACCACTACACCACCAGGACCAACATCGAGCCAAAACTAAAGCCTTAAATTAATCATCTCTAGAGAGCCTTGCAAGCAAATGGCAATGCAAGAAAGAAATTGATCAAACCTTGAAACTTTGAAAAACAACAGGTTTTGAGAAAGAAGAAGATAAAAACCATTTTCACAACTCAATAAAAATAGATTTAAAAAGAACTACATTCACTGAAAAACCCAAGGAATCCTCTGAATTCCATGGGAATAAATAAAGTACCATGCAAGTGTGGAAAAGTATACATTGGTATAACCAGCAGATGCATTAAAACCTGATTAGTGGATTGTAAGCAACATTTATGCCTTAATCAGCCAGAAAAACAGCCATGAAATAAAATTTTAGTAGTTGCAATTACAACAGGGTATTTTATCTGGCTAAAAAGAGTGGCCTTAGAAATAGAATAGCGCTCAGATGCTATAAGCAAAGACAGAGGTTTTTCAAATATGCAAGACTTAGAATCCATTGCTGGTTGACAAACAAGGTCTGCCCCACTGCTCTCCCAATGCTCCTACCCGCTCCCACTTCTAACGATTCTGTACCTCTGCCTCCCCAGACACTTTCATTTCAATGATGATGCTAATTGTAGCATTAACAAAAGCTCTGACTTTTAAATTAATGTAAACCAATGACCATGGGAAAATAGCCCAGTAATGATCCCTTTCAATAATAACACTGGCCATGAAAGCCTAAAGAATGTTATAAGTACATAATAGTAATTTAGTGAAGTTGCAAGAATGTTTAGTTTGACTTATCACACATTAAGAAATTTATGCTCGTGTAGTTTCATTAGCTGTGTATGAACTTGCATCATCTTGCAAAAAAATATCCATACATTTCTTCAGCAAGTGAATAAAAGAAAAGCTGATTCAATATTTCATTTATATGCTAATTAATAGTAAGTGTGCCTTTATAAAATGTGGGACCAATGATGCAGTTTGCATTAACTTACACCACATGCCTGACTTTTTGTCCTAAAGGAGAAGTTCAATTATTCAACTAGAATTGCTTCCACTCCAAAGCCTGTTCTGTGAATTCACATTTCTGAGAGATCTTCATCTGTGAATAAAATTAGATTAGAACTAAGGGGTTATTTATGCACATGATTGATTAACTAATTACAGAGCCTCTTTTCATTTAGAAAGTTCATGTAGTAGTTTTGTATAATGGAGATGAAGCAGTTTAGTTACTTTGTACACACTACCAACAGATACATCCATTTGCTGTATTAACACATTGACTTTTGAGGAGAGTTCTATAATTTAAAAGTAATCTTATCAAGTCTTTCCTATTAATTCTTGTTTTACTGCTGTCGGTCCTGGTGGTGTAGTGGTAACCATACTTGCCTCCTAAAGCCTAGATTGTGGGTTCAATCCTGGGCAGGATCGATGGAATTTTTCGGGTGTAAAAATCCTAAGTATGGCTTCTTTCAGAAGGGAAGTAAAGCCATAGGTCCTGTGTCATACATTTATGGCATGATAAAGAACCTCAAGCCTGAAAAAGGAGGCCTCTGAGCAGATTTTGTTGGTCATTTCATGCCCTGATTTGAATGGGATGCTGATGATCTGAGATGTTAAAGAGCTTCCATAAATAAACCAAAATCAATCAATCTTGTTTTACTGGTTTCATTGACCTAATACTGCTTGAAATCTATAATGAAAGTGGGAAAGTGCTATGCTAGCGGTGGAGGTGAGAGGAAGTGTGTGAGTGAGCTCCTGTTTTGTTAAAGAAAAAAGGTCATAAAGAACAATGGAGTGGATCTTGTAACATACAGATTCAGGGTAAGAGCATTTGTAGCTAGAAGATACAAGCAGTTAAGAAATAAAAATTAAAAGGAAGAAAAGAATACTAAGATTTGCTATTATGTTATATTATAGGTGATTGATGGGGTAGAGGTGAACCCTGAGCCAGTGGACAGGGGTGATAGTTTGGAAAGAATACTCTACAGAATGGATGATCTGGAGGATAGACTTGGTGACCAAGTAAATGAAGCTGTTCAGGAGATTAAACAAGAAATAAAAGTAGAAGTAAGGACATTAAGAAAGAAGCCAATGAGATGAAAACAAGAATAGACAAATAAGAGGAGAAACATTGCAAGTTCAATTTGTTATTCATTGGTGTGGAAGAATTATGAGATGTCTGGGCCATACAATATGTTAACAAAATTTTGAAGCTGAAAAATTAGGAGGATGGGAAATTGCAGACATCTTTGGAATGGGGAGAAAAGCAGAAAGGAGAGATGATAATGGTTAAGTTTACAAATATAAGAATTGTCTACGAGATCTTGCGCAGGTCAAAGAAACTAAAGGGTCATATATTTATTACCAAGAATTTATCATTTAAAGAGCAAGAATTGAAGAGAAAGCTCATTATGTAGATAAAGGAAGCTAGACAAGCTGGGAGGAAGGCATATGTTCATAATCTGTAGCTGTGGATAGACAACAGGAAGGTTATACTTGAGGCAAAAAAGGATCTAAGGGAATTGGATGAAAGGCCAGAGTAGGAAAAATCTCATGAAAATGTGTGAACAAAGAAGAGAACAGGAAGATCAAAGGGTAGTTCCACTAGAAGCACAGTATTTGAAGGCGAGCTTGGGTCACATAAGCTGCTTTATTTTCAAGGTCAAGTATTGGAGTGAGCTTTATTGACAACACCTTGCAGAAGGATTATTTCACCTGACAAGTGGCTATCATGTGAGATGCAACAGCTGGTGTAGGAGGGGCAGTAGGAATGTGGTATCGATATGATGGGGAAGCCACTACCGAGTCAAGCAGGTTGTGAACTCCTTGTGGAAGTATATTGAAGTTAAATGCCATGGAACAAAGAAGAGTAGAGTCCAGCAAACTGTTTCTTTGAGGGGAATCTGATGAGGGCATTCAACTTTGGAGTAAAAAAAAAATCTGCAAAAATTTTTAGGTATAGGTTACGATCACAACAGGAGAGAAAGAAAAAATGGTGAGACTGGGTTTCTGGAACTGTGAAGGTGCTAAAAGAAGTATGCAGATGATTTAATGGTAGCATCCATCTCAGTAATTGAGCTGAAGAATGCAATTTCAGAAATAGATATTGTGAGGAGTGGGATTTGAATGTGAGTCAGGATAAGACAAAATATATGGTTTTTAAGAAAGGAAATAAACTTATTAAGGAAGAAAAGTGGTCCATTGGAGGAAATAGCAACCACATCATAACAGAGTTCACATACTTGGGAATAAGATTTAGTAGTTCAGGTCAATGGGAAAGACAGTAAGGGGTTGTACTAGCTAAGGGAGGTTGACAATGACATTTTTAAGTAAATGCAGCCAATGCTGGTGTATTTAGTGGAAGATATATGATGGAAGAGTATTAAACTACTGGTTTAGAGTACAACATATGCCACATGGTCATACTTTGATAGAATGTTTAAAATTTCAGGAATCCACTTTAAGAGAAGCTTCTTGGGTAGGGAAAGGAGGATATGAATTGACATAGAATGGAATGGAGAAGTATTGGTTAGGAAGGGATATTTTGCCAGGTGGATTTTGGAAGTTGATTAGAATCAGATTCGAGGATATAGACAGACAATTTTGTATGCAGATATAAGAGAGAAAAGTTCCTTGCTGCTATTTCCAGAATTAAAGAGAATTGTATGAATGAGGGTTATACTCATAAATGTAATAAGGAAGAGAGGGAGAAATTAGCATGGTTTAGATAAGGGATATGGAGACTAAGGGAATTAGAAGAAATCTGGAGCAGTGTATGTCCAATGTGTAGGAGTAATGAAAATGCCATTCACATCCTATTTGAATGTCCAGAAACGAGAGTGGAGGAGTCAGTTGATCAAAGTTAAATTGGTTTGCATAAAATCTGAGATTGCAGTAAGGAACATTTTTGGGGACAAATCTCAATTAAGGAATTTAGGGGAATAATTATATAGAGTTAAAAGTAAATGGGTATGGATGATTAGTAAGTAAATGATCTTTTGTTTTAGCAATTTAGATTTATGGCATATAGTTGTTTGAATTGGGCAATAATGAGTACAGTATTGTATTGTGGATTTGCTATTTTAAAGGTGTTAAGTATAGCATTGTAGTAGATATTTGAGATAAAGGAATTAGTAGTTTGTAGACACTGTAGGTAGCTAGCTGATAAAATAATAGTATAGATATGGTAATTGAAATATTTTATTTTAGTCCCATGGGTTGTGTCAGAGCCTGGTCTCCTGGAATTCCAGTAGGCTACTGCTGATGAACCGGGGGCTGGGGTCTGATGCAGTCAAGTTAGAAATTTTGTACGTGTATAATTATTTAGAATTTAGATAAAGGGTTAATATAAAATCTTTATTGTATTAAACATTTTTGTAATTGTGAAGGGTTGCACCTAAACTGGCCAGGACCAGATAGATGTAGACCCCTTTGTAGTTTGTATTTTTCTTAGCATTTCAATAAATTTAAATTATTAATTCTAATGAAAATGCAATATTTGTACGATTTCTTCCCCCCATTTTTACATAGCAGTCATAGATAAACATTAAACATTTTCTGTTCCTATACGAATCTCATTCTGGGTATACTAACATGCACCATAATACATAAATTTTTACACACAGTTTGTACAGGTACAAGTTGCATTTGACTTGTTTCTTTGACATCAGGTCATTGACTGACTAACTTCTGGCAGGCAACAGCTGATTCTATTTCATATGTTAGAGCCATTGAAGACAACAGTTACTAATGAATGATGTTCTAATGTAATTAACTAGTGAAATGAAAGCAGTGTCATACAAACTAGTTGAGGGTCTAAAAATGAAAAAAAATGGTGTATGATATTTAAAATAGATCTAAAAACGTACTTCATTAATGAATGCCTGTATATATAGTGAGTATCAATTGTAGCAGCAAAATAAAAATTTGTAATTTATTCTCATTTTAATACTTGTACATTCTATGTAATCATCTTGTATAAAACTTTTTAATTGCTTAATTCCTATCTGTTGATACAATGTATATCCCAGACAATTGTATTAGATGCTTCTTTAAATCTTACTGGAAATTAGATGCAGATATGCTTTCAATCCTTTCTTTTACATGCTTAACTGTTTAAGTCCTGTATTCACATATTTATGTGCAGCCTTGATGTTTTAACATTAACATTGTAATTTACATGACAGTACTTGAAATTTGTATTAGCAAGCCTATAGACAACTAAATAACTTATTAATTAATTTATTTATTTATTATCCATTATTTATTCATTCAAGGTTACATTCCTTTAGTTGACACACAAGTTATTCATGAACTTGAACATTTTATCTAGTACAAACTTGGATCACTGAAATTTATTCCACTAAAGATGGGCTACCTTGTTCAGCATTATCTTCAGACTAAATAACAGTTTCCTTTTTTCTGAGTATTTAGCCTCATGCAAACTGCCAAAATTTTATAACAATAGAAGAAATGAATGAATTAATGATATCACAAATGAACTTGGAGTCTGTAGGTACTCACACTTACACAAGGAACAGTATCCAGGAACTTGATCAAATTAAGTTTCAAACCTCTATCCTTCATTTTTACAGCTGGTCTCTGAATTACTATGACAAAGTTCATTTTTATTACCAGAAGAATTAAGCATTTATTTGGGATATTGTTCATGAATAAATAAATAAAAGTCTAATATCTTCTGAGTCAAAATATTTAGAAGGCTCTTTATGATTTCACTTACATTTAGATTTACTCAGGACATGTTTTATAGAGCAATTGTCCACAGTATCAGCTGTTAAACGACTGTTGGATCATTCATTGAAGTTGGGTAGGTAGCTATCTGGGTTAATTGTGGTGGTCTTGTGACAAACTTGAATAAAGTGCTGTCTTCTTCCAATTTGTGGAAATTCACAAAGTTTTGTTCATGTTTATTTTATATTAATCGTTTCCCATATGGTTAATTCTTTTGGTTGTTGAACAGTTTTTAATAACTTGATGCCTTTTTCTATTTCATGGTTTTCATTCCAAAAATGTGCTGCCACAGCTGATTTATCTATTTGTAACGAATGCTTCTCCAATGTTCCTTCAACATAATACGTATATTTTTCTTTGTCTTTTCCATGTAGATTTTTACACAATCCTTACAATTAATCTGGTAAATACCAGATTTTCTCTCTTTGGACCTGGAATCTGTTTTGTTTAATTTCAATAAATTTTTTACACTATTGGTTTTGAGGTGCTAAGATGATATTGTACTGCATGAAAATTTTTTGAAATTTCTTAATGGCCCGACATGTGGTTAGTGAACTTTTTAAATATTTTTTCCCATGATAAATCACTCATGGTTATGATTTGTTTAAATCTTTTGTTTCGGGAATCTCTTAATTTTTTGGATAATCATCTGTTTGCTGAACCCATTAGATTTAGCTGCTTCTATTATCTACACATGATAGAAGCAACTAAATGCTTCTATTATATACACATGATAGAAGTAGCTAAATCCAATGGGTTCAGCAAACAGATGATTAACCAAAAATTTAAAGGATTACAGAATCAAAAAATTAAACAAATCACAATTTTAGAGTGATTTATCAGGAGAATAATCATTCAAAAGTCCACTTACCACCTCTTAGCTAATAAGGAATTTAACTAGCCAGATTAGTTCAATTGATTGGCTTTAGACTACATAGCTTTTTTCATATGGCATTTCATTATTTATTTAGTCTGGAGGGGCCTTCTCTTTTACACCACCGTAAATGCACATACGATTATTAATGGTTACAAATAATTGATACATAGTATGTACATACATATACATACATACATACATAATTACATGCACGCACACACACACACACACTCTCTATATATTAATAAATATAAGAAAAATTTAATTTCAATGAAATCCAGAGTGTCTGTAATCAATAGACCAAGCAACTTTCTAATTACTACTATTCAGGGTAATTTCTAACTTAATTTTAACACTGATAATACTTGACAATCCCTTACATCTTTGGCAAAGAATCCCACAGATGAGGCAAATCTACCAAAAGTGGTAATAAGTATAAAGAAGTTCTGTGAAGAGGGATAAAAAAAATTGATTCTTATTTCAAGCTGTTGGGCAAAATTGAAAACATATTATGAGTTATGGAGTACAAGTATGCAGTATTTTAAACAATATTACTAATAAATGCATGGCTCTTCATTCATTCAGGCATGTCCATGAGAGAAACTGGAGAGACAATGTTAAATGGTAAAATTTTTGTATTTCGCACGAGCATGTGTGCACATGCATGTGCAAGCTGGAATCTCTCAGATAAATTTGAATTTATGTTTATCAGTAAAGGGTCACAGTAATCAAAGTGAAGCATTACAAGGGTATTAATTGCAATCCAGCACTAGTGCTTTATTCAACTCTTTCATATGCAAAACTAGCTGGAGTTTCATTCAGTGTTTGTTCAAATGAGATCTAGAGTGTTTGCTAAATATTATTTGGAGATACCTTCTTGACACATGATAAATAGATTTAGATTTGTGCTCCCTAATTATTATTTAGAGGTATCTTGCCGACACACATTAGACAGATTTAGACTTGGCCAAAGATACTTTCAGATCTGCTGCTTTTATTGGGCATTGTTGCATTGTTTTTTTCAGGGCTATGCTGAGATTCCATCTGTGCTGGGTTTACATTATTTGCGCCGTATACGTGGTGATAACTACTGTGCTGTAAGAGCAGCCATTTTTCAGACGCTTGCTCAAGCAATCCCAATTCTAAGTGGAGCAAAAACTTTGCAATATCTTTCTCAGGCTCTGAACATTCAAGGTTGTGAATGGTTACAAAACTGGAATTTCTCTGGTCGATTACCTTATCATGAAAACAATGTGATACATGGAATGGCAATATGCCTGCAGAATCTTGACAATGTGGTAAGACATTAGCAGTAAGTTGGCTATACTGTTAAGGTGCAAAGCAATCTAATAAATAGCTTTCAATTTATCATACTGTAGTCATTTCTTAATGGGTAAATATTCTATACTGAAGAATTAAGTGCAAAAGGCTGAAGGTAAATGGAGGCAAATTTTGTAATATAAATTGGTTCTACTTTCATTGTATTGCTTTTTTGTTTATGTTGTTGTTGTTGTTGTTGTTGTTGTTGTTATTATTATTATTATTATTATTATTATTATTATTATTATTATTATTATTATTTCTAACATTTTAGTATATAAACAGCAGTATTATCCAATTTTCTGAAGTTAATTAACATTTGGAGATGAGTATATCTCCTGTTTCATATATAACAAGGGTATTTGCAGCAATATCCTTTAAATGTCTTGCAGTCATTCTACTATCCATCATGTCACACATATGCTTTTAACAGATTAACAATTTATTGAAAAATTTCAGAATACTGTGCAGGTCTATATAGTAAGTTGTAATGCTCTAATTATGAAAAGCACCGTAAAGATCAATTCTCTCTTTTACAATCAATCACATCAAGTGAGTATTTTCTGGAATAATCTTTAATGTAAATCAAGTATATTGGTAACATTGTTAAAAAAATGGATTCAAAAAGAGAAAATTCATGCTTATTGTGCTTTCCTAATAAGTTAAAATTACAATTTATTGTATAGACCTATAGAATATTCTCCAAATTTTTGTGTAATTTGTTAAAAGTATTATGTGTCACATAGTTCACAGTATAGTGATCTCCAGAGATTTCAAATTTAGTACAGCAAATGTCTTGTCATATGTGAAAAATAAAATTGACCTATCATATATATAAATTTGGTACCTGGTTAATGATTTTATTCATATATCAAAATTATAAAAATAATAATGACAATTAGAATGAATGTAGAACTAATTTATATTGCAAAACTATCTTCATTTGTCTTCAACTCTTAGTACTTCTGTGTAAATATTTACTCTCTGCACAGTAAGTTGTAGCTATCTAATTAGGGAAAGCACTATAAAAATCATTTTTCTCTTTTACAATAAATTATTTTGCATTTTTTAACAATATGACAAATATACTTGAATATTTTGAAAATTATTCCAGAAGATACGGATATGATCAAATCAATTCTTCGGGCAAAACAGAAAGTGTTATAATTAAGTCTGAGTACATTCATTTAATTAATTACTTATTTGTTTATTTATTTGCAATGATTTCTGCATCTAGCAAGCTGAAAAATGCAGACTCTACTGTACAACAGAGACAATGCAGAAAGTTTAGGTAAAATGTTGATTTCAAACAACTGCATTTACTTATAGCTTTTATTATAATTAACATTTACTGCCTTTATTTAAAATGTTCCAGCTTTACTTCCCTCTTCAAATAGATTAAAAAAATTATATTTTCTTTACATGTTATGTAGCATTTAAATTCAATTTATTGAGTAGTGTTTGATGCCCATTTTTACTACTGAGGCACCACAGGCGGTGAATACTGATGATACATGAGGTGAAATGGTAAATTGGGAAAGGACTTTTTTTTAAAGGAAGGAAACATTCTAGGCCAAGTTTGGGGTACCTCCCCAGCATTTGCCATTTATGAGGACTGAGGAAAACCTGGAAAAAACCTCATTCAGGAAGGATGGTCCTTGAGATTTGACCCCAGACCTCCAGCTCACGTGTCTGCTCCTTAACGACCTCAGTCACCCGTGATGGTATTTAAATTTAAATGATTATTGATGTGGACATTTTAATATCTCCCATATTTGTATTACAAAGCAAATATAAACACAACTTTATAACAAAGGGTTATATAATCATATTATGTAAAATCAGCGTGAAAGAATTCATTTTTAGAAAGGAAGAAAATGAAAGTTACATAGTTTTAATTAAGATTATTGTATGACTGAATTGAACCAGACTCTCTTATTGACTTCACTTGTTTATATTTAGAATATGTCACGCAGACCATCATCCACATCTTCAGCTAATTGCTGACTACTGGAAAATTTACGGTGATCCTTTTTATTAATTTTCTGCTCTGGTGGAGGAATAATGAACTTAAAAGTTTGTTTTCATCCCCTGAAGTGTTGAAGTTTATTAACCTGCCTCTGTATTTATAAATGTGGATTTTTATTCCACATTGCTACCTCTGTGGGTTCCTGTGTTGACTTTAATAATTTTGCTTTTTTTCACTGTTGTGGTTTTCTGTTCATAAATGAAATGCCACCACTGATTTTTCTATCTGTATGTATTTTATATTCATGAAGTGTTCTTTTAACCATGCACCTATGTGCCTTTTTGTTTTTCCAATATAGATGTTTTTGCATTCTGCATATTTTATTTGGTAAATACATGCTTATTTCTTCCGTTAAATACTTTCATTAATATTGCCATTAAGGAGATTTTTAATTTTAAATCTGTTTATTGGTGCCAATCTGATATTGAAATCTTTTAGAATATTTTGAAATTTGTGTGTAGTCCATAGATAATATGTGATTTCATTTAAAAATGATCTTATCTTGTTTATAAAAAATTCACAATATGGATAATTGTATGTAGCCCTTCATTAACAATGTCAACATGCAATCACAATATTTAGTAAAATGGCTAAATAATTATGAAACTATTAGCTATTTATCTAATAGATTCAGAACGCTCTCAAAATTTTAAAGCTGGGATATAAGCAATTCATTTCAGTTAATAGCAAAAATTAACGATATAAAATTACAACTTTCAGACACCTTAGTTTCTCTCAATGTAGAATATCTGTTTCCAAGTATACCTAAAGATAAACTTTTAACTTATTCCATGATTGGCTAAAAACAAGCAAAATTAATGATGCACACACAAAAGAATACATAAAACTCTCTGAATTTTTCATAAACCAATCCTATTTTTCATTCAAGGGCAAATAATATGAACGATGATCAGGATTTACTATGGGTAGCCATTTATATCCATTTCTAGCTAACCTCTTCATGAGCAGATTTGAAAAACACATCAACAAAGCATTCCCAAACATTTAAAATCTGGTACAGATATGTTTATAACATATTTACCATAGTTACAAAAAGCACATTAACATTGCCATAAAAACTCCTGAATATACAAGATAAGAACATATTGTTCACATACAAAACACAAGCAGACAACATGTTACCATTCTTGAACATTAAATTAATAAAGCATAAAGGCAACCTGGAATTTGGAATCTACAGAATGAACGCACATGCATACAATTGCATCAAAACTGATGGATTTAACCCAAAACACATAAGCAGTAATCAACAGCTTAATGCACAGACTCATTAACCTACCCATTAACTAGACAGAATCTCCAAAGAATGCAAGCAAATAGAAAGAACAGCATTAAAAATGGATCAGCAAAGAACTGGTTTACAAAAAAGTACCGAAGTTTAAGAGGGAAAAACTTATTAAAGAAACCACAACACTTTCAGCAGGAAAAATAAGATAATTTTGAAATAAACTCATATATCATCTATGGGCTACATACAAATTTCAAAATATTTTAAAAATTTGGTTAATTGATTGGCACCAATAAACAGATTTAATATTAAAAATCTCCTTAAAGGCAATACTAAAGCAGGTATTTTATTTTCATTTAAAGTCAGTCATCGATTGGTTAACAATGTGAGGAATTTGCCTCACAAAACATGTCCCAAAATTACTTTTAATAAGTGTGTTTGTGAAACTTCAAGAGACTTTTAATGTGATGACATGATTGTAAGTGTCTTACTTTAAATCAAAATAAGACTCACGATAGTTTCACTGTGTGGATTCCGACCTTCCTTAAACTAAAGCAGGTATTTACTAAATAAAATGTGCAGAATGTGAAAAGATATACATTGGAAAAATAAAGAGAAATATAGACACATTGTTAAAAGAACACTTCAGGAACATAAAATACATACAAAGGGAGAAATCAGTGGTGACATCTCATTTCTGGACAGAGAACCATGCCATACAGAAAAAAGCAAAATTATTAAAGTCAGCACAGGGACCCACAGAGCTAGCAACATGGAAAAAAATTTACATTTATAAATACAGTGAAAGGTTAATGAACTTCGACACTTCAGGGGTTGAAAACATAAAAAGTTCAGCACTCCTCCACCATAGCAGAATATGCATCCCCAAAGGAACACCTTGAATTTTCCAGCAGTTGGCCATTACCTGAGGATGCGGAGATGATCTGCAAATCATTTTCGAAATATAAACAAATAAGTGGAGCCAATAAGAGTGTGTGGTTCGACTCAGTCATACAATAATCTTAGTTACATGATTTGCTTCATTGTACAAGTTACAATAGCCCTTCAAGTTACAGACCTTTGTTCTTCTTCTGCCATTCTTTGTATTTCTGCCCATTTTTGGGTTATATTTCTACTCTTGAATTTTTTTATTTCTCATGCATCATCATATAAAATTTTTATAACAAAATGAACACAAATAAAAAAAATATTAATTTTTAATATAACAAATAGGAACAGTGCCTTTGGCAATACCAGAAGGACTCCAATCAAATTTGCTCCAATTTCATATGCTCAGCCATCGAGTCCCCTGTTCATCAGCAGCTACCTACTGGAATATCCAGGGGACCAGGCTCCAACCCAACGAAAAGCAAAAATGCAACACTAAAAATAATTTATTCATTCAATATAATATTAGGCTATATTTTATACAATACCAAACCTTCCTCCTTTTTTAATTAAATCCCTTCAGCTAAATTTCTATTTTGGGTTATATGCTCTTGACAATATTTAATGTGTCATGATCTGCTCTCTGTAGGTTGGCTGGTTGAACAATGTTCCAATCAAAAGATCCAAGTTCAAAGGAAAACAAATATAGAGAGGAATACTGTGTACAGTTCATGACACTTTGGTCTGAAGTAGCTGATGTATTTATGTGTGCTGCCTTAAGGAAGCTGGGTACTGTGGTCATTGGCATGGCATCTGATAACTTTTTGTTTTTTCAGTGAATGATTTTGCTTCTGTTCAAGCATAATTGTTGTTAGCTTCAAAGATTCAATGAACTGTTTGACCTGTTGATAATTTAATCTCTGACCTTAATTTTAATGACCTGCTTAATAATGTAATCTTAAAACTGTGCAACTTTTTCATTGGCCATAACTGCTTTAAACAAAATTTATGGCTAAATTTAATATAGTGTTCGACTGCTGCCAATTTTTTCTGGAATATAGCTTTATATTAAGTTTATGTTTTATCATATTTTTCTGCAGTACTTTAACCTGGCTGTCCATTATACCCCAGGCAAAATTTGTATGTGTTTGTTATACATATAGTGTTATTAGACTAAGATGATCCTTTATAGGTCTCAGTATTTGTCTTACTGCCATATACAGAACATCTACACATACACACACATACACATGCGCAGACATGCATGCACAGATCCTGTTTCTTTGTGCGTGTGAGTGTGTGCAGAGAAAGTGTACAAACAGTAGAACATATGATGTGAGAATACGAAATTCTAAAAAGTGAGAGTAGTCTTTCACAAATGTGAAGTTAGATTGAAAGGGCAATGGCCAATAGAGAATTGTGAACTCGCAAGATAATGTAAAAAACAATTCCTGGAATATGTAAGCAGTATAAACTTTGATACATTACAACAATATGATGGAATGCAGGGCAGAAAGCATTGCGAAGTGTTAATGTGATAAGGGAAATGTAAATTCTTAGAAATAAGTCAATACAAAAGGATATAGTGTGTATACTATTAGTGTAATGGAGCACACACATACACAGATCTATATGTAAATAATTATAGTTATCACCATCTAGCCAAAGCCAAGGAGTTAAAATATTCCTGTTCCATTGGGCTTCTAATTTATTGGATAAGAACAAAAGGTGGACAGTGATCAACCACTTATTTAGAACCATAAGACAAAATGGCTGTCACAAGTTTTAATTAGAAGTGCATTAAATATTGTCAACAGCAAGCAACCTAACAATAGGCAGAGATCCAAAGAAAGACAGGAGAAGAACACATATAATCTGTATTGCAAGGATTCCTGAACAAATTATAATAAGTAACATTCCCATGCCACCAAGGAAACAGCTTACATAAGGGTGCAACAAAAATGTGCCCTGAAACTTTATGGGAGCATTCCTGTCTTGCAGAGGATGAAAATGTTATATGAATATGGGTCTGGAAATGCTTTATTCCCTTATTATAGCTCTTTTTTACAACTCTGTTTTCATTGTATCACGTGGCACATTATGAAATAAAAATAGCATATGACATGGAATTAAGCAACTGCTCAAAATGACCCTTGTTAGCATGTATAGTGTTTGAATCCTGGTTCCCAGCAGCCTTCCACAATAAAGGAATAATGATTCTGTTCATCTTGCACAGGGGTATCATACACAAGAGATTTTAAATAATCATACAAAAGTCCAGTGGGTTTAGGTCCGGAGAGCATGGAGGCCAAGGAATTTGTACACCTTCTGCCTGAGAACTTTGATTTAGAAATTGACAAATATTGGCACTGAGCAAGAGCTCCATGTGCATAAAGTACATGTTTCATAATATTGCTAATGGGCAGGCTGTATCAGAACAGGTAAGGTGTACTCTAAGAACACTTAGAATGTTTTTCTGTCAAGCCTGAGTGGAAGAACATGAGGTCCCATCAAACCATCACCAAATGAGTGAATCCTGGATCCCTAGAGAATATCAACTTGTCTTGCAGCCTTCCACAATATGGGAATAATGATTCTGTTCATCTTGCACTGGAGTGCCATACACAAGAGATTTTAAATGATCATACAAAAGTCTAGTGGATTTAGGTCCAGAGAGATGGAGGCCAAGAAATTTGAACACCTTCTGCCTAGGACCTTTGATTTAGAAATTAACAAATATTGGCACTGAGCAAGAGCTCCATGTGCGTAAAGTATATCTTTCATCATATTGCTAATGGGTAGGCTGTATCAGAACAGGTAAGATATACTCTAATACTTAATATGTTTTTCTTTAAGCCTAAGTGGAAGAAAATGAGGTCCCACCAAAATATCACCAACAATGATGAGCCAAATATTGACATGATTCAATAGTTGCCTGAGGATTCCCATCTTTCCATATGTGCTGATTGTGAAAATTCACTATCCGATTTCATTGAAACAAAGCCTCATCCATAAACAACACAATTACACTGATTTTTGGTAGACACATTGTTGAACAAACCATTCACAAACTATAACTGCGCAAGAAAATCAGTTGATAGGGCTTGTACAGTGTGGCGCACGAAATGTCACACATTGAAATTGTGTAATAAATATGTTATTTGCTGGTTGGTGCATGGTTCAACAGAAGACAGCAGTTGCCAATATCACGCATTCGTGACTCCACAGCTTCAGTTTAGTAAAATGGCAGACAAAGGCCGGGGTTGACGCTAGAACAGAAAGTGAAGACTATGTTGTTTTACGCAGAAATGAAGAGTATAGCAGAGACGCAATGACGTTTTGGTGTTCATTTTCATACGAGGTGGGCCCCCTGTAGACAAGACAGACAGTGTATAGACTAACCACACAATTTGAAACTGAGGGCAGTATTGTAGAGCAAAGGCGACATCGTGTCAACACAGTTCATACTCCAGAGAATATCAAGGCTGTGAGAGTGGCTTTGACATGAAGTCCCAGGAAATCCACGAATACTTCATGCTGACGTGAACTTATTCCCATACAAAATGAGTGTTGCACAAACTGATGGAAAATGACAAGATATGGCGATTACAGTTTGCGACTTTGGCTCTTGCAAATGATGATGCCCTGATTCATAACACATGGTTTTCTGATGAGGTCTGCATTCATTTGAATGGTAGCGTCAATAGGCAGAATATCAGATTTTGGGCACGAGAATCTCCTGGTCTTGTACACGAGATTGAAAATTACGGAGAAAATGTTACTGTATGGGGTGCCATTTCCAGCCATGGAAACATTGGGCCAATCTTTTTCAATGGCACAGTTGACAGGCGCTCTACTTGGACATGTTGCAGAATAATTTTCTTCCATAACTTTATGTAACAGGGCTACCAATGGAGACACAATAGTTCATGCAAGGTGGAGCTCGTCCTCATACAGCAAACGTTATTGTGGATTTCCTGCATCAACATTTTGGGCTCCGTGTGATGTCCCATCGATATTCAGAACGTTTCCAGGGCGGTTCAATATGGCCGCCACACAGCCAGGATATTAATCCCTGTGATTAATTCTTATGGGGACATTTGAAGGAGGTAGTCTACCGCAACAAACCACACAATCTAATGCAACTGGGAAGGCTATCACAAAATTTTTCCAGGGAGTAACAGAAGGCTTGTATCGTAGAGTGGTCGGAAACGTCACAGTTTGTCTCGAAGAGGTGGTATGTTAACAAGGTGGACATATTGAACATGTACTGCACGCTCGTTGATCATACACATTCTGATGATTAATGCAAAAAAGAAAATAATTGTCATGTTTTGTTTATAAAAGTTATATAAACAATTTTCAATATATGGCATTTCGTGCACCACCCTGTATATGCTGTAAATAGAGTAGATATAGCAGCTCATGCAATTACTCACTAGACAGTTATCTGGTCAACTTTGCTTCTGACAGCCAGCTGTCTTTATCTGACACTAGGGTTGTCTTGCATGAAGTATTGCCTCCTTCTGTTGTGCTGTCTTCATCCTTCTAGACCTCCCATTCCCTTCCTGCTAAGATGACAATCAATTTCTTGAAATGTCCTTCTATGTAGGCATTGTTATTATGTAAACCTCTCCCAGTACAATTGCTGAGTGCACTGCTATTGCCATCTGCTTTCCCATGCATCAAATGAACATCTGCCAATTCCGTATTTAAATACCTTTTCATTGTACTATACCTGAAACCAAATCTATGCAAACACATAACAGTTTAAACTATGTACATATGTACTTGGTGCGAGTAAAGAAATGAAATGGGTTGCATGATAAGATGGCTACACAAAATACAGCATCTTCAGAGCACAAAAATGCACAGTGAACCTAATATCTATAAGTGGTAATGTCACCCGATCCCACTCCTCCATTTGGCATTCTAATCAGGAGTAAACAAGAGCATCTACTTTAAACTGACTATGGGGTTTATACATGATAGCAATGATGCTATTGCATATGAAATCAGAATATTTCGCTTATAATACAATGTAAGCAGAGTTACAACACATTTCTGGACCCATGTACATATAACACATATAATATTTTAATGCTGTACATTAGAGAAATATGTCTTAAATTTTTTACATTTTTGTACACCTGGTACAATTATATTTTATTTATGAATAATACTATTTATGGGAGGGGGTATTTACTATCTTCATTGGTCAAAGCTAAGGACAAAATCTGGGCTCTACAGTGCACATAAGGTATTTTTCTCTTAAATTCTATTGATAAGTGCTAGCTCATATGTTGCTTGTATCAACTTACATAAATACATTTTTCTTTTTGATAATTCTTGAACAATAATTTTCATGAAGTTGATAATTAGAGTTGTTTTTGTGATAATTATACCTAGCTTGAGTAAGTACATTCCAACTATTTCTTCTAAATTACTTGTATCATTCTCATATTTTTGTGCTTATTTTCTCAATCTTATGGAAACATATCAAAATATAGTTTTGCTTTTCACTCAGACTTGACATCACACCTTTGTTTTGTGCTTGCATTTGTGCAGCTATTATGCACCATTACTCTTGCCAATAAAGACACATACCTCAGTTGTTGTTGTTGTTGTTGTTATTATTATTATTATTATTATTATTATTATTATTATTATTATTATTATTATTATTATTATTATTATTAACAATGATGATAATGCTTTCATTGCTTCCAGTAGACTTATATAGGGGTGACTGACAGTGTCAAATATACAAATTACAAATTATTTACAGATGTGTTACAAAGATGACATCATTAGTATTATATTTACAATTAATTACAAACATCAGCTTCAATGCATCAGATATTTTTTGAGCTCCAATGTAAACTTTTTACCTGTTGCTAATATTCAGGTAGTTTGTTATAAAGTATTTTCTATATACTCAATGATTCCCTATCTATCCTATGTTGTGAGCTATTTTATTATAATAGTACAATGTCTGTATCTACTACAATTGATATTGTATTTGATTTATAACAGATAATAAAATCTTACAGAGATACAAACATATAATTTTTAAAGTTAATGTGTTCATCATTATTAATTAAAAATTATAAAAATTTGGTACTTGTTCATGAAATCTAATGGATAAAATTAAACATTTATTGAAATTCTTCCTAACATTAATAAGGCTAACAAAATCATTGACTTTGACTGGGGAATACAATATTTTGAGCTGGGCAAAATCATATTAGATTTAGCTTTGCTTGGACAGAAATGTAATGGTATTTTTATGTTCACTCTAGATTATTAAAATAAATAGTTGTACTCTGTGTCATTTAATAGTACATTGTTTGTAAAACAAATACTTTATTTTGTTGGTTCATGTTTAAATTCACAGAGTGTGGTATATTCAAACTTCATTCACATTCTTTTATGTACTTTTACTGAAAATTTAAATGCAAAATGGAACTATTAATAATACAATTTCATTCAGCTAGTTTTAGAATCCATCTCATTTTTTTTACCAAGAAATGTAGATCTGTTGAATTACTGTTAAAGGAAAAAGATCCCAATGTTCATAATCATGGTAAGGAGTGGAATTTGTTTGCTTTTTAATTAAATATCCAATTCTGTTTTAACTTCTGAAATTGTTTGGGTATTTTTAGCTTTTACATCATTGTGCATGAGAAATCAATTCAAATAGCTTATTTTTATTTCTTTAAAAATTTACCAGTACTAATCAACAAATTATGTATTTAACAATCTGTTTTAAGCACCATGTACCCTTAAGCACAGTTTCATATCAAGTTTTATTTTCGACAGGTATCTCTACTGGCCTCATGTAATGGTAACCAGGAGGATACATTATCAGCTTTGCTCAATTCCGACCCAATTCTGGATTTACACATAATGGAAGCTGTAAAACTTCAGATGTTACACCATGCCATGCAGCTGTATGAAACTAATTTAAGTAGTTCAGAAGTTCCTTTCTTTGCAATTCTCATGTTTGCCCGTGATACCTCTGAAACTCCAAAGGATTTTATGAATAACCATCTCCGTGAAGTTGGAAACACAGGAGGCTTAGAGCAGGTAAGTTGTGATTACTAATCACTATTAAAATATAAATTTATTCTATAATATTGAATAAATAAGCACATATTAAAAAGCTAGAAAGAAAAATATGTTTAAGATCATTGTATGATTAAGTCAAGCTACACGCTCTTATTGGCTTCACTTGTTTAAATTTAATACAAGTTTCACAGACAGTTATCTGCATCATCTGCTAGCTGCCGACTGCCGGATAATTTGTTATTGGGGATTTATATTTTTCTCTGATGGAGGTGTGATGAACTTAATGTTTATGTTTTCATAAACATAAACAGACACTGTCTGTGAAACATGTACTAAATTTAAACAAGCAATTGGAGCTAATAAGAGTGTGTAGTTTGATTCAATTATACAGTGATCTTAATTATAGGATTAACTTCACTGTACAAGTTCCATTTAATATTTCAAGTTAAAAATATGTTTGTTTAAGCAAACTAAGCCACAATATTTGTAACTTGCTTATTCTTTAATATTCTAGGTAACTGTTCTTAATGATTCCTCTTAGTCATAGATGTAAAGAATTTTTAAAAACTGGTAAATTTTCTTCAAATTCTGTAATATTCTAAGTAACTTTCTTAAAAATGATTCTATTAGTCATATATATAATGAATCTATAAAAACTATTAAATTTCCTGCAAAGCTACAATGCAATAGTTAAATATAGGATCATATAAGTTGAAAATATACCAAACTTCTAACCAATTATATTTTATATTATCCAGCCAGCCAAAGAAGGAAACCTACTCTAAACAAGAGCACATGGCTATGAAATGAGTAGAGTAGTAACTACTGCCATAGAATAATAACATTAATGTGATACAGCTTTGATTTGGTTTATATACGGACACTCTTTAACATCTCAGGTCATCAGCATCCCACTCAAATTAGGGAGTGAAATGGCCAACAAATTTTGCTCAGATGCCTCTTTTTTCAGACTTGAGGTTCTTTATCATGCCATAAATGTACAACACGGGACCCACGGCTTTACTTCCCTTTTGAAGGAAGCCATACTTAGGATTTTTATGCCCAAAAAAATCCATCGGTCCTGGCCAGGTTTGAACTGGCAATCCTGGGTTTAGAAGGTAAGTATGGTTACCACTGCACCACCAGGATTGACCAAAATGTGATACAGCTGAATAAATATTAGTCCATTATGTTATAAGTAATATTAGACTGTCCATATATTTCACCATCATCATATGTTGTGAAACTGATATAAACCATATAAGAATTAGGAGATTATATTTAACTGTATTAAAATTCTGTTATTGAGATAAAAAGAGGAGATACAAGCACATTTCAGGGGAATATACTCATTTACTTTTTATAGTATAGAAAGAGTACTTGTTTTTTTTAGAATGGCAGAAGGTAGAAAATATTCAAGTGGTCAATTTGTGAAAAATGAAATGCACAACCAAGCCTGAGAAGACTATTGTGTTACATGTTTTCATAAACATTGTTGCTGTTTTTTTTAAAGTATTTAATGGCTGTTTGTAATATTGAATCATAAAGGCGATGGACAGTAATGATAAATGAGATAAAATGTTATAGTAGGAAAGGATTTTTTTAGGAAGGAAACATTCCAGCTTAGGGTACCACCTAGGCATTTGCCATTTATGAAGACTGAGGAAAATCTGGATAAACCTCGGACAGGGAGGACAGTCCTGGTGGGAATCAAATCCTAGACCTCCCACTCATGAGTTCGCATCTAAATGACCTCGCCCACCGGTGGCGATTATAAACTTTGTGAAAGTACCCCTTGCATGCAGTAAAGGAGATAGTACTCATAACATTTGAGTTAGTGTGTATCAACAAAAAACATATATGTTGCTAGGTTACAAAAACAAACAGCAGACATTTGTCAACTCAGGCAAGAAACACAAATGTGATGACAGTGCTGGGGAAAACTGTAGTATTGGGGTAATTATAATTCTTGAAAACAGTCATTAAAACTACAGTAACTTTTATTGGATGTAGCAGTTAAAAATGCTAACTTGGCTATCTTTGTTTAATTGTTGCTTATAATAACTGTGTTAATTTCTTATAGTCCTAAAGGGGGCTACTAAATACTTTTTAAGTGACTAAGGGACATGTTAAGAAGTTATATTTAATGTGCATTAATGTTTTTCTAGTTAAACGTTAATTAGCTATAAGGATAATCAAATTTCAATAAAAATGTTCCGCTACTTCAGCCATTTCCTATACTTGTTCATTTAGATACAATGGCACATTTCCTTACGTATTACTCCAGATTATATAACACATTACTTCTTATTAAAATGTAAATTGGAACTTGCACAGTGAAGCTAATCATATTAATTCATATCATTGTATGATTGTAAAGTTGAACTTTAGCCTGGCTGAAGATGGGAACTAAATGTTGTCAAAACTGGTTTCATACATTATGAAAAGTGAAGCTTTAAGAGTGGGTAGTTGAACTTAATCATGCAATGATATCAATTAATTACTTCTTATGTTTATAAGGTCTGGTCACAAACAACAAATACTCATTTTTGAGAATAACATTCCTCATTTTCATAATAAATCTAATTTTCCTTGCCAGTTGATTGAAACAAGCATGTGAGGAAAAGGCAAGGCATCAACAAACAGCATCAGCCATTCACCCTAAGCCCAAACAGCAAAAGCAGAGGATCAGATAGCGATTAAGGAATGTGTGACTTTGAGTGAGACAACTGATAAACAATGAATACAATGTTACATCAGTGTTGCACTACAATCTTCTGCCCCGTATCTATTAACAATTACCATTTCTTTATGCATAAAAATGAATTATTCTGTATTTTATAATCTGGTAACACCAACATTTGTTTTCAGTATTAGCCTTCACTGTTACTGTACTATTTTTTCAGTGGAGAATAGCTATCCTACTGTGGGATCCAAATCTTATGGCATTTGAGGCATGTTCACATAATTGGCAGTGGGCCAATAGCAGTGATTCTGGATTGCCACATGTGGGCAGAGATTCTCATCACTTGTATATCTTAAAATCAAGGATTTTCTGCATTAGGGCAAATGGGGCTCTAGATGTGACTAGGATAAAGTAAATACATTGAATCAAAAATCATATTTCAACCCCTAAGTGATAGTCATTCTACAGCATGTTTAGCATCATCTCTTTACCCAACTCTGTGTACATTCTTAATATAATGTATTTATTATTATTTTTAGTATTTGACTGGTTTCCTTGTGTATAAACACCTTATATTTACTGCACATTTACAGCTGCAGTAAATGAAATAAATTGATTTTAATAGAAACTTTTGAAGAAATAATTTGATGGATAAAAGGGTAAGCACATTTATAAAAATATGTATTTTATATTATAAAATTCTAACATAAAGAATTTTGCTTTATATAACTCTTAGCACCCTTTATAATTAATGTATCTATTCAACTAAAAAGATTAGGATATAAAAGCAATATAATAGTTAGAGATTTAAAATGTGTTTTAGAATTTGGAGGTTTGGCAATGAGAATATTATCAAGGAGTATTTGGTTACTAGAGAAAGAAATTTGGATAAATAATATTCAGAAAACTCTTCAAGAAATTGAAATGAAAACATTATGGGCAGAGAGGAACAGAATGAGGATAGGATTTTGGAATAAGATTTTAAACTTAAATGGAGGATATTAAAAAATCAAGAATTATGGGTCAATCTTATTGATAAAAAAATCCTTAAAACTATTTAAAATATTAAAAAATGACTAAGAGAGAGAAAAATATATGGAAATCTATGACAAAGTAGCAAGAGAAAAGATAGCATGGTTCTATTTCAAAGTGATATGCTTAAGTGCAATAGGAAAGGATATATTAAAAAATATCCAAAGTATAGTGAATTGGATAATATTTGGCATTGTATTTTGGAATGTGAGCAGACCAAATTACGGAGAGAATAGTTTCTTTTACCATAATGGGATAACTTATCGATGAATATGAGGTAGCAAAATTTTATATTTAAGATCAGATACAAATATGTAAAAAGATACAGAGCTATTTAAGAAAAGTAGGGCAAAAATGGCTAAAAAAAATGTTAAGACTTAATAAAAGTGATATTGAAACAATATTATTCAAGATAAGTATTATATATATTAATGAAAACTTGAGAATAATTTTTAAGTGCTTATTTAAATATATCCCAGAAGCAATTTAATATGAAACATCCTTAATAACAAACTTCATAGTGAATTCAAAATTTACACAATTATACAACCACACAGTTAAATGTAAAGGGGAATCACAATCAAACTCTTTGATCTGTTTCTTAAGTATACTCATATTGTATCTATTAGTTGATAAATACTGCAATTCTGAATATATTATAACCTTCATTTAAGAACTTCCGAAAAATAAGAAATTTTTAAAAAATTCTGTTAGAACTCAGACAGTGAAGCTTGTTAAATATAAATTCTATCTAATCTGCTAACACACTCTTGTACTTCACTTACTTTTAAATATGGTGGGACCCATTTCAAAGAGACATCCTCTCCATCTTCAACCAACTTGACGAGAGTTATGAATGAATGAATTTATTCAATATTACAAATATTGAGCAAAGTATAATTTATAAAATTATACAATTATAGCTGCAATTTAATTTACATAACATTATTTTCATAATATAATTTACATAAACACACAAAATCTCCAAAAGGTCAGCAGCACCAAAGAGGTCCTCCCATATCCCAACCACCAGGTTATATGTATGGTAAAGGACCCCTAAAATGAATTACTAACTTCCATCACTGCGTATGCCCTCAAGCTCCTTCTTTGTACTTCTTCTCCACTTATCCCTTACTTTTCCTAAAAATTCCGCTATCTTATTCATTTTTTCTACTGTTGTATCTAATAACATTTTTGTTGCCTCTACTTCTTGTTGTATTTTGTCCCATTTTCCATCCCAGATTCTGTACCTCCAACTTTTAACCTTTTCACATACAATTAAACAATGGAACTGACTTTCCACTTTTCCACACACAATTCATCCTTCTTTATAATTTATCCTTAGCACTTTTAAAAATAATACCTCTTAATGCATCCATGCACAACTATTCTTCCAAATTGGTCACAAATGTCTATAAATTTCCCCCGTCCCCAATTTCCTGTAACTACTTTATATACATCTAAGGAACTTTTATCCTCTAAGCTTCTCTTGCCTCTCTATATCTTCTATCTCACTTCTTTCCAAAATCCGCATGCATTATTTTCACCCATTTGCCATACATCTCACATTCCAATTTCTTCTAGTAATTTTCCCACAGCTCCAACCAGCACTCTCTTCCCAATACATCTCTTTGGTACATAGAAAATTCTTTTAGTACATCATTATTGTCTAGTTTCAAACATCTGTACGAATCTTATTTTGATTTAAAGTAAAACACTAAAAATCATGTCATCACATTAAAACTCTTTTGATGTTTCACATATACACTTATTAAAAGTAATTTTGGGACATGTTTAATGAGGTAAATTCCTCTCATTGTCTACCAATCGACGGTCAACTAGTCAATTAGGTAAGGTATGTATGCAGCTATGTTCGCTGGTGGTCTGTTAATGAACTTAAACAATATGTTGTCTGCTTCTGGTATATCAAAATTCATAAGTTTGTGTTCATAATTTTTAAGTAGATTTTTTCCCATATATTAAGTTCTTTTGGATGTTGGATTGTTTTTAGTAATATTATATCCTTTTCTATTTCGTGATTTTCATTCCAAAAATGTGCAGCCACTGCTGATTTTTCTATTTGTTTGTATCTAATATTTCTCCATTGTTCCTTTAACCTTATCCTCAGATTTCTCTTAGTTTTTCCAATGTATATTTTGTCGCAATTTTGCAATTAATTCTTTATATATATACCCGAACTTTCCTCTTTTTTCTTTTTTGTTTAGTTTTATTTAGATTAAATAATTTACCAACAATATATCTGTTTATGGGCACCAGAATGATGTTATACTGTTTGAAAATTTTTTGGAATTTATGGTTAACATAAGGGTGATATGTGAATTTATGATACGTATTTTCCATTACATCTATACGTGTGATATCTGAGTAATGTTTGTGTCTTTCTAATTCCAATACCATCTTTTCAGCTGCTTTTTGTATATAATTGTAATTGTTATATATTACTATTTTTCTAATATATTTCTGCAAACTTTTTCTGTCAAACATCTGTTTATGAATCTGATATCTGCTGTTTTGCATCTCCTTTATTCTTTTAGTTTTGATAACATTTTATTTTTGATTTATGATTGTATAACTATATATTAAAAAATTCATGTTGCAGAAGTGATTTGTTGGTTCCTACCTTGTGTTCCATATTGAATAAGGTATTGGAATTAGAAAGATACAAACATTACACAGAATTCGCATGTATAGATGTAATGCTATACAAATTACATATGAAATTAAGTAAGTCTCTAGAAGCAATTGCATGGGATAATATTGAGAGGAACACATTGGAAATTATCAGTTTCAGAATAAAACAAAAAACCACATGCCCAAGAAATAAACTTAAAAATTTATATGAAAAACAGATAGATAAAAATAAAAATATCATCAATAACAAACCTAACCTTGAAACAATTAATCTTTTGAAAGAAAAACTGAATAAGGATGAAACAAAATTATGAAATAACACCATCAGTACATGTGTCAATTTCTCATCAAACATTGATGAATATATAACAGATATTGAATCATCGAGAAATTAAACCCCATAGATAAAAATTATATTAGGAAAATTTCATCAGGAATATTACAGGAAATCAAAAACATAACCAAATCCCCAATTCATGTCAAAAACAATAAAATCATTAAATAAAAAGAAGTCATATATACAAAAGCAGATAAGGGAAATCAAATTGTAATTCTGGACAAAGAAGATTATCAACAAAGAATGCTAGAATTATTAAACAATAAGGAGTTCAGGGAAGTTGAAACAAACCCTCTACACATATGCAAAAAATCAATAGAGGATATATTAAAAGAAAGTTTACTGACAAAATGAGATGTTTACAAAATCAAAATACTTAATCCATCAATAGCTAGAATAATAGCATTACCAAAAATACACAAACCGGGAAAAGACATGAGACTGATAATTAACAATGTGAATACCCCATGTTACCTCCTAGCCAAATGGTTAACCATTCAATTTAATATATTACCCAGGTTCCGAAGCTTAAGCATAAAAACTTGTAAATAAAATCAAAGATCACAAACTAAATACAAATGATATCTTGGTTTTCCTTGATGTAAAAGCATTATTTCGCAGTATTCCAAAAGAAAAAACCCTGACTTTGTTAAAAAAAAAATGGCTACTATCTAATAACATTACAGAAACATATACTAATGAATGTGTTAGGCTTACAGAAGTATGTTTGGATCAGGCTTACTTCATGTTTGAAGGAAAGTTTTTTAAACAAAGATCAGGTTTAGTGATGGGTAGTCCTCTATCTCCATTTATGGCGGATCTGTTCATGAGTTATTTTGAAATACATATAACTAGAGCCTTCCCATACATATTCAAAACATGGTACAGATATGTGGATGATATGTTTGTCATTATACAATATAGATTCATGGAAGATGCATTGAAATTGTTGAACTTGCAAGAATCAACAATAACTATGGAAACCGAAGTTAATAATTCCTTACCTTTTCTGGACCTAAAGATAATAACAAATTATAAAAATATAGAATTTGTTATATACAGGAAGGGCACGCATACGGACAATTACATAAAAGCTAAAGGTTTGAACCCCAGACCCCACAAGGAAGCAGCATTTAATAGTATGACTTATAGGTTAGTTAATATAGCACCCAGTAAAGAAGAATACAGGAAGCAGTACACACACATAACACATACAGCAAAAATTAATGGATTTAACAAATGAATGGTAGTAAAAAAAATAAAAAGATTCAAACATAAAAAGAAAATTAAACAAATCGCCACACTCAGTACTTCACCTTAGGAAAATATTTATCATAAATTCATATATCGCTCTTATGTTAACCATAAATTCAAAAAAATTTTCAAACAGTATAACATCACTCTGGTGCCCATAAACAGATAAGTGTTGGTAAATTATTGAATCTAAATAAAACTAAACAAAAAAATAAAAAAGAGGAAAGTTCTGGTATGTATATATATATATAATTGATTGCAAAGATTGTGACAAAATATACATTGCTAAAACAAAGAGAAATCTGCGGATAAGATTAAAGGAACACTGGAGAAACATTAAATACAAACAAATAGAAAAATCAGCAGTGGCTGCACATTTTTGGAATGAAAATCATGAAATAGAAAAGGATATAATATTACTAAAAACAATCCAACATCCAAAAGAACTAAATATATGGGAAAAAATCTATATAAAAAGTATGAACACAAACCTATGAATTTTGATATACCAGAAGCAGAAAACATTGTTTAAGTTCATTAACAGATCACCTAAGCAAACATAACCGCATACATACCTTACCTAATTGATTCGTCAGTCATCGATTGGTTGACAATGTGAGGAATTTACCTCACGAAACATGTCCCAAAATTCATTTAATACCTTTCGAAAAATAAGACATTTTTAAAAATTTCTGTTGGAACTCACACAGTGAAGCTTGTTAAATGTAAATTATATCTAATCTGTCATCTAACACACTCTTATGCTTCACTTACTTTTAAATACCGTGGGACCAGTTTCGAAGAGACATCCTCTCCATCTTCAACCAACTTGACAACTAAGAGTGTGTTAGACAGCAGATTAAATATAATTTACATGTCACAAAATTACTTTTAATAAGTGTATATGTGAAACATCAAGAGAGTTCTAATGTGATGACATGATTTTTAGTGTTTTACTTTAAATCAAAATAAGATTCATGATAGTTTCACTGTGTGGATTCTGACCTTCCTTAAACATATCTATACAATATTTTAAGACTCTTTCAACTGTTATTCCTTTCCTTCCCATTCTTCCTAATTCTACCAAACTTATCCCCATTGATGAAATTTTTCATAACCCCAGACCTCTTTACAAAACATTCTATGCACTACATCAATCTTTGTCCACACCTTTTGACACTCTCCAAATTTCCACTGCATGCATTACCTTCAAGTCAACCACAGCCTCATAGAGTCCTTCTAACCATTTTATTGACAATGTGGGAACTTTATACAAGCTTATTCAATTGGTAATTTAACTTTTGCTTGTGTACATTTAGACTGGACTTTCCATCTTCTATTACTTGTAAATCTCACCCCCTAAATAGTCAAATTCTTTCACTACCTCAATTGGGCTTCTATTTATAAACTATCTCTCATATTTTCTTAATTTTGTTCCCTTTTTAAATACTATTAACTTTGATTTTTTATTATTATTTATCCTTGGTCTGCTCAATATCTAATAATTTCATCAATGGCATTTTGTAATCCTATGACAGTTACTGCCCCTGCTATAAGATCATTCTCAAAAAGCAATCCTGGTACTTCCTTCTTTCCAATAAGTGGGCAATGTATATTTTTTTCATTAACCTCCCTAGAATATTGTCTATTAATAAATTAAATAATATTGTACTCAATATACATCTCTGTCTCAAGCCCACATTTTGAATTGTATATTTTAGATCTATTTACCTTTACATCTAACACATACCTGCTACCTTCATATAATGTTTGAAGTTCAAAAATAAATTTTTTACTAACTCCTTTACATCTCAATTTGTATACTAATGCATCACTATTTATTGTATCAAATGCTTTCTCAAAATCTGCAAAGAAAATGTATGCCCTACCCTTTTTATGACTTAAATATTTACCCACCATAGTATGAATTATCATTATATTATATATTGTTCTACTTCATTTTCTAAAACCTCTTGAAATTCTGATAATTTACCTTCCATTATTGCCCACTCATGCAAACTTACTGCTATTATACCGATATATATTTTACTTATCTTCGATAGTTACTCAGGCTATTTGTACCACCTTTCCCGTTATATATTGCAATGATTGTTGCCTACTTTCCAACTCTCCATATTACCTTTTTCTGCTTAAATCTATTTAATAATTCTGTTAGCAGCCTAATACCTCCTTTCATTTCCCCAAAATCTTTTCAAAATTCTCTTGGAAACCCATCTATACCTCATTCACAATAAGCTCTTTATCTAAACTTTTTGTCCTATACACAGTACTTTCTAAGTTTAATTCATAACTCGTGATACTCCCTCCATCTAACATGTTTCTAAAGTAATTCTTCCATTCCCTTGGGGTTATCTTATTTCCTACCCTTCTCTTTCTTATAACATCCCTCACAACTGACCGTGTATATTAACTATCTTTAGCTAGCACTGCTTCTTTAATTTTTTCACCCATTCTTTGTTGCCACTCTTTGTTTTTATCCTGCACTAGACACTTATGTTCCCTTTTTTGAACAAAAGAATTTCCTTATCCTCTTTTGACCTTCTTCGCCTTATTAAATCTTAAAACACTTCTTTCTTTATATTAACACACTCTCCATCATACCATCCATAACCTTTTGCATTTCCTCTTTGTTTCGCTTTCATCTTACTTCCTGCTCACCTTACCATAGACTCTATCTTTTCTAATGCTCTCTGTATCTTCCCCACCTTCAGTGCCTCTAGAATCCCATATTCTCTCATTTCCCCTATTAAGAATATTAAATTCTCCCAGAAAAGCTTAGCATATTCCTATTTCCATCTAAAACATTTTATATATTTTATTTCAATTGTTTCTTTCTCCCTATAACAATTCCCCTGAACTCAGCCTCATTTTTAGTGAAAAATATCCACTACTTGTTATCATGTCCAGGACTTTGAAATGTACAAACACCTGGTTAATTCATTTACTACATACCATATAGTCCGTCACAGTCTGACCATTTATATTCATAAATGTAAATTCTCCTTCTTGATGTTCACCTTAAACCATTACACATAATTAAATTATTCAATACACAGAACTCTATCAATTTTGTATCATCCTTATTTAGCACCTTATCTCTACTTTTCCTTACCTACTCCTCTCTGACAACCCACAAACATTAATTCTTCAACCCCATAAATCTTATATGTTCCATACTCTGGCATTAAAATCGCCAACTATAATAAACTCCATACTGTGGTACTGTCTACTTAATTTCTCCTTACTATCGTTTAGTGTTAAGCACAAATTTTCATGGTAAAACTTCGATGACTCAGGTGGGTTATAATCACGGTACCTTATCCTAAGCATAGTTTAATTCCTTTCATTTTATATATCTTAACCACATTATTTGCCCTTCTTCTACAAGTAACACTTCATTCACATTTACTCCACAACTCTTTTTTATAAATACCCCTATACCACCAGAAACCCTCCCTCTATTACTCTTCCTTATTCCATGATCACGTACATAATCATAACCTTCCACTTCATCCTTTCATCTTTATCCAACTAAGTCTCAATCATTAGTATCATGTCTCCTATCTTTAGCACCTCAAGTACCTCACCACTCACAATTTTTGGTCTTAAACCCTCCACATTCCATAACACCATCTTCCAGTCCATTTTCTTTGATTTCTCCAACTTCACTCTATACCTGGTTTTTCTTTCACCCACAACCACAGTCTCCTTATCAGCTATCTCCATTATGCTGCCCTCAGGAGTTACCACCACTTTAAGCCCAGTGCCACCAACAGTACTATGCATTCCCCTCTTGACTGATGACAAGCCCGTTACTTCTGCTCTTTCCCTCTCATATGTTGTAACTCGTCTTCATGGTGACGTCATAAAGGCTTCCTCTCCTCCTTCTCTCTCCTCACACCACCTTTGTCTTGTCTGTGTGTTTCCTCTTCTTTCTTCATACTTGACCACCATTGCAACTGTCGGTCCTGGTGGTGTAGTGGTTACCATACTTGCCTCCTAAACCCAAGATCGCGGGTTTGAACCCGGCCAGGACCGATGGATTTTTTCGGGGCGTAAAAATCCTAAGTATGGCTTCCTTCAGAAGGGAAGTAAAGCCGTGGGTCCCGTGTCGTACATTTACGGCATGAAAAAGAACCTCAAGCCTGAAAGAGAGGCCTCTGAGCAAAATTTGTCGGCCGTTTCACGCCCTGAGTTGAATGGGATGCTGATGACCTGAGCTGTTAAAGAGCGTCCATAAAAAAAAAAAAAAAAAAAAAAAAAAAAAAAAAAAAAAACATTGCAACTTATAGTTCTGATATTTCACTGACTTGCCATTTCTTGTTATCTGTTCTTTCATGTTTCGCCATTGACTCACGTCATGTTTTTTTCCATCAATTCATAATTCCATACCTTTCACATATGCTTTTTTCCCTCTTCTATTCCATATTCTTGATCTATAAAAATTCCTGTTCCTTTTAGTATCCTCATTTCTCAATATTGTCCATCTAATTTTGTTCATTGCGGACCTAACCATTGTATGTCTGGGTTTGTTTCAGATTCTTCCAATTCTGAAACACATCACAATTTCCCACCCATCCAATTTAACCTCCAAACCTTTCTCAATTACCTCTTCAGCTATTAGTAACAATCCTTTTATCTCTATTCTCCTTGACTCCAAATAATATCAGATTATGTCTTTTTACCTCTATTTCCATTTTTCTCTCCATTTGTTAATGAACAGGCACACAAGAAGATCTTTATGCACTTCTTTTTCCATAGAGTGTAACACACTTTTAACTTCTTCTATATTTTAATATAATTTCATCTCTATCCTATTTTCTTCAACTCAACTATGTCTTCCGATATAGTTTTCAGCATGTTCATTACCGGACTCATGTCTTCAGGACCTGTTTTTCTCTCATTGCCTCCAATAATCAGCATTATCGCTAATATAGCTAACAACCACAACTGCATGTTACTCATTAATATAAATTTCTCTTCATTTCTCTTCCCTCTCTTTATATAATGCCCAATTCTGGCTCGATATGTTTCTAGGATATTGTTCATTCCAAACTTTCTAGCACATGGAGTGACACTCGCACACGTCCTCTGTCTTTTCCACCAATACAATCAATTCATTGTCATACAGAGTTGGTAAATTGTTTAAATTTACAACTGGAGGAATTATTTATTACACCGATTCTCCCTTGAGAATATTTAGCAAAGTTTTCCAAATGCCATGTTTGTAATATATTATGATTTTTTGACATTTTAAAACTGCAGGAAAATCTGATGATATTTCAGCCTGTAATAATCTGTAAATTTTAATTTCACTGGCTTACAAAGCCTGATTCAAGAATACTAATATAAAAAATGTCATCATGAATTATATAACAAACAAATTACTTGGTCTAAAGGTGGCAATCACTTGAAAGCATTCAAATGGCTCATGGACCACATATTTTCATTATTTTTCTCAATGAAAGAAAAATTCCTATCACAGGCAGGAAAGAGTGCCCTCTGACAAGAAATTTTTGTTCAACATGGGTGAAATACTTAAGATTTGAAAGTGGTACAGTGTTGTTCATTAGTATTGATGATACTCTATACTTTTTCTAGGACTTTAGGAAACATGGACAGATGTAGCGCTTTTCTCTAAGATTACTTCTTTTAAAGATATGTGAATATGATTTGTATTTCATTTTTTTTATTATTTTATTTGAATTGATTTTAAACTATTCATACACTTTTTTTATAAATTAATAAAATAATAACTGCAACATTCCATTTGTTTCTGTTTCCAGTGTGAAGGATATATTCCTATCTTGTATATTTAAAAACTTCAACAAATTCATTTTCACTATACTTAAATGTCATCAACATATCTGTACCAGCATTTAAAATAATGTGGGAAGGCGGAAATTTAGTAAAATTTAGTAAACAAAAAACTTAATACATTCCTAAAGAAGAAATTGATCAAGAATACCACCACACTATTAACTGAAAAAGAGAGACCGATTTTTAAAAAATTCACCTTATATCCAGTAGCTATGAATAAATTCCAAAAAATTTTTAAAGATATTAACATTGAATTGACACCTCTTAACGGATACACTCTGAAAAATGCTTTATTAACATTCCACAGGAGAAAAAGTCAGGCATCTACAAAAAACATGTAAAGAATGTGATAAGATATACGTTGGAAAAACTAAATGGAACATAGGAACACGGTTAAAGGAACATCTCAGGAACATTAAGTACAAACAGATTGACAGGTCAGCAGTGGCACACCATTTTTGGAAAGATAATCATGACATAAAAGGAGAAATAAAGTTACTTAAAGAAGCACATGGATGTACAGAATTGGACACATGGGAAAAGATTTACATTCATAAATATAGGGATCATCTTATGAATTTCGACATTACAGGAGAATGTAATACAAATTTCCAGTTTATAAAGAAAAAAAACACCACCAGGATGGAGCCACAGGTCCTCATACATGTTAGTTTCTCATACCAGTTGTCAATTTGGTTCAAGATGGAGAGGATGTCTCTTCGAAACTGGTCCCACCATATTTAAAAGTAAGTGAAGCATAAGAATGTATTAGATGACAGATTAGATACAATTGGCATTTAACAAGCTTCACTTTGTGAGTTCTAACAGAGTTTTTTAAAAATGTCTAATTTTTCAAAAGTTCTTAAATGAAGTTTAAAGATGTTATGATAACAGAGCAATAATAGGGTTTGTATATAATGCCTTCTGTATATTGGTATGTCTTTTGTTTCCTGAGCAGTCCTCATAAGAATGAATATTTCAAATTGATAACAATGTTGACTCAGCAAATAATGATCACTATTGTACAGTGCTTTCCAGTTATTATTTTGGCCTGTACATCTATCAGACCATATTTACTATCAATTTTCTTTCTGCACTATACTGTAAGGATTTAAATGACTTGTTATATATTTTAATAGAAAGGAAATTACCTTCTTGATCCCCATTTAGCTACAGTTTCAGGCCAAATGAACATGCAAGCACTATCACCAAGATAGTGTACTGCCTGATTATATGTTAAGAGTTGCCTCTGATAATATACCAATGACCAAGAATGAGACACAAAAGCACCTGCTCCATATCAGTATACAGATTTGCTGGATCTTATTCCTCTTGCCTTTTTCTATATTTTCTTGTAAGTGTTTGCAACCTGCTTCTGCTTTCATGTGATGGACTGTATTGTGCCACTAAATCCTCTCTCTTTCTTCCTAAGTTTTACATGCACATTACTGAACACAGATCATGTCACAGTAGTCGCAGGAATCTGAGTGTGGCAAACGGAAATATAAATTAAATTTAAATAAATTGTACTTATGAAGCTGTAGACAATGGAGTGGTAATATATCCTGCACTGATGTGTTAAACATGCACACACTAACTCCACTTACTTACACAATGCTAGGACATGTTTTGAAAATGCTTAACTTATCTGATGAATTAACTTTGTATACACACTGTATAATTAGGTACTGCTTAATACTTGTATTCTCAACTCTATGAGAAATAAAGTTGTTGTTGTTATTGTTGTTGTTGTTGTTATTATTATTATTATTATTATTATTATTATTATTATTATTATTATTATTATTATTATGTTGCAAAGTAAAAGACACCATACCAACATAACAGAAATCAGAGTTTATAATCAATTGTGCCCATTGTGATCAGAGTTATATGGGAAAAATGAAAAGAAATTTTGAAATTTGGAGAAAAGAACACTTTAGAAATATTCATTTTAAGGAGTTGATAAATCAGCAGTTTACCTCTGGACAAAAAATCATGAAATTAAACCAAAGGCTAAGCTGTTAGAAGAACTTCACAATCCAATGGAACTATTCACTTGGGAAAAACTTTTCATCTTAAAAAATAGGTAAAACTTAATGAATTTTGATGTTCCACCCATGGATGAACTCAGCATGTTCCTACTACAACCATAAGAGACAGCTATAGAAGTACTTTTGGATACAGACACCAAATCAAGTAG
Organism: Metallyticus violacea; assembly: GCA_030762175.1. Lineage (NCBI taxonomy): Eukaryota > Metazoa > Arthropoda > Insecta > Mantodea > Metallyticidae > Metallyticus > Metallyticus violacea. The sequence goes on from CM060846.1 coordinate 190,561,306, forward strand.
TTGGTCAACAGCTGATGATGTGAGCGATTACTTCCTAAACATGTCCTAGTATTGTGAAAGTAAGTGGAGTTAGTGTTAACATATTTAATACATGAATATAGGATAATTTAAATATACTTTAAAAAATACATCTGCGTGCTTTTCACTACACTCATTCTTGGAAAGAAGCCAGCACAAGGATTGCTTTTTGCTGATGATTTCAAAACAGGAGCAATAACCATGACAGGATTATAACATGCCATTGATGAAATTACTAGATTTTGCGCAGAATGGGCTATAAGAATAAATAGTAAAAAATCAAAGATAATAGTTATACATGATCAAAATTAAGGAAAGATGAGAGATGGTTTATAAATAGAAACCAAATAGAGAATTTGATAATTTGGGGGTGAGATTTATGAGTAATGGAAGATGGGAGTTGCGGCCTAAATGCACACAAGCCAAAGGTAAATTAGTTATGAAAGCTGTCGGAACAAGCTTGTATAAATTTCCCACATTGCCATTGAAGTGGCTGGAAAAACTATACAAGGCTGTGGTTGAATCAAAGATAGTGTATGGAGTAGAAATTTGAGGAGTGTCAAAGGGGTGGACAAAGATTGATGTAGACATAGAAAGTTTTGTAGAGAGGTTCTGCGGTTGCCAAAATGTTCATGGGGGGGGGGGGTTGAGTTTGGCAGAACTAAGAAGAGTAGGAAGGAAAAGTATAATAGTGGAAAGAATCTTGAAATATTGTCACAGATATTTAAAGTAGATAATAGCAATATACTGAAAGAACTTCTTAAGTACCAAAGAGACATATTGGAAACAGAGTTCATTTCGGGAATTGGGAACTATTAAAAGAAACTGGAATAGGGAACATGTGGCAAATGGGTGATAGTAATGTCAGTGGTTTTTGGAAAGAAGTGAGGCAGAGGGTAGAAGATAGAGAAGCAAGAGATTCAGGCTAGCTTTGGAGCTAAAAGTTCTTTATATTTATATTAAATAATTCAAAGAAACTGGGGTTGGGAGAAATATACAGATAAGAAGATATAGTGGCAATATAAGCATTGTCAGATATGAGAGTGAAGAAAATAAACAAGATTGGGGAATTCTGAGGAAGAGTAAGGGATAAGTGGAGGAGAAGTACAAGGAGGAAACTTGGTGGCACACACAGTTCTGAAAGTGGTAATTTATTTTGTGGTATCTTTGCCATTCATATAACCTGGGGGTTAAGGTATGGAATAACTTTAGTTTTGGTATTGCTAAATTCTTAGATATTTTGTTTGTTTTATGTAAATTTAGTTGCAATGTTGTTTGCTGAAATAAAAAGTAATTCATTCATTCACTGTTATCACTTTCTATTTATTTGCTTAATGGAGTGCTCATAGTCAAAGTCCTCTACATTACTGGAATGTAGATAGTTAGCATTGGGAACTCTTCTCTCAGAGGACATCTTACAATAAATAAGACAAATGCAAAAATATTTACTATTTGAAATTATATTAATTGTACAAATCCTCTACATCCACAGATAAAGCAACAAAAATTATCAATATTCAGCAAAAGCACATTATTAAAATTATATTGCAGTTTGAAATATTTTCATATGATTAATGAGCAATTTTATTGCACTTGATATAAACAGAAAAAGAGCTAAAAGGGCTCACTTTGGGGATATAATAATTAAAAAGCTTAGGAAATTAAATTGTTGAATAAAAAAGCACAGGAAAATATATGAATCTAGAGGGAAAGTTGTTCTATAAACAGTTAATTATGTAGATTTAAATAGCAGGGATTTTCATAGTGAAATACAGTATAATATAACAAATTATTTATGAGGAAATCACTGAAATTACACTAGATTTGTTCTACTTACTTGGACATGTTTTGAATGCTGTTGCCTTCATCATCAGCACAGCTCCACAGTCAGCTTCCCAGCATGGTATTAAGGTGTTGCTCTGTGGATTTTATGAACTTTGTAATAATGTCATTGTTTTTTGGAAGATCAAGATTAACTAAATGTTCCTAGTTTTCATTTATCAATATATTTTCCCACACTGATAATTCTATGTGTTTTTGAAGAGCTTTTAAGAGTTTAGGTTCAATTTGGAATTTGTGTTTTTTTACTGGAAATGGTATGCTACTGCTGATTTTTCCATATGTTTATATTTTACATTTTCATGTATTCCTTAAACTGTAGTGAAATGCTCCTTTTGGTTTTACCTATATATTTCATATTTCAGTCTTTGCAACTGATTTCATAAATGCCTGATCACGAAATCAGTTGCAAAGACTGCAATATGAAGTATATAGTTAAAACAAAAACGAACGTTACAATATGGTTTAAGGAACACACGAGAAATGTAAAATATAAACATACAAACGAAATCAGCAAAAATTATGAATTTCAAAATGGACCTAAACTCTTAAAAGCTCTTCAAAAACCCATTGAATTATCAATGTGGGGAAAATATATTCATAATTGAAAACAAGAAAAATTTATAATTGATATTATTGTATGATTTAGTTCAACTACACACTCTTAATGCTTCACTTATTTGTCATAATATATAGAACCAGTTTTAAGAACATTTCATTCTCATCATCAGCTAGGCTAAAATTCAACTGTCGGATAATTCGTTAAACTGTGGGAATGTGTATTCTGCTCTGGTGGCAGTGTGATAAACTTATAGTTTATGTTTTCATCCCTGGCAGTGTCAAAGTTCATTAGACTATTTTTGTATTTGTAGATTACATTTTCTCCCAAGTTGCTAGTTCTGTAGGTCCTTTTACTGATTTTAATAATTTTGCTTTATTCACTATCGCATGATTTTCTGTCTAAAAATGATATTTTATTGCTAATTAGTCTATTTGCTTGTACTTTATATTCCTGAAATGTTCCTTTAATCGTGTGCCTATGATTCTCTTTGTTTTTCCAATGTAAATTTTTTCACATTCTGCACAATTTATTTTATAAATACCTGCTTTTTTTCTCTTGTGGAATATTGTTATTAATGTTGTCTATCAGTAGGTTTTAAACATTAAATATGTTAACCAGTGCCAACCTAATATTAAAATCTTTAAGAATTTTGTGAAATTTTCACATGGATAATATGTGAATTTTTTAAAAATTAGCTTATCTTAAGGTACAGAAATTCAAGAGACAAAAAAGCAACCAAGAAACCAAACAATTTCAGCAAGAAAAGATTAAAGGAACATTTCAGGAACATAAAGTACAAGCAAATAGACTAATCAGCAGTAGCATATCATTTTTGGACAGAAAATCATGACATAGTGAATAAAACAAAATTATTAAAATTAGTACAAGGACCTACAGAACTAGCAACTTGGGAGAAAATGTACATCTACAAATACAAAGACAGTCTAATGAACTTCTACACTACTGGGAATGAAAACATAAGCTACAAGTTTATCACACCGCCACCAGATCAGAATACACATTCCCACAGTTTAACGAATTATCCTACAGTTGCATTTTAGCCTAGCTGATCATGAGAACGAAATGTTCTCAAAACCGGTTCTATATATTACGACAAGTAAGTGAAGCATTAAGAGTGTGTAGTTCAACTAAATCATATAATAATATCAATTATATGAGTGGCTTCATTGTGCATGTTCCAAATAACATTTTAATTAATAAGGAAAATTTAGTTAATTTTGATCTTCCAAACAGCAGTAGCCTCACAAAGTTCATAAAACCCACAGAGCGACATCTTAATACCATGCTGAGAAGTTGACAGGGAACCATGCTACTGATGAAGGCAATAGCATTTGAAACATGTCCAAACAAGTGAAACAAAATAGTGAAATTTGATTGATTTCCTCATAAATAATTTGTTATATAATTCATTATATATTTATAGTAGGCATTCGGCTCTTTACTACAAAGTTAATTAAAGTGATTTAAGAATAAAATTAATCTTTCAGCGGTAAGAAACAGCTAACAATGGCAGCAGCTCATAATCAAAACATTTGACTTATTAACTTATTTAGAATGAAATAGAAAACTGCTCATTTAAATTCTATAATACAAATCCTAACATACAAATATGAACTTAAATATAGATTGAGATTTTAAAGGGGACTCATTTTGCAAGGGCATCAGTGGGCAACTAGCTGCAAAAGAGGAGAATACAGGTTCAAATTTTACTTGGTTCAGGTTTTCTGGTTGGCTTTTATTCAGAAGTTTTCCATGAATCTGAAAAGGGGAAAGCCAGGTAGTTTTTGGCACCACTTAACTCAGAACTCATTTTCATCTTCATTGTCAATTTATTCTGTTCTATTCATTCCATTTTAGTCCCCAAAATATTGGCAGTTGTGTCAAAATCTTAAGTTTGTCTCTATAAACTTAGGCACATACAAGAAAGTAGTGCTGCCAGTTTTCACTTCTAATTTCTGTATTATTGTGGAGATATTTTTAGATTTCCAATTTAGTTTGTATACATAGTATAGTGAGTAACCTTTTATTGAATTTATGTTTGTGTATAATAGTATGTGTTTTAATTAACATTTGTAAAATTCTTTAAATATGTGGGCAATTTTTAACAAAATATATTTGGTGTGCATATGGAAAAATAAAGAAGTTATGTGCACACATAATTTGTACCAGTCTCCTTAATTTCTCTACAAGTCCCTTCAGTACTGAAAAATATTTTCCACTTACATCCTCTTTAAGCAGTTTTGCTCTCTAGTGACTGTAATAATTTTTTTCCCTGTAATATTTAACAATTGTCATATTTTATTGAAAATAATACTTAATTGATATGTAATAAATGTTATCTTAACTTTTATTATTTTTTCCATCTAACATTGTTATAGGATTGGGAAAAAGTGAGTTGTAAATTAGTATTTATGTACCTTTAAATTCTGTGTAGAAATAGACCTGTTTTTGAATTCTTTATAGGAATGAATTTATTATTTTTGGAATGCTGCATTTTGTAAACAGTATGGGCATGCACACTGAATCTCACAAATATAATTTTTAATGCAACTATTTAATGTAATGCATATAGAATCACAAATGCTTTAAATTTCTTATTTGTATGAGTAATTATGATCTCTATGTAAATATCTATCACATATATTTTCCAATCATTTTTAATATGAGGTATGACCAACAAAATGCTAGCCTAATGTAATTATCTTGAATACCACCAAAACCTAAAATTTCAAAATCTATCACAGGAAAATCATTTTGAAATACTGAAACATTTTGCCAGAAAATTTTTTTTGATTAATTTTTACACACACACAGTCACGTGTACGCGCGCGCGCACACACACACACACACACACACACACACTCTCTCTCTCTCTCTCTCTCTCTCTCTTTCTCTTTCTCACTCACTCACTCACTCTCACTCACTCTCACTGTCACTCTCACTCTTATACATCATATTTTAAAAGCATTTAAATTTAAAAACATCATAATCAGATACTTAAGCTTGCATAAATTGAAACCAATTTACTTTTTTTATATATATATATATATGAATGAGTTTTGCTGTTTATAGTCCCCAATTGCAGTCAATTTCAAATATGGCCATATTACACTTTAATACAAAAATCAGAAAAGGAAATTTTAAAAATATATTTTACACTCCAGTATTGATAAAAATTCAAATTCATGAACTACTTTTTTTCCTGCATCAAATGACTACCAACATAGTTGGCTGAGTATATGTGGACACAGACTCATGAACAGGAGGCTGGCATTTGAGTCCTGCCGGGACCATTCTCTCTGACTGTGGCTTTTTGCATATTTTCCTCAGTCCTCATCAATGGCAAATACCAGAGATGCACCCTAAGCCTAGGCCTATAACACTTCCTTTTTAAAAAAAATTCCTTTCCCAATTTATCATTTAATGTATCAATAATGCCCACTGTTTGTGATGCCTCTGTAGTAAACAGTGTTGTATCACTGTTAAAAAATCAGATAACTGCTGTCCAAAATCTATATCAGAAAATTGAACCCTAATACAATTATGTAGAAGAATAAAGATTTTAATAGAAGTTAGAATGTAATCTTAAATCAAGCTGAGGTAGTGACTTCTTATTTCCTCTAGCATGACAGGTTCAAATTAAGACTCATACTTTTGGATGAAATCTTGAGGGAGTGAAAAGAAAGAAAAACTAGTTAAGTGTGGTGGACTTTTTGTAACATGATGTTTAATGCGCTAACAAATTTAATGTAGTTAAAGTGTAAATATAAAATGTAAATTTAATATAATTCAGTCAAATTTGTAACACTTACATCACAACAAGTTTCTGGAGCTGATGGTGCCCATCATCACTTCCAGGTCCACTACCGGCCTTGTTCTTTGTGTTGCTTTGCTTTGTCTCTGGGTGGATGAATAGCAACTTAAATTATGTTTCTGCCTGATTTTCTCCATCCATTTTCTTTTAACCTTGCCTAAATAATTCCCAAACTGAAAGAATTCACGAACTTGTTTCCCCTTATCTATATTGGTAAGTTATCCCACTTCTCAATCCTAAGTTTTGCTCTCATTTCTTTAGTTTCTCTACATTCCACAATTGCATGCCAGTAACTATCTTGCATTCCACATATCTGACATTCCTCTATATTTAAACCTCCTCTTATTCCTTTCAGATTGACTACCCCTGTCTGGACCCATGCAATTCCCTCCTTCATCCACCTGTTGTCACCTTCATCCACATAATTCTCTTACCCCATATTTCCTTTAATCCCCTTTAAACCCTCAATGCTTTTTTACTACTAAAACCACCAGGCCGCCACAGGAACATCCGGGTGTCTAGCCATCATTTCGAGTAACGGCGGTTCAGTGAGCAATTGAAGATGGGAGAGATTCTCCCAAAATGCATCTTATTTTTATGTAGGTAAGTGGATTTTAGTGTAAAAAATGAGTACCTAAGTTTAGGAAACATATATAGTCTCCCTCTTTTTGGCTTAAATATTTCTCAGTATATTGTATTAATAATGAATACATTATCCACAGTTCTCTTATTTTTCCTGAAGCCTGCTTGGAACTCTGATAATTTATTTTCTTGTTCTGCCCAATTTTGAAGCCTTTCTGCCAGAATGCCCATATATAGTTTACCTAAGACTTATAATAGACTAATTCCTTTATAATTAGCAGGTTTGTTTATATCATCTTTTCCTTTAAATATAGGTACTATAATTGCTGTTCTCCTAATGTTGGGAACTTAGTCCCTTCATATATTAAATTAAATATCTTTGCCAATAACATATATCTATCATCATCCTAACCCCATGCCCTCCAGAATTCCCAAGAAATCCCATAAATCCCGCAAGCTTTATTTCTTTTTATTCTTTTTATGTTCCTTTATTTCATTATATCAATATGTCTATCCAAATAATCTACACTTAATATATTTTTTTTCCGTATCCATCCCTCCCTGGTGGAATATCTCCTCTACCTGTAAAAGGTTTTTAAAGTATAAACACCATTCCTGAGCATTGATATTATTCTCATTTATTCTCCTTTTATATAATCTCTTAACTATCATCCACATTGTTTTATTGTCATTTATCATCCTCATTGCCTCCTATATTTTCTTACTAATATTCTGAGCCCATTCTTTCTTTTTTTGCTGCCATGAGGGATTTATATCCCTGCCTTTTAATCATTAAGTTTTCTCTTTCTGTCTGTTCCCCTGTTTGTTTCCATTTTCTCAACTCTCAACTCTCCTACATTCGTTATCATACCATCGTCCTGTATCTTGTTACCCCTTTCTCTCACTCTCACCTTAAGGCCTGCTTGTTTAACCAACCTCTCTAAAACCTCCATTATTTCCCCAATTTTCCCTACCTTCATTAGAGCTTTTACACTTAGTATAAATGATCTAAAATTAACTCCTAACTCTCTTATGATTCCCTCAGGGGCCCAATTTTTGGGTATGGGGTGTAGCTACCCTGAGGCACCCAAGTTGCTCCCCCATGCCCACCTTACAGCGTTTTTGACTCCTTTATTTCACCTCTATTATAATTTTTATTCGTCCTACTTCCCTGTTCTTTGTCTGATGGGTGCCCCCATGTTTGACACCGTAAAAAGTGACTGGGTAACGGCGTAACTCCCAGAACTCGGTTATCATGTAGGACAGGAGCGTAACCTCTGGTAAAGGCCAGGCCAGGGGAGGGGCCATTGCACGAACTGTGAGCTGCCTGTGGGCAATTGGGTACCTCTATCTGGACCCGGGAGGTGTGACCCTGAGGTGACTTTGTCTAGGCCAGGACAGCTCACCTGACCTGGGGTGGCACCCAGGAAGCAGCCTGCCATCGGAGACAGTTGCGATGGTGGAGGAGAAATACGTTATGGTTCACAATAACCCTCCTATTCAAATAAAATGTAAAAGAGTGGACGTAAGAGAAGTAACAGAGCAGTCTTATCCTCGTTACTTAGTTATTAGTCACACTGAAGAAGGTCAGTCGTTTAGCCGAGTGAACCCTTTTATTATTCAGAAAGGAATTGATGGCATTTCTAGACTTGTAAAGTCTTGTACACGTCTTCATAATGGTTCTCCTTTGGTGGAGTCACAAGCACTGTCACAAATTAACTCATTGCTCAAGGCAACGATACTCCTCGGATACCCGATTCGTGTTGAGCAACATCGAACTCTCAACTCGTCGCGAGGAGTTGTTACCACCAATGTTCTTGATGGCATGTCTGACTTGGAGATCCAGGGTTGTCTGGAAAACCAAGGAGTCATATCAGTCTATCGTGTACAGGCGAGGAAGGAAGGTGAAATGCAGCCCACTCGCACTCTCTTCCTCACATTTAACAGAGTCTAGTTATCGCACAGAATTAAAGCTGGATATTAAGTTATGAAGTGGGCCCATATATCCCCAGCCCCATGCGATGTTTTCAGTGCTAACGTTTCGGCCACACTCCCATGCCGTGTAAGAGTGCTCATTCCATCTGTGCCACCTGCGGTTCTGAGAGTCATGAGGGGCCTGTCCATCTGCTCCCGTCTGCGTGAACTGCCGCGGTGACTACCCAGCTTCGTCCCGCGATTGTCCTCGCTATCAAGAAGAGCGTTGTATACAGGAGATCCGGGTGAAGGAAAAGCTTACCTTTACTGAGACCCGGAAGTGGTTCCAATCTCGCCTACATGTGTTACCTAAGACCGGTACGTACAGCACTGTGGCTTCTTCTTCCATCCAGAAGTTTGATAGCAACACCCAGACCTGCGAATTTGTTTTTACACAGGTCCCTAGTGCACCAGATTCTGTCAAGCGTTCCACTGCGAAGCCGAAATCTATTGTTTTTGATGCTCCAGATATTAAATTTAAGAACACTTATACGCGCACTTTCCGAAATGGTCCACTCCAACTGATAAAAAGCAGAAATCGAGCCCTTCTCTTCCTCGGAGGTCAAGCTCCCATGATGGGTCTGGGAGCAAGCCCGCTAGGCGGTCGCAGTCACCGCCTCTCACCACATCTAACCAATTCCAGGTTTTGGAGTCGGTTGATTCTTTTCAGAAGAAGAGCCCTCCCTCTGAGGATGTGATGGAGCAGAATGTGCCTGCTCCAGAAAAAACACCCAGCCCCACGTGAATGAAAAAAGGACGTTTGATCCGTCCTGGGCCGAGCAAAAAGTAAGGTGTTATTTTTATTTGTTTTATCTCCTTTTAACAATGGCTATCCTTTCGTGGAATGTGCGTGTACTCCGCAGTCAAAGACCTGACTTGGAGTTATTTTTACGTACGACTGACTCTCCGCTTGTGTGTCTCCAAGAGACCAAACTTCAACCTCAGGATTCGTTTAATATTCGCGGTTACTCTTCGGTGAGATTCAATCTTCCTCCCGAGGATGGCACTCCCGCGCATGGCGGAGTTTTAATTCTCATTAGAGATGACGTGTACAGTTCTTCAGTGAACCTCCAGACTCCTCTACAAGCTACTGCAACTACAGTTCACTTCTCTGGCCTTAGATTTTCTGTCTGCACTATTTACTTGCCACCGTCTGGTACTGTCGCAACAGTTGATCTAGATAATCTTCTCTCTCAGCTACTACCCCCTGTGTTACTTTGGGGGATTTTAATGTGCACCATCCCCTATGGGGTTCCAACACGGAGTGTGCAAGGGGTAGCATGTTGGCAGACTTTCTGGACCGTCACCATCTTATTCTGCTCAACACTGGTCAATATACTTTACTTTCTGACAGTAGACGTAGCTTTTCACACTTGGACTTATCTTTCTGCTCTGCCTCACTTGGTTTACAATTTACCTGGAACGTAATCTCTGATTTATACTCCAGTGACCACTTTCCGTGTCAAATACACGTAATGTCTTCACATGCACATTCTCTGCGCGCAGCAAGGTGACTTATTGAAAAGGTAAATTGGCCTCTCTTCCGTTCTTTTACCATATTTCCAGGGTGTGATTTCCCATCGAACGCCATGATCGAGCACCTCGAAACTGTAATCCTTAAAGCCGCAGATCAGGTTATTCCCCAGTCGTCCTCCAACTCCAAACGCTTTCCGGTTCCTTGGTGGACCGATAAATGCCGGGACGCATTGCGTACACGCCGAGGTGCTTTACATGTTTTTCGTCGCCACCCTACTACAGAAAACATGATTCGCTACAAACAGCTGCGCGCCAAATGCCGTCGAATTATTAAGGATAGCAAGAGGACGTCATGGACTGCTTTCGCTTCCTTCTTTTAATCGCACCATGTCTACGTCTGTGGCGTAGAATAAGCTTCGCCGTATTGCAGGCAAACGTGCGTTTTCCTCCATATCCGGTCTAAGAGCGCAACAATGTGTGCTTACCACTCCTGTTGATATCGCCAATGTTTTAGGCCGAGCTTTTGCTGGTATTTCAGCTCCACTAATTATCCCCATGCTTTTCTCACAATTTGCTCCGGGGCCTGTTGGAATATAAGTTGCTATGTTACTGCATTTAGCAGCGAAAGGTGAGGCATTTTTGTTACAAATTTTTAATTTTATTTGGTAATGAGACATTTCCTAGTGCTTGGCAAGTAGCCACCGTCATTCCTATACCTAAGCCTGGAAAGGACCCACATCTTCCTTCCAGTTACCGTCCGATTTCCCTCACCAGTTGCGTTTGCATGGTGATGGACGGCTTGTGTGGTGGTTAGAGTCGAGGAACTTATTGACGAACGTTCAGTGCGGTTTTCGGCGTCATCGTTCCTCAGTCGACCATCTTGTGTCTCTTTCCACCCACATAATGGACGGTTTTATACGGAAGTGCCAAACGGTCGCCATATTTTTTGATTTAGAGAAAGCGTATGATACTTGCTAGAGAAGCGGTATCCTTCGGACGCTTCACGATTGGCATATACGTGGTAGTATATCTGTTTTTATTCGGGAATTTATGAAAGACCGGGTTTTTAATGTTCGCGTGGGACCAGTTTTATCATCTAGTTTTACTCAAGAGAACGGTGTTCCTCAGGGCTCGGTACTTAGTTGCACACTGTTTGCCATTGCTATCAATTCCATCAATGAGTGTTTACCGCCAGGAATACAATCGTCGTTGTTTGTGGACGATTTTGCCATCTTTCATTCCTCTCGGAGAATTTGCCTTTTGGAACGCCGCCTCCAATGCTGTCTCAACCACCTTTACGCTTGGAGTGTAAACCACGGGTTTAGTTTCTCTGCAGAGAAGACCGTCTGCATGAACTTCTGGCGCCGCAAGGAGTATCCTCCACTATCTCTCCATCTTGGTCCAGACGCTCTTGCTTTCGCAGACGAAGTTAGGTTCCTTGGCTTGGTATTTGTTAGAAAATTATGCTAATCATAGCATATAGCTCAACTCAGGGGCGAGTGTGAATGTTTTCTTTGCATTTTACGTGTTTTAAGTGGCATATCCTGGGGAGCTAACCGGACTGTTCTTTTACGTTTTTATTGCTCTCTCATCCGGCCGAAACTATATTATGACTGTGTTGTTTATCGCTCTGCACGACCTTCAGTTCTTCGTCACCTTAACCCCATTCATCACCGGGATATCCGTGTCGCCATTGGAGCATTCCCAACAAGTCCTGTGTCAAGTTTATGTGCGTAGTCTGGATAACCTCCGTTGTTTTATCGTAGGGATGTTTTACTTGCTGCTTATGTTGTCGGTTAGCTGCGCAACCGCGTCATCCCACGAATGAGCTTTTTTTTTTACTGTATCTCTCGCTCCATTTTATGCTGCTCGGTCTTTTACTCCTAAGCCAGCTGGCTTTGTTTTCGGAAGCTGTTACGGACGTTGGACTTGGAATTACCTGCTTTTTTTTTTTTTTTTTTTTTTTTCCAGAGAAAGCTTCTTCTCCCCCTTGGCTCTTAGCTCTTAGCAGAGGCCCCCATTCATCCTGGGCCTACGTCCTGTCTTAAGTCTTCGACCGTAGCACCTATTATTCGTCGTCATTTTAGCGATATCGTCTCTTCTTTTAATGGCTGGAATTTTATATATACCAACGGTTCAAAATCTGACACGGGAGAAGGATGTACCTTTGTTTTTAATGGAGCCAGTTTTACGTTTGGTCTTAACGTTGCGACATCTATTTTTATGGCGGAACTTTGTGCTATTTATCGGGCGATTTTATTTATTTCTGACCAGGGACTAGGGAACAGTGTTGTTTGTTCCGATTCTTTGAGTGCCCTTTTACGTTGAAGAAGCTGTACAACTACCATCCTCTTGTACAGAAGATCCAGGATGCAGTGTTTACGCTTCTTGACTATGGCGTCAGGGTAACACTGCTGTTGGTATCTGGACATGTGGGACTCCCAGGCAACGAGACTGCAGATGTAGCAGCTAAATCCGGCCCTTTTAGATCCTGCTGAACATGAGCTACGTTTTTACTCGATGGATTTTAAACATTCTTTCCGTCGAGGCGTCCTCTCGCACTGGCGCGAGGAGTGGAGTTTAATGCCTACCAACAAGCTTCGAGAATGTAAATCCACCCCTTTTAACTGGTCGACTTCTTCTCGCGCAGTTCGTCGCGAAGAAGTGATTTTAGCACGTTTGAGAATTGAGCTTTGCCGTTTTAGTCACCGTCACCTTTTTAGTGGTGAACCAGCTCCAACTTGCCCTCCGTGTGACCACCCCTTTACAGTGCGTCAGATTTTACTTGAGTGCCCTCATCTAGCAGCTTTTAGACTTTCTCTATGTTTGCCCCCTCTATTGAGGACTTACTTGCAGATGATGTGGTTGCTGTTGAGCTAGTGCTCCATTTTATCCATTTGTGTTATTTGGAGCAAGGGGTGAGGTTCTATCATCTTACTAATGATGGCATTTTTAGACTATTTTAAGATTGTTGTATTTTCAGCTCTTGCTGATACATTGTTACCAATCTTTTATTAATATTGACCATATTCCCCTTGTTATTTGTTTTAGGGGCGTAATTGCTACAATTTTAGACCGCTATATGACTTTTGTTTTGACATGTTGCAGCTGTGTTTTAATACCAGTCTTGTTTGTTGTTGACCATGATGCCCTTGTTCTTTGTTATGGGGTTTTTATGTTACATTTATTGGCCATTATAAGACTGTTGTGTTTTCAGCTCTGCAGCCTTGTATTAGTAACAGTCTTGTTTGTTTTTGATTATTTTACCCTTGTTGTTTGTTTTGGGGGTTTTATTAATGTTATTGCCCAAGGTGCTTTATCCCTTTTCTACTTTGGATTTGGATATAGATATTTTATTCTTGGATCAGTTTTTAGTGTGTTTGGGCGCTAATGACCTAAGTAGTTTTGCGCCCTTTAAACAATAATCATCATCATCATCATCATCATCATCATCATCATCATCATCTCTTATGATGCCTGGTTCCCTCTCATCATTCCATTTATATCTTTCTATTTTATGTCCATATTTCTTAACTTGCATTGCTTTCCTAAATTTGTTTTGAAATCCCTCTTTTAGTGGGAAATGACTTCTAGTATGTACTAAATCCATAACCTGGAAGTCTATCAGATATTTGCCTAATTCTAGTGTAGGTAACATATAATCAACAATGCTTTGACTATTATTATTTGTAAAGGTAAACTGTCCCCTAGAATCTTTCTCTCTAGTACGACTACAAATCACCAGATTATATTCATCACAAAAGTCCAATATCTTATGTCCTTCCTTATCATATATTTTATCTTTACTAACACTTTCCAACCTGCCTTTTTTCCCAGCATCATTTTCTAGGTCAACAAAATGTACCAAACCCTCCCCTATTCTTGCATTAAAATCATCTGTTATATTAAATTTCTGTACGCATATTTGTTTTGCATTACCTCCATGTTCTTTCCTAAGTCATGAAACAAATTTGGGTTATAGAACTCAGAAGTATTTGGTGGGTTATATACTGTTGTGAAACACACTTCCACATATTGTTGAATTAAATGTAAAACTTCTAAAATCATGTCAATATATTAAACTCTCTTGACGTTTCACATTAAAACTTTTTTTATTAAAAAGTAAGTCGGAACTAGTTTCGTGAGTCACTTGCTCACATTGTCAACCAATTGGTGACTAACGGATCTCTTCAAGTCGGATGTATACTTGACTGTGTGCACTCTGGTGTTCTGTTGATGAACCTACAATATGTTGTCTGCTTCTGGTATATCAAAATTCATAAGTCTTATGTTCATATTTTTTTATATAAATCTTTTCCCATATACTAAGTTCCTTTGGGTGCTGAACTTCTTTTAGCATTATGATATCTTTTACTATTTCATGATTTTCATTCCAGAAATTGCTGCTTCTGCCGATTTTTCTATTTGTTTGTATCTGATGTTTCTCCAGTACTCTTTCAATCTAATACCCAAGCTTCTTTTGGTCTTGCCTACATATGCTTTATCATACTGCTTACAGTTGATCCTATATATGCCTGAACTATCTTCTTTTGATCTGGGTTCAATTTTGTATAGATTCAGTAATTTGCCTACACTGTATCTATTTTCACTTCCACATGTTTGACTTATTTTGCACCATAGTACTGAATTATTCCTTAAATCATAAATACTTTCCCTGGGAAACTTTGTCTTACAAACACACCAGTTCCCCCTGACAACCGCCTTTTAACTTTCTTCTTAGCACTGGCTTTACTATAGAACTTGAAGCCGTTGAGCTCAGTAGTTATATTTCTTTCTAACCATGATACCACTATTGCCAACACATCATATACCATAACTAACTGCATTATTTCCCCATTTGACACTTTTCTTAATAAACCTTCAACGTTCCAGCATATAACCACCAACTCTCCCTATTCTGATCCCTTTCTCTCAAATCTAAACTCATGCAACTTAGCTCTGCTCCTGGTCATTCTGCTCATTTCCATTATACTTCCACTCAGAGAAGACGCAATACTTAAGCCGGTTTCCCTCCACACGTCCAACCCAGCAGCTGCTCCCAAGGTCTGCCTACATTTGTCTACTATCAGGTGACTCTCAGGTGACACATATCTGGCTGGTGACATCATCTGAATTGCTCCTCCTCGCACCTCTCTTAGGCAGTTGTCATCACTCCTTTCCACTTCTACTATGTGTTCACTTCTTACTGGTGTCTGTGATGCTGATTTTAACTCCTGCATACCGGGTTTCTGCCCTACCTTCCACTGACTAATTTCCTGCTTTCTACCATCTATCCATAAAGTGTCCTCTCACATATGCTTGTTTCCCCTCTGTCCTGGCTTTTTTCATTTCTCTTAGAAGAACATCTTTCATTTATCTATCTTCCTTTCCAGAGTCATTTTCAATAAATATATGGGATCCTTTTAACATTTTTTTACATTTGCTAAAATTGTCCACTTAAATTTCATAGTAGCAAGGTTCGCTCTTACTGGTCTTGGCTTTGACCTCATTCTTCCAATTCTAAACAGATACAAGATTTCCCAGCCCACTAATTGTAGGCCTAACTTTTTCATGAAAATTTCTTCCCCAAGTAGCCATGTCCATTTATCTCTTGATTCTTCAACTCCAAATATGATAATATTCATTTTCGTCTTTGTATTCAGCTCTTTCTAAATTAGTTACCCTTCTTTTGCATTCTGTTATTTCTGTCCTACTGAATTTATCATGGTTTCCTTGACTTCTTCTGTTCTTTTACTAATTTTATCATCCATTCTTTTTTCCATTGCTTTTAAATCATTTAGGTCTTCTGTGATGGTTTTAAGCATCCCCAGGATCTGGTTCATTTCTGGCCCTAAATTTAATTTCACTCCTGCTCTCACCAACAACATTGCCAAAACTAACCTATACTATCTTAAAACAGGTAAGCCATATTCTATTTCCCACCTGGTAGGATATTTATACTGTTAAATAACCCAATCCTTGACCAATATGACTCCAAGTTCACTCCCATTTTCTCTTTCCCAAGGAGAGATCTGTAAAACGTTCCATCTCCTTCCGCCTGCTATCAGCAACTCAACCAGAGATATTAAAGAGCATCCTTAAATAAATCAAGTGTGAATGCTGACACATTAACCCCATTTAGCTCATTAGTATTTTTAAGACCCTGAATTATCAAAAAGATGTCTGTAGAATTAGAGTAAGCAATCAGTATTTCATGTAAGGCATTTCTACGAGAATAATCCCTTCATTCTTCGTGTTTTTGTTGGGTCAATTTTGTAATATTACTGTATTCATTGAACTGAAATTTGAAGTACTTGCCATAGATTACTGTTTTATTAATTTTTTTATTAACATCTGCTGTGGAACTTATTTTTTGTAATGCAATGTTATCAAAAAGGGATACTGCACCTTAACTACTCAGCTAATTATGTGCTAAATGAAAATGAATAGTGAAAAATATTAAATAATAATAATAATAATAACAACAACAACATATACATATACATGAGGAAACAGTGTCCTTTACTGTTAGCAAAGCTAATTTTTCCCAATTAATGTGTGATTTCCCTGTCAATGTTTTTAGACAAGCTTTGAATCGTTCTTAAGCTGCCTTATTATTACAGCTGGGGAAAAGGCACATAAGTCAAAAAAGTTCATTTTTAATTTTTTATTTAGATTGAAGCACAGGTGGAGCTCTATATAACAGTATAATCACCATTAATAAATTCATTCTAGTTGCAATTATATTGCAATGGGAAAAACCACTCTTAAAATTTTTAGAAATATTACTTTTCACTTCACCTAGATTGAAGCACAGGTAGAGATCTATATAACAGTATAATCAGCATTAATAAATTCATTCTAGTTGCAATTATATTGCAATGGGAAAAACCACTCTTAAAATTTTTAGAAATATCACTTTTCAATTAAAAGTCACTCATATCATCTTCAGTTATTATGTTTGGATTTATATGATAAAATGGGCTATGGCAAAGTCATAATATCTTTTCATTTTACTCATTTCTCACTACTACAATCTAATAATGAACAGCTGCAGTGTTCTTTGCTCTGGAATGATGCTGGAGGAACTGTATTTCATGCAGTCACTAGACCTGTGGTTCTCGAAAAATGTTGTCTTAATGGCACCCTAGTTTCCCAAATGAAATAATTTGGTACACTCATACAGTGGGTGGCAGCAATTTGCTAGAGATGTTTATATCATAGAGGTAACATCTTAAACAACACATTTGTACCTAATATTATGTTATATTACAACCTACCAATTTTAATGGCAAATTGCAGTTAGATAAATTTGCAAAGGCTATATATCTATGTATATATACATAGTTCTGTTAGGGTTAGGGTCCAACAAAACATTCATGAGTATTCACAACAGCCTTTGTGAATTTATCTAACTGCAGTTTGCTATTAACATTGGTAGGTTGTAATATATATATGAAAAATAAAGTACGCTTTGAACAATGTAACTAATAACAATAACTAAGGAAGCAGAAAATGAATAAGAAACTTAAATGTTTACAGATTTTCACTATATTTCAAACCAGCATATGTTATATAACAGCCGCATGCTTCTGCAAGATCAAATTGTCTTAACCAAGACCAAGGATAAAGATGCCACTTCAAGCATGTAAAAATTGTTTCCACTCTGCCTACTGTTCACAAGTATAATTAATTTTATTGTTGAAGTTGGTATTTTATCTTTCTTTTGTCGTTAGTTTCATATCTTTTCAGTCACAATAAAATTCCCCTGTTTGACTTCAAATAGCCACTTTTGGCACCAATATACAAATATACTGTCAGTCAAAACTGAAATGCTATTGGAAATTCAAGGTTATTGTTAGGTTGTAGTAATCTGTGTTCTCTGTCATAAGTAAAACTTAATTGTTATGTTTAGGTCATTAGAGTCTGTCAACTTCGCACTGCTTTATGCATGTCTGCAAATGTGTGCATGCATGCATGTTTTTAGGACTTTAGCACTGATAAGTACAAACACCTTTAAGTATGTAGGCATTTGAGGTCCCCCTTATGTGTTGGTATTCCACGTTCAACTGAGGTTTTCCAATATGCAGTTAAATAAAGTACTGTAATTTATCATGGGTAGCAAAATGCATTCTTTAGATATCTACTGTATTCCATTAATTTTGGTGGTGACTAGAAAGCAATGAGTGAGCCATTAATTAAGCACTTTCCAATTAAATTTGTGCATATGCAGCAAATCAGTAAGCATTTCATTTCATTTCATTTAGTATGCACATAAAAAGCTATGAAGAGCATAAGACTGCTCCTAAGCAACTGAGAATAAAAGGATGAAAGGTGGCGCAATGGGCAAATGTTCATTTATCTTCCACCTACACAACTGGAATCTGTAATGGAAAAGTGTCTACTGGGCAGGTTTCATATGGGTTCTCTAGTTTCTCATGCCACTCATTCTGCCATTTGCTCCATCATTTTCCTATTCCTGCTCCTCCTCCTGCTCCTGCTCCTCCTGCTCCTGCTCCTCCTCCTCATCATCATCATCAAATACCATCATCCTAGCACAGTATAAGCCTGTCAACAGGTGTGCCTCAAAAATGAACTACACGATAATTCTATTCCATTGAAGTAAAGAACTTCCGTGTCAAGCAAGTGAGTTGCATTAGACACCACCATCATAAAAGAAGAAGAAGAAGAAGAAGAAGAAGAAGAAGACAAGCTTTTTTGGCAATTTATAGCAAACTCAATAAGCTCTTGTAACAGATGACTATTGTATGCTATACTGAATACAATGGGTTTAAGGGAAAACTTTTTTCATTTAGTAATTAAATTTAAATTACCCTCCTGAATTTATTGTTTATTATTTGCATTTATCATTATTATTGTCTCTGAGACCCCACTAGCATTGCATGCTTAAACCAGAACAAAATGAAAAGATGAGAAAGCAATAAATAATGCATCACAGAAGCATGAAGAGCCATATTAGTTTACACATATTTTTATGCCTTTAGCATTTTTTTTATACTCATGTTAAATGAGGTATCTAATTTCAAAATCCATATTGTTTATTCATTAAAATTTTCACGAGAAAAAAAACCTTGTTTATTTTTTAGAAATATACAATGTATATTGTATAATATTATAATTGATTTACAGGTTTTGGATACAAAATGCGGTGAGGTGCACAGTGCAATAAATATAACAAAATTCTTTAAAAATAGTCAGTAGTTTGGAGACTTCCATAGAATAAAGGAGAAAAAATTACTTTTATATTGGACACCATAAATATAAAATAAAAGTTTTAAGAGCATAATATAGAACACTTTCAAAAAAGAGGTAATGATTAAAATTATGCCTAATTAGTATTGAAAGTACCAAGTCAATTGATGATTTCTCTGCCTTAGTAAGAGAAATGTTAATTTGCTAGTTGCAACACAAGACTCATGGTGACCAAGAAGATTAAAGGGGAAGGGGAAATATTCTCCTTAGAGAATGTTCTTAGTAGGTACAGTCAGCCTGTAGAGACTGATAGAAAGAAAATTGTGGTTAAAGCATGATCAGAAGAAATCACATTGAAGTCACTTATGAGGTTCCATATGAATGTTTGAGACAGTATGTGTGCGCATGTGCATGCATGCATTCTTCTCTCTCTCTCTCTCTCTCTCCCCCCTGATTTTCCATTAGTATAATAATTGGTCATACTACATGCATTGCTATCATTTCACTGTTATATGTTACCTCCATGTGTGACTGAGGTAGTTAAGATGCTGACTCGTGAGTGGGAGGTCTGGGGTTTGATTCCCATTAGGACCATCCTACCTGACTGAGATTTTTTCCAGGTTTTCCTCAGTCCTCATAAATGGCAAATGCTGGGGAGGAACCCTAAAACTTAGACCTGGAATGCTTCCTTCCTTTCCCAGTTCATCATTTCGTCTCATGTATTATCAGTGTCCACCACTTGTGGTGCCTCAGTAGTAAAAATGGGCGTTAAACACTATTAAAAAAGAACTGTTACATGTTATCGTTAATACTATTTCTTTACACTTTTACATTCTTATTCTAACCTAATCAAAGATTGTTGAAATTGGCAGCATATGCAAATCAATTACATTACAATTAATTGCATCAACATTCTTAGTGAATTAGTGAAGGCCGTTATGTTATTTACAAAATTCTAATAGTCTTGTATATATTTGTGTGCGTGTGGTTTTTGATCTTTATTACATGCATGCCCCATTACAATATGTAATGCTACATGCAATTAAGTATCTTACTTTAACAATTAGAATTCTAAATTTATACAATGCTGAAATTATACTCTCTTCCCTATATTAATATTATAAACTGTACTATAATTTAAAATACCAATAGAATATCTAAATCTATTGGTCTTATATATTTAACAAAGCTATTTAGATGGTTTTATTTTTAACTATTTCATTGTTGGTGCTTGGCCATTTTCCATCACTTATTAGTACTTCAGTTTTTAGAATCTATTTTTTTGCATTTAATAGTTCACAATTCCATATAAGTTGATTTACAGATTGAATATTTTTGTTGCATGAACAATTTGGATTATCAGATTTTTTGAACCTATGTAAATGTTGATTTAGCTTTCCATACCCAGTAAAAAATGTTGTTAAATTACCAGTAAGCGTAATGTTTACTAATAGCCTATCTTTTACACTGGGGAAAAGGAATTAGTTACTCTGCCATTCTTGCTCATTATCCACTCATTTACACTATCTTCATTCACTGAGTCTTTCACAACTCTTTTGGGCACTTTCTCGTAATGCTCTTGTAGATCCTTGTTGTGGGCTGCATCTTTTGCAGTTAATCTGCTAACTCATTCCCAAAGATTGCACAGTGTGCTTCCACCCAAGTGAAGTGTATGATCCATTCGTTCCTTTTGTCTTGCTCCTTATTTGCTGCATTTTTTTTTTAATGTTGTTTAATGCCCATTTTTACCACTGAGGCACCACAGGCGATTGCTCTCTGATGTCTTCAATTATGTATGTATGTATTTTTTAAATACCAGCAGGTTCCATTACCTGTGTAATATTACATGCTTTCACCATCTATGTTATATAATTGTTATATACAGTAATTACATTTTTAAGTTAACTTATAATGTTGTGTACTGCTTAGGATGTGTTATCACAAATTTATAAATTTTATAAACTGATTGAAAACTTTTTCTGTATGTAAGCTTGCATGATGGTTTATCAGCAAGCATGGTCCATTCATATGTTGCACATTTTATGTATTTGCTTTTTCAATATTTAATACTTTTTTTCGTTTTTATGCATTTCAAACTATTTATGTTAAAGTTAGTAAATGACTATATAGTGGGATGAAAGTGGGCCTCTATCAATATTTTTTCATTAAAATCTACTGTATCATTTCAGTTATTTAGCAGATAAATTTAATTAGTATTTGCATAAATTACGCTGTTACATGCTATATTAAAGAATAAGAACGTAGTTATGCTTTCAATATGCATTTCATATATCATATTTTTCTCTGTTTGTTCAGTAGTGTTTTGAGAAAACGGTTTTAAAAAGGAGTAAGTTGGAGCTTAAGGTGACCATTTGACAAATTGTGAAATTCTTTGCTTCAAGAAAGTTATATTGCAGCACATACCTTAAACCCTTTTCAATTAAAATGTTTGTATAAATTTTGTACATAGATAAAATTAATCAAAAACATTTGCTCTGTTTAATATTGTTACTATTATGGCTTTAAAACTTAAGTTCACAATATTTTTTGACATATTTACTCTGCCTTAAAATAACAAAAAGGGAATTGTATCATAAATCTTCAGATAACAATTTTGTTGAAATCTCAAGGGGACTAGAAAGAATAAAATAAAATCATATCATTCAGACATTAAATACTCAAATCCTACTTACTCGTACCTATAGAGCAAATGTTGCATTGCCCACATGCCTTAAACATTTGCACTGGCCATTTCTTTATTCCATTTCAAATTTGACCAGGTGGTACTGAAAAGCAGTTCCATAATTAATAGTGCAATTCCATACATTAATTGCTACTGTTTCTTCTTCCTGAGGATTTTCCTCCAGTGTGCACCCAAACATGGAATAATGTTATTTTATTGTAATTACGTGTGCTTATAAATTGCATACAGTGTTCTTAGAATGTTCTTTGAGGAAAGTAAAAATATGAGTGTCAGTGAAATATTTCTTACTTTTCAGGATTGGCCTCTTCATTAACATGTCTCTCAAACTAAAGGTGCAGCTATGATTTTTTGAAAATATTCAATATTTTTCTTCATAGGTTGAGTATTGTTTTTAATCTAGGCAAATTTTTGGATCTCTCTACACATAATAGAATAACAATCACTGATCAGAGCAGAGATGCCCCGCCCTCTGAGTACACCCCCCCTGCTCCAGCCGAACCAATCCCCTTCGAGCAGTTTGTATATAAATATAACACCTCCAGCTGGCATTTCAGTCATGCCAGGACCTTCGCCCAGAAGACTCAAACCACACCACTGAAGATGTCCTCTGCAGGTGGGGATGAAACGTTTGGACTCCTTAGCTCCAACAGACCATGGCTCCTAAGCCTGGAAGAAACTTCTAGTTATAAGTCTGACTCAGGCTGTGAAAACTTCGGACTACTCACAATAGAATAACCATAATGTTATATTATATTTTGTAATTAATAAGTAGTTGTTACTGTTGTTGTATAATAAACTTTTATTTTTGTTCTACAGCATTAGAAAGTCCGTGGTTAATCATAGCTACATACATTCTTTTTCCTTTCCCCCCAAGTTACTTCACCCCAGTTCCACTCCACATATGTACACTTGGGGGGATTAATATATCTTTGTACTGCTATCCTGCATAACATTTGAAAGCAATGTAAGAGTAATTATGAAAGGTTTGAGGTATGAGAAATTTAATGTTGATCCACTGAAATGGAATGTATAACAGCAACTCTATTCCTTATGAGTAAACTGATATCAGATAGCAAACCATTATGTTCCTCACATTCCAGAGATTTAATACCAGTGTGCACTGGTCTTCAATGGAGCTGGAGAAAGAGTATTTTTACACATTTTTGTATACTTTTAAAAGTGGGTTAATGAACCTCAAAGACTTGCATTGTGCAATCCTAAGAGATCCTTTTTCCTTAGGCAATAGTTTTCTGGTGGTTTAAGAAATGTTAATGGACAAGGAAAGAATTAGGGATGGCAGTGATTGAGGAAAATATTGTTTAGGAAAAATGGTTTTTGGCATTTAGCAATGTCAATGCCATAAATGGTGACATGTAGCATATGAGATAACCTTGCAGATTGATTTGTCAATATCCAAAATTTTGCATACTCATTCTATGTAAGCAAGATATTTTTCTGATAAATTTGCTAGATGTGCAAAAGTACTACCATGTCTGTGTTAAGAAGAGCTGACAAGGTTTGATGGTGGCAGCCCCAAACATGTTCTGACATCATTACAGGTCACAAAATGTAGATTTATTAGTATGACCTGGAGTTAATTTAGCTTATTTATGGACGCTCTTTAATAACTCAGGTCATCAGCGTATGGCCTGGAGAATAAAAGTCAGTTGGCAATGTGAATCTTTCTGGTTGGTAATCCATCCATGATAGTGATATGACTCTAATGTATTGTAAAGAAAATTGTGGCCACATTCTTTTCTGGAACTGATTATGTACCAGTCCTTCCATTGAAGAAGCAAAGAACAGTGGTACATCACAGTTTATCTGCCAAAGTATTTGAATGCCTTGACTGCATTTGTAGACATTCATTTACTTAATGGTACCCTCCTCCATCATAACACAGCCAGCATTGTCATTCAGGTCTTGGATTCCACAAAGTGAAACTGATGATCCATCCTGCTTATAGTCCTGGCCTGGCTGCATGCAACTGAAAATTAAGAGAAAGGAAGTTTTCTAGCCCAGAGGAACCTATAGCAGCATATAAAAATTAGCTTTCAATTCTCCAAGAAAATGAGTAGCAAGAGTGCATTAATAAGTTATTTTTAAGAAAGTGTGTTTGTGGATACTTTGAGAAAATGTAACAGTTGAATGGCTATGCTTGTAAATAGACTTAGTGTATATCAAAACTGTCTTAGTGGCTCTTGTATTGATGACTACATTAATAAACATGGCTAGACAATTTCTTATCTTAACATCTTAAATGTATACTCTTAATGTTGTAAACAGTCTGTTGTGCTATTGAAAAAATAAGTATACTATGTAATCTATGTTTTTTGTTACTTTTTCACATTATTACTATTTCTTTGTTTGCATTTTCCCCACTGCTCTGGAAGTATTAATATTCCCTTGCAATAGAACTCCATTCCATTCTGCTGAATACACTGGCACACTTTATTTCTGGATTGCCTTTGTTATCTCATAATGTTGGTCTCACATCTGATCTTCCATAAATTCAAAAGGATGGTAGTCCAAGGATACCAAATTAAGGTTTTATTATATTATAGAATGCTCCACCCCATTTTTCAATTGTTTTCAAGCAATTATAATGCTGGAGGATAATCTTTCTCTCTAGACATTTAAGGAAGGAACTGTATATTATCTGGACAAAATGAGTAGCATTCATGAGCAGAAAATCAGCCAAAATCTATCTCTCTACATCCAGTAGGATAGTGCCCATAACCATCACAGCTGAGCATTGTATTTGATTTTACTTGCTGGAGAGTTAAAATATGCCATTATATTCTCCACCATTGTATTTTTTTATTAAGACAGAATCTGCTTATTGTTATGTGTTAAACAAATCACAGACATAAGGCTGGAACTTGTTTTCCAAACTCAAGCATACATTTGTCATTTTTCTTCTTTAAGATTATATCTCAATAATAAATATTCTGTGCTTAGTTTAATTGTGATTATGATCAATAATACAACTCTATCTCCTACTTGCATGCCATTGCCAAATACTTGGCAAATATTCACAAGAGAGAGAGAGAGAGGGAATAGGAGACAGTTGATGCATTCACTACTGGAGTATTCCATACTCTGTTTGTCGAACAAAGTTATGATTTTGTATGCTTCTTTGCCTTTTATGCTTAATATGTCTGAATTTTCATGATTATTTTTCCTTGCTATGACTTCTGTAAACTGCTATTTTGTGATAAAGCATAAAAATTGAGCACCAAAGAACAATGTTCTCATGTTTTAATGACAAATGTTAATGACTATGATATTAAATAGAAGACAAAAATGTAATTGTGTGTAGCTTTTATTCATTGGCAGTTAGCAACTTTGAGATTAACAACTGCAGGATAAACTGTACCATTTTCTTACTTTGAATACAAGAAATGAGCATAGTAGGTAATTAAATTTATCTGTAATTTGCCTAACCATTTGATTTGTTTCTTTCTTATAGCATTTAAACTTATTAAGACTTATTTCTGTACTGTATTAATCTATTAAAATGACTCCTTTTTTACTGTACCTTTAAAGGTACTAACTATAATTTTTATTGCCAACAGGTGGAAATGTTCCTGCTGGGGTACACATTAGGAGTAACAATTCAAGTAGTTCGCCCATCAGCATATGGAACAGATGATTTCATTTGCTCTTATCCAGATAACAATGAAGAAAACTGTCCCCAAATTTTTCTTATTGCTGAAGATGATCGTCATTATAATGTGCTTGTGAACTGAGAATTGGTTCTTGTAGAATAGTAAAGATGTGCAATATTTATTTTATTATGTTTGTTGTTATGCAGCCATCAATACCGTAACAAAAGTGTAAATGCTCAATGATTCAGTATTTGAAAACTAACATCTGCACTGCAAATGCAATTCAGGGTTGTATGCTTTTGACTTGTAAGTACTTGTTTAGTTTTCACTATATGATAAATTAATGTTTGATGGTGTAAATAAAAGTATTTTATTATTTAAAGGGATTAAATACTTCAGGGCACATTGCAGTTTGCAGCGAGGATATTAGAGATTTTCTCCCTACTGCCAAAAACCATTCCTCTTGAATACATATATGTTACTTGCTGTGTAAGATGTTTCCAATATAAAGGATGTACAGGGAAACTCGTGTACTGTTGCTGATTTGGTAATGAAATATTTAATTTTTAGAACCGAACAATAATTACGTGTAAAGCCAGAAAATCTGGTATTGTGCTTTCTTATTATTGATAATTGATTCTCAGTTTCATTGTAGTGAAGTACCAAAGAATTTGATCGTTGTTTGTTAAATTCTGTATCAGGTGCACAGGTTTTTAATTAAAGAGTATTGATGAGAAATGCACTCTTGGGGGAGGCAACCTAACAGAAATGCATAATAGTCGTAAATTACCTTCTTTAACCAGTAAAGCCTTTAAATATGTAGTACTTTTACATTGGATAAAACTTCTTGTATTGCAGTATTGCAGTTCAGTGCAGGACTACCATGAGGATGACATATTTTTAGATAGTATCATGGAGTTTTAGCTCTAGTTTATTGTACTAATGCACATATAAGTGCAATGTATTAACTTTTCATACTCAAAATATCACATATATACATATATATAATTATTTTTAAAAAAAAAATAAGAGTCCCAAATGTCATGGTTCCAGTTTGCCAAAAGAGAAAATTATGCTATTTTTGCTGTATCATACCTTTAAAAATTTGGGAGTAGATTATAACCTGTTTAACATATAATTTTGTTTTCCATTTTTAATTAATTGTTTAAATTGTAGACTATATATGCACAATGCTTATAATGAAACACTGGAGGATGAATGTAATTGGTTTTATAATTTATTCATATGTACTGAATTGTACCATCTTTACACATATGAAATATACTTATTATATTTGAGCATGAAACATAAAAATAAAATAAAATTATTATTGGCAGCTCTAGAGGTGCTAAAAAGTGCTACTCTGTGATAACACATGTAAATATCAGCACTTTGTTTCATATGTTCAATGTAAATATGTGAGCTATTTCAAAATCACTGCTAATGTTCTGAAATGTGAATTTAAATGAAAATCATGCCTTGTTATTCTGTAACAGCCTTAAAACATATGAGGTATTGGTTTTCTCAAAGAGTGAATGATGCATATTCTGTTATGTAATAATTAAAGATGTGCTTAATATGAAACATCTTAAAGAGAATAAAAGAGTTGTTACACTGACAAACTAATTTCTAAGCTTGTGTACCTTAACTTTTAGAAGAGGCATTGATCTGTTGCTTGTAGTAATTTTTTTATTCATGAATCACATATTTAACTTACTATAGTTGAATTATCTTAGCTTTTGGCTTCTGATAGTTCACTAAACATGTAGTTTACAGTAGTTATGAAACCAAATTTAACCTTGGAAGTGGCACATCACTGTTTGATACCCTCACTCTCTTTGCTCAAGCGAGAGGATGATATATTATTGCAAATATTGATGCTTGGCATATTTCTGTTACTATGACCAGTTTTCTGTCCTTTCACTGAACTAATAGATCACTTGTTCCTTTGACAGTATTTATAGCTTCTTAAGTACAGTGTAAATAATTTATTAGCTTTGTCTGAAAATGACCTTAAATGACCTTTGATTATCATCAAACCAACACATTGATCTTTCTTTTGGCTATTAAATATATGATATATAAATAATATATATAGTTTAGTATAAAATGTATGTGAATGCTCATAGATAAAGGCACAGAAAATGGAGATAGATCTAAAATTTTATTGGCATAAAGCAAAGCTATGTTTCTATTTTGGCAGCTGGATAATACTATTCTAACAGCTCTGCATTCATTTCCCAGGGGTTCCATGGCCACTCCAGGAAATTAAAATAAATATTGAATGCAATTAAAATTTTAGAAACAGAAAGTGAAATTAGAAAAAACAAAATTAAATTTGCATTTTGAATGGAAATTTGCCAAGTTGAATTTCACACCTTCTGTAGCAGACAGTGCCTAGTCATTCTGCTTGCACTAGCTCGGAATTTATTGTTGTGTGAGACAGACATGATGAATCTGAGTGAGGCACCAGCCTGCCACACACACTCTGTTGTGTGCCACGTTTTAATGGCCCCTCAAATGTCTTAGTGGGTTCCTGGAACCACACATTCAAGTAGTTTCTCACTCATTCTCACCTGTGGTGGTCAAAGCTTCTTGAAACTTGGTTTCCATATACAGAGAGGCTGGTTTGTCAATTTGGAGTCACTTTACAGTGAATTTTTGTAGCGATAACATTGTGAGTTCTTAGTGATTCTTCTACAAGTTTGCCATGTTTTTGACCTCTTTATGAATATTTAGCTGTGTTACAATTACTATATTGAGTGACTAGGGTGCCTTTATTAGTTTGTAAGCAGGTGAGTATTTGTATTTTATTATTAAATTTTTACATGGTTTTTCATTAAAAATGAGCCCTTTTTCATTTAAAAATGTGCATTTTCTTTATTAAATATGAGATGTTAAAATAAATTAAATTAATTAAGTAACTCTTAAATCATAAATTTATATTAAAAGTATCTTTTTACATTATTAATAAATTCTTCATTAATTATTTCTTCATGATTTAGGCATACTGAAGTTTTTAATAATGTAGCTAAACATATTCTTAATATTATAGATAAATTTTAAGATAATATTTTAGTAATATTAAATATAAGGTTTAACTTATAGTTATAATGTTTATTATAGGGACTCATTTTTATGCAAAAAGACCATACTTTTAAATGAAAAAAATATCATTTTAATAAAAAATAATGGTTCACTTGTTAAAAAAAAGGATTTATTTTATTTCTGGATTATGAAAGATAAAGTTAGCTATTCTCATCATATTTTTGTACAATTTTCTTTTAGACATGGATGGATCACTGGCTTTAAACAGGTACTTTGATGAAAAAATATGTTACATTTTAAAAGGAGGCCAAACCAACAGCTCACTCAATTACTTGGCCAGATGAGCCAACAACAAAAAAGATGATAGCCAAGCATCTCTTTGTGATTTACAGAAATGTTTCCTGCTCAACTACAGTATCATTTTAAGGAAAACCATCTTGAGTTGAAAGATTAACCATCTGATTTTTTTCAAGAGGAAGTGCAACAAAATTTTGGCTTCACAGAAAACTATGACAGCACTTGCTAAAACCAATAATCAAAAAATATTGGAAGCTTCCTAAGTTACCACATAGCTTAAACTGGTAAAGCTCACACCATTGCAGAGGCTCTTATTAAATTTTGTACTATCTATACTGTCAAGTGTTTGCTTGATGAAAAAACTGTTAAGTTAGTCTCCAGCATGCCTTTGTCAAATAATGCCATTGCTAGACAAATAAGTTATATGCTGATGACATGAAAGTGACAGTCACATCAGGTATACCAAATTTGCATTGCAATTGGGTCAATTGACTCGTGTTTCCAAATTGGAAGTTTTAATGGTATTTGCTCATTATATTTATTCACAAAGCTACTAGGAGGACCTTCTTCTTTGCTTATACTACCAACCAACACATTAAGGGATGAATTATTTCACCTTTTGTATGAATTCATCTCATCAATTGAAATACCATGGAAAAACTGCAAATATATGCATTCACGGTGCAAAGGCAATGATGGGTCTCAATACTGGAGCCATTGTCAAAATTTAATAAAAAGGCAAAGAATTGTAGCAGCATCCATTGTGTTCTTCAGACATGCACTGATCGTGAGAAAAATGTCTCCTGAGCCTATGATAATGTTGAATGATACCATAAAAATAATAAATTATATAAAATTGAAAACTTCTTAAAAGTAGGTTCTTCAAACTAATATGTGAAGATCTGGGAAAGCACCATCACCATATGTCTGCTGCACACTGAAGTAAGGGGTTGTCTTAATAATCAGCATTAACATGTTTGATGAAACTATATGCATAGGTAGCAGCATTTTTTATGCACCATATTGCTCTATTGGTGGCAGTTTAGAATGATGACTGGGTGTACAAACTGGCAAATTTGGCCAATATTTTTAGCCAAATGAACAAAATGAATCTATCATTGTAAAGAAAAACTGCCATGCATTTTTATGAAAATACCAAATTATCTTCTTTAAGATGAAACTAATGTATTGGTTGGAGTGGGCAGAAAAGGAAAATATTGGTTGCTGTCCTTTTACAAAAAGTTTCTTGAATAAAAAGTAAGAATAGTGTTCAAAAAAATGTAACCACAGGTGTATCATTAAACCTTTATGATTTTTTTTGTTATGTCTTAATTAAAGCCTACTTTGCACTACAGTGTGCTCTAGTTGCACCATAATTTGTGAAATTAAATAGGAATTGTCTTCTACAATGAATAATAAACATTTTAAATAAGTATGAAAATTAATTTATTTCTCCTATATCTATACACGAAATATTTATGACAAAATGAGCATAAGAATCAATTAAAATATAACAAGTGAGATCAATGCATTCATCTGTTCCAAAAGGCATTAAATTTAACTTTTATAGTCGATATATGTAAGCAAATTATAAATCAATACACAAGTTGCTGAGTTACCTGAGGTTCAATATGCTCATTGTGGTTATCAAGCTGTTGGGTTGTATTTGCTCTTAACTCTAACACCTAATAATTGTTGTATCTCTTTATTCAACTTATTTATTAATTTTCTGCAACCATTTTGTTCTTACTTTACCTAAGTAATATCTTATTTCCAATATTTTGTTGTTATTATTATTATTATTATTATTATTATTATTTCACATTCATCTTTTCTCCTATAATACTCCTTGGTACATTATTATTATTATTATTAGTAGTAGTAGTAGAGTAGTAGTAGTAGTAGTAGTAGTAGTAGTAGTAGTAGTATTAACATTCGCATCTTTTTCCCTATAATACTTCTTGGTACATTAGACCACTTCTTTGTTCCCATATTCTCCCTAAGAATCTTGGTGTCTTCACATTATATAATTATGTGCCAATCATTATCTTGTAGGTTACAAAGTGATCATTTATCCAAAGCTCCTCTTGTTCTGAGATCTTTCAATTTTAGAACTCATGTTCTAGCATATGCAAATCTGTCTCTTGTTACTTTGTCACATAGGTAAACATAACTTTCTCTAGACCAAACCATTTTAAATTCATGATATATATTCAATGAGTTTTGAAACTGAAACTAGCAAATATTTCTTGCCTTTCAATATCTTCAATCCTTAATGTAATTACCTTCCAGAAACCAATTTCTAATGATTCTCTATCTATCCACATTACTTTCAAATTAATTTTATCGAACATTTCCGTAATTTTATTAATTCAAGTTTCCGCTTGATTAATTCTTTCCTGTACAATCAGTAACTGATGTAAAATATTTAGCTCATCCAAATTTCTTATTCTAAATTTATATTTCAGTATTCTTTCCAGTATTTTCCCCTTGGAACCTATTCTTCCTAATTCAGCTTGTGCAACAGTATCAATTGAGACTCTTTGAAATCCTAATATTTGCTTTTAAAAGTTTCTATGAATTACATATATATTTATTTACCCCCCCTCCAATCTGCAAATCTCAGCTGCATATAACATTCTAGCCTCCACTACTGCTAAATAAACTATTTCCAACCATTTTTACTGAAGGCTGTCCAATTTCCTATGGAACTTAACATATGGGAGAACATCTTTATTAAGGAAAAAGAAAAAATTCTTATGAATTTTGAAATTCTGGAAGCAGATAATATTTTGTTTAAATTCTTTCAGAATCCACCAGAGCGCCTTACAGTTGCCCATTATTCAAACCCCGCATGAACGTTAGTTGTACTCAGTTGACAATGTGAATAATATGTTCACGAAACATGTCCTGTTATTTTAATAATTAAAGGAGTGAAACGCTCATGAGTGTTGATTATTTTAACTTTTTAATAAACAAAGAAGTTATATTTTCATTTTACTGTGTGGGTTCCTTCAAAGGTATAAATTATAAATCCAACCATTTTATTTGCATTCCTGATATTTTGCTTATACATGCCATAATAACTTTCCTTTAGCTATATAATTTTCTTTTGTTCATAAATAATCATATTTATTGACCCCGTTGATGTTTTTTCCTTGCCTACACGAATTTCTTATTGATATTATTGTTGAATTTTAACCTGGCTGATGATGAGAACAAAATGTTCTCGAAACTGGTTCTATATATTATGGTAAGTAAGTGAAGCATTCACAGTGTGTAGTTCTACTACATCATACAATAATATCAATTATGTGATTGACTTCACTGTGCAAGTTCCAATTTACATTTTAACCATTTCTTATATTTCCTTAAATTATTGTTCTTTTTAAATCCCATAATCTTTTATTTATTTAAATTCATTCTGAAACCCCATTCCTTCCAATAATCAGCTATTGTTTCAATTGATTTCATTAAACCAACATGGCTTATTGATCCTACTATGAGGTCATCAGCAAATTGCACATCAGGTATTCCTTTATTATTGATTGTAGAAATGTGTCTGTTAATCTTATTATTTGTCTCTAGAATATTGTCAATAAACAGGTTGAATAGTACAGGCCTTATAGCTTATGCTCTTGCCTTAACCCTATATTATGAGGAATACTTTTAGTCTCATTGATTTTTGAAATCTTTACACAAAAGCCATTATCAATATATATTCTTTTCCAAGCTCCTATATGTTTCTATATGTTTATTGCCCCATTCCTTACTAACAATTTAAACCACAAATCTTCCCAGTAAAGTGTGTCAAATTTCAAAACCTATTAGCAGCATGTGTAATCTTCCTTTTTTATAGTTAACTATTTATTTACCATTGAGTTTATCACAGAACTAATATCTATTATCCTCTTATTTTTCTTAAAGCCTGTTGAAATTTGAAAGTTTACCCTCTTCTTCTGCACAATTTTGTAATCTTTCTGGCAAAACTCATGTGCATAATTTTCCCAAAAGGATAATAAGCTAATGCCTTTGTAATTTGTTGGGTTGTTCACATTTCTCTTGTTTTTAAATACTGGTACCAATATTGCTCTTCTTCAGCTCTTTGGTACATTACTTCCTTCAGAATTGTGTTTAATATACTAACTAATAAAAGCAATCTGCTCTCAGGTAGGCTCCAGGCCTAACAAAATTCTCCTTTGACACCATTTACTATGTTTCTTTTTAATCTTCTAATTTTTTCATGTACTTTATTCTAATCAGGGAAATTTCGAAACCAGTTTAGGAAAGTGGTGCAAGTTAAGAAATATGGACATAAAATAGAAAGATATAAATGGAACGATGAGAGGGAGCCAGGCTTCTTAAGAGAGTTAGGAGTTAATTTTAGATCATTTAAGCTCAATGTAGAAGCTCTAATGAAGGTAGGGAAAATTGTGGAAATAATGGAGATTTTAGAGAGGAGGTTGGTTAAACAAGCAGCGGTTAAGATGACAGTGAGAGAAATGGGTAACAGGGTATAGGAGGGTGGTGTGATAATGAATGTAGAATTCGTAAAAGGAGAGTTGAAAGAGAGTGGAGAAAATGGATACAAACAGGGGAACAGACAGAAAGACAGAACTTTATGATTACAAGGCAGGACACAAATCCCACATGGAGGCAAAAAGAAAGAATGGGCTCAGAACATTAATAAGAAATTATAGGAGGCAATGAGGACAAATGACAATAAAACAATGAGGATGATAGTTAAGAGATTATATAAAAGGAGAGTAAATGAGAATAATATTAATGCTGAGGAAAGGTGTTTATACTTTAAAAACCTTTTACAGGTAGAGGAGATATTCCACCAGCCGGTGGATAGTGGGAAAAAAAAAAAATTAAATGTAGATTATTGGGATAGATTGATATAACGAAATAAAGGAACAGATAAAAAGAATAAAAAGAAATAAAGATTGTGGGATTGATGGGATTTTGTGGAAATTCTGAAGGGCATGGGGTCAGGATGATGATGATGATGATATAATATTCGATGTATAATTAAATAAATTAAACTTACAAAGCTGCAGACAATGGAGTAGTAATATATCTACATATGCATTATTTACGACTTTGTAAGTACACTTTATTTAATCATCATTATAACATGTAATCTAGAATATTGTATGCATTTTTATTTGCAAAAGTAAACTAGGTTATCATTTCCTTTTAGACCATTGCTCATTATTAAATTGAACTCCTCACAGAATTCTATCAGCTTCTTTTCTTAATTGTAAATAACAAGTAATGAATGAATATGCATTTGAACTGAGTTAGATTTAATGATTAAATTGGAGGAAATAAGTTTATGAATTGTATGGACCTTATTGTTGCTCTCACCTATAATGTAAAATGTATTGTAAAGCAAATGGTTTGATTTATTGAACTATGGAAGAACTTTTATGTATGGTCAAGTAAAATAAGTATGAAAATATAATATGTATTGGCAGTTGAACGATGAGGGGGGTAAATTTCATAGATTGTAAAATATAATTTCATTGCATGGACACCGCGCAATTGTTTAAGACTTCTCTTGCTATCTATCTCTCTTCCTCCTCCTGACTTGTAAGACATGGGGTAGGCCTTAGGGACTCCGCCACAAAAATTGAGCATAAAAAGGGCTTTGTGAATTAAAATATTTTGGAATGCTGGCTCTGAGGAAAGTGATAACAATTTAGCAAGCTGAGCCTTTTAAATTTAATTACTATCATTCTCTTAACAGCAATGTGTAACTATTATTAACATACCTGGCTTATTAACCAACAAAATTGGTTGGTTGGCAAAATTGCACACTGTGAACATGGCATGATGGGAATTGTCAGAAGTCAGAATTAACATTAATTCAACTATAGTAGCAACATCATGTGCATGTGCAACTTTCGTTATTATGTATTTTATGTGCATTATTTTTAAAGGTGTTGTTTTCATATGAAATGGATAAACTAAGATATTATGTGTATAGAGCAATAATGTTTTTATTTTATTTTAATTATCATAGATACACAAGAACAAATTATTAAATTTAACAAAGTTTATATTGAAAGCACAATTAAATATCATGAATTTGTGCCTTTAAATAAATCTGGTTTTGCTCTTTGTAGTCTTTAAACTACAATGTTGCCATTATTTTATGCATTATATCATTTTTAAGTATATATATATACCGGACAGTGCTGAAGGTAGAATAGATTAAATACAGTGCAGTACAAAAATCATTCATCAATAGGTAGAAAGGCCAAATAGCAAAGAATGATTAAATAGAAACTTGGCTGTTTATATGCAGATCCTAGTCTTAGTGAGACTTGGGGAAAAAATGAAATACAGGCACTACATTGGCCAGAAGACTGCAAGGCACAGTATTCACCAATGTTAAAAAATTGTAGCTTATATTTTCTAGGGGGTTAAAAGCACATTTTTATGTATATGATTTAATTTCAAACACTTATATTAAAATTTTACTGGACATATATTCACTTGGTTTTTATTGTATCCTGAAGCTCATCAGTTAATACACTATATCAAACTAAATTGTGAAGGACTTACCTGCACTACATTTGAATTAAGAGATAGGAACCATTCCTTTGCAGAGTAGAGACAAAAGTTGCTTTAAAATTGCATTACCTCAAAAAATGTGTTTAATAGTTGCTAATAGCACAAGTTGAATAGGTAATGAACCTCCCTTATGCTGTAATTTTCATATATACTATATTTTGCTCAGCTAAAATATTAAGAAAAAGAAATTATCTAATAAACCTTAGAATCAAAAAATGTGTTAAAAAGCTGGATTCAACAATTTATACATACTACTTCCAAATTTCTTGTGAGATATAGCTTTATTTAGAGACAGAATATATATGCCAGAGAGGGTTGTGATGACCACACACATTACCATAGACATGTATTTTGACCTAACTATTGGTTCATTGCCCATATTTTCAAACTTTTCTTCATTTTCCACATTAGATTTTATGGTATATTTAAAGCACCGGACTATGAATTATAATAGTGGTATAATATCATGAACTTAGTTTCAATGGTACATCTACCATTAAGATACTTCATGACAATAGTAGCATCTCACTCTCTCTCTTCCCTCCATGATTGGGCACTGTGACCTGAAGATCTATTGTGCAAAATGAAAGATATTAGATGATAATTGGGCCAAATGAGTTCAGGGGACTTTGTGGCTTAAGTTTCCCAGGCATTCACCTAAAAGAACTCAGGGCAAACCACTGAAAAAATCTTAGGAGAATAACCCTTTGAGGAATCAAATCTGGGCCTGCCAAATGGGAAGTGAAAATGTAGACAATAGTAGCCTTACAAAATTCAGGCTTTCTTTTCTCCCTTCTAGGGACTGACAATAGATTCAAGGATAATTTTACTTGTTTAAAATTGTATGTACATTAGATGTTTCTCATCAAAGCAAAGCTGTCATGCATTTCTCATTTCACCTTTCTTTTTATCCACAGTTACTGTTTTCTTGGTGAATAACTGGTTTAGCATAGAAAAGTTCTCAAAATCCTCCCTGTTCATTTCAATAATCAAGGTAGATTTGTGATTCTATTCCTCTTAATGAAATGGCACATTTAAGGAGGACTGTATTTGGCCTAAATATTCCTCTTTAGTTCTTTAATTATCCTAAAGTTGACATTGCATATCAAAAATGTGTAGCTGAGAATAAAGAATTTATATTATACCTCATTAAACCAACTACGTCCTCTCATACACTCACAATCCAATAATGAAACCCTATGCATGAGTTTATATATATATTTAACTTCCATTTCTTATCTTCTATTTAGGGAAATCCTTAAATCATCAACTTGCTATTTTGTCAATGCCTATAAAAGCTACAGATTCTGGATACAAACACATAACTGCTGAAATATAATTATAAATGTGAATATGAAAATTATATGTCCACAACTGCATCTGATAGAAATTTCATAGGTAAATAGAGTGCTATTAAAGCCTACCGAAATTCTGGTAATAAGTGTATTATCAACATTCTTGCATATTTCCTTACCTTTTCTAAGATGATCATTAGTAGAATTTGCTCTTTTAAGATGCAATTTATATTCAGCTGACTGATGGAGTATTTTAAAATTTGTTTTAATTTTGTCATGTATTTTAGTGCTAATTTAAATTTAATATTGAATTCATAATTAAAAATGTCTCATAAATATTACTTTATTTAATTATTACTTGCAAATTCTCATTTTCACGTCTTTTTAACTAGAATCTGTGGAATTGAAGTTATGTAGCATTTATGCAGATTTGACCTACAGCATTAATGAGATATGCTTCTTGGAAATTTTGTGTAGTTAAGTTTGTAACAAAATCATTCTGCTCTAATGATAGACTACGTAGTTGGTTTTAATGACATCCTAATTTGTCCTGCAGGTGGATACTCTGTTTGGATAGCAGATTATATTGAATTCTCAAAACCTTTAAAGCAATAAAATATGATAATGTTGCAAAATTAAATTTCAAGTTCTGTATAATTCAAGCTTCCAAAATGTATAAATTAACCACTTATTTTGTTATTTCTAATTTGTTTGCTTGAAATTATGTGTATATGCAAAGGAGCTGTCCATTATTGTAATTTTCTTCATTTCTAACATGGTAGATGAAGGAATTGTTTTCTTTAGAAAATAAATTCAGAATCACTGTTATCTGTACAATGTCTTTTACCAGATTTTTTCACTCTAAGACCAAACAAGTAACTGTTTTGAGGATTATAACTTAATTATGGAAAAAGCTTCCAAATACTGTTTCTTTCTTCCCTTTATAAGTATATAATAAGAGTAGAGTCTACTTTGACAACTGTTATCAATGCTTTGAAGTAGTTCAGCTTGAATTTTGTTTTCATTTCTTGATATGTATTCATTAACACTGATATGTGAAACATTTTTCATGATCACACTCCTAATTTCTTTTCCTTTTCTTGACTTTGATTTTGGTATTGTTTGGCTTAGTATGTTACTGTTGGGTTGTCATCTTTTTCATGTACCAAGCAATGGTAATGTCCTGACTAAACCACTTCAAAAACTGAAAGATTGGGATGGGCCAACTTTTCATTCTTGCACAAAACTGTGCAGGTGCATCTTTATGTAAAAATGCTGTTAGTATGAGCTAAAAGCACATGACTAGCAACATATAAAGGATAATGAATGAATTTATTACTTATCTTAGTATCTTTACAAAATATTATTATATTTTTACAATTTAAGTTAAAAACAAAAAAAAAAAGAAGTAACATTTTAACTGTTCAGTTTTATATATGAGTATTTGTTTCTTTCAACTGATAACATTCAGTTTTGTATGTAATAAACAAAAATTCACCATAATTGTATGAGTAAGAAGCTAACTCTCATAAATATAAACAAAGTTATTAGTACTATTTTGTTTCTTGCATTTCTAATTTGCATACAAATAGAGTAAATTGTTTTAGCATATAAATAAAACCAATTTCATACAATATCACAAACATATAAACATATTAAAATCTAAGTAAACAATTTTCCCTTCTATGTTCCCAGTATGTGTAAACTTAGTACGATTAGTAAGCTTTTAAATTTCATATTTGTTCACCCTGACTTTATGGAGTTGCATTCCATCCATACACCATTACAGTTAACACCAGTTTGAGTATGTAATGGGGGTCTATATTCACTCCTAGATAGTGCAATTGTCAGCATTGTTGTTTCCATTTATCTTGTCCATCTTCCATAACCATTTTTGTCCTACCTTGCCTATGTATTTTCCCAGCTCCTTAATACTTTTTCGTCTGATTTTAATTTAAAATTCTTCTGCCTCTTATTTCATTTGGTACTTTTTCCTACTTTTGCAATAGGAACTGTTCCCTCCAAAATTTGGTTTGCATACATTCTAATATACAATGCCAAGTACTGTCTGGTTCTTCATACATAAGACATATCCTCTTACTATTCTATTTTTCATATACTTAGATATATTACTTCTGTTCTAAACCATGCCAGTCTTTCCCTTCCTGCCTTACCCATAGATTTAAATTTAACTTTCTCTTCCCATACATTTTTTAGTGCGGTATAAAATTTCAGAGATTTTTTCGCATTAAGATAATTTTCCCAAACTTTCTCTCTCTTACCATTTTGATCCCATGTCTACTTCTAGTAGAAAGTTTTGAGTTTTAGATATCCAAGTTTCTCTCTTCTTAATTTTTTCTTGTACTATCAAACACTGTTTGATAATATTCTCCTCTTCTAATCTCTCTATTCTATACCAGTGTTTCAGTACCATTTCTATGACCTTGCTTTTATAACCCAATCTTCCTTGCTCCATTAAAGCAATCTTGTTAGGTAAAGATCTAGAAAGCCTAGGACAATTTTACAAAATACTATATTTATCACATTTATCCTTTCCATCCTCCATCTGGTCTCCAAATTTCTATTCCATACATCATTCTGCTGTGCACTATTGATCCATATATTCTCTCTAACCATTTTACTTGCATATTTGGTATATCATTTACACAATATCTAATTACGCTCATGGCTATTTTTCCCTCTGCTACTGCTTTTCTTTTTTGATTGCTCCATTTCCCATTACTAGACAATCTAACCCCTAAATAATCAATTTCTTAACAATTTCAATTTCTGTGCCCTCCCACCACCATTTTTCCTATTTTTTTTTCAATTTGAGGCCTTTTTTCATCACCATAATCTTAGATTTAATTTTGTTTATCTTCAAACCCCATTCTCTACAAAATGTGCCTATAGCTTCTAGTAACTGTTTTATTCCTACAGTTATTAAAGTACCTGTTACCAACTCATCTGCAGAGAGCAAATGCGGTATCTCTATATTATTTGTACATTACCTTTACTAATTTTCCGCCCCGGGTGGCTGAGGTCCCCAAGGCACAGACTCATGAGCAGTAGGTCTGGGGTTCGAATCCCGCCAGGACCGTCCTCCCTGACTGAGGTTTATTCCAGGTTTTCCTCAGTCCTCATAAATGGCAAATACCAGGGAGGTACCCTATACTTAGGCATGGAATGTTTCCTTCTTAAAAAAAAAAATAAAATCCTTTCCCAATATATCATTTCATCTCATGTATCATCAATGTCACTCGCCTGTGGTGACTCTGTAGTAAAAACAGATGTTAAACACTGTTCATTTGTTCTTTACTAATTTCTTCCAGAACTTCATTAATAAATAGATTTAAGAGAACTGAGCTTAATTCCTTGTCTTAGACCTACATTGTTTTAATATTTTATCTCTTACCCTTCCCATTTTCATATTTAATACAAAACTTGTTTTCCTTATAAATATTTGAATTACCTTTATAAAATTTTTGCTTATCCTCTCTTTATCAGTTTGATCCAAAGTGCTTCTCTAGAAATTGTGTTGAAAACTTTTTTTTTCAGTCCAAACACAACTAGATTCTGCCTCTTTTGTTACTAAGATATTCATCAACTAATGTTCTAATTATAAGAATATTGTCAATTGTTCTTTTCTTTCTCTGCCCATTCTTGTAATTATTTTGCTAACACAGCAGTGAAGACTTTCCCAATAATTAAAAGTAAACTAATTCCTCTTATGATTTGCTGGGTTCCTAATATCTCCTTTACATTTATAAATTGGTGTTACAATTTCTACTCTTCAATTTTTTGGTATTTTTCCTTCTTCAAAGATTAAGTAAATTAGCCATCTGAAAATATTTAATCTGTCCAAGCTTTCCAACTTTCGCCTGGTATTCCATCTATTCCACATACTTTGTTAGATTTTAACTTTTTGATTTGTTCCAATACTTCATTTGAAGTAATTTTGCTATCTAATAACTCTGTTTTACATATATTATCAATATACAAATTACCTGGAATAACCAAAGTTTTTACTCACAAAAGACCCTGAAAAAACTCACATGACCCTGTTGGTGACACCACATTATTCCCTCCCTTTCTTTTGCGCATTCTACTTATCATTGCTGAAATTGTCTGATCATTCTTTTTTGCTGCCTTGTATAACTTCTACCTAAGTTTCACTCCCCACTCTTCTTTTTTTACTTTTAATAGGCACCTGTATCCCCATCTTTCTACAAGGTAATTGCTCCTATCTGTCTTCTCTCCTGTTTGTCTCCAGCGTCCCTTTGTACCTTCTTGTTTCTGAACTTTTTTTTATCTTACCAGCTATCATTCACTTTTAGCTCTCCCCTCACTTTCATTTTGTTTCCTGCTCTTTTACTAAAATTACATTCTTAAACGTTTTTTTCCTCCAATGATGCAGACAAATTTCTTTACCCCAATATGTTTATTTTCTTGATTTCTTTGTATGACAGTTCAGCTAAATCGTTTTTCCATCTGTATTGTTTTAATTGAATGCCTAACCAAAATTTTGCTCCCTCCTACTATCTTCTATTTTTTGTGCTCCATTCTTAATGGGAAATGATTACTTGAACTTATCATATCCACAATCTCAAAGGCTATTATTTAAACATGCAGACCTAAAGTATATAACATTTAATCTATAACAATTTGCCCATTTGTGTTTACAAAAGTGAATTCTTCTCCTTCATCTTTCTCTTTTATGCCATTGCACGTCAAAAAGTTATTCTCTTCACTGAACTCAAATTTTTTGCCCTCATTATTGAACATTTTATCATTACTACGTGTTTCTCTAAAATTGCTTCTATTGGGTCTCAAGTATTGAAATCTACCCTAATCTTTTCTTCCCCTATTCTTGTATTTAGATCTCCACTAACATTAATTCTACACCTGTATATGTGTCCTGTAGTTCAAGTTTTGCCTCAATTAAATGAACAAATTTGAATCATAAAAAACTTAAAGAGCTAGGTGGATTATAAACAATACCTAGACGCACTTGACCGCCACGGATGGCCAAGGTCGTTAAGGTGCGGACTCGTGAGCGGGAGGTCTGGGTTCGAATACCGCCAGGACCGTCCTCCCTGATAGTTTTTTTTTTTTTTTTTTCCAGGTTTTCCTTAGTCTTCTTAAATGGCAAATGTCGGGGAGGTACCCTAAACTTAGGCCTGGAACGATTCCTTCCTGAAAAATAAATCCTTTCCCAACATATTTCATCTCATGTATCATCAGTGTCTATCGCTTGTGGTGCCTCTGTAGCAAAAACGGGCGTTAAACACCATTCATTCATTCATAGACACATTTGTATACTTCTTCCACATGGATCACTGAATATACACCATAGCACTTTATTATCTCCTAATTCTTTTTCAACCTTAATTTTAAAACGTTTGTCTCATCTTACAAACAATCCTATGCCACAAGGCACCCGACCTCTTCCTTTAAACTTCGCCCCCTTTTTTCCCATAGTAATCATACCCAGTGAACTGAAAAAAGAATTCTTTAATATCCATGTCTCCACCATTGATAACACATCTGCCCACTTGATTATCTGATGAGTGATTATACTGAATGTTTTCTCACAAACCCATACTGTTCCACCTTTGCTTTCTTCTTGTTAGTCTCGCCTCTTTATCTGACATGACTCTTTGCCTTTCTACCTGCATAATACTTCCCCCAGGTTTGTAGACTACACTCAACCCGACTCTCCACATATCCAAGCCAGCTGCACAATCTAATACTTCCCTGTTTGCATCCCCGCGCAGCTGTTGAGCAGGCTGTACAGTACGTCGTGGTGGTGTCATCAGTTCATCTTTCCCCTCC
Source organism: Metallyticus violacea (assembly GCA_030762175.1). Lineage (NCBI taxonomy): Eukaryota > Metazoa > Arthropoda > Insecta > Mantodea > Metallyticidae > Metallyticus > Metallyticus violacea. The sequence goes on from CM060846.1 coordinate 190,604,180, forward strand.
TCTCCTTTTGCCATTTCTTCTTCTCCGCCGCTGCTTTGGTTTCCTGGACTTTGGTCCTCTATGCTGGCTGAGCCCACAACTATAGTATTTCGTCCATTTATGTCCTGATTCTTTCTGTCTATGAAAAGATTCAAATTCATAACGTAGGCAATCTTGCCCTCTTCTCTCTCTCTCTCTCTCTCTCTCTCTCTCTCTCTCTCTCTCTCTCTCTCATTTGCTTCAATATAGGAGCGCTATGTTCCTTTTCTTCTTTCCCATAATCTTGTTCGATAAATATCTTTGTATCCCTAAGTATATTTTGTACTTTTCAGCACCATGTATTTAAATTTCACGGTGGCTTACTTGACAAGTATCTGCCTCTGTGTAATTTCTTTTCTATCTATTCTAAAGAAGTCAAATATTTCGCAGTTTTGGCTGGATCCCCAAGTTTTCCTTAAATATTTCTTCAACCTCATGCCAAGTTCTCTTCGCTGTATTTTCCTGTATTCCAATAATGATGTTTGCTTTTCGGGTATTTGCCTGGGCTTTTTTCAGTCTCCTTATGATTCGCGAGATCTTGCTCCACACTTTGTTGATAGCGTAACAACCTCTCTTATATCCTTGGTAAAGCTGTTTATTCTCATTTCGAGGCTCTTCTCCATATTTCTCAATTTAGTAATTTCTTCTGATATTCCCTTTAGCATTCCGAGGACCTGTTCCATGTCCGGGCCGGGATTTAGTTCAACTCCGTCGATCACTAATAACGCCATCAACACAAAACCGTACCAAATCATAGTCACTTGATCATTAGAAACATTTTCTCCAGCTTTAATTTTTCTTTATTAAAGAGGCCAATTCTGACGCGATAGATTTCTATCGATACACCCATTCTAACTAATGCACACGAAGCGCGTGTAGACACGTCTATCTTCGATCAACTTCGCTCGTAACTCTTCATAAAAGATAATAAAACATTATTCAACCAAAACTGAAAATTACTGAGTAAGTATATGGGTCCTTAATCCATTTTTCCACAAACCGCCATGGGTGGCCGAGGTCGTTAAGGCACGGGCTCGTGGGCGGGAGATCTGGGGTTCGAATCCTGCCAGGACCGTCGTCCCTGACAGGTTTTTTCCACGTTTTCCTCAGTCCTCATAAATGGCAAATTCCGGGGATGTACCCTAAACATAGGGCTGGAACGATTCCTTCCTTAAAAATAAATCCTTTCCCATTACATCATTTCATCTCATGTATTATCAATGTCCATCGCCTGTGGTGCCTCTGTAGCAAAAATGGGCATTAAACACAATTCATTCATTCATTCCAGTTTTGCACTTAAATATTACTCCTTAGACTACTTCATTTTGATTAATAAATCCTTGAATTTGGTCATAAAATCATACTGTGATAACATGAACATGATTCATTTTCAACATTAATCTTTTTGCTGCAGATTTTAACTTTTATTCAGACATTTATGGATAGATAAATTAACAGTTCTGCACTGACCAAAGAGAAAAATAAAGTAAAAAAATGTTTCTAGAGCACAGTATGCTTCTCAGCTTACAATAGTTCATGAGCCTTCTGTCAAAAGGTATAGAAAATTCTCTTCTCTTAAAAAGAGGGAGCTAATAGATCTTAGAGCATTGTTTAGCAATGCTGAGTTTAAAAATGTTCACAGAATTTTCATTGCTTCAATGTAATTATGAATCAAGAAAAAAAAATAATGCTCTCTCCATTATAATAAATTTGTTGATACCAACATGAATGGTCAAGGTTGTTAAGGCACAGACAAGAAGCAGAGATCTGGGAATCTACTCCTGCCAGGATTGATCTCCCTACTTGACTTTTTTTCCAAATTTTCCTCAATGGCATGTGCTAGGGACATGCCCTAAACTTAGACCTTTCCAAATAAAATTCCTTTCCCAACTGATCATATCATCTAGTGTATCACCAATGTCCACCACTTGTGATGCCCTAATAGTAAAAATGGGCATTAAATACTTTTAAAATTAAAATCTGTTGATCCAGTGTAGTGATACCACTTATCAAAAGTCTTTGTGTCATATTAATCAGTACTGTGCAGGTAAGCAGAGCTGTTCCAACATATTTTCAGTGACGTACATTCATTTACAAAATGAATGTCTCACCAACCTGGGACTTGGGGTAAAGTGGATCACAAATATTGTGAAGTCCTAAAGTGTAACTTTTATTCTTATTTCATTAAATCAGCATTATACCTCCTCATTTACCTGTACCATAAAAAGATGCCTGAAAAAAGCAAACAGCAAATGGTTCCTCTTTCTAGTGTAGTGACATGGAACTCGAAGTATATACATAAGCATCATACGATTATCTTGCTTTATATATATCTAAATTTCAATATACATATACAATACACATCTTCAAACTCAAAACTTTTTGAACCCTCTCACCTGTTAGAACTAAGGAAATGAAAAAATCCTAAACTATCATGATGGAATCGTGAGTTCACTTAGTAAGTAGAAAATTTAAATTTGTTTATTGACATAAAATGCCTCCTTTTAGCTTTAGTTTTTACTTTATTGAGTATTTTCAATATAACTCATAATACCTTTTTAAGTCCGGGTTGTTGCTAGTGCACTATAGGAAATAGAGTTTCCTTCTTTTATTAGCACAATTTTTTACTGATACCCATGATTCATGGGTGTAGGCAGGGGAGGGCAAATCCCTCACCCCTTGGCAATGCAAAGAACTACTGTAGTAGGCCATCAGGTGTGCAGGTGTCCATTTTATTATTATTATTATTATTATTATTATTATTACTATCATCATAATTGTCATCATCATCGTCGTTGTCGTCGTCGTCATCATCATCATCATCATCATCATCATCATCATCAATTATCATTGTCTTCATCATCATTGCCATATTTAGACCATTTTATATATTTTTTTTATGATGAGCTTCACAACTGTTGCCTTTGGCTTGCAATACTTCAATAAGTCTGATTCTTAGACAAATGTAACAATGTAAACTTCAATATAAAAATGCATCAGCAATGAGTCACAGAGTTTGTTACATTATATGCAATAATTGTATCAAAGCAACTAAGTAAGTTATGTAAATTACCAAGCTGTCAGAAAAGGGAGCTGCAGTACCCCTGCTTCCGTGGGCTTGGTATCCAAATTTCCGTTTATATACTGTAAGGTGACACTGTTAAAACCCCAGCTGATGCCTCACCAAATGGCTCATATATTCCCGCTGTTCCATTATAACCGCAGTTAAGTTAAGCCGCCTTGGGCGTGGTCTACATTTGGATTGGAGGCCAGATGCCCTTCCATCACATGACAAGGTGTCAGCAAATGTCCGTAAGTGTCAGAGTAAATACTTTCATTCCTTTTTTAGTCACATTATCCATCCAACTACAATACACTGAGTTAGCTAACCCAGGAGAATCGGCGGGTGCTGCCACAAATCCGGCTCGCTAGACGATTCGGCCCGAAAACTACGATGCGATGCGATGTTGAATTCGTGTAATGAAGAGTATTTGGCACAACAGGAAATTATAATAGTGATTATTTGCGGTTTCATAATGGTTTATTGTAAACTGTTTGAAATAACAGCCATGCAATGAGAGCCTCAACTTCTTATACATCTATAACCTGATGCTGGCGCAGCAACAAGTAATAGCTGCAGTCGAAGGAAGCTAAATGCTTTCTTGCCAACTCATTAACAAGGTAGCATTATAACAACAACAATAAAAAATATGACCACATATTATCAGATAGCAGTTTAGCCTGACTGAGACCTAAGCCACTGTTTCCCTGCTGATTTTGTTCGGTTTTAAATCACATTTAGCCTTGTACGTAGGACTATGAATTGTGTCGCAATATTGACAATGATCTTTAAAGTATTTCATTTATACATCTGGTGAACATCACCTTGGATATTTAAGACATTTAATATATAGTTCTCTGATCCCTTTCAAAAGAGTTAGGTAATCATTGAACAGATTATGTGTGAAGAGATGCCTCGCCCGTGTCAGTGCTACAGTCACCATAACTAAGAATGACCCGGTACCAGAAGAAGGAGCAGCATGTTCATCAAAATCAATAAATGAGGATAAGTTACTCTGCAGGTGGTGGTGTTAATGTTCTGGATGTAGGGCATTATTTAAGCAGCAGTCAGTCAATAAGCAACGACTTATAGTATTAACTTATCAAAAATTCTCGAGTCTCAAAGGCAGCAGTATCTGCGAGAAGGGGGCAGGGCAGCAGAAGAAAGATTGGTTATCCTGAAGCAATTGATTTCCGACATCTAGGCAGGAGTAAGATAATCGTTGGGCGTCGCGTTAGGATATTGCGGAAAATTAAATGAATTTCCTAAATTACACTATTCCTGGCAGTATCTGGACATAGTAAGCCAAGCTAAGGGAACCATAAGTTTCCATGGTCCGCAGGGGCTACACTTTAAGCAAAATAGGCTGCTCACTATCTGCACGATTTTCATCAGCTGTTCCGTGATCCAAATACTTCTTAATATACACCTAAAACCAAAATCCCAAGAACCTGAACCTGAACGAACGAGCTCCATGAAACCTGCACCAAAAGTTACACCTAAGCCAAAAACTCAACCTAAGCAAACAGAATTCCAGTTCAGATGAAGAGACAGATAGAGAGATGATAAGCTATGACTCATTTCATGAGTTAGGAAGTGAAATAAACCATTTGTTACAACACTCAAATGAAGAAGGAAACAAAAAAAAAAAAAAAAAAAAAAAAATACACCAGAAGTGATCACAAAAACACACAGAAAACAATGAATAAGCACACAGTATATGCCTTAAACTGTGAAGAAGAGTTTCACAATCCATTCTATATAACAAAGTTACATCAGTCACACAAGCTTGATCCAAGTGTAATAACTCTGAAAATGAAAATGAAAATGAAAATGAACAAAGTGCCTAAAACATATGACTTAAATTTAAAGTCCTAAAAAATGTTTTTAAGCAAGCTTTCTCAGAAAAGAAATTTGGGAAACAAGCAAAGATGGTAACTAAGATACCTGAATAAGTGAAACCATAGCAACAAGCATTAAAACAAATTACAGCAACAGTCAAAGGAGTCCCTATTGACATAATGGATGAAGAAATACCACAAAATATTAAAGTTCAACATCCGAAAATAATAAAAGCAACTAGAATAATTAGCAAGAACCCCCCCTCAAAAAACTCCATTAGTTTTAGCACTAAATTAAGTAACATACAAGACATGTTGGAAAATGTGGCGCTACAAAGATTCGAAACTGAACCATGGAGAAAAAACAGAAAGGCATATTTCTTGCTGTGCCTGTCAGAATTATTGTCACATTAAGGACATTTGCAAAAATAAACTAAAATGCCACTATTGCACATGAACAGAATATACACAATTGTGTAAACATGAAAATAAAGTTGTAGCAGCTCCCTACTGTGCAAATTGTGATGAAGGTGGACATTACACCGGGCAAACTAGATGCCCTAAATATCCTAAAGAAAAACCAGTAAACACTATCAAAAACAGTCAATGCACATTTTTCCACACAATAATCTGCCAAGTTCGTAGAAACCAACGTATGCGCAAATTGTATAAGCCCCCAAAATAACTCCTATTGCACAGGAGACAAATCTCACAAAAGTGCACTTTGAGAAAAAACAACTCATATATGCACTGCATGACACAATGTCCACATTTGTAACAGAAATAATGGATCATTTAATAGACTAAATAGTGAAAACATAACTCTTATGATTCATGAAATAACACCTCCACTAGCAAGGACACGAACTACAAATACTTTGCAAGATACAGTAAAGAAAACTCTTAAGAGAAGTGTGCACACTACCAATGTGGGTAAACAATTAGCAGTAATGGTAAACCGACCCCAGAGTAACACACATACACAGATGGCGGACAATGCATTGCATTTCAACAAGCCATCTTAAATTTCTGCATGTCAGTATAAATGGCAATGGCAGTAAGATACTACAATTACAAGAAACAATAGATAAACACGATCCACACATAATAACAATAAATGAAACAAAATTAAAACCACATAACTCATTCAGATTCCAACCTTACAAAATATATAGGAAAGAGAGAGAAATAACGTTAGGCAGAGGAATAATGGTACTCACAAGACAAGAATTAAATACTCAAATTGAAATACTCCCTTCCGAATTCCAACAAGAAGAATATATGTTATTGAAAACTAACATATAGAAAGCATTTGTATGTAGCAGCAATCTACTCAACAATGGAAAATTCAAATGTGTCTAATAATTATCCAATTGAGTTATTTATTTATCTGTATCAAACTTTTTCACCATTAATTGTTACAGGAGACATGAATGCCCATTATAAATACCTGTGTAATAGCTACACCAATAATTATGGGCAAAAATTAAATAGTTTCATAAATAACACCACTATGCACCCAATTGCAATTCCTGACACAACAAGAATTGATATAAGAAACCAAAGAGTAACATCGCCTGACAAACTTTTAGTAACCCAAAACTTATTGCACAGATTACAACAAATATCCACAGATGCACCACCTGATACAGATCATTTCCCTATCATATTAACAAGAGCAACAGCAACATGAAATCTAGAAACTCCTACAATGTATGAAGTCTTTAATTTTTATAGAGTGGATTGGAATAAAAATAGAACCCTTATAAAGCATAAACTAGCAGTAAAACAAAGAGAACACAAACAAATATAATTGAACAAATAGACTTAGTAACAGACAACATAGTAAACATTGCAGCAGAAGAAGCAATACCAAAAAGTAAAAAAATTCAAATAATCACTCTTGAACACTTCCAAAAAGAATAATACAACTAATAAAAAAATAAAAGAAAAATGCACAGAGAATATATAAAAGGCCATAGTACAATAGATAAAACTATATTAAATAGATTACAACAACAAATAAGAGTTGCAATAGATGAATTTAGACTTAATAAGTGGAAAGCATACATACAAACCATCAAAAAAGCAGAACCCAGGACCCTCAATAATTCTGAAGCTTAATAAAAGCAACAAGGGGAAAAAATGCCAACATATCCAATTAAACAAAATGGCAAGCATATTTGGGCAACAAAAGACATGCTGATGGTATTCAAAGAACACTACTCTAAGACCTTCCAGGTACTGTGGAGTTAGGAGTTTGATCACATTTATTTTAAAAGAATAAATTTCATCACACATAACACAATTACACAATGCAATGCAATGCAATAATGAACATCGGATAAATGAAGGAAATCATATTGCAATGCAAGAAGTTATTGACATCATAAAATACCAAGGAAATAAAGCTCCTGGATCAGATGGAATAACAAATAGAATGTTAAAGGAAATCCCCATAAAATCGACGAAAGTTTTAACCAACATTTTTAATAAAATCCTCATGCATGATTATCATCCAAGACAATGGAATGTAGCACATAAATATTAATTTTTAAAAATGCAGGAAAAGAAACTACCAAATATAAAAATTACAGACCAATTTCACTAACAGAACAATGTCTAAACAATTAAAGAGAATAATAGAAAATGATGGAAAAATTATTTGAATGAAAACAAAAGAATACTAGACCTGCAGCAGGGTTTAGGAAACAAGTTACAATACAGGATCAACTGTTCCTCGTTACTTCAAGTTTATAAGATAGCCTAAACAGAAATAAAGCAACAATAGCAACATTTATTGCTATACAAGCGACCTTTGATTAATGTGGTATTAATGAACTGTTATATAAATTGACTCAAATGCAAATACCAACAATCATAGTAAGATGTATAGACAGCGTTTTTAAGTGATAAGATAGCACATATAAACATTAATCTGGAAATATCAACCCAATAAATTTAACAGCAGGAACACCTTAATGAAATGCCATATCTGGGCTTTTGTACATAAAATGTACAGCAGATATCCGCAACCAGTTGACAAATCTATATAACTAGTGTAATATGCAGATGATACGGCATATTGGTGTACGGAATTCAAAATAAAATTTGCAAAAGTTAAATTGGAGAAACAGTTACAAATTTTCACACACACAAATAAAATGGAGGCTATCATTAAACGCAGAAAAAAAATGCAAAGCTTAATAATTAGAAACAAAATTAAACAGACACAGAGAAATATGAATTTAAAACTAAGTAGTCAAAACATGACATGTTAATCTTAGTATAACCTATCATAGCAAATTATCTACACAACCACATTACAGGAAAAAGTTACATACAATAAAGCCGACAATAGTAACGCTTTTTATTTAGCAGATTATAGAAAATAAGGCCTAAACATCAGAGTATTAATAAAATTATACAAAATACTCATAAGGCCAATAGCTACTTATGCAGCAATAGTTTTGTTTCCCATATCAACAGAAACAACAATTAATAGAATACAACAATTAGAAAGAAGATATTTGCGCATTGCAATTAAATGATTTCCAAATCATAAAAACAAAGAGATATATAAATTAGGGAAATGGAAACCATACAGCAACATGTACACAAAGTATGAGGTATCTTACTAAAGCCATAGACTTACTGGAGCTATGTTACAGAAGAAAATTAATAAATAATGCACAAAATTATAAAAAATTATCGTAAAAAAATTAATAAAAAACTAAGATCCCCACATTAGGGAACATCATTGAACACCAAGGAAAAGAATGCCAAAAAGAAATATAGAAAATAAATTCCTTTCTACAAAACTTGATAAAATAAAAACATAACCCACAAAATGCGAAGACCCTTTCCATATTTGCTCCAGAAGCAAAATACAAATATAAACAGTAAATAACTAGATCTAATATCACCTTCCTACCATGAAAAATAATATCCCAAATTCAACAACCATAGTTCTTAGAAATTTCTGCATTTAAATACTAGAAAAAGAGGGGGGAAGAGGAAAAATTGGCTGAAGAGGGAGGTTACCATAAACAGCCATAGGGGCAAAATGTCCTCCTAAATGACATCATTCATTCATTCATTCATTTTGTAATGTGTGTTTCTACTGTACTCATAAATTAATTTGCAAGAAATGGAGAGAGTAAATTATCCATAGCCAAACCAGAGTTTTGATGGTCAATATTTCTTTTGAACTTGAAGTTTTGTTCTATATAAAATTTTGTAATCTTCAATTTATTTTCCTGTTATGTTTGTGATTGTTACACACATAGGCATTTTATGGAGCAGTCTTCTTTGTTTTGTAATACTAGTTAAAATAAGAGCAAATATACTTGCAACATATTGTGATAAATTAATAAGTTAATGAAGTATAGTATCACCTAATACAGACTTTGATATGTGCATAATTAGCAAGAGGAATTTCTAGTGCCCTTATAGTGCTTATATATTTATCAATGTTAGTACCTATATGCCATGCTAAATTTTCTCTCATTCATAGTCATCCTATATGTAATTTGGAATTATGAGAAAATAATTCTTTACCAACTTTAACAAAGATATTATGCTTCAAAAGCATGCAATAAAATACATAGTAAATTTCCATTGTAAAATGACCTGCAGCCAGGCTTTCAGGGTAATAAAAATAATTAACATGCTTATGCATCTACAGAATTATGGTCTTTATAATAAATCATGAAAAACTAACTATAATTTATGATAACCAAGAGCATAGATTGTAAATCAGTAAAATCAGTAAATCAGTAAAAAGACCTACAGAATTAGCAACTTGGGGAAAAAATTATATATATAAATACAAAGACAGTTTAGATAACCTTGACTCTATCGGGGATGAAAACATAAACTTTCAGTTCATCACACCTCCATCAGAGCAGAATACACATTCCCACAGCTTAACAAAGTATCCAGCAGTTCACTTAATAGCTGGCGATGTGAAAGTCATTTCATAAAACTTGTTCTACACTTACATACAAGTAAGTGGAGCAACAAAAGCATTTCATTCGACTCATCATAATATGATTTCAATTATATGATTAAATTTACTGTACAAGTTCCAATTAGCATTTGTAGTTTAAAAAGATTGATTAAAGTTTTATGACAAGTTACCTTCACACATAAGTACCAAACTGTAACACATACTCCCAAATAGCATGCACAAATGAAGAATGTGCAATCAGTATAAACATTTCTTAATGAAATAAGTTATTGATAAACATTACTACTCCTTACAGAAATTGATAGGTCATAACAAACATTAATATAATTGATGTCATTCTTATAAATGCTTAAACAAATTCAATCAGCAATAATAACCCAATAACTTTTGTAATAAATGTTATGCATATTGTGAGATTGCATCCATATGTTGTTCTATTTATATCTTATTAAATATAAACATATATTAAATTATAAGTGTGGTAAATAATGTGCACTTTAGCTCACACCAAATCTATAACTTGTACACATCAATGGGAAATGTGAAAATAAATGTTATATGTTTCTTTCATCATCATCATCATCATCATCATCATCATCATCATCATCATCATCATCATCATCATCATCATCATCAATATTATTATGAACATCAAAAACTGGAGCATAAAATATGCAATGATCTTGCAAATTATGTTGGTTCCATAATGGTTATTTGATTTTGTAACTGTTTCTCAAGGTGTAAATGACGATTATCATCTGGAAATATTAATTAGAACTTGTTCAATTGAGCTAATCATACAATAAAATCACTATATGATTGATTCAAACTACATGCTATTACTTGTTTATAATATGTAGAGATAGTTTTTTAAATGCTTTGTTCCCCATCATTAGCATACAGTGGACAGTTAGCTGATGATGTGAACGAAAGGTTCTTAGAACTAGTTCAAAATGTTATAAACAAGTAAATAGAGCAATAAGAGCATGTTGTTTGACTCATCATACAATCATCATATACAATTAAATGACTACAATGTCAAAACAGGCACAATTTATCTATAATGTACTAATTTGTTCCTCTTCCAGTTAATGAAATCTTGAAGTGAAAAAAAATATTTGTAGTCCTAATATTTTCATTGTTTTTATAAGGTAATTGTTGATACAAAAAGTTAATCTTCAGAGTTTGTAGCCCTGGTTATAAGGCTGTAAAATTTGAATTTTTTTCCATTTTTTCTTTATTTTTTTATTTTTTTCTGTTTCATCTATCTGTCCATAATGATTGCAATGGACTCTTCAGACAAAGCTGAAACCAATGGGTCAATGTAACTTAGGTTTCTATTATAATACAATTGTTACAAGAGGAATAATTATATGATATAATTATCCCAAGCAGTCAAGGTCAAATTAAACTTATGTATATATAGAAGTGGTGTGTGTTGAAATTTTGAGCAAGCAGCACACTTCTGACTGAACAGCCAGCCTCACACCCCAGCCACATGCCACAAAACCAGCTGAATTTGGGATAGTTACCGGATGTAGATGAAAATGTAGACTTGATTCATAGGAATGTCTGCAAAAAAATTATGGGGCTACCAAAATGCTTACCAAATGAGGTTGCATAATCTGAATTGGTAGAGTAGGCAGTAAAGGAAAAATAATGATAAGTGCTCTGAAATATTGTGTAAATTTAAGGAACCATTTCCTAAACATTTGCCTAAGATTCTCCTATATTAGTATGATTAGGAATAGATTTTTTCATCAAAAGACACCAGTACATCTCCTGTTGCAATTCTAATATTTTGAAGTTTTTCCACTAAATCAATTGAAATTGTCATTTAACATATTCACTATTCTGTATGAGAGAATCGATCATGTTATTTATTATTGGTCTCTTGCTGTTATCATTTTTATGGATTTAAGGAAGTGTATAAAGTCTAGTTAGCACTGCATTGCTGTATGTGATGCTCCTTGATTTTCAGTCATATTTTAATTTCCATTATTGCAACTACTGAGGAGTTCTTATTGATTATTTGTAGTCTTCACCTTTTAACCAAATTCCTACTTTGTTTATTTAGCCATTTATGTCCAAAATGACTATTTAGTTTCCTTTATATGCTTTTATATGTATATTAATGGTTTTACTTTTAATTGCTTTAATGTACCTCTGCAATTTATGTATTTCTTCTGATATTTTAGTTTATCTAAAATTTTGCTGCGTTTCATTTCAACTAGAATTTTTTCTCCCTTGTTTAGGTGATGGGTGGCTATATCAATGTTCATAATATCCTCCACCTTTTCTGATAAGTGCACACAGATTTGCAGACCATTGTTTCAAAAAGTAATTTCTTTACTAGAACAGGTGATGTCCGAGAGCTGTATTACATTTTCTCTTATTTGTGCTCATTGCGTTGGTACAATTTTTGTTTGATGCCTACATCAATTGCAAAGTTTCTTTATAGTTTATGATTTGTTTTTCATTTCATAATTTAAGTTTTCATGCAGATGATATTCTAAAGTTTCCAAAACACAGATCATAATGATTTTGAAAGTCTTAATATAATCAACAAGATGCTTTACCTAAGGATGAGCTGAACAAGTTCCTACTCAAATGATCAGAGACTACCATAGAAGCACCTTTGGATCCAGCTACCAAAATTGAGTAGTTGGTAAACAGTTGATGGGAGAGACTACCCCTTATACATGTCCTAACATGTTATAAGTAAGTGCAGTCAGTATGAACAAATTTAATACATTCTAATAGGGTACATCCTCTTTGCTCTTTAACTTGTTGCACAAATTTAAAGCATAGTCAAAAGAATTTGTATTTCAACTTTTACATCCCTCAATATATACACAATAACATTTATAAAAATACTCATCACAAAAAGAGCTCTTATTACCTTAGTAAATCTTGCTTATAAGATTTATGTAGCATATTATCAGTTTTACTTCAAAGTATTTTAAATTTGGCCACGTTTATTTCTTGAGTATCGTGAAATCTACATTTTCCCTTTGAGTATATAGAACAATGTAATTTGCATTTAAACTTTATGAGGTACTGAACAGATATTAGTATTTATACTCATGGTTCTTTATCATGTTTAATCTCAGCATTATATCCTTTAAATCTGTAGGAGAATGTGATGCTTCTTGATGTTACTTTAATTTACATAAATTAGCTGGGAACTTGCTCTCTCAAATAATAAATGGAATAGCTACTAGGAAGAAATAGCTAACAGAAAATACAGGCTATATATGCTCTATTATCAATAAAACCACATTACTTTCTATACAAACCAACCATCAATGTTTAAGAAATGTACAGAAACAAGTTGAATGTTGGATTTTCTTAAATATCTGCTAAATCGCATTAGAGAAGGAAGGAGGAACAATTTTTTTATCTGGTTTATATATGAACGCTCTAACATCTCAGGTCTTCAACATCCCATTCAAACTTGGGCATGAAATGGCCAAAAAATTTTGCACAGAGGCCTCTTTTTATCAGGCTTGAGATTCTTTATTGTGCCATTAATGTATGACATGGGACCCAGGGCTTTACTTGCTTTCTGAAAGAAGTCATACTTAGGATTTTTACGCCCAAAATAATCCAACAATCATGACTGGGTTCGCATTTGTGGTCTTGGGTTTAGGAGGCAAGTATGGTACCATGGGCCACAAGAAGGAACCAATACTTATAAGCCAAAGCACATAATTATATAACATAATATAGATGGGGTACATGATATTAATGTGATATATTTTAATATATAAAGATAGCAGTAGTAGCAATATAATGAAAATTGTAGACCTCCATTTTATTTACAAAATCTCACTAAATGCTAACATATATAAAATGTTAATAAAATAACACAATATGAAATAATTCAAATGAAGTCATGATTATTGAAGAATAGTAGCTTGAAAATGGATACATCATCGCCCCATGCCTCTTGTGGTGAAACTTCAATGTTTGATATATAAGAAAGATGGCATTAAAAATTTCTATCTTCATCATCATATGCCTGTGACTTTTTTTTTAATCCTTTACTGAAGTCACTTATATGACTGTACAAACTGTCTGAGTATACATGATAACATTCTTTATATCCTTTTTCTACATCATTTTTACTGTGCAAAACAGAGATGTAATTGTACAGGGAGATTAAATTATAAAATTATTTTGTACTATTTACAAAGTCAATATCACCATATGCCCTTAGCCATTGATTTGAGAGATACTAGGATGCAAGTTTAAATGGCAAACATATTATATATGAGTACATATAATATTGAAAGTTGCAAATTCCTTGTATTGGTTCTTCTGCTAAATAAATAAACAAGTTGTTGTTGTTGTTGTTGTTGTTGTTGTTGTTGATGATGATGATGATGATGATGATGATGATGATGATGATGATGATGATGATGATGATGATGATGGTAGCGGTGGTGGTGGTGGTTGTGGTGATCATAAATAATTATCTTTTTGGATGCTGCCAGTCTTAACCATGTAACCATAAATTTTGTTGCAGACATTTTGCATGGCCTAAAATGAACTTTATTAAATCTGTTGGATGACTCTTAAAAGGGCTACTGCTGGCAACATTAGTGCTGTGCCACTGTTATAGTCACAGGTTCTCTACTTCTTTTCTCTTCTTCTCTCTGTATTAACATATTGTAGGAAATAGGCATGCATGACACAAGTTTCCAAAATTTATTGCAAAATAACTGCATTAAACCCTTACCTTTAAGCTTACAAACTGGCTCTCTCCCGGTCAGAGAACTAACTGTGTGTAGATGTTACAACAATAGTACAGCTACAGCCGTTAATGAATTTCTCAATCACCACTGTGCATTCATTTTAAATATAGGTATACGAAAAATCTTTTCCTCCATATTGTATTATCTTGCTTGTTAAATAGGTACTTCTAATAAGGTTAACCCTTGCCAATTATGTTATTGATTAGTGAGTGCCAAAAAGAGACGTTTTTATCATAGAAACATACAAATAGGGTTTAGAGTTGGATCTGTAGGACACTGCATTTTTCACTCTCTTTCATTCTGCTGTAAAACATTTTAGCTGAAATCACAATGACGACAAATTATATAAACAGATAACAATTTATCCCCTAACCAGTGCTTCCTGGAGCTTGTAAACACATAAATTGTCATCTCATGCATGCTTCTGAAATTATAAAAATGGTAGGTATATATTTATCATCCTGTGAAAACTAACACAGCTGTATTACATCACAAATGCCTAGAAATCCTTCAAGAATTGGAAAGAAAATGCTTCATCTTTTGCTATATTATAAAGTCTCATAAAATTAATTTCCATACATGTGTACCAAATAAAGAAAACCAATAGCTATGTCACAACTTTAAGAAAATCAATTAATATCAAGGCTTATTCTGTAAGTATTCAAGTTCTCGTCCAATGATGCTTTGTCTAAGACATCATTTAATACAAGAATAAAAATGTGTTGCCCCTCTAGATTCCTCACCTCATTTTTGCACTGCACCAGAACATTGCCATCTGGTCAATGAAAGGAATGGAATTAATTGAAATCATTTTATGATATAGTCGAACTACACACTCTTATGCTTCACTTACTTGTCACTATTGTAGACCGGTTTCGAGAACAGTTGTTCTCATCATCAGTTCAAATCTCCGACTGCTGGATAATTCGTTGTGTTGTGGGTATTCTGCTCTGGAGGAGGTGTGATGAACTTAAAGTTTATATTTTCTTCGCCGGAAGTGTCAAAGTTCATTAAACTGTCTCTGTATTTGTAAATGTATATTTTCTCCCATGTTGCTAATTCTGTAGGTCCTTGCACTGATTTTAATAATTTTGCTTTATTCACTATATCGTGGTTTTCTGTCCAAAAATGAAATGCCACTGCTGATTTCTCAATTTGTTTGTATTTTATGTTCCTGAAATGTACTTTGACACTTCCGGCGAAGAAAATATAAACTTTAAGTTCATCACACCTCCTCCAGAGCAGAATACCCACAACACAACGAATTATCCAGCAGTCGGAGATTTGAACTGATGATGAGAACAACTGTTCTCGAAACCGGTCTACAATAGTGACAAGTAAGTGAAGCATAAGAGTGTGTAGTTCGACTATATCATAAAATGATTTCAATTATATGATTGGCTTCACTGTGAATGTTCCAATTAACATTTTTAGTGAATGGAATTAAGTTTGTTTTTATACACTTCAGGAAAGAGAAAAACAATTTACAAACTAATTTTTTTTTTTACATCTGTTTTGTTTAATAATTTTCACTCTTATTTATTATAATGTGAAAGCACACCTTAGTTTTACTCACCAAATTTTTTGTATATTTGAGGAAAAATCATTTTGAAAGTACCTGACTTAGTTTCTTTACCACCAGATGAGCAGTTGAACCAATTTGTTAAAATTATTTTTGATGTCAACATTTTATTTTAACTTAAAATTCAAGTATAATACCTGCAGTGTTACCAGGCAAATCAATATTTCAAAATTGAATGCAAAAGTAAAAGCAATGCCAAAATTTTCCTGAAAAAATTTTAAAAATACACTTAGAATAATGTATAAGTATAGTTAACATGTACTATGCAGAAAGCAATAACTGAATCATGAAAATTCAATGATTGGGCTTTTTAGAATCTTTTTCATAGTATTTTAATGAATCATCTCCTTATATATAATTCACCAGTTTTTGTGTCATTCATTTTCATGTTCAGAAATGGTATTATTCTGTTCTTCTTATTCTCATTTGACCTGACAGCCTGTGATACTTAGCCTGCCGGGCAGCCTCTGCATCCTCTACCTCTTTCTTATGACTTCTTTGATATAGAGCAGTATTGCAGGGGGATATGTGGTCAGCATGCTGACACCCCACCAGTCCCCTCTCATGCTACTTTCGTGATTAAAGAGTACTATCTCTCCATCAGGAAGCTTCCCAATTGTCCTCATGAGACTGGGCGGACCACAAAATGTAATTCTTACTTGATGAAATGCCAGCTCCTGCCTCCATGCAGAAAGTATATTGTGTTTGTACTATATTGTACATAAGTCTCAGAAAGCTGTTCATGAACAGAATGTCCCTACTGTTCCAGGAGTAACGGGGTCATTTACAAATTTTTGGTATTGGGAAACTAATAATTTCTAACTTTTTTGCAGAAAATCTCCACTGCCGTATTACTGAGTAGCTGCAATCTTTGTCCACAATACAATAATCACAGTTATTCCGAACCTATTGCATTATTAGTCCTGCATACTGAATAGGAATATCAAGTATGTCACATTTGAAGACTTTTTTTTCAGCACAAAAAAAGTTCATCGCTTGGAAAGTATGAGTGGCACATCTTTAGAAATCCATAAATGAGCTTTTTATCTACTTAAATGCAAAGCTCTTGCAGATTAATGAATGATTTTTATTTTTCCTGGTGTTCCATCAGATTATTTGTGTGCTGCAGATTGGTGACATTTAAAGGCAAAGAAATCTTGCAGCAGTCATATTAGAAGCAGCTTTGCTGGTTTGTCCCATTTTTCTGCTCATCTTATAGTTCTGCTTAATTATTAAAAATTCAGTAACAACTTTTAGGACTTCTAAGGTAAAAAGTTCCCTACACAGATATTTAATAAGCCAAGTTTTGTATGATGTCAAATGCTAATGCAACCATGTGACTTTCCCTGTTTTGTTGAACTTCATTCAGGGAAAAGAAAATCATTCCTGTGATTGTCTGCTCTACTTCGTATTATAACACTTGAAATGTACCCTATAAAACAATGATTTATGAACAAAACATACAATTATGAGGGAAAATATGCTTTCACGGCTGCAGTCACAGATATTATTTAAGTATCTTCTGGGCTACATTAATGTGTTCAAGTTGTTAACACTAACTCCACTTACTTTTTTAAAACTTAGGACTAGTTTCGGGAGAGGTTCCTCCCATCATCAGCTGCTGTTGACTGAATGCCATTGTTCCAAATGGGGGATGGATGCCCGTTCGCTCCTTTGGTGGTATCTTGTGGTTCTAGTAGAAACTTGCTGAGTTCATCCAGCAGCGGAAAATCATCAAAATTCATTAAGTTCTTATTTTTTAAAATGAAAATTCTCTCCCATGTGGATAGTTCTATTGGGTTGTGAAGTTGTTTCAGTAATTTAATTTCTGGTTTTATTTCATGATTTTAGTTCCAAAAATGAGTTGCTATTGCTGATTTGTCTATCTGTTTCAATCTAATGTTCCTAAAGTGTTCTTTTCTTCGAATTTCTAAATTTCTTTTCATTTTCCCAATGTAGCAGAGAACAGAGCAACATTGGGAAAATGAAAAGAAATTTAGAAATTTGAAGAAAAGAACACTTTAGAAACATTAGATTGAAACAGATAGACAAATCAGCAATAACAGCTCATTTTTGGAACTAAAATCATGAAATAAAACCAGAAATTAAATTACTGAAACAACTTTACAACCCAATAGAACTATCCACATGGAAGAGAATTTTCATTTTAAAAATAAGAAGAACTTAATGAATTTTGATTTTCCACAGCTGGATGAACTCAGCAAGTTTCTACTAGAACCACAAGATACCACCACAGGAGCGAACAGGCATCCATCCCCCGTTTCAAACAACGGCATTTAGTAAACAGCAGCGGATGATGGGAGGAACCTCTCCCGAAACTAGTCCTAAGTTTTAAAAAAGTAAGTGGAGCTAGTTTTAACAACTTGAACACATTAATGTAGGATATATTACCACTCCATTGTCTACAGCTTCGTAAGTACATTTTTTACTTAATCTTCTGGGCTGTTATGCTATAGCTAGGAATTCCAGACTTTTGTCCAAAACCTGGCAGACATCCTCAATGGCATGGACAAAGTCTCCTTGGAGGAGACATTTGAGTGTGATGCACTGGCTTTCAGTATTGTCTATTTGTATTGTAATCGATACTGAGGTCAACACATCAGATGCAGTGATACCTTCTCCAAGGAGACTTCATCCATGCCACTAAATACTTCTGCCATAATTGTGGACAAAATATCTAGAACTCCTAGCTCCAGCAGACCACAGTATAATAGTCACTCTAGTGATGTCCAAAACACACAATTCTTTGGTTATTGCATGAAGATAAGGAATAGCTGTTAACAAATTGCTAAAATACATTTCAGAAACATAAAATACAAGCAGGTGGAGAAATCAGCAGTGGCATTGCATTTCTGGACAGAAATCCACGACATATTGATAAAAAACAAAATTATTAAAATCAGTATGAGGACCTACAGAATTAGCAACATGGGAGAAAATCTACATTTACAAGTACAAATACAGGTTAAAGAACTATGACACTTCCAGTGATGAAAAAATAAACTTCAAGTTCATCACTCCTCCACCAGAGCAGATTACACATACCCACAGCATAACGGCTTATCCTCCAGTGGACAATGAGGCTGACGATGCAAATGAAGGGTTTGTGAAAACAGTTTTTCATATTTAAACAAGTAAGTAGATCAAAAGAGTGGTAGTTTGACTCAATCATACAATGATCTTAATATAAGTATCACTATATATACCTTACTTATTTGTTTAAAACTTTTTCAAGAGTGCTTGCTTTTATCAACAGCTGGAGACCAACTGCCCTCCTCTGGTTATAGAAGGACTAAACACTCTTTAGCGGTTCTTTATTTTAGGGACAGTGACAATGTATCTTGAATAGGGCGTCAGAGGAAAAGGTTCTTCTTTGTACCTCTGACCAAAAAACATTCATCATCCTCTTAAGTATAAGGTCTTTTATAGCCTGTGTTATGTTGCTTTTCTACCTGTCATGCTTCCGTATATGACTGATCCCAACACCACCCAGTTCATTCTGGTATGCTATGTCCACAAGGAGCCTCAGACAGAAAAAATGCCATATTAATCAAATCTAATACAATGAATGTTTGTCCACAAAGCAGCCTTATGTGAATTAAAATAAAACATATAAACAACAAGTTCTCCTGAGAGTCAAAGTAATTTGACCAATCATTGAAACGGTAGTAGTGTACCTGTAGCACATTGGCTGACTGGCTTGCTGTAGAGTAGAATAAAAAAAAAAATAATAGAAGCACTTGCAACACTGAATCAAATCTAACATTCTTTGCATTTAGATTCTGTGAGAGAAAGTGTTATTAATATTCCCAGTAAGTTAATTATGTAATGAGATATGCTTGTTTATTAAATGACTATCTAGAAATATTTTATTTTAATTAAATGAAAAATCACATAATTTTTTTCTTAATCATTGGAAGGAAAGATAGGGATGACATATAGAATTTACAAATCATATTGTTCATAAAAGAATGGAGAGTGGAAAAATGCATAAAAAATATGAGGGTCATTTGTAAAAAAGAAGTTGCAAAATTCAAACGTGCACAATTTCCTACATCACATTCCTTTTGAATCATCTAAGCCACTTGGCCACAGTTGCAATCTACCTGTAGGCTTGCTGTAGATTGTATTACTGTCTTGTTAAAATGTGTACTCCAATCTGCCTCTAGAGTTTGTTTCCATTTGTAGGGGCCTTGATTTGAGTGAAAATTAATCATTAATGTAGCCTTTCTTTCTTTAAATAATTACACAGGCTATGTGCAAAAAATAACATTACATCTTAGTCTTAAGTATCCTTGCCTTTTTTCCTATGTTATATAGGAAGATTCACTGTCATTTTTTAAAGAATGGACATTCTTTTTCCAACATTCTAACATGGTTAAATAGCAGGTACAAAATAACAACATATCTGGATCATAATTGTGGGTCCTTTGCAGGGTTATTTGCACTAATTGGACAATTAGTAATATCTGCTTTTTATTGATGCCATAGTTGGTCCGAGAAAGGAAATAATTATAAATTTGTATTAATAAAATACAAGGAAGGGGGGAAAAATAAAGACAAATAACTAAATCAAACAGAAGTACCTAGTAAAGCCCAGTATAATTATATATTAGTATTAACCACTATATTATTCACCTCCAGATGCGGAAATACTTTAGTTTCAAGGTTGTCACAAAGAAAGAACTGAAATTGGCACTTACCAAGCTTTCAGCATTTAGTTTCCCATCTGTAAGTAATTTGTGGCCTCCTCTCAGTTGCTTTGTGTACTATATTCCTCACACAGAAGAAGAGCCTTACAGGTTTGAAATATTTCATTTTTTATGGTGTTTCTTATGTATTTTACTTATCTACCATAACAACTAGCAGTTACAAATAGGCTGATTTGTGAATACTCAAAAGTTTGTGAAACCGTTATTTTTGCCGTAAAAGTCAGCTGCATTCATAAAAAAATTTATTTATATTTCCTGGTAACAACAACTTAGAAAATTATCATGGTAGCGAATGTTCCTCTGAAGACATACAAAGTTATTAAATGTAAATACAGTTTAAAATTATTATTTTAGCTCCCTCTTTTCTTTCCAGAAAATATTAAATATTAGAAATACATTAGGGATCAAAAAGCACCTGATTAAATTAATAGTTGCCCAGTTTCCACAGTTATTAATATTTTTCCACCAAACATTGTGACTTTTGATCTAAATTCTTCCTCTTTGTGATGTTAAATTTGGATATAAAAATATTTCATTTCTTTATTTATTTTTGATGCCCTCTGCCTAGAATAGTGAGATGGGTCAATAAATATGTTATAAATAAATTTATATCTTAACTGTGTAGTAAAACTTTTGAAAATGTCAGCTGCATCAATCCACAATATGCAGAGTGAAATATCGGCTTATTTTTGGAATCTGGCATATGTGTATACAACAACTTTTATTTGTAAATATTACATTCCCATTAAGGCAGTGTTGCATGTTCAAAAAGTTTGTCTTGAATCATGTATCATTTGAGGAGCCTTTCGGATGACAAGATTTTGTGCAGTGTTATTTGAGAGTTCAGACATTGAGTCAGAAATTGACCTATAAAACTCGGGTAGTGAATCTATGCCAAAAACTGACAGTGATGTAAATATTAATGAAGATCCCAATCATCTACTAATGAATGTATGGATGTTTCATCTCATAAAGAAGTATACAGAATCCAATGCTCAGATGGAACTGAAACACAAGTGTACTGTTTCACTGGAGGAACTGGAGAAGATGCACACCATCAAGTACACCCTAGGAGTAATCTGTATGAAAGATATCTCAGTAGAAGATCTTTATTCATGTTCCTGGGGACCTGCATTCATCAAGTATACAATGTCATGGGATAGATTTTAGGAGCTGCTTAGATTTCTCCACTTTGATTAGAATTCAATCTGAGCTGAAAGATTCCCTACTGATAAGTTTACTCTTGTATCTGAAATTTGGAATTGGTTTGAAAACAGTTTCTTTTGTTATCATCCAGGGGAAAATAGAACAATTGATGTGCAATTACTTCCAAGGAAAACAAGGTGTAGGTTTAGCCAATTTATGCCGAACTAACCTTACAAATATGGTCTCAAAATTCTGGATTGCAGCAGATGTAGCATCAAAATATATGTGCAATGCCATACCTGCCAAGATAAAGATGATGCACTTCAAAGAGAATCAAACTCTATGTGAATATGTTGTTCTATGTGTAATGGAGCTGTTTCTAAATCAAGGAAGAATATGGCAACAAACAACTTATCCACATACATTCAACATGCCAAGAAACTGCAACAGAGGAAAACATCATTGGTGGGAACAATGAAGAAAATTTGTTTTTAAATTACTAATGAGGTAGAAAAGGCAAATCCACCACTCTACTCCACCACCATCTTGCGATCAACTGATGGCAGAGATTGTACCTTGACTGTTTACCAAGCAAAGAAAAATAAGAATATCCTACTCCTTAGTATACTACATTCTGATGTGGCTGTGAGCAAAGAAAATAAAAAGAATTCAGAAACAATAATCTTCTACAATAACAACAAATATGGAGTAAATGTCATTAACCAGATGACTTGTAAATATTTAAATAAAGTAGCATGTGAAGAAGACCAATGCAAGTTTTCTACCATATCCTGGACATTGCAGCAATCAAAGTGTGGGCCATCTACAATAGGATAAAGAACAAAAAGATAAATATGAAGATGTTCATCCTTCAACTGGCGAATGAACCAAAATTCTAGAATGCACCAGAAGAAGAACAACAAGAGGAAGAGGATGAAGAGTATAGGCCTTTCCAAAAGTGAAAGAAATGCCAAATCAGTCTGTGTAAAGGAAACAAGACAAATGATTTTTGTATGAATGAATAGTGTTTAATGCCCGTTTTTGCTACAGAGGCACCACAGGTGAATGATTTTTGTGAGAAGTGCCACAAATCTGTATGTGGAAAATGTGCACTAAGAGTATAGGTCATCTATGCAAAATGCAAATAGGTAGTTCAGAAAAAAAATGTTATAATTTTTCAAATAAATGTACTAAACTAAGAAAAAACCAGATGATGTAAAGCAGTCATCAAATGAAAACCAAAGCTAAATTTTCAGATTAAGAATGAAATGTAAATTTATAAAGTTATATATATATAAGCATAATTTAATATCCACTTGTTTATTATTCTGAAAGCATTTGTAAATTCAAATAAATCTATTAATAAATAAAATAATTCAGTTTTGCATGATTGTGTATCATAATGACCCCTTTCTGTTGTTCTAGATGTATCACAATGTTAACTGTTCTAGTATTAAATCTGTTAAGATGAAGATGGAGAAAAATTCCTTTAACTCTTTCTAATTGAAAAAATATCAGATCATAACACATTCTACATAAAATGTAGTATTTTTGTTCATTTCATTTATGCCTTGTGACAAAGAAATGTTTAACTTTTTGGATCAATATTATCAAGCATTTATATAAAAACAATAAATTTGTGTGCATTGGTCAATAAACATTTGGTTATTTGGTTATTTTTTAGTTTATATTTTTAGAATGGTAACAATGAATAATGATTATAGTTTGTCATTTTTGATGTCACAGTTGGACCCTACTTCTATAGCAATTTCTTTTTCATTACATCCTGTGAACTGGCAAAGATTTTTGGGATGATGAATGGATGAAATGCCCATGCAAATGGTACAGAGCCCTTTTCATCTTTTGTTACCTTTATTCTCCTTTTTGGGGTATGGGGAAACTCTGATAAAATACCTTAAATCTGAAGGGTTTCAAACCCAAACCTGCCACCTAACTAGAGGATGCAGTACCATTTGAGTCAAAGGGGTGGACCATAGCACCTTGCCAGATTCACTTCTGTATATCTGAAAGGTTGGCAGTACTGTAATAATCTACCACAGTTCATCCGTAATCTGGTTTTCAGTTTATATTTCATTGTGAATTAGTATCCTCCAGAGAAGCTGAAATATATAATGCACTACTACCTGTAAAAAATACATATTATTTGTTATCTTCTCTGTTGTTATTTATTTTATAGCTCTTTTTCAGTTACTTAAATACTGAGAAAGAGGAACTTAAGATACAGAAGTACAAATGTGTACAGCAATATCTCTGTGTGAAATGAAAAATTCACAGAATAGGAATCTTCTCCATATTCACATATTGATACAATGAATCTGATATATAATTTGAATTGATAAAATTGAAATTAGTGTACCAAATCCAAGGCTAATGATAAGATAGGAGAAGATAAAAAAAAAATTTACAACCTTTTTATGAAGGGATTAAGTTTTTATAAAACATTTGCAGCATTATTTATTAAAGTGTGTAAATATTTTTATGGTATTTATCTTTGGAAAGATAATTAATATATACATAATACTATATAGTTTTCTGAATGTTATTGTACTACAAACTTAAGTTTATTTTATAAAATTTAAAAAAATTAAGGGAAATATTAAATTCACAAGAAGACAAAAAATAGTGGTACACTTCCATTCCTGAACATAGTAGTTCACAAAATATCATCACCAGCCCTTGGCTACTAAGTTTATGGATCATCAAGTTTGGACTCCTATTTTGTAATGCTAAAAATCTCAGGAAATGCCTCAATAAAACACAATTTATAAAATAGCATATGAGTGTGGGAAACTTCTATAGACATGACCAGAAAATCAATAAAATGAATATTATAAGAATATCAATAACATTTGTAGCTAAATTAGCCTGAATGATCTGCTGTTCAGAATGTGCACTTAATAAATTTCATGGCATATATTTTAGTAAAATTTGAAATAATTGCCATAATTAAGTATGCTTTGATTTTGCATAGAAGGAAAGCTTTGAATACACTTGGCATTAATCAACCCTGTCCTTTAAACCTCAGATGCAAAAGCAATTAAATCAATATTCTTATGACACCTGAACAGCATGTGCTTTCCTCCCCACATGACTGTTGATGCTGGCTGCAGAAACTGGTAAAGCTTCGGTTTAGTATCACTCCATTGGCTACAACACAACAGCTTGTAATTTTTAACCTTAACAAATATTGTAAGACAATATCCATGATCTTGTTCATTTTATAAAATATCTTGATTTTGTGGTTATGACTGTGTGGTATACATAAAATTGTTTGTTTATGTATATGTATATTTTTATGTACATTACAATGTTGCTACCCAAAGACCAAATCATCTTATATAATTAGCAGTTGTTGTATCAGGGATTTGCTTTTTCTGAATACCATTTACATTCATTTTTAATATTATGGTGGACACTAATAATAAATGACATGAAATGTGAAATTACATATGAATATTTTAAGAGAAAGAAGTATTGCAAGCCTAAATTTCAGATTCTTTTGGGCATATGCCATTCATGAGGGCTGATGAAAACCTGGAAAAAACTCAGTAAGGGAGAGTGATCTTGGCAGGAATCGAGCTGCAGATCTCCTACTAACGAACCTGTGACTTAACAACATTGGCCACTCATTTCATATTAAGGATCATTGAGTTAATGATTATTATAAATATAGGATAAATCCAAATGAGGTACATGCAATTTAAAATATTTTGAATTTGCTATAGAATTAAATTCATTAATTTAAATTGCAGAACATTGTTTCTTACGTTTGTTGTAGGTAGTAGTAGCATTTATTTCTCCTGCATGACATGCATATATATATTTAAATATAAAATAGACAGAAATAAAAAATAAACATTACTTTTAAATATAACAATTAGGAACAGTGCCCTTGGCAATGCCAGAAGGCGCTGAATCCAATCAAAATTTATTCCAATTTGATTGGCTCAGCCCTCCAATCCCCAATTCATCAGTAGCTACCTATTGGAATATCCAGGGGACTGGGCTTCATTCCAACTAAAAACAAAACATAATGTTAAAAGTAATTTATACATTCAATACAATATTAAGTTATATTTCTTACAATACTAAACCTTTCTTCTTTTTTAATTAAACCCATTTGGCTAACTTTCTATCCTTTAGAGTTGCTTATTCCTTAGGGCCTTATACACACTAACACCCAGGTTATTGGTGTATAAGGATCCTGTTTAACTATTATTAGATAACTAGCCTCATACCCTCCCCTACTCATTTCATCCTCCTTTCACTATCTGACAATTTTATTCTCAAGCACATTTCCTAAGTATTTTATACCCATAACCATTTTTGTCTTACCTTACCTATGTATTTCTCTAGTTCCTTAATGTTTTCACCTGATTTTAAATTTAAAATTCTTCTACCTCTTATTTCATCTGGCAGGTTTTCCCATTTTCGTAATAGGAACTGTTCCCTCCAAAAATTAATTTGCTTACATTCTAGTATACAATGCCAGGTACTATCTGGTTCTGCACACCTAGGACATTTCCCTTTAGTGTGTCCATTTTAATCCACTTAAATATTTTACTCCTGTTCTAAACCATGCCAACCCTTCCCTTCCTACCTTATCAAAATTTTAACATATCTTTCTCTTTCTCACACATTTTTTGTGTACTATATATTTCAGAGATTTTTTAGTGTTAAGATTTATCCATATTTCCTGTTTTTCTATATCCTCAATTCATATTGTTATCTCTTTCCAAAATACTTTACCCAACCTTTCTCCCTCGTACCATATTAATTCCATGCTGGCTTCTTGTAGGATATTTTGGATTTTAGATTTACCTTGTGCAACCAAACCAATTAAAAATTGTGCTACTGATTAATAATATTCTTGTCCTCTATCTCCCTATTCTATACCAGTATTTCAATACTCTTTCAATGACCTTGCTTTTACAACCAAATCTTCTTAGTCCATAAGAACAACTTCATTAGGTAAAGATCTAGGTAAGCCTAGAACAATTTTACAAAATAATCTATTTATCATATTTATCCCTTTCCATCCTTCATCTGGTCCCCAAATTTCTATTCCATACATCATTCTGCTCTCTACTATTGAGCCATATATTCTCTCTAACCATTTTACTTGCATATTTGGTATTTTGTTTTCACAGGATCTGATTACACTCATAGCTACTTTTCCTTCTGCTACTGTATTCCTTTTTTGATCACTCCATTTCCCATTACTAGACAATCTAATACTTAATAATCAATTTTCTTGACAACTTCAATTTCTGTGCCCTTCCACCACCATTTTTCCTGTTTTTTTTTAATTTGAAACCTTTTTTCATCGCCATAATCTTAGATTTGTTTTTTTTTATCATATGCCCCCATTCTCTACAAAATGTGCCCATAGTTTCTAATGATCATTTTAATCCTATACTTGTTAAAGAGCCTGTTACCAAATCATCTGCAAAGAGCAGACCCAGTATCTCTATATTGTTTATAGTTGGCAAAAGTACATTACCTTTGCTAGTTTCTTCTAAAACATAATCGATAAACAGATTGAAGAGAACTGAGCTTAATTTACATCCTTGTCTTAGATCTATATGGTTTTTGTAGGTACAAGGGGGCTTATTATTATAAAAGAGATTGTGTCTGAATGCAAACAACATAATGCAATTCTACCTGATGATCCAAAACATTAAAGTGGTAATGGTACTCTTAAGTGCTGTTTATTATTTGTCCTATATTCAGTTCTGTATGTCCATCTACCTCATTTCAAGTATTTTGAGTCTAAAAATTGACTTTTTCAATTAAGGGTAGTTTTGTTATCACAAAAGATAGTACTTTCAACCTCTAAATTTTTATTCTGATATGCCAGTACTTTAAACAAAATTTGGATATACTATTTTGATTGTTATTAATCTTTTAGACTCAGAGAATTCTAACTAACTTAAAATTCTCAGTCTCTAGCTTTCTTTTTTGTTCCAAAATTTTCAACTGGAGATGGTGTTTTCTGACTCTAACATTTTACTACATAATGAGGAGCTAACACTGGATTTTCTTTTAATACTATTATATTATTAATAATGCATAAATAAAAATTGCAGCCTTGCCTTGTTGATATATTACAGTACAGGGCCTAAATATTAACAATTGACCAATTATTGACACAATATATTGTTCAATATTAATTGATATTGACTGTGCAAGTTCCAATTTACATTTAAGTAAAAAAATTTAAATATTGTTCAATAGTTGGTTCTTAACAAATACCAGCAGTAGTTGGCAAGATACAATATCAAATAAAGAATTACATCATATTGATTTAGGATTGTTTTGTGTGCCAGTCAGTACTGCATGAGAGTTCTAAGCATAATGAATTAGATAATGAGAGAGTGAATTGAATAGAAATTAGTATGTCTTACAGTAGGATCAAATTCTTAGTGAACTTAGCATTAGGAAAAATATTACCTGAATATTCATATGCGGAGCAATATATGTATGAAGCAATCATTGCTCCTCACTAGATACAGGCCTAATTGAAATATTGGACATGCTATGATACATTACTTGATGCCTCAAAATCACTGGTAAATTAGCTTATTATTATTATTATTATTATTATTATTATTATTATTATTATTATTATTATTATTATTATTATTATTATTATTATTATTATTATTATTATTATTATTATTATTATTATATCATCATCATCATCATCATCCTCATCATCATAATCATCATCATCATCATTAATAATAATTTGTCAAGGAATCTACATTATTAGTGTTCAATGAAGGTGATGATTTCTTATTATCAGGGACATTTGCTATTCCTAACGCTGCATATTTTCTGTCTCACTCAGAAGAAGTCCCAACATATATATCTGAGGGTAGCAGAGATTCTTATGCATTTGGTGGAGAAACTATGCAGAGCCACAGATGAAGAAATGGAAAGGCTATAAGTATGCCAAAAACCTATAAAACTTTGACCAAAGTAACCAAATCCTTACACTTATGTGGACCTTCCAAGACAGTAAAAGGAACCTCTTTTCAGCAAGACTTAGAAACTCTTGGGACAACTGGTTTAAATACCAGTTCTAATAAAACCCATCCTAATAAAAACCAAATAAAGAGGGAGAAAGCTTCTAATATCAGTATTTTGAAAAAGAATCAACACAAAAATTATATAGCTACAGGTGTGCCACTGCCACGGGTGGCCGAAGTCGTTAAGGCGCGGACTCGTGAGCGGAAGGTCTGGGTTTGAATACCCAGGGAGGACCATCCTCCCTGACTGAGTATTTTTTCCAGGTTTTCTTCAGTCCTCACAAATGGCAAATGCCGGGAAGGTACCCTAAACTTATGCCTTGAACGATTCCTTCCTTAAAAATAAATCCTTTCCCAATATATCATTTCATGTATCATCAGTGTCCATCCCCTGAAGTGCCTCTGTAGCAAAAACGGGCATTAAACACTATTCATTCATTACATGTGTGCCTCATAGCTAAATTACTAGTTATAAGGTTATAGGAGCTAAGGGTGTTATTCATAAAGACTTCGCAATGTCCTAAAATTGTAATTTATTCTTCACTGAAGAAGACAGGTTTCATTCATAAGAATTATTGGAATAAAAGATAATACATTTGAGGCCTTATATATGTAAAACAGAAAGCATGTACCAAAACAAAAGCAAGTTCATATGAAATTTTTCTAAAGTTACTTTTTGGTAAGAGGTAACCATAGGATGCAGATATGTCAAGGGTTCTTTTTTGCTACTTTTAACATTTCAGATACAATGGTTGACAATATTTTAATAAGAGTGATAACAATGTTGCAAATGAGGATCAGAAAGTAAGACATGAACCAAACATGAAGAAGGCTCCGATTTGCATTGAATAAATAATAGATCATATTAAATGTTTTTCCTGAATAGAGTGAGTTCCATTGCAACTGGAAAGACACAACCAAAGAATACCTTTCCAGTGAATTACATATTGCATAGATGTATGATATGTATGTAGAAAAGGGCAAACAGGAGGGTGAAAATAATGAATAATTTCTAAGTACTGATACATATGTTCAATAGCATTTTAACATTAAATTTCTTGTACCAGCAAAAGACTAGTGTGAAAAATGTTCTAAATTACACCATATCAGGACTTATGCAAAAAAAAAAAATTGATTTTCAAGAAACATACTATTCCCACATTCTTGAAAAAGAGAGGAAATTTCAATTGAAAAATGATTTCAATTTGCAATAAACAGTTGGTAAATTTCACTATTTCCAGGTTTTTCTTTTTTGAAGCAGTTTTATACCTCCCCAAAATCAAAGCTAAACAATATTTTTTAAAGGAAAACTAGCAGTCTATTATCTGACTGTGCAAAATATCTGAAATGGGACACCTGGGAGCTTTATGTGGCAAGAAGGGATGGCTGGCCATGATGCGTCTGAAGTGGCACCATGTCTGTTTAATCGTCTGAAAATAATCCAAGAAGTTTGCTTGATGTTTTGACACCTGTTGAGTTCAAAATAGGTATGCTCTTGTTTTAAGCATGTGTTACATGTCCTTAATGTCCTGGACATATCATTTTAACCAGAACATTCCCAAATGTAGTGCAACATTATCCATGCCCATATATAAAATGCTATCAATGTGATATATATTCAGTCCATCAAGTTGGTACTCCATGGTTATGGCATCAAAGTAAGGAAAGTACTGGTTTACAGAAGTGGAGCAGAAAAATATTTATGACTTCAATTACTGCCAGATATCAGTTATAAAATGAAGAAATTAGATACTAATGGGAATTGCTTCAGATGGCTGAATATTTAATGGTTTCAATATTAAAATATGGACAAGAAACACATAATGACTCCTCTGAAGAAAGAGTTCCTCAAATTTTCATTAGAAAGAAGGTCATCTGGGAATTTTTCAATTAAACATAATTTGCGACTGAAGAGAAAATATTATAGCTTGATAACATTGGAAACAGAAAAATTTTAATATTTGAAATACCAGTTTAAAACAATAATCCCATGTACATACCATTTTTTCTGTGACAGTTAGTTTGAAGGAGAGGATGTGGTACAGAATAAGAATCAGAGATAAAATAAATGGAAAATAGTCACGGTTATGAAATAGCTTATCTAATATTAGTTTTTAATATAATTATTGTGATCACTCTATTTCATTAATTTTCTTTTCTTCATGAAATTTCAGTGAGTATTTCTGTTACTGATTATTTTTTGACTGAGTTGATTACACTGTTATTGCACTTGCACATGTTTCTTCTCTTTTCTGCTTGCTCCGTGATTGACCTACACTTGAACATAAGCATTTTAACTGCACCAAGATTATGCTTGTAATATACACATTATCAGACATGCACATTTATGTCTTCATCTATTGGAAATGCTTTTCATTAGCACTTCAGCTTAAACCTACATACATTTGATATGTAACACACAGTGTGGGCTTCAATTTAAATGTACTTTAAATGGTTTTAAATATCAGCGATTGTAGATGTTTTGTTTTTTAGAAGTATGAGAAGTTGTATTTTAGCATAATGTTATTGCAATTATAATAATATTTATATCCTGCATTCTGTTAACTCATTATGTTTCATAAACAATTTGGCATAAAATATTATAAATATTATACAGATTTTTCCATCCAAATGTTAAAAACTTTTCTAAATTTATTAAACATATTCAATTATATCATTTTATTGTATTTATTTACTTCTATAAGGCAAGGAAGACAAATAAGAGAGTTTAATACAAAATATGAATTACAAAGATTGCACAATCAGGACTTTTAGCATAAAGACAGTGTGCATATATTTAACTTTGCCTAATATTTTGTTATCTCTACTACAGGTACAGAAAAATGTAATTTGACTGCTTTATTGAAAATACATATTTTGTAACCATATGTATTATAAACCCAAAAGACGTTATATATTTATATATAATTATAAATAAACATGTATCATTTTGCTCACTGAGTTTTTAAACAAGTTTCATTCATCATCGTTAGAATTTGCATGTGCAATTTTTATAACCATTTATACATATGTGTGTATGTGGTGTGTGTGTATCTGTGTGTGGATGTTTTTAATGTATTGGATATATCAAGAGCCATTTTGTCATGTTTTACAAATGAAAATCTCCAAAATGAGTTGGGACATGGGATTCCTCACTCCTTCCAATGCTCAACCAACCAGCTTAGTAAATGAAATCAGACACAGCAGTTTAAGGTGATTAAAATGAAATGTCCACGTTCACTGTAGAAAGCAATTGTTTAATCACTACAAGTCGTTAAATGCACAACATCATTTGCTGGGGGTGTGTTCATTTTTATTTTGAGTTTTCGCATAGCACATACTGAAATGGCTTTATGGTGATGAGGAAAATTTATCAGACTGTCAGTTTTACAGTTTAAACCAAATTAAAACAATAAGGCAATTGTTCCAGTAAAATTATGATTTTCAGGCTTTAACAGGAGTATAAATTACACATTAAGGATAATTTATCTTTAAGAGTGTTTAAATCCCATTTTCACTACTGAGGTATATAATAGGTAGTGAACAATGGTGGTACATGAACTGAATGAAATTATAAAATATGAAAATAAATATTCCTTGGGAGGGAACCATTGCACTCGTAATAATAAATTTAAGAAAACCATTATTGATTTTTAAATAAGAGGTTAGTATTATAGGTGCACTTTTTGTATAGAAATTAAGATGAAGTATTTCATTCAACATTTTAGTGTTATACCCCAGCATTTGAACTGATGAGAACTGAGAGACCTTGAAAAATCTCAATCATAGAAGATGGTCCTGGCGGAAATCTAAACCCAAAACTCCCATTTTAGGTTTTTCAGGCTTAACGAGCTTACCCATTCATGTTGATCACAGCAGTTAATCCTTGAATGCTATGATAGTAGGTGTCTACAGGATAAAATGGAATACATATATTGAAAATGTAGGATTCAATATTTCTAAAAAGTTCAAAACCATTTTCTACTTGTTTACTTTCTGCACAATCACATCATTATATTTACAGTTTTAGTGAATGTGGCAAAAGGCTGTAAAAAATTATCATGCATACTCAGATACAGTTTGTGCTTGATTTTAGTAAAGGGCTTAAAAAAAATAATTTCATTGGCATTTAATGATGATGCAACAGGTTTTCATTGTCATCTTACTGGAATATCAGGCAGTGAAGTTTTCACCACTGGAGATATGTAGCAATCATCTCCCTCCTATTTCAATACCATTCTCTCACAATTTCAATACTGTTTTTTTTTAGTAGTGTTTAACGCCCGTTTTTACTAATGACGCACCACAGGTGGTGGACACTGATGATACATGAGATGAAATGATAAATTGGGAAAGGACATTTTTTTAAGGAAGGAAGAGTTCCAGGCCTAAGTTTAGGGTACCTCCCCGGCATTTGCCAGTTATGAGGACTGACGAAAATCTGGCAAAAACCTCAGTCATGGAGGATGGTCATGGTGGGATTCGAACTCCAGATCTCCCGCTCACGATTCCGCAACCTTAACGACCTCCTCCATCCTTGGTGGTACTTCCATATACATAAGTACCTTTGATATTTGTATCATTTTACTAACCTTTTATAAATGTTAGCATATATTCACATTTTGGAAATCAAAAAGGGTTCATAAATTTGTATTATTTTGCTACTACTGCTACCTTTTGGTATTCCAGTATATTGCATTGTAAATCTGGCACCCACACTCATACTATATTATATATTTATGTCCATGCGGATTATAATTATTACTTCTTCTCTTTTCACTAATATAACATAGCAAATATTAAAAAAGTACAACTTTCAAATTGTTTCTATACATTTTGTAAACATTGAACGTTGGTTTTGTAAAGAAAGTGATGTGCTTATTATTGACACTAAAGTGTATATACTTTATAGCTGCTTTATAGCTGCTACTTTATAGCTATTTGCTCCTACTAGCTATTCTATTTAGTATTTGAAGGCAAGTTTTCATTAACATGTGTAAATTTAAATAACATCCAGCACCAATGCACCCTTGGTCAGTGCTAGTGAATATAATAGTGTGTAGTAAATGGGATTAAAGATAATGCAGTACCATGAATGTTATTACTAATATCTGCTCAATGCTTGATCAATTTGAACTTATATTATATTTTTATATACTAAAAGGGAAGATCCGGGTTTTTATTTTACCCAAGAAATAAAAGTAGCAAAATTTAAAAGTACTTTGAAGTAAAACTGTTAATATGAGTCACATAAATCTAATAAGCAAGATTTACTTTGGAAATAAGCACTCTTTATTGTAATGAGTGTGATAACTAAAATTAAAGGCATAATATACATGAATGAAAATGGCCAAGTGTCTGTTTACAGTTGCTCTAAACCATGTTACATGCAATGACAATGATCGCAAGTCTGTCCTGGTAATCTATTGGTAATCATACTTGCCTCGTAGACAACAAGGCCACTCGTTCAATCAAGGCCAGGATTGATAGATTTTTGGGAAGTAACATTGTAAGTATGGTTTACTTCGGAATGGAAGTAAAGCCGTGTGTCCCTTGGCTGGCTTGATTTATGGCATATGGCATATAAAATTATTTAAGCCTGAAAGAAGAGGCCTCTGAGCAAAATTTTTGGCATTTTCACAACCAAAATAAATGGGACGTTGATAGCCTGAAATGTTAAAGAGCGTTCATGAATAAAACAAATAAAGAATAAAATGCAATGACTGTATTGTATATGGTTTTTGCATAAAATCACATCACATAGATAATTGATAATTTACTCATTAGTCATAACTTCCAAGCACTTGTCCAGCATTTCTGTATGCAAATTATGTTTCATTGCTCTTTGCATATTAAATAGATGGTAATGTCAATTTTTGTTACAACTATTCAACATACTTTGCAAACCATTGATGTATTCACACCTTGCATAATTATATTGTTGACTGATTATCATTGCATTCAATATCCTTGCTAATTATGCCTGCAATTGTGAATGCAATAAGGAGGCACTTTTAGCAGCAAAACATACACAAAGGGGCTAACAAAAATAATATTTTGGTCAGGGGAACACTCTCAGTTCTTATCTGTTACTCCAGAATACATAAATAGCAATCTCAAAAAATGTATAATACATAGTTATTGCATCAAATTATATTGTACAGAAAATAGATAGATTACATATAGATTATTAATTTGCATAGTACATTACCCAATGATTCAACCATTAGAAATTGTGTTTTGGTTTATACCTAGTATTGTTTTTTTGTCAGTGAAAGTGGTATCAACAACAAAACTTTTTGTTTAAAGAAAATGCGTATAATATTCTCATGCATGCATTTGATATTATAAAAATAGTAGATACATATGTATCATCCTGTGAAAACTAGCAAAACTGTAATTAATCACAAATGACTAGAAATTCCAGAAGAATTGCATATAAAATTAACAATTTTATGTACAAAGTATAAGAATATCTTATAAAATTAAGGACAACTTCCATATATACATACAAAATATAAAACCAATCCCATGTCACAGCTTTAAAGATCTCCATTCATAACAAGCCTTAATCTGTAAGTGTTGAAGTTGCTGTACAATGATGATTTATATAAAATGTTAATTAATACAAAGAATAAAAATATATTGCCACTTTTTATTCCTCAGCTCATTTTTTCAATGGCATTATGGGCTGGTTAAAAAAAGAATGGAATCAAATTTGTTTTTTCTCCAAACAATTTACAAACCAATTTTTTGTTACTTTTGTTTTGTTTAATTTTTTTCACTCTACCTTATAATAATATGAATACCAGACCTTGATTTAATCACGTAATTATTGGTATATAATGGGAAAAATGATTTTGATAAAAGCTGACTTACTTCCTTTAGAACTTGAATTATTTATTTAATTATTTATTGAGATCAAAATGTGACTTTACTATTAAGCATCCAGTTTAATACCTTGTGTGCTACTGGGCAAAACAAGATTTACAAAATTGCTAACAAAGAGAAAAGCAATGCCAATATTTATTCTGAAAAATTTATAATGAATCACTGAGATTAATAAATCAATATAGTTAACACATACTATGTAGTAACAGTAACTGAATCATGAAAGTTGTTCAATGATTGGGCTTTGCAAATGTCTTTCACACTATTTTAATGGATTATACCGGTCAACATTGATTCCATGGTATAAAGGAAAATATGGGACTTTCGTGTGAATCAGTGCCCTGATTATAAAAATGAAGTCCGTTTTTGGCTATCACATCTAATTTTTATGATATGAGCATGTATGTCCATGGTGCTAAATTCATTCAGCTTATACTGCTTACTGCTGTGTTTGTTTCATTATATTATTCTAATTCTGTTGATTTTCTTCCTAATCTGCTCATTTTTATAATATAAGCAAATATGTATATGGTGCTAAATTTATTCACCTTATACACCTTACTGCTTCATTTCTTTATGTTTTTATAAATCTGTTGTTGATTTTCTTCTTAATTGGCTCACTTCCATCCTCCCTTATTATTCAGATGTTTATGTTTACATTCCCAGCACTTATCAGGTTTGTTCTATGGGTCAGGTCTATCTTCTTGTGAGATATTTATATTTACATTTACAGCTATCATAGATCTCAACTTCAATTGAGCTGAAAACTTGTATTAATATGCACTTTCATCTTCTATATGAGTAGTGCTAAAATGAAAGTTTGAGTTTCACTTCTACATCAGAATTGCATAGGAGAGAGTGTCTATAAAGTCCTCAGATGTTTTGTTACATTTGTGGATGTTATGTATTTGATGGGAAGGTATGTAAAATAGATTCACAAACAAAGAAACTATATTACTCATATTTCAAAGAGAAAGTTGGTGACCAGGATAAGTCATTTGTGCCTCATATTGCATGTAACAGTTGTGTTTAGAGATTATGCTATTTGTATTAAGGAAAATGGAAGGCAATGCCATTTGCAAAACAAATGATATGGAAATAGCAACAGAATCACCATGACAACTGTTACTTTTGCATGTGCAAAGTTGCTGGCTACAACAACCAAAATTAGGGCAGGAATTAAATATCCAAATCTGAACTCAGCTGCTTGGCCTATTCTTCATGCACCCAAACTACCCATACCTACACCACCAGAAGACCTCAATTTTATTGAATTGGAAAGCACCTCTGTGATTTCTGACAATGAGTTGGTTTCTTATCCAGAAGAATTTGACAATTTACTATAACAATTTAATCAATTTGAGTTAAATGATTTAGTCAGGGATTTAGGCCTTAAGACTGCAGGAGAAGAATTTGTTATCACCTGGCATTACATTTTCCTGGTACAGGAATGGTGAAACATAGTTCCACAAGCACTATGCCAAGGAAGATCAACTTGTGTTTTGTGTGGATGTGTGTAATCTTATTCAATAGTTGGGCAGGGAAGCATATGAGCCAAGTAAATAGCATCTTTTTAGATTCTTCCAAACAAAATCTTAAGGCAGTACTACTTCATAATGGCAACAAGTTAGTTTTAATACCTCTTGCACATTCTACAAAACTAAGAGAGTCTTATGAAACTCTGAAGCAAGTTCTTGAGAAAATGAAGTACTACAAACATGAGTGGCAAATATGTGGTGACTTGAACCTGGATCAAAAAATTGTTACTAATGTGTCCCTTGTGATTGTCAAAAAATTCTGTTTCCTCGATTACACCTAAAACTTGGCATAATGAAACAAAACAAGAAAGCATTTGCAAAAGTTGCCCTTGCTTCCAGTGCTTATGCACAAAATTTCCATCATTGTCACAGGCTAAAATCAAAGAGGGAGTATTTGATGGACCACAGATGAGGAAATTGGTGAAACATGTTAATTTTACCAGCTCTATGAATGAAATTGAAAAAGATGCATGAAATGTATTCAGAGAGATTGTTAAGAAATTTCTATGTAAAACACCCTGAATACAAATAAATTATCAGTAATATGGTGGGAAATTTAGACTGCTCCGCTGTAATATGAATTTGAAGCTACATTTCACGCAGTCACATCTTCACTATTTCCTGTTAAATTTAGGAACTGTCAGTAAAGAGCAAGGTGAAAGGTTTCACTAGGAACTGAAATATGTTTAACGACGTTATCAGGGACATTGGGACATACATATGATGGCCAATTACTGCTAGTGTCTTGCATGTGACGAACCTACCAGAGAACAAATGAGAAAATTACGTACATTGCTGCTCCATGGGAAAATAAAAAGGGGTACACATGATAACTAACATACATTCTCAAATTCAGGTATACTTTCAAGTTATTATTCTACCTTATTTTTTTTAAAACTTGTATATGAGTATGTAATATTTTTGCAAATTTACAATTATATTTTCATTAAATAATTGCCATATTGCCAAAATAGATGTGCTACAGAATAATGGAATGCATTTTTGAATTCTGAGCACAGAATTAGTAAATCACCTATTTTTAATCCTTCCACAGAAAAAAAATTTTCATTTGTAACCTAATGTTATCTTTTTGTAAGTAATTCACCAGCTTTTGTGTGATACATTTTCTTTTTCAGGAATGATATTTTCTTACTTATTGATATGCCATTTCTAGCTCCAAGGAGAAAGTGGATTTTGCTTATGAATTAATTTATTTTAACAAATAACATAACAATTAAATAAACATTTTTTCTCCCTACGTTTGTTTCAAAACCTCATGAATTACATCACTTAAGAGATGACACCTTTTCAGTACATATTCTTTTAATTTTACTTAATTAACTATTTCCTGAAATCTTGTCTTCCGGTCATCAGCAGTTTCCTGCTGGAAT
Organism: Metallyticus violacea; assembly: GCA_030762175.1. Taxonomy (NCBI): domain Eukaryota; kingdom Metazoa; phylum Arthropoda; class Insecta; order Mantodea; family Metallyticidae; genus Metallyticus; species Metallyticus violacea. Next base: position 190,643,168 of record CM060846.1, read on the forward strand.
ATTGTAAAGAGATTTTGTTTATACTAAACTGAACAAATGTCTCAGAAAACTGTTTATGAACAGGATATTCTTACTGTACCAGGAGTAACAGAATCATTAACAAATTGCTTGATTTGGGAAACTGTAATTTTGCAACTTGTTTTGCAGAAAATCTCTACTACTATATTCTTAAAAAGCAGTAATTTTTTAAAAAATTATCACCAAAACCTATTTTAGTCCACAATAGTTTTAGTTTACACCATAGCCACAGATATTCCTGACCTATTGTGCTTTTAGTCTACCATATTCTTTAGGAATATAAATTGTGTCACATTTTAGGATTTTTCCTTTCAGTACACATAAAAACTTAATTGCAATATTGTAAGTATAAATGTCCCTTTGTGGAAATCCATAAATCAGCTTTTTGCTTACGTTAATGAAAATATAATTTAGATTAATGTGTGCTTTTATTTTTTTGGCTGGTGTTCCATCAAAGTAGTGATGTACTGCAGATTGCTGATATTTTCAGGCAAAATAATCTTGCAGCAGTCATATAAGAAGGAGTATAGTTGTCTGTCCCCTTTTTCTCCTCACCTTTGTGATATTGATACATAGTCATGTCTAGCTTTTTATTCTATAAATTCAGAAACAGTTATTCCCAAAGATGTCTGAGGTAAATAGTTTCCTACATAAAGATATTGAGTAAGTCAAATATTGTATGATATCAAATGCTAATGCAGCCACCTGATTTTCTGTGTTTTGTTCAATTTCTCAGGGAAGTATAAAATCTGCTTCTATGGTTGTCTACTTCTACCTCATGTTGTATCCCTTGGAATTCACCCAGCAAATCATTGGTTTGGTGAACAAAACATACCATTTTGTGTTACTGCATGAAGATAAGAAATGACTTTTAAATCACTAAAATTCTCTTTTAACAACAGCAAAACGTTTAAAGAATTCGTTACATTATTTTTCCTTGGTCTCCTTTGTTTTAACACTTCAGCAAAAATTACCTCAGTTGGTATATCTCAAATATATTTATCTTTTTTGTTGATAAAACCCAAAATTATTTTCATGCATTCTATTTCATAAATATGAAGATAACATTCCAGCCTACACCTGAAAATATTTTTATGCACCTAGCATTAATTTGTACTGTGTTCCAGAATATAGTAATATGAATGCTATGTTCAATTTGTACCATAATAATTGTGCACTCTTTGGTTACGTCTTGCAATTTTTTCCGTAATTACTTTTGGCACAGGGTTTCCAAAACAGATATGTGGAGCAATCACTCAAACCCTGCATGTTTAAATTTTATCTTTTGTCTTCTCTTCAGTTGTTCTAGCTGACAATGCAAAGGAAGGTTTGTGAAACTGGTTCTACATTTATTGACAAATAAGTTGAACAATAAGAGTGTTCAGTTTGACTCAATCATATTATGATTTAAATTAAATTTCAATATGTAATTTAAATAATAGGCTGCTGTCTTGAATTCTGTGATTCAAATGTTTGGACTACCCATTTTATAAAATTAACAAAGGATTAGCAAATTTATTTCTTAATGAAAATGTCTATTCACTGTTTTCTATTTCCTTAGTTTATGCACATGAAAAACTCAAAAAACTCAATTAGGAAAATTTGGCTATGCCACTGCTCCATCTTTCCTATATTTATAGTGATATCTACTCAATCATTCCCATTTCCATAATGCTTTCATTATCATGTGCATATTTTAATGTTAATATCTATATATATGATGTAGTTTGTGTTACTGGTTAGAAAGGTTATAGTTGATCAATTATTATGGAATTTGTAGTGGAGAGCGACAATACCCCATTTTACTTCCAGAATTGCTAAGCCTATAAGCCAAACTGGTATTAGTGTAACTGTGCAATTGTCTTGAAGTAGTTTCTTAGAGCAAACCCTGGCAGATACATAAGTACTCACCATAGTATGGCATGAGTTCCCAAGAACATGTATACATGAATAATCTCAATTTTTATAAAATTGTTGTTTATTGGATGGAGAAAGATGTTAGTGATATAAAAGGAGAAACAAATTATGAGTTTTCTATGACTAATGAACGTGATTCAACTAGGGAACAAAAGGCTAATTTGGAAGGCTAATGAACAAGAACAAGAACAAGAACAAGAAGAAGAAGAAGAAGAAGAAGAAGAAGAAGAAGAAGAAGAAGAAGAAGAATGTGCAAAAATCCTATAGATGTATCTAGTTCTTCAGAATAAATCAAACCATTTTAACTCAAAATTTTGATGTCAAAATAGTTTTAAATGATCCAGTGACTTGTGCAGAGCTGATTGTTCATAATTCAGAAATAAAATATTATTGTGTAGCATCCTTTGTTTTGCCCTTCAGCCCAAGCTATTGGTTGTCAAGCTGAACTCAAAGCAGTTTGATAACAGATCAATTATGTATGATTGTTTGACATAATAATACACAAGCTTAAAGGAAAGGGCTTAGATAACATTTCAAATATCTCAGGTAAATGGATATTCATCAAATTGAACTGCAAGTATCCTTTCAATTTCTAATTTACATTAATTTTCATATGCAATCATGAATACACAATAGCAATCATGAACAGGCAGTACAGGCAGTGTATTTTTTCCCATGTGCTGTGAGCAAAAACAGGTTTGATATTCTCCTTTCAAACCTATGTTTCAATGCCATCAAGATGGGCCTGAACAAATGACAGTAGAAAAAGCAGCAGTCAATTTTGGAATTTTCAGCAAAGTTAACAAAATCTGCCATAAATCTCAAATTAATATGACAAATTCTCCAATGAATGCAGTGAATGAAGCACTGACCTCTTTCCAGAGAAAATACATGTTTATTTTCTGTATTCTAAAATAGACATGTCCTCCTTCTCCTATCAGGTGTAAGCTTAATGCAGTGACTGCTACATCCTCACCTTGATGTTACTACAACATCCTACCAATTATCTGAATCACCTGTCCAGATATTTTGGAAATTTCCAAAGTTTGAGAGCTTAAGTCATGAGTAATTACATTTTTAAAGTCTCCCACAGATGTGTTCATGATATGTTTAAGGTGGTTAAGAAGAAACACTTGGATGATACTTTGAAATTGTTAAACTACAAGATGGACAAAATTATGTTCATGTCTGAAACAGAACAAAACAACATGAATGTTTTCTTTGACTTATAGATTATAAGAACAGGCAACAGTTTGAAATTTTGAATATATAAAATGATAGACATAGATAATTACATATATGCAATTGGCTTCAGTACCACAGTATATAAACATGCAGTCCTAAATAGCTTAACATAACCATGAATGAATTTAAGTACAATGAAGAGAACTCTCAGATAATACAAATGGATACAACAATAAATGTGTAAACAAAAAATAAAAAAAATTCAAACAATTATTCAGGTTGAAACAGGTTACAATATTGACAAGGATAGAAAAGAACTATTCACAGGAAATACACATATTATTCTTGGGTCACCAAATAATTCCAGTAAATACTCAATAGAGTTCAATATCACCTTGTTCCCAGTGATCAAATTCATTCTAAATAATCGACTCAACCTTGGTAATGATGAAAGAATCATTAGTGACAAGAAACTAAGAATCTACCTAATCATCTGCTCAGAATGCAACAAAGCATATACTGGAAAAACAAAATAAGCACTGGAATTAAGCTCAAAGATCATTAAAGAAATCATCAGCTAGAAAAATTAACAGTTGCAAATCACTTTTGGAGAGATGAACAACATAATAATAAAAATGAAATTGTTGAAATTCCAAAACAGACCTTTCCATCAGGCAATATGGGGAAAATGTACATAAGAAAATATGAGGATAAGATTATGAGCTTCAAGATCCAATGGAAAACATATTAATGCAAAAGTTCATAAAATGTCCATTAAAAATATCCATAAGTGCTTTACTAAGTCCATCCAAACACCAATGAATCTGGCAGTTCACTCAGAGCTGATGATGTGGGCAATGGCCAGTGAAATATATTTTGAATAATTTTATGGAAAGTGTAGAATAAGAAGAGTATTAAATCAATCCACCAGTTATTCAAGAATAAACTTAAACACCATTTAAGGAAAAATTCCATTTGTTATTGTAACAATTATGTCTTTATATCTTAATGATGATAAAGTTGCAATATATTAGATATTGATGCAGCATTTACTGAGGGCAATGTGTATGGAGAACCAACACAGTTTGGACTTAGTCTCTCCCAGATAAGATCCAATTTTCTTTATTGTAATGTTATTTTCATATGGTACCTATTCTTTATTTTCATTTTCAGGGGTTTGTATGTGTTTGCTGGAGTAGGAACATAAACAAAAGAAAGAAGAGAAAAAGCAGAAATTGCATATCTTATACATTTAAAAGTATAAAACAAGAGAAAATTAAAATTAATACTAAAACTATTTTCTTTCAGAGAAACAGAAATTTTTATTCTTCTTGAAAATCATTAATTATTAAATAATAATAATTTTGATTCCTATCTTACAATGAAATGCTCATAACTAAATATTGCCATGTGATAGTGCTTAGGCATTATGGAATTTTTGTTAATCATATCACTATTTATTAAAAGATAATAAGGAATTAAAAATATAATAAAATATAAACATTTTATGTAGTGTCCAACTAAATAAATTTCAAATCATCTCATCTCTGGTAGAATCCCAGTTTTCATCGATGTTTCCTTAAGTGACCATGTTCAATAATTAATGTAAATCTTTCCTTATTACTCTTCTGTACAAGAGATGTGGAAAGAATGTTGCTAGGACCTAGGATCAATTTCCTACATTGCCTTTGTTCAGGATAGGTTTACCGCCTTAGTTGGTGTTTGTCCCCAGTCTATGGTTTAACCATGGTCTTAGCAGTACATGTGCTGATTCCAACCATGGGTTCAGGGCCAAAGAAGGGTGCATCAGGACCCTTTTCTGCCAACTGATATGTTTTTCATTTCCATAAATACCTAGTGCCCTAGCACCCACCTCAGTTCAATCCTTTTGCAAGATGCCAGGGCAGACATAGCATTCAGACACTACCATACCAGTTTAAATTTTACCTGGTCAGAGGAATGTGATTATGTGGATGAGGATGGATGAGAGGATGAGAATTTGTTTACTTTGGTAAATCTTCTCAAGTCCTCTAAAGGCACAATTAAGGATAGCAAGTATTTCTGCCTGAAAAACTGTGCACTATTTACCAAGGCTTAAACTTATGTTGGTCCTTAGAGTTAGACCATATATGCCTGCACTTGATTGTATCCCTATACAGGATCCATTGGACTAGTTTGCAATGTGAGCATGATTAATTTAGATCCTTCTCCTTCACAGCTCTTGCGTTTCTTTCATTGTGTTCATGATTAGATGATATATCCCACCAATATCTTCCAAACCTTGTTGGCTCACTGAAAGCTTCTCAAACATCCATTAAATTAGGTAAAGTATTACTACGTTTCCCTTGATATCAAGTTGTGACCTGATTTCTTAATTAAAATCCAAGTATTCTGAATAAGTTCACAAAGTATAAGCATACAATAGACTATTACAATTTATTGTTCCTTATTCATTAGTAACGTTTTAATTCATGTTGTTTGTAACACCCATGAAATTCTGGTAGACTCCAGTAATATGTGATACTTAAATTATTTATTCAGAATGTTCTTTTATTTTTGTGAGTATTGCTTTACTGAATTGGCAGCTATTCCACCATGGATGTTAAAAGGCACATATGTGCTATAATAATCCATCAAAGTAGTCATGAGTATTCCATCATTTGAAATTCATGTACTGTTAATTGAATATTTTTAGGCAGTTGCCATGCATGTTTTATACAAGTTCTGAACCTTATTTCCAGAGGTGGTAAGAGCTGATCTGCTCAGGCTGTCAGAAATTTCAACTTCAACTTCATCTCCAGAGTCTTCATTTGTAATTTTGTAGGGTTCAGGAAATCAATGAGTATACTTTAAAACTGAAATTGTAGCATATTCCATTTTATCTCCACATTCATTCATTCCCAAGCAGTATATTGAGAGCCTCTGTAGTATACCTGGTCAAAAGTATTTGGTCAGTTTACAAAATGTTAATAACAAAATTACAAAAAGTTAAATCATTTGAAATACTGTTTGCTGATTTAAAAACAACTAAAAAAAAAATGTTTATTACTACCCGTATTCATAGTATATTGGACATTGTAAAAGTATCATTTTCTTACTCTCATACATATTTTTAAATATGTCTTAGTGCAAAGAAAGGGAAGCAAATATTGTTACAGACAAAAAACAAATATTCATTATCATTATTTTACAGTTACTTTTGCACAAAATACTGGCTTGGTGCATTGAGAATGAGCACAAATTCATCATTGCCAAATGATAACACTAGATTATATACAGCTAAAATATGTGCAAATAACAAGAAAACAGAACATATAAAATACTTTTATCTTAATTTAATTGAACAGAATGCTATCAACAGCTCTATTTTCTCTGCAAAATTGAATGTAAGCAACATTTATGGATTATACACATAAGGAGGTTGGTATTAGGTGACATAATACTTCATTATCTGATTAATTTATAAGATCATATTTCAAGAGCATTCACTCTCATCTTCAGCCGGGAACCGACTAATGCTGGCAGTTGATTATGCGACCTCTGGTGATTACAGTATACAGCAAAACAGGAAGTCCATTAATGGGATTTCAAAATTCATAGCTATTCCCTGGGATTGTTGTTAGCTTTCAACAATTTGACTTCTATTTCGATGTCATGATTATAAGTTCTAAAATAATTTGCAACTGGTGATTTATCCACCTGTTTATATCTTACATTTATTAAGAGTTCTTTCAAAATGGATTATGTATCATGGATAAATCAGCAGTTATAGATTATTTTTGAATTTAAAATCATAACATTGCAAAAGCAACCAATCAGTTGAAAGCTAGCAACAATCTTAGGGAATTAGCAATATGGGAAAAAATTTTCATTTTAAGAATAAGCATTGTGTTATGAATTTTGACATACCACCACTGGACTGCCTGTTTTGCGGTATACTGAAATAAACAGAGGTCACATCACCTCCTTTCAATATTAAGTCGGTCCTCAGCTGAAGATGAGAGTGAATGCTCTTGAATCATGTTTTGATAAATTAACATTTTAGTGAAGTATATTGTCATCCAACACCAACTTCTTTATGTGTATAATCTATCAAATTCACTGTTTCTAACCTATATTAAATTTATAACATTTATGGACTATAAATTTCTTGTCCATTTCCAAAGATTTAAATGCTCTGTCCAGCTTTATCAATTGTGCTGTATTAATTAGTGACTAAGTGAGTCATAAATTTTGTTTATTAGACTACACATCATTCTTCATTACATTGATGTATTTATTTCAGTGAAAGAGAGAATGTTCACTAATGAGGATGAGGTAATACCAATATTTACTCTTACCACTATCTTTTTTTTTTTTAGATGTTCTTCAAAATGACTCTCTGGTATCCTATTCAAAATTACCACTGCCAAAATTATACGCTTATAATCCCCTGCATATTCTGATGTTGACAAATCCTTCTGAAAGAAGTAATAAAGTACAGTTTAAAATTTAATTTGCTGTTGATTGAGCATTATACATATATATTTTTGCATTTAGCTATGACAGGCTGACCTCTTATTATATTGACCATGTATTTTGTAATTAGCTATTAAATTATTTAGTAACTGCCTGTGGTGCGACAGGTGTAAAACTGGGCATTAACCACCATTAAAAAAAAAAAATATTTAGTAGAACCTCTTCATATACAAAAGCAAATGTTATTCTTATTAAGACCATATTTTGAATTTACTTATTGTCAATGTACTCATTACATAAATTTAGAAGTTTAGTTTAAGTTACAAAAGATGTATAAGGGTTCCAGCCAAAGTATTTTTTTCAATAGAGAACAAAATATTAATGTGATATACCTATTGTATTCAAAATAAAAAACTAGTAATGCTCATCAAACTATCTAAATTCTCACCCAATGACTAATTACTCTTCTCCCATAAACTATGATCAAAATAATTGTTTTATCATTTTGCTTTGTTTGGGGTTTTGTTTTTTGTTGTTTGTTTTTTCATTTCCAGTCATGATTCTAAATATCTTTCATTCATTTCTCTAAGTGTTTTTATTAATCACTTCCTTTCTTTTAATACACCATTCCCTTTCTTATTCAGGCTATTGTAAACTGTCACAGACAGCTTTATATATTGTAAATCTCAATATTTACGTCACCATTTTTCTTAACTTTAAGCTTTTTCATACTATCAAATTCAAATAAATGTGCATATCATCTTCAGATTCGCAGAAAATAGAGCACACATTTTGATTAAGTGATTTTCTATAAGCATTAATTCTCTGTACTGCAAGTCTAATCTATGAGCATCAATAACTATCCTTCATTGCGCTTATATATATCTGCATATTTTTCTCTTTGATAATTACCCTTTATCTTTTTATATATTATTCTAAACATTGAATTTGTATGTAAATGCATAAACAGTTTGCTTTTCCTTTTGATATGGAATTAAGTTAAGCATAATATTTCATGTATTAGGATCATTGTGTGATTGAGTCAAACTTAATACACTTTTGCTTAACTTTCTTGTTTAAATATGTGGGACCATGTTTCATGAACCCTTTGTTCTCATCTTCAGTTCCTAGTCCTATGAAGGGTTCATGAAACTGGTCCTACATATTTAAACATGTAAGTGGAGAAAAAGAGTGTTAGTTTGACTTAATTACACAAAGATTAACATCAGTTAATATATAATTAGCTTCCCTGTGCTAAGTTCCAATTAACATTTTTAAATAATATGTTTCATGTTCTTCTGTACTTGTATGTAAAATTTTATAGTACATATGATTGCATGTTTCTGAGTTGCTGCATATTTCATCATTATTCCTTTGAGAATATAATAGAGTATACATATTTTTAAATCTTTAATTTTATAATTAATATTTAATCATTTCAGTGACAAAATAATAAAATCCTTACTGTAGAGACACCCATAAGGAGCCTCTCCAATGCAGTTACAACAAAATTACATGATATTATTGGGTAATTTTGCATTCCGTTTTCCTTATCTATTTTGCATCACCATGCAGCTCAAAACTGGCGTGCTTATCTGTTCAATTTTCCATAAGGTATTATTCTGAGAGGTAAAGGTCATATTATTATGCCAAAGGAAAAGTTGTCTAGAAGTTTATATTTAAAACAGTGTTTTACAAAATGCATTTTCATATTTTACTATAGATAATAGTTATTTACTGTGTCATGTGCAATAAACAAGTTACAGTTGATAAAACATTTCAGTTAACTCGTACATTCCATATAAGCATAGAAAAAAATAGATTGAAACGAGCACTACTGACCCAAATTCCTTCAACTTCTTGAAAGAATTAATTTTGCATTGATTTATGTGAAGTTCTTACAGCCAGAAACATTCCATGGAATTCACTCATTAACCACAAGTTCTGCTGTTTCTTGGAAAAATAATGTAATAATGCCATTCCTGATGAATCTACCCTGAGAAAAAGTTATCTAGATGGCAGTTACTCATAGAAAGTCTAGAAATTTGGGATCATTTAAAGCACTCTCTTATATGGTATAGTAGATGAAACTACTGATTTATGTGGCAGTCATGTGGCAAATTTTCTTGTAATGAAACTATGTGAAGATGAGCCAGGAAAACTGTACTTGATTGTTCATATGGTATTAGAAAGAAAGAATAATAATCATTCTGCTATTGCTCACTTTGTGAATGATGCTCTGAAATTTCTGGGGCCAGTAGGAGGCAGTGAGCACATATTTCTGATTCTGCAACTTACATATTAAATGCTGCTTCAGCATTAAAAGTATTTTTTTCCCTACTCATTCATATAATGTGTATTGTGCGTGCACTTCAAATAGTAGAGGAAACCATAAAGGAATATTTTCCTGGTGTAAACAGTTTAATATCTATCACCAAGAATGTACTTGTTGAAGCCCCATCCAGCATTAATCCAGCTTACACAGAATAATTTCCAGACATCCCTTAACCCCAAGAGCCAGTATATACCCATTTGGGTAAATGGATTAAAGCTACTCTCCTCTATTCAGATAATTTCAATGCTGCTAAATGATTCGTTGGCATACTGAATCCAAATGATGCTTTGTCAATTCAAAGTTTTTAGAATATTTTTAATACTGGCTATATGCAAAGGAACTTGGTTTTAATCAAGGCACATTTTACAGTTATATCTGAAGCCACAAAATGCTCCAAAAATTTGTTCATACAGTAATTTATCAATTTTCATTAAAGTTCAGAATAAACTCGAGGGTGTTCTTTTGAAGTAAGCAGGAAAATTAAGCACTTGATTGTGCATTGTTTTAGATAGAAATCCTGACAAAGTTTTAGGTTATGTGGATAAATATCTTCAAGGCAAGTGCTTCCTGAAGAAATTTTTCCAGTTAGTAAGTGCTTTCAAATTTTGCCCAGTAATATCTGTAGATGTGGAAAGATCTTTCTCAGCATTCAAAATTATGTTAACAAATAAATGCCATAAACTTATACCTGAGCATTTGAAGAAAACATGTATTGTGTACTGCAAACCAAATTATAACTAGAATGATGTCAAAGGAAGAATGGACATTGTAAGCACCAAAAAATATAAGCATAAAGTTTATAATTTTAGTGAATGTTTAGTACATATTTTTTAAATTATAGAGCATGTTTTAAAGATTTTGAAAGCACAAATACATGCTTATTTTAACTGTTTTTAGTACAAACAAATCTGATGCCTTATAATTGCAAACGGAATATTATTTCTTATTTCTGATCATATAACCTGTTTATTCATATCCTCTGTTCTAGTCCTAATTAAAGACCAATAACCCCTTCTAAAATATAGTCTTTCCAGTTCTTGTTGTTATTTATTACTACCACTCCATCATGCTGTCCCTAAGTGTATTTCTTGAAATCTTAGACATTGTTTTAAAATGTGTTCTATTGGTAACTTTGCAATCTAAATCAATATTTAAAAAAGTTTCAAATGCCAAACCTCCTATGTCATTTTTCTTAATTCCTAATAATTCTTGTGCATAGAGTGATTTTGTAGCTATGCTTATAATTATTTTATACATTTTTAAACCCACATACATTTTCCTCGCTCCCATATCCAACCTCCATGTATATATATATATGCTGTGTGATAATCTTGATTTACTAATGCCACACATGTTCTCTCATACCATTGGACACCCAATATTTGATTCAAAAACCAACATGTGTTAACCAAATTCGCTACTATTTTCTCCATAGATAATCCTTTAAACAATAATCGTTAATCATTCTATTTCTTTATCCCCAATTTGCAATGGAGGATGCAGAAAATGGTCTGTAGGAATGTTCTGTAGATACACACAGGTAAGTGAAGCCACAAGAATATGAAGTTTAACTTGGCCATACAATATTTTAATTTAATCATTTTCTACTCTGAGACACAATAAAGTTTACCTTAGAAATACCATAAGGTTTGGTCTTGCACTTCTTACTGTCTGCAGACATCAGCATGCCTTGTTAAAGAAAACAAAGAACAAGTTATTTAATTTGAACTTGAAGTCCTAAATGGAACTTTCACAGTGAAGCAAATCATAGGATTTCATGGATTATATTTTGTAATATTTTGCAAACCATTTTCAGTATCCTAAGCTATCTGTTGACATTTAGCTCAGGATATGGATTATGGTCTGCAAAATATATTCTAAATATAAAAATGTTAGTGGAGCCAATAAGAGTGTGTAGTTTGATTCAGTCATATAATAAACTTAAGTTCTTTATATTTTAAATGTTGATATGTAGCTTTTGCATGATTAGCACATTGCTTGTAGAACACTATATATATATATATATTATAAAATAACATTTACATTTTTTAATATAATATACTATAATACACAGCATGTTTCTGAGCTGATGATTCAAATGTTCAGGGATGATGGAAAAGAGCAAATGTATTAATTTGAGACCAGAAGCCTTGATCCGTAAGCGGCATAGTCGAAAATTATAAGCTAACATTGTTGTGGGATACCATGTAACAGTGAAATGATAGAACCCTATGAATCGTTGTTTGTACGAAGTAATACATTGGTGTCTGTAGACGTGCGTCACGAGGAGTAGCACAGGAAACCCACTACTGCAGTGCAGATAGCGTGATGTGTATCGGACTTGGTCAGTCCGGAAATGAACATCTGTGTATGCGAGTTGAAGTGTACAGTCGATCAGCCTAGTTAAGCGGAGTATACGATTGCGGAATGCGCATACCTGCTTTTCGTACATGGACAAACCAATGGAAAGTAGGGAAAGTGACAGGTTTTTTTCGGCATAGGTACTCTTGTAAGAAACATACGACTCACACCATGTGTCCACGACTGTTCCAATGGTTGAGGGAAAGATGGCAAGTGGTACCACAATAAAGGTACAACGATAATGGGAAGAACGAAGTACTGTATGGGCTACCGCAATGGAAGAAAAAGCGCTTGATTGGAGCCTTCAATCAGCACTCGATCAGCTGCACGTGAGCAGGTGTCACGCACAATTCTGTGTGGAAAGTAATACACGAACAGTAGTACCTACAGGCCGTTGTTCTTCACAAAATGCATGCTTTGACTCCTGCTGACAGGAGGTCCTGTTTCGTGGCCAGCTCGTTCAACTGATCTGACCCCGCTTTATTTCTTCTTATAGGGTTATGTGAAAAATCTTGTGTACGAGTCACCAGACGAGCCTGAAGAGTATCTCCTAGCAAGACTTCTCGCTACCTGTGACATTGTTCGAACGATACCGGGTTGTTCCAATGGGTACACGGTACTTTGTACGACGCCATGCTTGCATCGAAGCAGGAGGACACCTCTTTGAACATATGTTGCGAATGTAGTACCTTATGAAAGTTGCACAGATAAATAAAGGCATTGTATCTGCACATAACGAATTTCGCTTATAGCTTTCGACACCACTGTTTCCGGGCCAGGATTCCTGAGCTCAAATTGATACATTTACCCTTCTCTATCATTCCTGGAAGTATCATCAGCTCAGAAAAAGTTCTTATAAAATATTTCTATTTTACTTATGAAGTATTAAACAATTCAATATGTTGTTTAAAACATACCCAAGTCCTGAATTCTGTGCTTCAAATGTTTAACTACCCATTTTATAAAATTAATAAATCTCAGCATTCTTATTTTTTATTGAAATATCTATTCACTGCTTTTCCCCCTAGTTTATCCCTTGAGAAAATGACATTCTTTTAGTTCATCCAAATAAAAAGACTGAAATCTTTACCCCTTGAGAAAATTCGGGTTATGCAATTGCTTCATCTTCTCCATATTTGAGACATTCAGGTGTAAATAATGAGAGAAGACATTCCTTCTTAAATTGAGGTTGTTGATAGCATGCAATGCTGCTAGCAAGTTGGGTGTGTATTTCAAATGGTTTGACAAAGCGACAATAAATCATAGAAATAATTAAGTTCAAAGTTATAGCATTTGCCGTCAGGCACGTATGTAGAAATTGGTTTCCGGACTGGTTCAGATAAACGAAAAAACACCCAATATTACTGTAAAACGCATTATCAAAATACGTGCATACTGCACAATAATTACTAATATTCTCCTAGGTATGCAAGACAAATGTATTAGTAACAATTAAAGAAGGTATTAATATGAAAACTAGCCATAAAGGTCTGTAAATTTATTCAAGTGAAGTGTGTTCACGAGGCTTGTAATCTGGTCCTCAAAATTCGGCTAAAAGTTCACAATATGATACTTTTTACGCCAAACTTGTAATGTTCTGCATTATTAAATTGATGCCCCTGCTTCTTATGCCCATTATGTTTAACACCTCGTTAGGATTGATATCGGGATCCCAATGTACAGACAATAAAGCTATATTACTTAAATGTCCATTATTGGTTCCATTTTTTAGGTAGGTCATGAGCCTTTTCATTGTTGAAAACGATTTTTCGGCAATGTCTGTTGAGACAGGGAGGATAACTAAGCGTTTTAAGGTGACCATGAGTTCTGCATGACATGCAGCCATAGAACTTAGGGCAACATTTTGTCTCACTTTTTTCTATGTGCTTTTCTATTTTTGACACCAAATCCCGTATTCTGCCTCTATTTCAGTATCACTGATATTACCAGCTGAATACAAAGAAAACCGCCACGGGTGGCCGAGGTCGTTAAGGCACGGACTCGTGAGCGGGAGGTCTGCGGTTCGAATCCCGCCAGGACCGTCCTCCCAGACTGGGGTTTTTTCCAGGTTTTCCTCAGTCTTCATAACTGGCAAATGCCGGGGAGGTACCTAAACTTAGGCCTGGAACGCTTCCTTCCTTAAAAAAAAAAAAATATCCTTTCCCAATTTATCATTTCATCTCATGTATCATCAGTGTCCACCGCCTGTGGTGCCTCAGTAGTGAAAACGGGCGTTAAACACTACTCAAAAAAAAAAAAAAAATACAAAGAAAGTTTATTTAATTTAACAGCTGCATTTTCTTCGACATTTATGGGCAACAAAATATCAAAAGCAGACAATCATCTTTATTCTGTTCAAAACGTGCTTTGAGATTATGAAATCAATTCATCAGTGCGTGGAATAAAGATACACATATTCTGAAGCACTCTTCTGCTATATCTGCTGGGCGATTGCCCCTCTTCGTCTGTTTTCCTACTAGTTTCTGAATTTGGATTTCAGAATCAAAAAGGATTTTTATTGTGTTCGAACACCGCTCAAAGATGTTGCTAAATTCTTCACCAGGATTCCTTCTCAAGGTTTCCAGCTGCTGTACAACATCACTGGCATGTTCCAAAGTGGACCTAAGATTGTGCTCAGGGTTTTGCAAATACATTGAAAGGCAAACCGTGAAAGACAGAAGCTTCTCGCATGTCAACAGCGAGATGAAAAACGAACACTTCTCTAAGGCTGACAGTAATTGTGTTGTAATCTTGGAAATGGATTTTTCACTCACTGAAAGAATCTGAAAGCTTTCAACAATTGGTTCCAGAAGCACAACAAAAACAATGACGGAATCATGCCTATGTACAGATCTTGTGTTGCAAAGACTATTTAGTTTCTACTATCTACTGAAAGGAGACACAAAACGCGGGTTCGAACCCGGCTAGGACCGATGGATTTTTTTCGGGCGTAAAAATCCTAAGTATGGCTTCCTTCGGAAGGGAAGTAAAGCCGTGGGTCCCGTGTCGTACATTTACGGCACGATAAAGAACCTCAAGCCTGAAAGAGAGGCCTCTGAGCAAAATTTGTCGGCCGTTTCACGCCCTGAGTTGAATGGGACGCTGATGACCTGAGATGTTAAAGAGCGTCCATAAATAAATCAATCAAAAAAAAAAAAAAAAAAATGAAAGGAGACAGCTCATTAATTCTGTTCTTTATAATGATGACGGTAGAAGGGTGATTAGGAAATAGATCGCATATGTCACTCATAGTTCCTAAACAATTACGCAAACGAGTTGTAGTTAGGGCAGAGAAGGAACTAAATTCAATCTGTGACTATTTCAATTAAAAATATAGCTTTTGGGTAGCTCTTTCACTTTAACTTGAACTCCATTAAATTTTCCAGCCATAGATGATGCACATCATACCCATTGCCCCACCAGGTTGCTCATGTCTAGACCTAAACTGACGCGCTCTCAGCAATGTTCTTACCGGTAAAAAAAGTCATATAGGCACGAAACCCAAATCTTCTCTCAAAAAATAGCAGAAATTGATATATAGTAAACAAACCGAGAACTGCTCCGTTCCTGAAATATCTAAAGTTTCATTTTCAATGATACTATAATATTTTGTCTCATTTACATTACTGATAAACTTTCATCGTTTTATTTCTCCACATATTCCCAGAACTCATTTTGAATTATAGGGATAATGTAAGATGCATTTTTTCGCATTAGTCACCTGTCAATCTAGGGTTTTGTCACCAGCAGCATGAGGAATATATAAGAGAGCCCGAAATTATTCGTCTTTCTTTTCAGGCTTTGACAATGCTAAGGGACCACTATCTGCTTCCCCTCTTAGAGGCAGTTCCTGTTGTCCACAAAATATAGTTTTTGTTGTTGGAGGAAGAGCTTCTTTATCTTCTTTAATTTCTTTTCGCCTCTGGTTATTGATCTGAAATGCAATATCTTCTTCTCGGCCATTATCTATTGAGAAAAACCGCCAAACTGTTTCTTTATGATAACCGGTTGCCTGAAACTTGTTAAATGCTTCTATAGCATCCTTCCATTAACAGAGTGTTTTTTTTTCACCAAACATTCCAAGTTGTGATAACCACCTTGACCTACGCCTTACTTACAAAAGAGTACGCAATAACGGCAGTAAGCAGCATCCTGTACTTTTGAATATGCTACCCATCCCCATCCAGCCACTAGTTTTGAAATGTCAGTCTCTTAGACCCATGCAAACGTACAGGAAACACGAATGATTCATCAGGCTTCAAATCCGTTGTAGGCATGTCATACCTAACATTTCTAGAAATGTTAACACTGTTACTTGTACCAACGGCCAATGTCACTGTCGGTACTAATCTGTGGGAAACTGCTCAATTCTTTTATTACCCGACTAACACGATACGTTTCAATATGAGCTTTGACCTATTCACCATCAAAATTAACTTCATTCAAAAACGCTAGTCTTTGACACTTTATTCTTTGGTTTGAGAAAACCTTGATGTTCATCTCCATATCTCCAAAAACCCTTTTTAAATTTGTCACAGCACAATAGCAACTTCAGAACAGTATAAATGTTTGCTTACTGGCATGCTTTTAAAATTTGAGCAGAAAAATCCCCAAATTGACTGCTCTGCCCTTCAGCAAGTAGTCGCCTGGTTAGGTGACCGACCCAGCACTAGCCCCTACTTCCTTTCAGTTTAAAGAATTGAATTTGGAATGACAGTGGGGTGTGTACAGTTGGGAGCAAAATAAAGGTTTGCAGTGACAGTTTCATTTAATTATTCCAGTGATTTACTAATAATTTTCTCTTAATTGTTTATTACTTGTTATTCCATTTATTTTGAGAAATAAAGTATTAAGAGTGGTTATTTTTGTTACTTAGGTGGGCCATATTGTATACAGTTCTCACCACTTGATCAAATGTTAGGAAAATCTAGGTCCAGACTTAATTTGACCATTTTCTTAATCATCTTCATCATCATTTGTCATGTTAATATGAATAAGTGAGAATCATTCTGTAGTTAGCACATGAGAAAAAAATTATTCAGTTTGGACAAAAAAAATGCTTGATTTAGAGACTTCACCTTTATATTAACTTGACCATAAAAATATAATTCAATTTTTATTTTAAAACTTTCTTTAAAAATCTACAGCACCTGATATTAAGAAACATCATACATAAGTCCTCATGCATCAAAAATCGGTCTAGTCTTTTCTAAATATGTATTAAATAGGTAGTTATATCTTAGAAAAGAATGATTTTTATTAATTTATATCTCAATTAGATAGCACGATAGTATATGCACAGTATGTAGTATTATGTACTGTTCTGTATTATTATTGCATTGCTGTGGCATGAACCATTAACAAAACCATAGTGCTCCTCATGGATTATCAATGTCAACTGAATATACCTCACCTTCCACATGTGACTTGGGTGCATGAAATGTTTGGAAATAAGGAATGTAAGAAAGTGAAGGCAGACAAATGTTGAACCAAAGTGATGACTCACTTTTGCTGCTCTTTTTTCTGCACAGCCTTTAAAACTGCATGACAGCAGACTGTGTTAAGATGCTAAGAAGGGAAGTTTGAATAAACATTTTCACTGTTTTTCGAACTATATTTGTTTTTTATTTATTTATTAAAATTCCAATACATTTGGGGGGTCAGAACCCCTCCTTAAATATGTCCTTGTGTACCGCCAATTTCATTTAAATAATGCTATCTACTTCAAAATGGCTGCCCAAAGGAAGTGGGTGTTTTTACACCTAGAATGAAATTATGCTGATATATTAAACCAATGCCTTCCTAGCAGTGAATATGAATTTGATGACTGAAGTAAGGGTCCAGACAATGTTCCTGGTTATGCCTGATAACTTATCTTTTGTATCAAACAGCGAATCTGAGGTAAGATGTATACACACCAAACCAGCATGTAAACAAAGTTATCTACTGTACATACCCAGTAAATAGAGAATGACGAATACTGGGGTCTGAGGTGATTGATTTTAAATATTTTATAATATATTATTGGTATTTTTAAAATTTCATATTAGTAGTTGGTTATTTATGAAATAGGATAATATGTAAATGAAATTCCATTAATGTTTATCAAAATAAAATTATTCTCTCATAGTATAAAACCACTAATAATACCATTAACAGCTAATGCTGTTCAAGGCCATTAAATGCCATGAGTCAAATGATATCTATATTATGTAAGCAGCTCAGAGGTGTATCATGCATCAGTGAATGAATGAATTGTGTTTAATGCCTGTTTTTGCTACAGAGGCACCACAGAGGATCATGCGCCACTGCTGAGAATATTCATCACAGCAGAATATGTGCCAAGTGAAGTATTTTCTGTAAAGGGTATTCTGGCAACAATAGACAGTCAAGTTACTTATTATTTCTCTTCCAAGGTAAGAATAGGCAGTGGAAAATAAAATATATTTCTAATAAGGGAATGATGGGTGTTATTTATATTATTATTTTTTCTAAGTCAAGGATTTATATTTGCATACAATATCTTTTCTTCTGGTGCAATTTTAGGATGTCAATTATTTTATTTATCTTTTATTACTAAGGTAGGCAGCAGAAAAATTAATGTTCTTAGAGGCAGTATTTGGCAGGTAAAGGTTTTATTTATTTGTTAATCTAAAGCAAAGATAGGCAGCCAAAACATAACTTCTCTTCAGGTAATAATAGGATTATATAATTATTTTGTCCTTTTTTTTTTTGCAGTTAAAGATGGGGGCCAAAATTTTTTATTTTATTTTATTATAATTTTTTCTAGCCAAGGCAACTATGGGCAGCCATTTTTTATTCTAAGGATAAGAATGACAGTGAATTTTTTTTCCCTCTAAAGCAATAATGGATCAGTACTGCTTTTTATAAGTCTAAGAAAACTCCTGAGTTAGATGGGCAGAGATATACTTTATTTGTTTTTTCCAAGACAAAGGCAGAGGCAGTAGGAAGAAAATGTTTTTTTTATTCTCCTAAGGCAATGATGTGCAGCCATTTATATAATTTTTTTTCCTAAGGCAAGGATAGGCAACTAAGGATTTTTATTTTGGTTCCGAGGCAATGATGGACAGCAAATGACTATATTTTGTTTTCTAAAACAAAGATAATAAACCAAAAAAATATTTTTCTCCTTAGGCAATGATTGGCAGTCAATTATTTTACTAATGCAAAGAATGGCAGTCAATTTTTCTTTTCTGAGGCCAAGATAAGTTGCTAAAATTTGATTTTTTCCTGAGACAATGATGGAAGCCAATTACTATTTTATTATAAAGCAATGGTACTCCACCCATTTTTTTCTCTTCAGATAATGCTTGGCAGCAAATTATTTCATTTCTTTTTTCTAAGACAAAGGTAGATAAGGGGATTTTTTTTCTTTGAGGTAATGATGGGCAGCCAGTTATATTGTTTTTTTTTTTTCTTCCCTTAAGCAAAGATAGGCGTTTTAATAATTCACTTTCTTTGAGAGGTATGCTAGGCAATCAAGGTGTTAAATTTTAATCTAATGCATGATAGGCAGCTGCAAATAATTTTGTTCTTCTGAGGGTGATGGGGCATCAAATCTTATATTTTTTTTTCTAAGGAAAATAATCATCCAAATTTTTCTCCCCTAAGGAAGTAACGCCTTGTTATAAGGCAAGAATAACCAACCAGCTTTTTCCATATTTTTTTCTTGTTTACTAAATGAATAATGATTTTTCATTTATTTTCAAGGCAAGTATAGGCAGTTGAAAAAATGTCTCCTGTGGCAATGATGGGCAGTCATTTATTTACTTTCTTTTTTTTCCTAACCACAAATAACTAGCAGAAAAATTTATTTTCTATTAAAGCAACAATGTGCATCCACTTATTTTACTTTTCTTACTAAGGCAATCATAGGTGAATTGTTTCATATTTTAGACAGCTAAAAATTTCTTGAGTTTAGAATGAGAAACTAATTATTTATTTTTAAGACAAGTGTAGGCATTAGATTTTTTTTCCTCTACTAGACAATAAAGTTATGGAAATTTTTTCTAAGGCAATGAGAGTCATCTAAAAAATTCTTTTTATCCTGAGGTAATAACGTGAAGCCAGTTATTTCTTTTCTTTTCTTTTTTTTCTAAATCAACATTAGTAAGTGAAACTTCTGAGGCAAAGATGGGCAGCCAATTGATTTATTATTCTTTTTAAGGGCTGGAATATACAGTTAATTTTTTTTCCTCCTGAGACATAGATAGACAGATGATTATTTCCTTTTTTCTAATGTCAGAATATGCTGCCAATTTTTATAACCCTCCTATTTTTTTCTAAGGCAAATATATTCTTCTGAAGCAATGATTGATGCCCTTATATATTTATTCCATTATAAAGGAATTAAAGGCAGGAATATTTTTGAATCTTCTTTTCTTCTTTTTTTTTCTTAGGTAAACATGGGCCACCATTTTTTTTCTAAGACAAGGATAATAGACTTTTTTTTTCTAAATTGGGGATAGGCACTTGAAATAGGAAAAAATTCTCAGGGAATGGTTGGCAGCCAATTATTTTATTTATTTGTTTTTCTAAATGAAACATATTCAGCAGAATATTTTTTTTTCCTAAGGCAATAATGGAGAGCCAAATATTTAATTATTTATTTCTAAGGAAAAGACAGGCAGCCAAATTTTCTTTCTCTTGAAGTCATGATTGCAGCCAATTGTCAATAATTTCTTTTTTTTTCTAAGACAGAAATAGGCAGCAGAAAAAAAAAATTATTTCTCTTGTGGCAATGATGCATGATAATTATATAATTACATAATATAAGTGAGCATTGAAAGTGTTTAGTTTTAGTCATTTTATGATTTTAATCACTTTTAACTTCACATTTGTAATTCTTTTACAATCTATGCCCTTGGTTATCATAAATTATGGTTAACTTTTCAGGATTTATTATAATGATCATAAATCTGTAGATCATAACTCTGTGCTATTTGTTTTTCTTACCCTGAAAGCCTGGCTGCAGGTCATTTTAAATTGGAAATTTACTAATTATTTTATTGCATGCTTTTGAAGGATAATATCTTTGTTAAAGTTGGTAAAGAATTATTTTCCGATGTAGGATGACCTTGAATGAGAGAAAATTTAGCATAGCTTATAGGTGCTAACATTGATAAATATATAAGTTATATGAGGTCACTAGAAATTCCTCTTACTAATTATGCACATATCAAAGACAGTGTCCGGTTTTTTTTTTTTTTTTGAGTAGTGTTTAACGCCCGTTTTCACTACTGAGGCACCACAGGCGGTGGACACTGATGATACATGAGATGAAATGATAAATTGGGAAAGGATATTTTTTTTTTTTTTTTTTAAGGAAGGAAGTGTTCCAGGCCTAAGTTTAGGTACCTCCCCGGCATTTGCCAGTTATGAAGACTGAGGAAAACCTGGAAAAAACCCCAGTCAGGGAGGACGGTCCTGGCGGGATTCGAACCGCAGACCTCCCGCTCACGAGTCCGTGCCTTAACGACCTCGGCCACCCGTGGCGGTACAGTGTTAGGTGATACTATAGTTCATTAACTTATTAACTTATGATAATATGCTGCAAGTACATTTGCTCTCATTTAACTAGTATTTAAAAAAAAAAAAAAAAAAAAAAAAAAACTGCCCCGTAAAATACCTATGTGTGTAAAAATTACAAACATAACAGTAGAAAAATTTGATGATTACAAAATTGTATATGGAACAAAACTTCAAGTTCAAAAGAATTATTCACCAGCAAATCTCTAGTTAGGCTATGTGTAATATGCTCTCTCCATTTCTTGCTAATTTATTTATTAGTACAGTAGAAACCCACATTACCAACACTTTTCCATTTTGCTTTAAATCATATTTTAGTTTGGTGGATGACCAAATTTTTAATAGTATCCGTAACAAACAGAGGGTGCCCTAAAATTACAAAATATCAAATATCATAGTATTAAATTAACTATAGGAGGGGAAGAAGAAGGTTTGTTGCCCTTTTAAGACCTGAGAATCTATTGAAGAAGGAATATAATTTGGTTTGGTATATATATATGTAATCACAATAAAGGGTAATAGTTTCAAGCTTACACCACATCAACATGTCATTATAAATTGCCTTGCCCATGGATTCCTAAACATCCCATTCAACAAGAAAGAATACACATCAGGATACAAGTACATCATCAAGACTTCCTTCAACATGGATTTAACAGTTCAATGATATAACATAAGATCAGATATTTAAAAAGAATTAAAAATATTAAAAACACCACCACTCTCTCCATGATAAAGAAAGACGTAAATTTTAAAAAATTCACATACCATGCATTTGCAAACTGGGCTTTTATGAAATTTTTTAAAAAAATTGATAATATTTTGGTGGCAGAAAGATAAATTTTAAAATCTGAATCTTTTTAACAGCACCATAAAAGATGTATTCTGTCCAAAAGAAATGCAGAAGGGTATCACATAGATTTTCTTTTATAAACACATACACAAACTTATGCATATATATATATGCAGAACAATAACAAATTTGGATACTTTAATGAAAGAATAGTTTAGAAATATAGATATAAAAAGTGGCAGTTGCAGATCATTTTTTAACTACAATCATTACTTCAGGTAACACACCAAATGGTTTAATCTACTAACAATCCCAGGGAATTAACAATATGGGAAAATATTTTCATTTTAAAAATTGAGCATCATGTTATGATTTTTGACATCCCACTATTGGACTTAATGTTTCAATGTGTATTGGATCCACTGGAGGTCACATCATTTAACCTGCCAGTATTAATCAATACCCAACAGAAGATGAGAGAGAATATTCTTGAAACATGTTCTGATAAATTAATCATTTACTGAAGTATAATTCATCTAATATTGACCTCCTTATGTGTATAATCAATCACCTTAATTACTTTTAACTTCTATTAAAATTACCATTCTTGTTAAGTGTTCAATGGATTAATCGAGTTGGATATGCTAATAATTTTAAAACCTAAAACATATATTACATTTAAATGACTGATGCTATTGCGGTTTATGAATAGCTAAAGTTAAGAACATAGTCCATTTTATATTTGAAAATAATACACATTTGTTAGGATTTATATTTGAAAAATAATCAATCAAATTCTGAATTATTGTTTAGAACCAATTCTAGAGTGTGTAAACTATGATCATATATGGCAAGTGTAGCACTATCTGCATTAAATATTGGTTCATAACTAAGTTATTTGACCTTTAAATTTTGTGTAAATTGAGAAGGAACAGTAGCAGCTGATAAGATAGACACTGGAGGAGCACCAGGTTTAATTTTTTGGGGGGTTGATGCAACTATTCATTTTATTACTATCTATAGATGGGAATTGTTTCCTGTATCACATATTTCATTTCATTAAGTCATAGCTAAGTCCTTGGAAACCCAATTTATATTACCCTTGCATTATTTAACTTCATTTCAACATGACCAAAGCTTAGTTAAGCCTTAAAAAACTCAGGAAAGTAAATAGATACATAAATTTATTCAATAATCCTTTCCATAAACATGGAATAATGTTAGCAGCAAAAAAGCATTTATAATATCTAGAATTTATTAGTTTGCACAGTAAAATATACAATACCAACAAAACAGAAATCAGAGGTTGATTAAATCGAATGGGCAGATTGTGATTAGAGGTGCATGGTAAAAAGGAAGAGAAATTTGGGGAAAAGAACATTTTAGGAATATTCATTTAAAGCAGCTTGTAAATCAGCAGTAGTAGCTCATTTTTTGATCAAAACTCATGAATTTAAACCAGAGATTAAGCTGCTTGAAACAACTTCACAAACCATTGCACCTTAGAAAATAATTTCATCTTAAAAATTAATAGACACATAATAAATTTAGATTTTCATCCTTTGATGAACTCTACTAGAACAAACAGGTACCACCACAGGAGCATCCTCGTATCCAGCCACCATTTCAATTAGCATTAACAGCAGTTGATAGGAGCAATAGCTTGTGAAACATATCCTAGAGTAAAGTAAGTGAAGTTAGTGTAAACATGTTGAATACAATAATGTAGGATATATTATAACTCAATTGTCTACAGCTTCTTAAGTACAAAGTATTTAATTGGTTATTGCCATTACTAAGTACTTTTTTTTGTAAATCTATTTGATTCTTCAGCATCAGCTTAAATGTTTTTCAATATTTTGTTAATCTATTATCCATTAATTTTCTAGTATTAATACATTGCTGGTAAAATGGAATTAGGTGTGTAAATATTAGGGATCAGGAATGGGTGCACTTAAAATGCAGTTTTTAGTAATTAACAACTGAGGGAGGACTAATTCTCTGAAAACTATTATTTATACATTATCAATACCAGGTAATTTTTCCAATTTGAAAGATTGTACAGTTTTTATATTTTCCTACAAGTTTGTTGCAACACGTTAAAATGTGTACAAATTTTACTCATAGCACAGAGTTGTTCTTGGTTCCCAAAGTGTTTGTATTGCTAGTATTACTAAATTGAATGTACACCAAGTGCTCATGCTGAATAGTAGCTATGTCCTGTGGGTTATTTATATTTCTGTTTACATTTCTAATAAGAATATAATGGGTATGTGAGTGTCATTGATTTAGTACTGTTTCCAATTCCAATTATTAATTTCTAACTAAATTCTTAATAATTTTGTTCACAGTGCAGTGTATAGGTTCTTAAAGAGATTCAATTTATTCTTATAGTTTTTATTGATATTATATGAGGCCAGTGGACTGGTAATGACTAAGTAGTTCCTAATTTTATGATTTTGGAAATTATCCAATATATTTCCATTGTATATAAATCTAGACATTCCTCTATTTTGTAAGTTGTTGGTACACATTAATGCAGTATTTTGAAATTGGTAAAAATAATGCAATTATTCCTTATTAGCACTTGCGTCTATTTAATACTCTTAGGCTCCACTTACTAGTGCTAATAAAGAATAATTAATTGCTTCAGTGTATTAGTTCTGACAAAAAATTAATTTTATATTTAAAGTACTGTAAATATATTTTCTGGATCTATTTTCTTTTAATCCTGCTGCAATGCCATATGAATATAGTGCATCAGAATATTGCCTGACATACTATAGCTGGTACAAAATAGGCAGATCCATATTTAAAATACATTTATATACTTATTCAATACTAAGCAAAATGCAAAAGAAATAAATGTGTGTAGGTTCTGGCCTTAGCCACATCTCCTATAGACTGTAATATTTAATAGAGCTATGTAATTATTAAGTTAATAAGCAGTGAACTATAAATTCACTACTAGTCTTCCATTTTTTACTGGCCAGTATTCCTGTCTTCAGATGGCCAGAAGGCCAAAACACTGTTCATTCTTCAATAAAGGAAGCTGCACCTATGGCAGTCCAGGGGCAAATCTCCCCCAAAACTTCTCCTATTCTCATATGCTAAAATATAAATAATTATATTCGTTATATACATTACTAACTCTACTTACTATCAAACTGCAGGATATCTTAGAAATATTCAGAGGTGACATTGTTGTCAAAATATATTTTGCCCAGGTTCTTTATTCCATTAGGTTTGTGTTGACTCTCCATGAGATCGAAATCACCACCAAAGAACAAGATGATTTAATAAGCTTGAACTCAATTTTAATAATATTTCTCCTCTTTTGGCATAAATGTGCTTTCCCTCCAACATTTGTCATTTATATTATTCAATTATCACACTAAATACTGCTTCAAATGAAAATTTGATAACTGAGACAGCATGTATATAAAAATGGATATAAAGGCCATGTTATATTTTGATTCTTTAATAGAGCTTTCTGTTCTTGTTTGACAGGATATTGGTGTATAATGATATATTATACACTCAGTATGCCAAATTTAATTAGTAAGATCATCTTTTAATTGCGGTGGGTTGATGTAATTGCAATTATGCTGCATTATTATTAGCTTGTTAAGAATACTCATGGGGCTTTTAAGACATTTTGCAAAAGAAATAGCTATAGCTATACAGGGTAGTCAGATAAATAAAATTCTATTAACTTGGTGCTAAAATATGTTGTTCATTGTTGTGATTATGTTATCAATAGCAGCTTTAGACTTATTGGTAATTGTAGTTGGTTTGGAAACAACATAATTTAGATTAAATTCACCTGCAAAATTTAAGACATTTAACCTGCAATTGTCATCTAAAAAAATTAATATTATAAACACCTATATTAATTGCATTTGTTGCAGGTTTAGCAAATGCTTTATTTCATAGGAAACATATTCTTTTAAATAAAACACCAATAATTTTGTGGGAGGTATATCTAGCATTTCTCAATAATCTATTAATTTGACAATCAATGTTTCAACTGAAAATGTTAAAGAATATAGTAAGTGGGCAATGCTTTAAAGATGTTCAATATTTGAAAATATTGCCTGATTAAGCAAACTAACAAATCTGGGGTTAGAAGAATTAACATATCCCTATATGTATGTGATATTTATAACCATCATTTATAGGCTGATATTAAGTTATTTATGTCTTGTTTAAATATGAAGGATTACAAATAATATTTATTATATAATTTCAGGTTGGATATAAAGATATTAAAAATTTAGTTCCAAGCCAGTAGTGTAGTGAATGAGATTTAAAAATTAATTGAGAATGATAAAAAAGTATGATTTTTAAGAAAGGTAACAAGTTCAAAATAAGATGAGAAATGGTACATTGATATTACTGAATTTTCAGTCATGAATAGATGTGTATATCTGCAGGTGAGGCTGAAAGCTGATGAAACATGGAGCAACCAGATAAATAATATATTGCCAAATGTAAATTAAGTGATTAAAGATAATGAAAACATGTTATTATAAAACATTATACATGTGAGTAAGTTTTAATGAATGAGATTAGGCAATGTTTAAGATAAATTGATGTATAGTGAGGAAGTGTTCATGGTTAGAAAATAAATGGAAAATTATTTACATGTTTCTTAGAGAACTTTGTAAAATTGATCTTGGGGCTGCCAAGAGCCTCAGCAAATATATTAGCATTATTTGAGCTTGGAGAAATAGGGTGTAAAGCTAAAGTGACCAAACTAGGATTAAGATTAAAATGTAAACTGGAACTTGCACAGTGAAGCCAATCATATAATTGATATTAATGTATGATTTAGTCACTCCTAATGCTTTACTTACTTGTAATAATATATAGAACTGGTTTTGAGAACATTTTGTTCTCATCATCAGCCAGGCTAAAATTCAAATTTTGCATAATTTGTGTTGGAAATGCATAACGCCGCCAGAGCAGAATACCCATTCCAACAGCTAAATGAATTAGCCGACAGGTGAATTTTAGCCTGGCTGATGGTGAGAACAAAATGCTCCCAAAACTGGTTCTATATATTATGACAAGTAAGAGAAGCATTAAGATTGTGTAGTTCAATTAAATCATACGATAATATCAATTATAGGATTAAGATATTTCCTTAGGGAAATATTCATAAGCAATATCCACCAGCTCAAGAATGGATGAAATGGTAATAGGTGATTTGCAAAGATGGGAAAAATTTAGCAGAAATTGGAATTGGAATGTTTTGGAATGGGAACCTTGAAATAAGAAAATAAAAATTTTGGAGAAGAATGTAGATACAATTGGAGGATACTGAAAAGCAAGATTTATATTCTAGCTTATCAGGCAATCATTCATTAAAGTTTTTAACTATATTTCAATATAGAAAAAATATATTTACATATATGACAGATTAGGAAGAGAAGGAGGGACTGGGAGCTACAAAATTAAGGGGGCTTAGGCAGCATTCGGACAAAGAATGAGTTCATTTTTTGTACTAACTTACAGGCAACATTTCACCTAAATCTAGAATGTAACAAAACTTACTTGCAGGAGAGATATTAAAAGTTTAAAAATGAAGAATTTGCCAATAGACTTTATAACAAAATAGACATATTTATTACAGAGATGGAAAAGTATGTAGGAAAGGGTAGAGTGAAATGATTAGAATTGTGAGAAGAAATTGAGAATGGGAGCAGTAAAGGAAGAGAGATAATATATTTAATTGAATCAAATATCTAAACATAGGGTAGCATATGTATAATAAAATTAATTTGATTAATTTGGATTTTGTTAGTAGAGTAGTAAATATAAGTATTTATTAATAAATCTTTGGTTGCATCAAATCCTATTCCAATTGAATATTCCAGTTGGCAAAGCATGGTGAGCCTAATACTGGGGTCCGAGGGAAT
Source organism: Metallyticus violacea (assembly GCA_030762175.1). Taxonomy (NCBI): domain Eukaryota; kingdom Metazoa; phylum Arthropoda; class Insecta; order Mantodea; family Metallyticidae; genus Metallyticus; species Metallyticus violacea. Next base: position 190,671,708 of record CM060846.1, read on the forward strand.
TGATTTCAAAATTTTTATAATACATCATTTGCAATTTTAAAAAAATTAATGATAGTAGTTTGCTATTTATAAAATAAGACCAATATGTAAATTAAATTCTATTAATGTTTATCAAAATAAAATTATTCATTCATATTATAAAATTGCTAATAATACCATTAACAGCACATGCTGTTCAAAGATCATTAAATGCCATGAATCAAATGATGTTTGCATTATGTAAGCTACTGCATGGTGTATCATGCATCACTGAGGAGAATATCCATCATAGCAGAATATGTGCAGGTGAAGATTTATCTATAAAGGGAATTCAGGTAAAAATAGAGAGTCAAATTAATTATTATTTCTTTTCCATAGAAAGCATAGGCAATGGAAAATAAACTATTTTTTTACTAAGGCAATGGTGGGGTATCCTTTATATTATTATTCTTTCTAAGTCAAAGATTTACATAAGCAAACAATTTCATTTTTTCTGAAGCACTTTAAGCCAGCCAATTATTTTGTTTATCCTTTTTACTTAGGTAGGCAACAAAAAAATTCTCTTTAGGCTGTATTTGACAAGCAAAGGTTTTATTTATTTGTTAATCTAAAGCAAAGATAAAGTCTCCTCAGATAATAATAGGAACACAATTTTTGGGAGGCCAATATTTTTTATTTTACTATGTATATTTTTTTCAGCTAAGGCAACTATGGACTGCCAATTTTTATTCTAAGATTAAGATAGACAGTGAAAAACTTTTTTCTTCCAAAGTATTAAAGGACAGAATTTTATTTTAAGACTAAGAAAACTTCTGAGTTAATGATGGATAGAAATGTACTTTATTTGTTTTTCCCAAAACATGGAGAGGTAGCTGCAAGAAAAATGTTTTTTCCTAAGGCCATGATGGGCAGCTATATATATATATACATACACATTTTTTTCCCTAAGGCAAGGAGTGTTAACTAAGGATTTTTTTTTTTGGTTTTTGTTTTGTTTTTCTTTGAGGCATTGATAAATTTTTTTCTAATGAAAAGGTAGTCAGCCAAAAAAAAAAAGTTTACTCCTTAGGCAATGATTGGCAGTCAATTATTTTTTAAATGCAAAGAATGGCACTCTATTTTCTCTTCTGAACTAATGATAGGCAGCTCAAAATTTTTTGTTCATCTTAAACAATGATGGTAGTCAATTCTATTTTTATTCTGAAGCTTTGGTACTCAGTATATTTTATTTTTTCTCTACATATAATGATGGATAGCAAATTATTTCATTTCTTTTTCTAAGACAATGATAGGAAAATGGATTTTTTTTAAGGTAATGATTGGCTCCCAAATATATTGTTTTTTTTTTTTCCTTCCCATAAGCAAGGCAGCAAAAAATTCACTTTCTTCATGGAGTAATGCTAGGCATCCAATGTTTTAAATTTTATTCTAATGTAAGACAGACAGCTGAAAATAATTTTTTCCCTTCAGGGGCCTTCAAATTAAATATATTTTTTTTCCTAAGGAAAAGATATGCATCCGATTTTTTTCCTTTCCCAAGGAATTATCGCATTGTGTTAAGGCAACTGTAAGCACCCAGTTTTTTTTGTTTGTTTACTAAATCAATGATGGTGAGCCATATTTTTCATTTATTTCAAAGGCAAGTATAGGCAGCCGAAATAATGTCTCCTGAGGTAATAATGGGCTGCCATTTATTTATTAATTTATTTATTTATTAATTAATTCATTTTTTATTTCCAAACCATCGATAGCTAGCAGCAAAAATTATTTTATATTTGAGCAACGCTGTGCATCCACTAATTTTATTTTCTCTAATAAGGCAGTGATAGGCAGTCTAAAAATTCTTTCTCTTGTGGCAATGATGGACAGCCTACAAAGATATTATTTCTTATTCATAATAATGATAGAGAGCCAAAAATAGCTTTTGAGATTATAATAAGGAGCCAATTATTAAATTTTAAGGCAAGTGTTTTTTGCCTAAGACAATAATTTGTTTCAAAATGTTTTTGTAAGGCAATGATACTGTTTAAAAATTGCTTTTCTCCTGATGTAATGAGTCAAGAGAGTTATTTATTGTTTTCTTTTTTCTAAATCAACATATACTATTGAAACATCTGAGGCAATAATGGGCTGCCAATTGCTTTAATTTTTTTTTTTCAAAGGCAAAAATATACAGCCGAATTTTTTCTTCCAGAGACATAGATGGGCAGTCAATTATTTCTTTTTCCTAAGGGCAGGATAAATAGCAGATTTTTCCCCCTTTATGTTTTTTGCTTCTTTTTTCGTTTGTTTTGTTCTTAGGGTAAGTATAGGCAGAGGATAAAAATTTATGTTCTTCTGAAGCAATGATTGGCGGTTTAATATTTTAATTCTTTTATAAGGCAAATACTGGTAGGAGGCATTTCTTCTTCTTCTTCTTCTCCTTCTCCTTCGTCTTCGTCTTCTTCTTCTTCTTCTTCTTCTTCTTCATCTTCATCTTCTTCTTAGGCAATTATGGGTCACTAATTTTTGTTTTAAGACAAGGTTAAGCAGGCCATTTTTTTTTGAGGCAATGATGTGCAGCAAATCATTTGTTTTTCTAAACTGGCAAATAGGAAAAAATTCTGATTAGTCTATGATGGGCAGCCAATTATTTTATTTATTTGTTTTTCTAAATTAAATATAGTCAGCAGAATATTTTTTTTCTCCTAAGCCAATGATGGGCAACCAAATATTAATTATTTTTTCTAAGGAAAATCATAAGTAGTTATATTTTTTCTCTGGAACAATGAAATGCAGCCAATTGTCGTTTGTTTGTTGTTGTTTTTCTGTGAGTCAAAAATAGGTAGCAGAAAACTAAGTGTATTTCTCTTGCTGCAATAATGCCAGAAAATTATATTTATTTCCTGAAGCAAGGATAGGAAGTCAATGAAAAGAAATCTCCATGAGTCAATATTGGGAATACAAAAGGATTTTTTTAAAAATAAAACTGGCAACGGAATATTATTATATAGTTTTTATTCTCCTGAGGGAGCTATAGGCTTTCAATTATTTTATTTCTCTTCTAAAGCTACAAATATTTATAAGAAAATGTCTTTTTCTCCTGATGGAATAATGGGCAGCAAACTATATTCTTCATTTAAGGCAAGGGTAGGCAGCAGAGAGAAAAAACAATTCCTAAGGGAATAATTGATAGTCAAATATTTTATTGCTTTTCAAAGGCATTTATAGGCAGCTGAAAAAAAAAATATCCTGAGGCAATGTTAGCCAGCCATTTATTAATTTTTTTTAAAGGTGAACATAGGCAGCCCAAAATTATTGTATTTTTGGAGGCCATGATGGGCATTCAATCATTCCATTATTTAACTAAGTCAAAGATATGCAAACAATTATGTATATTTTTTTTTCTCCTCAGGTAAAAATGGGCAAAATATTCTTTTCTAAGGCAAAGATAGGCAGCCAAGAAAATCGTTTTCTCCTAAAGCAATTATTGTCAGTCAAAATTTTGTTCTTTTTTTAAGGCAGTTATATGCAGCTGTAAAAGTGTCTTTCCTGTTACAATTATGAGAAGAAATTAGTTTTATTAATTTTTTTCTTGTGTAAGAATAAGCAGACAATTTTTTTTTCTGAGGTGGGGTAAGTAGATAAATTTGAATTTTCTTTCCTCATAAGGCAATGATGACCAGACAATTATTTATTTATTATTGCGTGAGTCAAATGAAAACAGCCAAAAATTCCAAGGCAATGATGGGCAACCAAATATTTAATAATTTATTTCTAAGGTAAATATATCGAGTCAAAAACAAACTTTTCTCCTTTGACAATGATGGGCAGATAATAACTGAATCGGTTATTTCAAAAACTCATGTGCCACAAAAGTAAATTTTGGAGGAGAAGGAATAAACCTCCCACAGTATAAAAATGTGATTATTTATTCACATTTCAGTTCCTGTGATTATATATGTATAAAGTAATATGCCGCAGTATATGTTTCCGTTTTAAAATTTATTGTTAATATAAAAGTAAATATTAAAATTACAGACTCAAGCCGATTTTACAATGAACAGTGTACATAACAAATAAATGAGAGCTATGGATTGAGAAACATGTTTTCACTATATAAATAATTTAATGTGCCAGAATACCGAGTCACATAACACTGTCAATATTTTATGCTCATTTTGATCAATATTCTTAAGCATGATATTGAAAACACTGCACAATAAACAACGTTGGACTTCTTACCTTATGCTTTGATTGATTTACGGACGCTATTTAACATCTCACGTCATCAGCGCCCCATTTAAAGCAGGGCGTTAAACGGCGGATAAATTTTGCTCAGAGACCTCTTCTTTCATGATTGAGGTTCTTTCTCGTGCAGTAAATCTACTACATAGGAACAATGGTTTTACTTTCCTTCTGAAGGAAACCATACATAACATTTTTACGCCCGAAAAAACCCATCGACCATCACCCAAATTGAACCGGTTATCAATGGGTTTACGAAGCAAGTATGGTTACCATTAGACAACCCGGACCGATGCGTTAGTCTTCGTGATTGTAAACTTCATTTGTTCCTCCCTCGCTTGACCATTCTTGTAGTTGATGGTAAAATTTCAGACGCTCAGGTGGAATATACTTTCTCACTTTCACTGTATCTTCTAGTTTTTTATCATTGATAGACATTCGTTTTTCAGAATAAGCTAGCAGTGGGAAGGACATACTTCTTGTTTAAGCTGAGATGGAGATGAATGTTTCCGTGAAACTGCTGTGCTCTCATATTCCCAGGCTAATGTACGTGATATACAAAAGTCATCCATTTAGAGGGGGAAAAAGAAGATTTGTGTCCCCTCAAAAATTTTCCAGTGCTTGTTGAGACAGGGCTTTTTAAAATAGTAAGGACACCGGTGCTTGACATATTGGGACATCATTAGTGGTTTCGAATGAGAATTTGGTCGATGCTTTTTATTCATAATGACATACTCTTCAGAGACATATACTCACGAGAGTAGTGTATGTATCACATGACCTTGAGGTTAAAAGTCATGGTCAGTCCGTGACCTTAAGGTTATCGCATGGCAATGAACTCGAGGTTATCGACTGACCGCGATAGTATGGAAGACGTTGCGCGACCCTGGCGCCGTGGACTTCTTCGAACTTTGCCGCCGACCTCGGAGGAAATGTTTTATTGAAGTTGTTACATACATTTTAATTTGAATGCACAATACACGAACAAAATGGTTACATACATATTTAATTATACATTACTGCACTAGCTTGAATACACTAATGCACGAACATAGTGATTACATACCTATTTATTTATACATTACTATACTATTTTTTTTTGGTTAAAAAGTACATGAAAACTACAATATTGAAGTATAATTATTTTTAAACATATACTACACCATTTTTGTTTTGTTTTATATGAACCTAAACTATTATATCCATTAAATTACAAGATAGAAGTATAGCTATGTTATAAAAATATACTTATCTACATCATTTTATATGAACATTAAACTATATGATTGGAGTTAATTGTTCTTAAAATATACATATTTGACCATCAGTAAATATAAACTACACCATTTTTTTTATATTGGTGTATTTACTACACCATTTCATATGAACTTGAAACTATATGATTGGAGTTAAATCTTTTTGAAAATATATATCTTTCTCCAGTAATAACTTTAAAATACACAATTTTTTTAAATTGGAGTATAGTTTAAAAAAACAAATACACGTACTTTTTAAATTTTACACCATTACCTTTTAACAAATACTGTTAGTATTTCAGTCAATATTTGACTATGTGTATTTTAATTTCCGTGGTTACGATTTGACCTGCACCCTCTTGGGATTTGGATTGTCCTCAGCGCCACCTGTTTTTGAGCCTTCGTCGTCCTCGAACACCCGCTATTTCAGCGGGAGCGTTCTGCACGCGTAGACTAGAAAAGGTTCCTCTTCTTCTTCATTTTTTTCGCGCACGTGCAAGACGCGGGCCATGGCGTTTGCATTTGCGTTCGTGCACTGCAGGACGTTGACGCAACCGCGTCTGGAGACGCACTGATCGAGAAAAGGACCCTCCCTCTCCCATATGGAGACGGTGAAACTGACATCGCTTTTGCTGTGGGAATTCATCAGCGTCGTCCTAAAGTCGACGTGCAGTACTGCTGGTTTAGAAGACCTGTTGTCGCATCTCTTGAGGTTTATGTATACATATTTATCTTGAAAGTCTCGAGGAACGATCTTCGTGGAAACGATCTGGAAGGGACAGTCGGCCATGCCGCCACAAACTCTAACTTTATCCAGGGGTCGTTCCCTACATCGATCGGCCCCGTGACGAGGTCGCGTTGGACGACGGAGAAGAAGAAGAAGAACAAGAAGAAGAAGAAGAAGAAGAAGAAGAAGAAGAAGAAGAAGGTGTTTTCCAGCAGGTGTCCTCTGCATCGCTGTAGGGATATTGAGCGTTTCTCCGGTAGCACTTACCGCAAAGGCACTGAGGTAGCTTGCGCCTGCATCGGGGATGTGGGCACATCATCGGGATGATGACGGTGAGGCGCATACTGCGCGCGCTGGAAGGAAAACACGCGCCTTCTGTTACCGTTCTACAAAGGTTCCTGGCCACCGTACGAAATTAAAAATTTATCCACGTTGATGGCGTCGAACACCTCCGGAGCCGGTCGTCGAATCTCGTCGGCAGAAATAGTCGATTTTCACCACCGACCTTTTTCCAAACCTCGTTTGGACTGACTTAATTTCCTCGATGGGATAGCCTTTGCCTATTTCGACATCGCTCACCTTGATGGGTGCTGAATATCTTCCCACCCCTATAGCGTTTAGGCTTTCCAGCACCTCGTCGTTGCCGGCCACTCTACTACTACTACTACTACTACTACTGCTGCTGCTGCCACCGCCACCGCCGCCGCCACCACCACCACTGTCCGTGTTGCCTTCCATGGTTCATAACAGACTGCTTATATGTGCGTTACTCCTGCTTTTTAATACGCTCTCTCGACTTGATATAACCGTAAACAAGTGATATTACATAATGGTAAGTTCAGAGTTTCGTTTAATCATAAGACGATTCTGTAAAAAATTATCAAATTGCGTCAGCGTTTTAGATAACGAGTCTTATTCTTGAACAACGTTTGTTATTGCGCAATTTGCTTTTCCTGTAATACATTTACAAGACGATTGTGCAAAAGATAACAAATTTCGTAATAATCCTGAGGCGTGGCACACGTAATGTGTATGGTGTACGTCGAATATGACCTATTTTTTTCTTAGGATTTTCAGACTATTCTTTAGGTAAGTATGCAGTAATGAGATTTTTCACTTCGCTACATTCCTTGCTTTGATGACAAAAAATATCATAAGCAAGAGGAAATAGGTTAATCCAGGTTTCCCATTCTCCTTGCATATAAGATACAATGATAGAGGTATTTTCTTGATGGTGTTTAAGAATAATATTAGGAATTCCAAAAATTATTTGACATCTAGTTCTAACTCCGCGTTGAATTTTACGTTCCATTTTACGTTTTTTTTCTGCTTAATTATTGCTATTTACTTTTAGTGCCGAATTAATATTGATATTGCAAGTTATAAAGTTTTTCCAGTCCTGTAAATTGTGTAGGTGAATACCGTGGTGTTTACCGAATATACCTATGGGGATACAGAGTTCGCAAGGCGCTTCTGAAGAAAGCGTCACGTCACAGCATTGTTCAAATAAAACTCTTTGATACTGATAGCGAATATTGGGTATAGTTTGAATTCCTCGACCTCGGTGGATTTAATTTTTTTTCTAAAAACAAAAACAAAAAAAAAATGTTATATTAAAAATAACCACCCCATGTGCTCGTTTTTAACTACGTTGTTATTTCTACACGATGCTTGTACTTATGTCACGTGTTCCGTAATTACGATGATGTTGGTGTGAAGATGACTGGGCTTATATACTCAATGGAGTGCATTCTAAAACCGTTTAATAATGTCTGAGTGCATTTGTGGTAATGTGAAACAAGGACGGTAAAAATAACCTTTTTAATATTTACCTTTTATCGGTTTACAGGACAGAAATCCATTACTACATATGGCTTTACAAAAGCATGTATTTTTTTTAATGAGACTGTCATTATACTTTAAATCAGATATTTTAAATATGGAATAATATGTGTCTTCAGGTAAATTACAACAACGATGCACCATGTAAGAAATTACGCAATGAGAATAGGTAGAACTATCTGAATTCTGTAATCTGCGACGGTTATAGTTCCAACTTTTACCCCAGTCATTATTTAAAAAGCGTAAGAACAAAGGTGAAAGTGGAGGTAAACCAAAACTATCAAAATGTTTTCCCACTTTTGATTTCAATGTGAAAATGCCACTCCAACGTTCATCCAGTTTATAGATGGGGTCCGTGTTTGCAACTAAAATAATGAGCAAAGTGAAGGTATGTAATCGTAACAGAATTTGGTCGCAGGCAAATACTCCATAAAATGTTGCCGAGCGCAGTAATTATTTGCTAAAAATCTACATATTTATTTGGTGTTCATGATACAAGCACTGATATTTTTGGACCAATTTCTAATTTACGACGAATTTTGAAGATACCAGCATACATATAGGTTCCGTAAGTGCTTTTTAAACACTACATTAACGATAATGTTTCTGTTATAGAATTGCGTTCGTTTTTGCTTTGGGGCTTTGTAGATGAGTGGCTCGTTAGCTGAACGTTTACGTAAGCACGATGTTTGAGTGTTTAACAGCTGTTGAATCTCGCAATTCGTATTTTATATTAACAAATTTTTATTTTGGTCGAGATCTGGTATAGCCGTAAGGAACTGTGTCATATTCCGAAAATCTCTTGCGTTTATTAATTACCATACGAAACGTTTTGGCCGACGGTTCCGTAACGAGTGTCCAAAGAGGTTTTCTAGCAATTCTAATATCGTACAGTTTTATATCCATGTCGTTATTTTTTAAATTCATATCGCGCATTATTTGTACATTTATATATTTTAAATTATTTGAATGCATAGTAATAGCTTTAATTTTACAGATTTTGTTTGATTTCGTTATTTCCATAGTTAACGGTAAACCCGTAACTCTTAGGACTGGTACATACAAATTGATTGATATACGCGCCTTCACCGTAATTTTCTAACTCGTTTGTCATGCAGTCTAAAAATAGAACCAGTCAGCGGTATCCAAAGCCCTGGTTTACAAACAGCAATTACCGAATCGATGTCAAAGTATAACACGCGCTCGCCTAGTTTTTTCAAGTAAGAGTAAAGCTCTAGATGGGCATAACTTGTAGTGTATGCTGCATTTATGACGTTAGAGTAAGGGTTTAATTTAGGACTTTCTTTTACATATTTCCATACCAAGTAAATTATATTTCAAGTAACTGGTAGGTACGTCTCCACTTGTATGCCTGGATAACTCAAACGTTTTACAAGCTGTGAATATTTTTTTTTGATTGATTTATTTATGGACGCTCTTTAACATCTCAGGTCATCAGCGTCTCATTCAACTCAGGGCGTGAAACGGCCGACAAATTTTGCTCAGAGGCCTCTCTTTCAGGCTTGAGGTTCTTTTTCGTGCCGTAAATGTACGACACGGGACCCACGGCTTTACTTCCTTTCCAAAGGAAGCCATACTTTAGGGTTTTTACGCCCGAAAAAAATCCATTGGTCCTGGCCTGGTTCGAACCCACGATCTTGGGTTTAGGAGGCAAGTATGGTAGCCACTACACCACCAGGACCGATGGCTGTGAATATTCGTCAATTAACTCGCAGGTTGGGTAAATTATCTCTTTGCCCGTATTTAGCCCAAAAAGTATTTAGCATTAGTTTTGAAATCTCCCGTCTTACGGGATTGTAGGCGATTGCATTAGAATTAAGTTTAATTCTTTCCTTTATTGGAAAACTTCTAACATATTCCTTTTTATCTATATCGGTAGTGCATCGCGTTGGTCAGCCGGAGGCTTCTGTTTTAATTTTTAAAAATTGATTCACGTACTCTTCAAAAAGCCCTTTTTCCCCATTATCGGCATGGTAGCGTAGCATTCCGTATTCCTAAATTTCGTGTGTTTTCGATATAACATAACCTTTCTCAAGAGGTAATTAACTTTATCCAACACCCAAGTCCCTAAGAAACTTCTTTCATCATTATCATGATTGCACTCGTTATTTTGGTTTTCTAACAACGCGCACGATTGACATAAAGGAAACATTAGTTTGCCGTTCACGCGCACGGGTAACACTGGGTGATATAGAAAGATTAAAATATTAGTGGTAATATTGAACATTTTATTAAGTCAGTTTTCATGCAATCTAAATTTGGAAACGTATTTTGTTTGGAATAATTTTTCAGGTGATCGACAGGATAAGATTTTGTTTTATTTATGTATGGATGAAGACTACACACGTGATAGTAAAGTTTTTTTTTTTCATTCTCTTTTGTTTCGTACATTAATTTAACACAATTTGTACAACCGCCGTAAAAGGCGTTTCTAGATTCGAGAGGTTCTAAAAGAATGAGAGATTGAGCAAATTATGCAGGTTGGCCGTCATTTTTCCGTATTACATTAAATTCACACTCGCATATCTCAATCACTTCATAACCTGCTACCTTTATCGCTTTGGTTATTCTTGTGGTTCATCCTTTGGTTGTCTGTACCGTGCAAGATAAAAGTTCTATTAACATAGCAAAGTTGACACCCATGATAAAACATCCATTAAAGTAGCATACATACTTTGTATTACATGCTTTATCTTCTCTATATCCGAACCTTATAACTTATAATTTTAACTTACCGGCCATTAAGAGCATGGTGCATAGACATATCTTGCTCCTTTTCTATCCAGCTTAGCCAAATAAGATCCAAGAGTGGCATGCTTATCGACAAGCCTATATCCTCCATGCGGTATTATTGAAATAGTATTTTCTAGCATAAAGCGTTTTCTGTACACATTCATGCAAGGATAGCTTTGGTTACACACTCTCTAAAAGGATCAATCCAATTTTCTACAAAAAAAAAAAAAACTGCTTTCGGAATTTTGATACGCCCAAACATAAAACTAGCACATTCGTTTTACAGCATTAAACAATTTTTTCTTTTGCATGTCAAACACTTAATTAGAAGAAAGCTTTTTGTAATGCCACCTTTCAAAACATTTTCGTTCTCTACCGACATTTTTTCATCACAATAATACTTTATTTCAGGCATTTGTCCCACGTAGTTTGTATTATCTACCGTGTTAAACAACTTTACTATTCCTCCAAATCAATGTTTTTGAAAACTTATAAACTGCAAATGGTATGAAAATTAAAAATATCCCGGAAGTCAGAGTTCTATGCTTTAGTCTATAAAATTTTGGCCGGTTCATTATGAGTTTCGGTTTCCATCCCAGAGTACCCACCATGTATTTTAGTAGAATATGACCACCATAAGGCTTTAAATTACTTGCAATTACGATAATGGTCTTTATATTCGAGCGCAGTTTATTAATATATTGAAACAATTCGCAAACATGTTCATTTTTAAACACCCGTTCTTTTACACCACATTTACTACACGCTTGCCTCTTTTCACAAATATCCATACAGCTATTGCACGCTTGATAAAGTACGCACAGGTTTGGTTCATGTTTTGTTGTCAGGTTCTGTGAACCGTAAGGCTTTTCTTGTGTACATTCAAAATCTACAAAAAAAAAAAAGGCGAAATGCTTTGCTCAGTTGTGGCTTTTTATATGGTCTCTCAAAGCAAAAATTACTTATTTTGACATAGTTAATACACATGGTTTTTGCGCAAACGTGTTGTTTCTTTTTGCACCTTAGATTATGCATTTTATTACATTTAATGGACACCTTTCCCACAGCTAAATTCCGCGGGGAAAAAGTCTTTTTTAAGATGATTATTTTAACAAATCTGCCCTTTAAACTAGCGGTTACATTTAACGCAAGGAATGTACGTGTCAAAGACGTTACGCATGAAAGGTAACATTTTAGGCATTCTAAATTGCAGTGATGTATTTTTTTTTATATAACAGAATGGTTGCATTGTCTTCAATAATATGCAAATTTAATGCTCTATGTAAATCGACAATCCCGTTATAGTGAATGTTATAATAAATAAAATCAATATATTTATAGTTAAAAGATCCTAATTTATATAAGATTCTGTTTCCTCATAATCGTTGAATATGGTAAAAAGAGTAAGCTCTTAACGCCTTCTGAAAAACTTTAGCAGCCTCTATAGTAAATGGTGCGGTCGAATTTACGCCCTGTCTTATGAATTGGCATAAATAAGTGGCTTTTTGTCTTTGAGCTGTTTCCCACTTCTTTATCGAATTGTAATTAGTATCGTTTACTAATTTTTCCATAGACACGGCTATCCTCCTAGTAAACATAAAGATTTTACGTTTTTATAACAATAATACCCTTGGTTTTATTACATAGCTCGCATTCGTAAAAGCATTCTTATTCAATAATTTTTGTATATACACAAGTACATTTTAGCATACCGGAAAAAAAAATGATAACTCTACATTACTGCTTCAGCAGAATTTAAAATTGCTTCCCTGTTAATTTGATCAAACCGGCTGACGCTAGTGTGAAAGCCTCTTTCGGGATGCTGCAAGAAATGGACATGAAAAAATAACTTGGTTCTTGATATAGTAACGGTTCATTAGCAAAATCTACAAACTGTGTAATAAACCAATGTATCCATTCCATGGAATCAATATCATTTTCGTCTTCAGGCACAGAGTCTACGACCCAATAGTTTCAGAATATCTGGAATAAAATCTATTTAGTGTTCTTAAATGGTACTGCAATATTGTAAAGTTCATTCTTTAAAATACTCACCAAGAATCCAAGACAGGAATGTATGCTTACTGTAGCATCATCGTTAAAATGCAAGCCCTTTTTATTTGTCTCAACGTGGCTGCTGTAACTATACTAAAAACACTTGACCGTGAATTGCGCACTGCAGGATATGCTGTTGCTATGCACATATCCGTGACTGTTACGTCATTGTTCATGGCCGTGTACTGTGCACTGCAAGATTTAGTCCACTTTTCCGTTGCCATGCACATACACGTGGCTATTACATCATTGTTTTTTTTTTTTGTCCTCTCGCGATTAATTTTTCCAATTCGTCTGCTGGCATCGCATCGGGCACCAGGGTCTCCATCGCTGCAGCCATCGCGCTGCGCAGGTTTAAGAGCGCTCGTTGGAGAATCTTCCATGGAACCTGGGACGGGACAGCCAGCGGCAGAACCACGGGTAATGGCGGTTGAACCTCGAGCAACAACGGCAGCAACAGGCAACATCCCTTGCCATTATATTTTGGGCAAACGATTGCTTACCTCCTATTTCCTTGGTACGTTTCCCCTTACTATAATTGAATTAAACAATTCTATGAGTAACTTAACTCTACTTACATCATTACACCTTTCTTTGATAAATTCTGGTGGGGTACCATCTATTACTAATGCTTCATTTTTTCTCAATTTCACTTGTTTAATTTCTTCTTCATTCCTCACTTCACTGCTTCACTTCTAGCCTTGGTGTTGATTTAATACCACTATGCTCACCAAATAAGGGTTCTAAAATAGTTAATCAATTCTTCTGGATTACGCACTCATCAAATGTTGATTTTAACACTTTCATCACTTAATATCCCAATTAAATTCTCATTTTTCCTTCTTCATTCATGTTTCTTGCTAACAGTAAATTGTAATTTTTTTCCCACATAAATACTCTTGCTGTGACTCCTAGTCCCCTGCACTTCATTTTATCTGCATTTATTTCAATACTGTTTTTGTTTATATTCTTGTTGTACCACTCATTGTCTGTTTCAATGTTGCTATCTCTATTTCACTTTTCTTTAACTACAGTTTATTCCATGTTGGCATATTTGGTCATACTTGATTCTAAATTCAGTTTAAGTTTATTTCTCTGCTCCTCCTTCCATTTAAGTCTAATGCATTGCCTAGTAAAATTTTTACCTTCCCCTAAATATTCAGTGCTTACTTCGATTATATTTTTATATCCATCACAAGTGGCAAATAACCCCTATTTGAGTTAAAAATATTTTAAAATTAATCAAAATATACTCCATGTTAACTGGCAATAGTATATAATCAATAACACTTTGGTCATTTTTACTAACAAAAATGAATTCCTCTGATATGTCACCACCATGTTTACCATTCAAAATGTCTAGTGCATTCACTTCACAAAATTCAGTAAAATTTTCATTAGCTTTATCAATGATCTTATCTTTTCTATGTCTGACATTGTGTTTTTTAATAATTATTTCATTACCATATAACCAGGCAGAGAAATTTCCTTTGCTGATTGACAACTTCAGCATCAACTGCCAAGTCATAATGTTGCAATCCTCTTGAATGAGAACATCAGCATGCATGCATGGTCTCCCCACCTACAGCAAATCTTGGAGCCTTGTCAAACCTTCTTCTGATGGCCTCCCCCTCCATTTTTTTGGATTAGTTTTTAACGCCCGTTTTTATTACTGAGGCACCACAGGCGGTGGACACTGGTGATACATGAGATGAAATTATGTATTGGGAAAGGATTTTTTTTTAAGGAAGAAAATATACCAGGCCTAAGTTTAGGGTACCTCTTTGGCATACCCTCACCCTCTGTGCCCAGCGACCAACTGTATTTCTGTCCATTGCATGTACTCCATAGACTTCACACAAACATTTGTGAATATTCCCCACAGTTTCTTTCTGTGCAGTGAAAAATTCAATGATGATGCACTGCTTGTAATCTACATCACTTACCGACGCTATTTTGAAACATTGCTGCAACTGCGGTATCTGTTGGATGAAACATAATTTTTGCACATGCACTCTAGAAACTTAAAATAATTCATACCCAACATTTTGCATTCCCAACATTGTTGTTGGCTGAGAAAAAAAAAAATGTGTTGCAATACTTTCTGGGCAACTGTTATGGTTTTTTAAAATATAAAAATTGTTAAATTCAAGATTAATTTCTTGCATGAACTAATACAGTGAAGCAATTAATTAATCTTTATTAGCACTTGAGTCATTTAATCCAGAAAATACTCAGAGAATTTGGGATTGCTTTGTCCCTAGTGAACAAATTGAGCCTAAATAACCTGCTCAACTTTGGAAATAATGATAGAATATCTACCTGATGAGAAGAAGTCAGGAATATATAAAATCAACAGTTTGGTGTATAACAAAGTGCATTGGCAAAACAAAAAGAAGCATTGGAATTAGGCTCAAGGAATACTGGAGAAACATCAGGTACAATTAGATAGATAAATCAGCCAATGTGCATCACTTTTGGAGAGATAAACATGATATAGAAATGGAAGTCAAATTTTTGAAATTCGTAGATAGACCTTTGGAGCTGAGAATAAGGAAAATATTTTTACAAAAAATATGAAAATATGGTTATGAACTTTGAGATCCTGACAAGAAAAATTAATTCAAATTCATAAAATGACCATGAGAGCAACTCCAAATCCATCTAACCAACAATGAATCCAGCAGTCAATTCACAGCTGAAGATGTGGCCAAAGCCTGTGAAACATGTTCTGTATAATTCAATGGTAAATAGAACATAAGAGTATTAAATTGACTCAAATGCTAACAAAGAATAAAAACTATACTAATCACATGCTATTTGCATTCCATGCATTTAGGAAATATATTATTGTACATTGTAATACCTGTACTCATGATGTAAAAGAATATCCAGTATAACTCAGATTTCTATAAATTAATGCATTAATCATAATGATATTTTATAGCAAAAGCTAAATGTATGTTCCTTTCTTCCTTTTAATAATCATTAATCCTGATCTACCTACTTTCGAAGCAGGGTGTACTGCCTTCAACTGTACAGCATATTTGTTTACAGAGAACAATGCAGGTTCACAGATTCCCTTGGTGCATTCTTAACTGGATGTATGCTTACTAAAACCTCTGTGCCTGCTCATAACATATCATTCCAAAATTCTACATTGCCCTCACCTACTCTGGTGATAAAATCTCCCATTATTATAACCTCTGTATTCAAATACTGCTCTCCTAAAATCTCTATATCCCTTTCCAATTGATTAATCAGGTTAGGATTACTCCTAAACATATAACCTTTTCATACATCTGTTTATCATCCATTATAATTCACAGAGTGTATTTATCCTAGACCATGTTTCTCATTACTTTTCTTAATGATTTCCTAACAAAAAAGCCCAAGCCTCCAGAGGTTCTTCCCTTCTTTGCCATGATTTCTCCTTTTATTATAGCATATGTGAAGTCATCCTCCTCTACATTCTCTTCCATTAACCATGTTTCTTTAACCCAAAATAAACTATCTTTGCTAGTAATTGTTTCAACTTCCCCATATACATTTTATTTCTTAAACCCTCACAGTTCCAGAGCCCTAACCTCCTTAATTTCTCCATACTACATTGCAATTCCTTTTCCTCTTTGAACTCTTTATTACTTTCTTGTTGTGTAAATCAATTCCCTTTCTTTAAGATACCACTTTATCTTTATCCAACACAAGTATGCTGCCATATGGAGGTGATGTGATGCTGTCCTTTTCTGTAATGTCATTGCTGCTCTCTGATCTTCTTCCCTCTCTCCATCAGTCCACTTGCTAGTCATATTTCCTCACTCCTTGGTGATACTACTTTCTTTATTCCTGTCTCTCCCATGTCACTCCTTTGTGACATACATGCTATGCCATCTTCCAACCTGTCTGATGTAATCTCCTCTCCACCACATTCTTTTAACATACATAGGATGCAACAGCTTAACATCTCCAACAAATCTTAGATCTCCTTTCGTACTTCCTGTTGGGGTTATTTCCATCCTCTGGCTATTGATGCATCAAGCTGATTAATATCCTTTTAATTCAGTCTTATGTTCCTTATTTCACTTTCCTGTGTAGCTGTGTAATGCTATAGATAAACTAAAAGTTGCTTCAACTGTCCAGCTTAAATTTCTGAACTCTTGGTGGTATTTCCTTTATTGTCACATGCAACAGATGCTGTTCTTTGTATTTCAAAGAATTAGTTTGAAATGTATTATATATCACTTAAAACTATAAAAGGTTGTACTTTTTGACATTCATCCAAGACTAATAATTTCATGCACAAAGCAATTTATAATCAAATATTTACGATTTGTTTCCATAACTTCATAATTTTAGTTTTCAACAGAAATTTTGATTGTGATGATGATGATGATGATGATGATGATGATGATGATGATAACAGCTTTCTAATTCCAAGAATTTTACAAATAAGCTCCAAATAATGAATGAGTCTCAAAAATTAAAAAAAAGGCTTAATATTAAATTTTAATTCATATATCATTTTAAGCTACAAAGATGCAATTTACAATATTTTATATAAATTCAATTAGAATACTACATATATTATAAAGAAAGATTAAAATAATAAAACATTGAATAACATTAAGCACCATAGTTTTATAAAGTACTCTCAAATATGAATCATAAGATATTAAATTATGGGCATGAGGGCTCTCATGATAATATTAATAAATCTGATAGGAACAGATTTGACATTGCCATTAACAAAAGAATATTTCTAAAGTTTATACCAAAACTTGATAAAGGTTATCAGATATTTTTACTATCTTAATACCCAGAAACATTAATAGCTCATATTTAATAACCAGAAAAAACATTTTATTACTTTTAATATTCATGATTTGATTCTGTATATGGCAATTACATATTCATTCCATAATAGTGATGTTACATTGTGATTAATGAAGCAATGAATCTCCATTTCTTTGTATATATAAATTTTTCTTTGATAGCAAGACTGCATTAACCTTAGTGGTATATTTATAGATCTTCTGTGGACAATTAATGCAAATGCAGAGATTTTGTAATGAACAGATAACTGTACACATAGCTATTGTAAATATATAAAGTATACCACTATGAAGGAAAACGTGTTTAAATACACTTTTCACTCTTTCCCTGCATTGTGCATGATTAGATGCACAATAAATAACTTAATCAACAATGTACCCCAAAAAGAAAACAAATCATATTACTCAAGAGAATATTATGTACATTTATTCAGAAATATTACTCTAGTGCTTAGAAAAAGTGTAAAGTGCTTTGGTTTTTCTAGAAAGTCTACTGTTCAATGAAGAATGAACGTTTTGGTAAATGGTTATTTGACATACAATTAAATAGTACAATTGATCAGTTCCAAAAATTATAAAAATCATTGGTCTTTATCTTATACTAATACTCATTTATTATTAGTTAAATATAAAATCATTCAATGTACTAAAGGTGTAAAATGTATATACACACATATAACAATACAATAAATACAATCTATCTACTGTAAGCTTAAATTAAAACTGCAGAAATAGTAGTGCTGCAGTATGCTTGCAATTGTGTACATGGCAGGTTATCTAAGGAGACATTTAGTTTCCATGGATATAGGACTATCATCTTGTGAATGTAGACTTAAGTCACGGTGCTCTTGAGGTGTTGTCAGCCACCACAGACCATTTGGAGGCTGCAAAAATGTAAAGAAAAAATGCTGTATTTGTTTTTTGATACTTTGACTCATTATTTTAGTATTTTGTTTTGTTTGTACTTTCTTATTACAACCTATAAATAAGGGCAGTTTTTGACCTAAGCTGAGTGATTGATATTACCTTTATCTTTTGGGTTGTATGTGCTGTATATTATATAATTAGAGCACTTGAAACCGCCTGTGGTGCCTCAGTAGTGAAAACGGGCGTTAAACACTACTCAAAAAAAAAAAAAAGAGCACTTGAATTTCTGCTTTGAGAAATTGTAATACTTTAACATATGATTACCAGCACACCTTGGGTAGGTGTCTATCCCTGAGCAGTCTTGGGCTCAATGGTTGAAAGGACTACAATGAAAATATATGTTTACTATTATACAATCATCAGTTAGTGTCTGTCTGTCTTCCTGTATGTGTTTTTTTTTTCAAATGCCTACTTGCTTGCCAGATCAGAGCATTAGAGCTGCACACATGGGCAACAGTAGGTAGTAGCATAGCCCATTGTAACATATGTACTGATAAATAGGCATACTACATTATGCTGATCAATGATGAAAATGAGATGAGATAATAAGCAATGCTGAGTAGCAGAGAAAACTGAAGGACTCGGAGAAAACCTACCCATGTGTCATTTTATCTATCATAAATCCAAATTTATGGACACTGAGATTAAACCTTGGCCAATTTAGTGGTAAGCAAGCAATCTAATCACTCACACAGTATTACCACACTTTTGAAATAATAAAAACCTGCTAATAATAAAACTAAAAAGTTTAGAATGGCTCTGAAATATGTGTAGTGTCAATGAGGTCTGCAAGTTGTGAATAATAATATTTTATGATGATGATTATAATTATGTGATGATGATACATTTATTGCCAGCCAAGAAAAAGTACAATATTAATGTAAAATATTATTACTAAGGGGCCTCCATCTATCTGGCTCAAGCCATTTTAGGTATAACCCCTCGCATTTAAATAAGTTTGCATACAATAATTCATTTTATATTATCCCATATATTTAAATTCTAATATAACTAAACAAAATACAAAATTTCCATCTTGTTTACTTCAGTCCCCAATACATTAGCAGCAACAAGTGGAATTCCAGGATACCAAGTTGTGACCATTCCCAGATCTAACATTGCTAGTACTAATTGTATTAAAGCACAGCAACATGTGCTTTTAATTTGCCCAGTAATATTTACTCTAGGCCATTAAATCTCTAAACAATGCATTATAAATAATAAGTATATTACAAAACACACTACCAAATTCTTAAACATACTTTCCTAGACTACTGTTTCTTTAAATATTGTACTTACAAAGCTGTTGACAATGGAGTGGCAATATAACCTCAACTTAGGTATTCATTTTTTACACTAAACTCCATTCACTTACACAAAAGTAAGCCGTGTTTCAAGAGAATCTCTCCCATCTTCAGTTGCTCACTGAACCGCCGTTACTGGAAACTTTTCGAGTAACGGCGGTTCAGTGAGCAACTGAAGATGGGAGAGATTCTCCCGAAACTCGTCTTACTTTTGTGTAAGTGAATGGAGTTTAGTGTAAAAAATGAATACCTAAGTTGAGGTATTACTGTTTCTTTCTTCTCTTAACAGTCCATTTCCATTTATTTTTTACTTTCTCTAAAAATTTCCCTACCTCCTTACAATTTTTTCTCTTATTTTGTTTACATTACTTTTTCCCCTAATTTTTAGCCTTATACTTTCTTTTCTCCATGTCTAAGTTTGCTTACATTAAAATATTATGTGTTCTACATCTTCTTCACCCCCACATAATAATGGCCACTCACCTTGTGGATATCCATTTCTTTGACCTTATAAATTATATAATTATGCAGCTATCTTCAACATAGGATTTTATAGAGATGGATATATGTGTCATAGCAACTGCTAATATTTTGAACTTCTGAAGCATAAGAGGGGTCGTGCACATTTCCTATAAGAACTGATTTCAGCAATATTAAGGGCTCTAGCTACTACAGAGCCTTTGTGTGGATGCGTGGTTGGCTTAAGGGGGATTTGCTTGGCACTGGGAAGCATGCTTTTTGCCAGCAGAGTCTGACATTCACAGATCCTGAAATTCAAGTGTATAGATTTCTCATTCAAATTGTAACTACAACTTATCCATGTCACAGAATATGTTGGAAATGCTGTCCTTATGTGACAACTCTTCTCTAACACCTTTTAAGAAAATTTGCATTAACACTCAATAATTCTTTTTCTAAAATTCAGCAATTTCTCTTCCTACAGGCCCTATAATTCTGTAGGCATTGACAGCACATAAAACACATTTTTTTTATTATACAATGGTATTTCCTGTATAAGATCAGGGTTTTCTGTACCCCAGTAATCTATTGTTTTGTGTCGTTACATGACTATGCATATATAACCATGCTTCATCCATAAAAAATTTAATGGAGTCAATAGAGCAATCATTAACATTATCCAAAACCCAAATGCAGAAATTAACTTTACACATTATTGCATGGGTGTAATTCCTGAATTATAGTTATAGGGTTTTAATTTTAAAAGTTTATTGGCATTCCAAGCCAAGTTTTGCAAATTCCTGATTCCTGTGCAAGTTTTTTTCAGAAATTTCTTTGAACTTCATTCTAGCTTTTCTCTGATGTAATTAAGTAAAAACTCTGAAAAAATTGATGTTTTACTTTCAGTTTCTTATCAAGAACAGATCCAGTTTCCCCAAATCTAATCACAAGGTTATGAATCATTTTCTGTGAGGCACACAAACATTAGGAAATCTGTCTATACATCACCATCTCACTTCTTACAGACTTTGGAATGGGAATGATACATAGGAATGATACATGAAGATATGTGTGCTAAAGTAGACAGATTTTTGGCACTATAACAGCACTAAAACTCTTATAACACTGAAACACGTGGTCTCACAACGTTCTACTTCTGTACAGCACTACCTTCATATCAAATGATTAGCAGGCATATAGAGATGAGGAAAAGTGGAGGGAATAATATGACTGTCTAGAAATAGGACAGGCCAATCCCCATTAAGTCACCCAGTGTCCAAACGACGGCTCTGTATATGATCATCTGCTTCTTTTTTGGCAGTATCTTTCTAATGCCTAATTTTCTTGCCTATTTCTGCCATTTTTTGTGCCTAAACATCCACAGCAGAGAAAATTAAATTTTAAGATGATGAAATTATCTCAGGTGCAAATTTGGGCCAAATGCTGGCAAAGTCTGTGTTTAAGTAGGGGTTTCATTGAAAGTTTTAAAAAATATTTTGACTATCTTCCTCTGTAATTGCATTTTTAACAGTATTTTTAACATTGGCTTAAAATGATTGCTTAACAGTACCTAAATTTTGTTTTAATTTTTCTACAACTTATTGCAACAATTTCAATATTACTTCAATTTGGAATCTAACACTGTGAAGCATGCATCTATTGTGAGTCTAACTATTTAATAACACTCTTCCTGTCTTCACTTACTGGAGATTTAATTAGTGTAATTTTATATGTACAAGTTTGTATTTTACACAATTTGATTCAGATGGAATGCTAATTCAGGAACAACATCCAGTGTTTTGAGTCAGCTATATCTGAAATGTGACAGAACATTGACAGATATACATTTCATGAAGTAATTTGCACCTATGCTCCTAGAATTTGGTGCAAACACAAATGGGACTGACACAGGTGACTGAGGTTGTTAAGACATTGGCTTATGGGTACAAGATCTGCCTTAGATTCCTGCATTGAGGTTGATTGAGGTTTTTATCTGGATTTCCTTGATCCTCATAAATGGCAAATGCTGTGGAGGTTCCGTAAACTTAGGCCTAGAATACTTTCTACCTTTAATAAAAATAGAAATCCTTTCCCAGTTTATCATTTCATCTCATGTATCATCACCAGTTCCCACTGCCTGTAATGCCTTAGCAGTAAAACAAACATTAAACACTATTATAAAAACATGTTCAGATGTAAATCTGATAACAAACACAATGTGATATTTCTATTAACCAGTTCAGTGCTCCCAGCCATCATATATATTTGAAGATTTTGCAATACTTAATGCTAAAAATTTTACTTTTTTCAGAATTAACATACAAACTAACTTGATTAGAATTTATTTTCAAGCTCTAGCTCATTTGTTTTCAAAGAAATGTTGACAAGTGATGATATTCCATAATTTATCAAAATTTATCAAAAATATACCAGAAACATGTTCTCAGTGTATGCAGTTTGATTTTATTCACTCAATATTCATTTAAAGATTGTTTTGTACAACGTAGAAAACCCTGAAAATAGTGAAAATCTCTCCAGTAAACAATGACTGAGCAAGAGTGGTGTTTCAGTTCATTAAAAAGAATTTTAATCTCATTGTTAATAATGGAGTGAATTCTATCTGAATAGTTGAAATAATACATTTTAGCTTTTATTGATAAATTTTCCAATATAACTAGCTTTTATACAAGTAAATATTAATAATGGTAAATCCAATATTATACATCTATTTTGTATACCTTATTGTTTGTAGATTAGCGATAATTTTTGTTACAGTTCTAGTGGCATTTTACAATCATGAATTTTACATAAATTGACAGTCAAAACATTTGCTTAATATGTTATGTAATATGAGACTAGAAAATATTATTATTTTTTGATCTGATTCAATCAACTGTAAAGTTCACAAGACACTATTGCTCCTTTCATTTGTTTTGCATAGGCTATCCACCAACATGTCTTTGGAAAGACTTTTTCATTTTATGGAAGATTTAAATTCTATTTCCAAAAGACAATTTCCCCATAATGATTGTCCTTTGCCAACATTTCTATTCATACAGAACTTTTTTCCAAAATGTAATAATGCTCCACTTTTACAAGACTTAAAAGTATGTACTATAGCTGTAAGAACTTCACCTCTCTTCTAAGTAGTGACCACCATTTGATGCTTATGTGCTAAAACAGATACTTTATATAAGTGTATTAAAAATTAAGTAAAGTGATAGGTTATCAGTTACCTGACTTATTTCTAGGATATGAGCTCTTTTCTAGTAACAAACAAATGCTGGCCAATATTCCTATTGTTGATAATGATTTTGCATTTAGTTGTGGAAGACATTTATCTTTTCCCACCAGAAATTATAAGGAGCTTAAAAACAATTACTTAATGAACTAAAAATCTTAAAATAAATGCCTTGTTTGTGTTTTCAGCAGTTTCTTTATTTTTTTTTGTAAACATTTACTTTTCCCACCAACTACCAAGGTCTTTCTAGACAATGAATGAAATGAGTGAAATGATAATATGTACAAACAAATCCAGAGTTCTTAGCACTTAAAGTTACCTGGTATTACCTTTCCAGAAAAAAACTTCACCCAGACAGCTATTCCCACCAGGAATCAAACATGGGACCTCCAGTTGATAAAAAGATGTATTAGCCTCTGATTTATGGAGTTGGATTCAGTAATTCTGGGATAATATCAAACTGACCATTGTTATCTTACAATGAAGAAAGCAAATTCAAATCAAGCAAGGTTTTATGGGAAATTGCTTATGAATGTTTACATGTTTAGGTGGGGAGGGTAGGAAAAAAAGGACTGTAATCAGAAAATTTCTTTTTGCCATAGAATCTTTACAAACAGCTATAGCAGATCTTAAACTATGAAATACTAAAGCAATTTCTAAAAATGTGCAAAATAAGTCACATTTAAATGCTGGTATCTTCATTATTAAGTTACACTTAAAAAAAATTATTATGTTTCGTTCTGCTTATTTTGTCATACACTGAAGGAGTTATGAGTGGGAGTTTTAATATATTCGAAGATTATAATGCCCCACGTTGGACGCCAAAATTTGAGGGAGTTATTTGTATGAGGGTGGCGCAGGTGGTGATTTAAAAGTTAGAGCATACCTCACATTGTTAGACCACAGTTTGAAAGGGTTATAGGTGGCGGTAAGAATGGTGATAGGAGTTTGGTTATTTGCGATGCAGCTCACTCCTCAATAACTCTTCTCGTTGATCTACTGAGATGTAGCTGGTTTTCAGGACCTGGCTGGTAGTGCCAGGTTCAGTGACGGGAATTAAAGGTATTGTGCTGACCATAGAGAACACCCTGTTATCTGCCAGTTGACATCGTTTATTCAACAAAGAGTGCATTCCATAACGTTTCTGTTCGGACCGCAGTAATGAAACGTCGGGCAGACACGTGGAGCTGTAATACTTGACAAGCAGTATGTTTCCTGATTGCTGGGAAGACGTGCCAAGCCGCAGTGAAGCTCGAACAAGAATCTCATATTATAGGCCAGTTTGATTATCTAAACGTAACCACTCGGCGATTCGTCCAGCGTTCAAATTCTCTTGCTACCCTGTTACAGTTCAACATCCTTACGGTAGTATAGCTATTTAGCAGCGTGGTTCTTTGCCAGCACACCTGACCGGGGCCGAGCTACCGTCCTCCTAATGAACAAAAGAAAGATTTGCTCCATTGTCTACCAAAACGGCCTCTCTGCTGTCGGAGCAAAATTCCTGATTTTCTTGACATTTTTACAAACAGAACCATTCATTTAAAGATATCTGAAATAAAATATTAGATATATTCTAATAAATTTCTCATAAATGATGGAGTACCCAAAAACTGTATCATATGCCCCACATTCTTATATCTCTTTCCTCAGGGGAAAGAGCATCTCGGAATGTTCGACCCCAGAGCTGTGGTACCCATCACGGGCTAAAATACATAATAAACACATATTAATATTTGATACTTTGCTGCATATCGACCGTTTGTTTTGTGGTCTAACGAGTTGTGACATAGCAGCGCGCGCGCGCACACACACACACACACACACACACACACACATACGTAATTGTTATACATGAAACTCAATGACAAGTGCCCTTAATTCATTCATAGTCTGTGAGTCCAGGCGGGATATTTTTATAATACAATTTTATATGAGTTTGCATTAAGTCTTGACTCGACGTTCCTTGAGGCGATTTCCAACAATGCCTCCACTAAGCATCACCCTGTAATGCATATCATTCGCGTTTGACTCAGACTTCATTAATTTCTTTACTGCTCATTAAGCCTAAGTGCTGAGATGTGCGCGGGCCACTCTTCAAATTACACACGCAATATAGCATACAGGGCGCTACTAACACCTATTTGAGAGATCACAAAATATGCTTAATCCTAAATACAACTAGCTTTATTTCTAAAGACATATTTACTTATATACATACAATAGTTATAATGCTCCCACACTAACATTTCTTATCAAAATTCAATTACACAATGGTCGTTACCCTGTTGACTTTTTCTTTAAACAATACAATTCAGTTAATTTTTTTTATTATCTCATCTTAACATCGTTATTTTCAGCTTACTCGCTTAATTTCTCGCTTAATTTGTACTCAGCTTAATTTGTCAGATTCATTCACACTCTAAAATCTACGCTCATTTTTACGTTTATTTTACTGTTACAATGATATTTACTTCATCTGTATCTCCCACTTTAACAACACTAATAATCAAACTCCTTCATAGATTAATATCAACACTCATGGATATCTGATTCATGATTCCGCCGATGGATTCTCTTTATTCTGTGACTTAATTTTCTCCTTTACTTCAACAATACATAACATTCTCTTTCTGTTATCAACGTAAACAAATTAATTTCTGCCACTTTATTACGACTACGTTGCTATCACAGTTGTTTATTCTCTAGACTGTACTCAACTTTATACCTTTAATTTATTCCACTGCTACAAAAAAACTAGTTACTACATTTACTCACTGAACAATATAATTAATCTAGTTTCTCCCATCCCTTCAATTTAACCACATTGCTATATTCTCCGTTATTTCATAACCTTCATTTATTCTGCTTTTACAACATTACCTATTATATATTTCCTTTTACCTAACTTACAGTTACCGTTACATATATATGTATATAATATCTTGCTTACCTTTATAACAAATTTAATAAGATGATCTTTGAAATTGACTCTTGACCATAATATGATTCCCAAATACATTTTACATGAAACCTACTAAGATTACAATCAGTGCTTAAATTTATTCAGCTCACTAGTTAGACATAAATCATAGCATTTAATGAAATTATACTTGGCAATCTGTTCTCAACTTCGACTTTTATCAAAATATGTATCATATGACTTTAAATAACATTAAAGTTTATAATTTGATTTTTAACCAATATTACTAGTTAGGGATATACACAGCATAGCAGGAATTTACATTAGGCAACCTGTCTTTAAATTCATTGACGATCAAAATACATTTTGTAGAACATTTAGCAGTTTTATATATTATGAAGATTTTGATTACATCAGTAGTATCTGGGAATGTATTCCATCATAGAGCATTCTACATCTGATTTTAGCAATATTACTAGAAAAAAGCTAGATATCTTGGGGTCATTTAATAAAGTTATATTCGCACTCATTATGGGGCATGGGAAGAACAATTTATCGACGGATTCATTATTTCTTTTGTCTACTTTGTTCGTCGTTTTCGTTTATTATCATTATTTATATCCTATTTTTTTCCTTTTACTCCATTTTACTCCATCATTTTCTCCTTATGTTCACAATATCATCATAATTAATAAATTCTTTCTCATCGCATTACTCCATTTTACCCCCTTATACTCCTATTTCGCTGTCTCGTTCTTTCCTTAACGTCAGCTAGATATCTTATTTCTACTATATATGCTTTCATTTTATATCGAATTTTCTTTAACATGATAGTTGGTCAATTATTCCCTCACTCTTTTAATCCACATTTATTCATTTTCCTATCGGATTCCCTATATAATATTATTCCTGCTACATATGCATTCGTTTTATATCGACCTTTATTTTACCTAATTGCAATTTTTATTTTTTTTTTTAATTTCTTGACTCTTTTAATTCACGGCAATTTGTTTTCCTATCTGATTCCTTATAACTAATCAATATTTCCTTAATACTGTTAGTGCGACCTGTTACACATTTATCTTCCTTAATTTATTTACTTCCTATTTACACTTTATCCATTTATTTTTAACTACTTATGTTCATTTTTCATTAGTATTTACATAATTTTAACTACTTATGTTCATTTTTTATTACTATTTACATCATTTAAGCTGTAACTAAGTTACAGCTTAGTTTACATTATCTGAGAGCTCACTCAATTTCTTCTCACATTCTGCTGCGGATACCTCACTGATAGCTAAATTGCCAAGGCGGACTGTAAAGTCTCGGTTTGATTCCCGATATCTCCTGTCGGTTCACTACTTACTTTGCGTACGTGACCTGCCTTTGAATACATGCACATCTTAACTTCATTTCCAATTCGGGCCCAGTGAATGGTGTCTCAAAGCTGCTATCATGCATTCGTTGGTCGGGAAAGATTTCTGCCACGACCCCAAAAGAACCTAGGTTTGCATCCCTGATAGGCATCTGCGAACACATTTGTTTCTTCCGATCAACACATTCGTGTTTACTTCTATCGGAGTCTACTCTCACGGTTTCCAATTTACGTTCGCCATTTCTACATACTAACATGCTGTCTGGTTCAACTTCTAGTTCCCCCTGACCATCACTTAATTCGTTTGTTATCTAATTTGATTATCGACTTTCTCACCCGTTATTTCATTCTAGCTAATTTCTATGCAATCCCTTAACCTTCTCTGAGTATCGGCAGGTGCATTCTCTTGTTCGTTATTGTCACTAATAGCTCTCCCTCCTAATTCTTTTCGACCCTCAGCTGGTCTATTGGTTGTCTTGTCGCGCTGCTCATGGAGGCTAGCCTGACCTGTCTGTGTATACTCAATAACCCTGTCTTTTGAAATCTGTTTGTTATCATTAATGACTTCTACTTCTTGCACTTTTATATTCCCCGGGCTCTCCGTCTAATTTAATTTGTACTTCTACGCTAGATTTTCCATGTTCATTTAACGATTTTCCCTCTATTCCATTTGTACTTTCATCGCACATTTCCTCCAATTTATCGTCATCGTACTTCATAGCCTCCATTCCCTATCTATCATTTTTAAATTCTCCCGTCTTTTCTCCAATTTCATTTCTACTTCTAAGCTAAACTCACCCCGGTCATTTGTCGATTTTACCTGTAGTTCTTCTCTATTTTCTTCTCTACTTAATTCCTTCTGGCTATTCTTTAATTCCTTTCTTTATGAACTCCTCGTGCTCTTTCCTATTTTCTTCAAATTTGCTGTATAATTTTTCATTTAATTCCTCTTTTAATGCTTTAATCTGAATTTTATTTCCTTCTCTCACAGTCCTACTTTCTTCTCTGAGAGCACTAGTTTCTTCTATTAATGATTCGGTATACTGCTGCATTAATGCTACATTATTAATGTTAGTTGTCATAGATCAAAAACACCCGGGTTTATATTCGTCTCCTGACTGCTAGTAATTTCAGCACTACTGTCTAACCTGCTCTGCTTCTTCATTGCTTAGCCTTTTCATGTCTGCAATCACAATTTCAGCTACGTTACTATCGGCCATTTTAAAAATATTTTTCTACTATTTAATACCATAAACAATCCCGAAACTGTTAATTACACATCTAACCCACATAATCTCACCCTTACTTGGTTTTAATAAGTTCAGTTTACTCCTGCCGTATCACTTCTCGTCCGAAATCTTTATTAAGTTGGCTCCTCCGAGGGGGGCCCACTGAGCATTTCTACTTTATTTCTCGACATGATATTACTCTAGTGTCTTCTCAAAAATATGTATACAACAAAATCTTAATAAATATATTTAAGCCTGGTTGGAACAGCATCACTATCAGACTACAGTTGTCGGTCCTGGTGGTGTAGTGGTTACCATACTTGCCTCCTATACCCGGGTTCGAACCCGGCCAGGATCGATGGATTTTTTCGGGCGTAAAAATCCTAAGTATGGCTTCCTTCGGAAGGGAAGTAAAGCCGTGGGACCCGTGTCGTACATTTACGGCACGAAAAAGAATCTCAAGCCTGAAAGAGAGGCCTTTGAGCAAAATTTGTCGAGCGTTTCACGCCCTGAGTTGAATGGGACGCTGATGACCTGAAATGCTAAAGAGCGTCCATAAATAGATAGATAAATAAATAAATAAATAAAAGACTACAGTTATAATAAATTGTTTGTTTCTCTACCTTTCGCTGCCTTCGTTAGATGATGGAGTCAAACTCGCAATGAATCTTCTCTCGACAGTGGCGTTGTTCCTCTTCCGTTTCCTTACGTGAGGCAGTGTGTGGTCTGGTACGGATCTGCACCAAGGTTCCGACCTCGGCGGCTGTTGTGCAGAGTTGCTGGTTCTTCCGCCTTCTTGCGGTAGACAGCTTCGTATTGCACCTCCAGTGGCGTACTACGGTGTTCTTCTGTAGTTACCTTGTTCATTCACCAGCTTCGAGCCCCACGTTGGGCGCCAAAGTTTGAAGGAGTTATGAGTGGGAATTTTAATATATTCGAAGATTATAATGCCCCACGTTGTGCTCCAAAATTTGAGGGAGTTATTTATATGAGGGTGCCGCGGGTGGTGATTTAAAATGTTAGAGCATGCCTCACATTGGTAGGCCATAGTTTGAAAGGGTTGTAGGTGGCGGAAAGAACGGCGATAGGAGTTTCATTATTTGCGATGCAGCTCACCCCTCAATAACTCTTCTCGTCAATCTACTGAGATGTAGCTGGTTTTTGGGACCTGGCTGGTAGTGCCGGGTTGAGTGATGGGAAATAAAGGTACTGTGTTGACCAGAGAGAACACCTTGTTATCTGCCAGTTGACGTCGTTTATTCAACAAAGAGTGCATTCCATAACGTTTCTGTTCGGACCGCAGTAATGAGACATCGGGCAGACACGCGGAGCTGTAATACTTGACTAGCAGTATATTTCCTGTCTGCTAGGAAGACGTGCCGAGCCGAAGTGAAGCTCGAACAACGATGTTCCAATGCGCTCTCTGACTTCTAACTGCTGAATACTCGAATCTTGAATGGGGAAAAAAAAAAAAAAAAAAAACCGAAAAGGGCGATTTCACGTCCTTAAATGCTGAGTAAGGCTCGCTTGAACACTGATACAGGGGCACTTTATTTTCCCGCCACTATGGATTTAGACATACTCAAAGGCTATCGGTGATTTCATGCCACTCTCATATTATTGGCCAGTTTGATTATCTGAACGTAACCACTCGGCGATTCGTCCAGCATTCAAATTCTCTTGCTACCCTATGTTACAGTTCAAAGTCCTTAACGGTAGTATAGCTATTTAGCAGCGTGGTTTTTTGCCAGCATAAAAGAAAGCTTTGCTCCATTGTCTGCCGAAACGGTCTCTCTGCTGTCCGAGCAAAATTCCTGCTTTTCTTGACATTTTTACAAACAGAACCCTTCACTTAAAGGTAGCTGAAATAAAATGTTACATATATTCTAATCAATTTCTCATAACTGATGGAGTACTCAAAAACTGTATCAACACTCAGACACATCACACACACAACCTGCACGGTTATGGATCCAGCCATAAAATTCACCACTTTACAGGTATGAGAAAATGTTAAAAGAAATGTTTTTGCAACAGTCAACTGGAGCAATAAATATCTGAAGACCACAATAGCAGCACTTCAGGTTGACTGACGTACTACTTGAAACTGAATGACCCTGCTTCTTACTTTTAAAAGAAAAGTAATAAGTGCAAGCCTGTATTTACTTTTGTGTTAATAGTTAAACAATTTTCATGAATTCATTACTCATCTGTAGAGTTGAGACAAAATTTACTTAAACAAGACAAGCCTACTATTGAACCAGGATATGAATTCAGGTGGTAGAGTGAACTCTATGAGTACTGACATCATGTCATCATGTTAAAATTGAATCTCTGATAGAGTTGCAAGAAGAAAGGATCTAAGTGTCAATAATATAGGCTCCATTAATTATATAGAACATACTTCAGTCCCTAGTCTAAAAAACTGTACTCAAAACTTAATCCATATTGCAAGCTACAAAACTATATGTCAGAGTAAAGGTTAGAAGTGCAGCATAGGTATATTTTGTTTTCCAATAACAGTCTAAAAATGCATTCTTTAGACAAATGGGTGTTAATACAATAGCACATGGTACTGACAGTGTGTTTTTCACCTTAGTATATTTTATCTATATATTTCAGTCTCAAATTATTTGTACTTAAATGTTACCCAACAACTCACCTGCAACTGATTATATAACTGAAGCACAGAAAGCCTACATTTTAATATGCAGTTTGTCTCAACTCTACTTGTGAGTCATACAATAACAGCAAGTTATGATTTACCTGTGTAGGAGAGGATAGAAATTCTTCTCTTTCCATATTTGTCTTGGGTGTAGCTGTATCCTCACTATTATTCCAAGAAGCACCTATTTCATTTCTTTCACTGTTTATTACTGTGTTAACCATCATAACATCCCCATCACCATTTTCTTTCATGCAGCTATTTCTGTAGTTAACACAAAGAAAATCAAATATTTAATGGCAATGCCACCACAAAATGCCATTTGGCTATTTATAAGAATCAAACTTATTTTCTAATAATATTTTGTTTGACAGCTAATCTATCAAAGGAAAATGTATAGCTAACACTGTGGTGAACAATTCCTGAGTGCCTCTAAAGCTTATGAGAATTTTAAACATAGAAATCAACTGAGAAAAATTTATGCTAGATTGATTTTATTTTATTCAGTGTAGCCAACTGCAAACACCATATTTGCTGAAAATGAAAATAAAGACTAGAGCATGAACACACATTTGAAATTGTTAGTTTAGCATTAGGATGAAGCCAATGAATTTTAAAAGCACACTATGAATTGAAACCGAATATTGGTAAAATGAAGTGCTAAAAGGAGTTAAGACTGTCTATTGAAAAACAAATCCTGAATGGGAAGATGCACCCATATCACATTTATAACACTGCAACAATTACAGCATAAGCAACTTTTGCATAAATACTACAATGTCATTATTTGCTATAGCCTTAAAGTTTTGATAATTTTAACATTATTAAACTACATCTTGTCTACCAAAAGCTGGTATCTACTGTTCATAAACATAATATACTTCTCTGCTTATGCTGGAGTGGATCAGTAGGGAGGAGGAATGACACTATGACTGGACATAGAGGTGAAGGGAGCAAGGTATGTACATTGAAGCAAATACCTCTCTATTAGTCTCACAATGGCCACAGTGAATTATCATCAGTACAGCAGTTTTATAGACAATTAAAATGATTATTGCTTGGAAAGCCTCTTATTGGTATGTATTTGATCTTTTTATTGATTAATAACCTAAGTAACAGACTAAACTGAGTGGATTTTATGTGAACTATTTACATAGGACATTTGTGCTATGGTCAACAACCCTGTGCATTTATTGACATTGCATCGCAATTTTCATTAGTTAAAGAATAGTACAGACATTGCTGAATATTTTAAAGTTATAGAATTATATTAGCAATATTGAGGTAGCACAGAGCAATGATTTGCTTTTTTTTCATTTAGGTAATTATGTATCTAGAAAAAGACCAGAGGCACTATCAGACTAAAATAGATTAAATATGAAATTTATTCAATTGACAAACAATGTAATTAATATGCATGCATATATTTTAGACATGTATATGATGCTAAAACAGTAATTTTAATGTATATTTATAATTATATGTTAACATGAACTGAAAGAGATATGCCTAACTCACTCATTCCCCCCCCCCCCCAAGATGTAAAACATTGCATTCTTAACACATGCAACTGAAACTATCAGAGTGAAGCAAATCACATAATTGTTAATATGCTGGGTGAATCAAACCAACACTCTTGTTGTTTCACTAATTTAATATTGCACTAGATTGTGTTCGTAAACTTTTGTTCAACTCATCAGCTGCCTGTGAACTGTTGGAAGAATTGCTGTAATCTTTGGTGCACATATGATGAATTTGAAATTTGTATTTTCTTTCCCTAGAACATCCAATTTCATTAGCCAATTTTTGTGTTTTTGGAGGTAGATTTTTCCGTATTCAGTTCTCTATGTCCTTCTATTGCTTTAACAATTGTCTTTTTCTTCAATTTCATGATGTCCAAAAATGAGCTGCCATAGTGGATTTCTATATTTGTTAATTTAATTCCCGTTGTGTACTTTCCATCAGAAACTTATGTTTGTTTTTGTTTTACATATATTCTTTTACCACAGTATGTGCAATTTATATGATAAATTCCTAACTTCATATTATCTTGCAAAATGGCAAAATGAAGGTTTCAAATATCACTAAAATTTGAAACCTTCAGCATTAGGAACTGAACTGAAGTAATACAAAAAATTAAAGATAAAAAATTACTACCAACCAAAGTACACCAAAAGACAAACTCTTAAAGTACCTAAGAAAGTGACTTAAATCAATCAAGATTAACTGTGGATATTTGGAAATATTTAAAATTTTTAAAAAATATGCATAAAATAAGCATACTTTACTTTTCATGGAAATTCTACAAGGAAGAATCAGGCTTAGTTATGTGAAGACCCTTATCCCCATTTATAGCCAGTCTGTTTAAGGGCAGGTTTGAAGCTCACATTACAAAATCCTTTCCATTCACATTCAAAACTTGCTACAGGTACATTGATAATATCTTTTCAATAGTAAACAAAACACATATTAACGATGCCAAAAACTTACTAAACTTACAAGAACCAAAACTAGTATTTAAAGATAAGATGAAATGATTATATGCTACCATTTTTGTACCTCAAATAATATTAGTTAAAACAAAACAATGGAAATATGAAATACATGGAAAGCTACCACACACATACAAAACTACATAAAAGTCAATAGCTTCAACCCAAGGCAACATAAACATGCTGTAATTAATAGTTTAGCACATAAACTTGTTAATTTTCTTTAGAAACAAACAGATTATCAAAGAATAAAACCAAATAGAAAAAATAGGGGAAGAATATTTTTTTTTAAGGAATTAGTTTCAAGAAGGTATGGATTTTCAAGAAGTTTAAGCAGCTAAAAGAAAATCACCATTCTTGCAGTGAAAGAAAAGAATTTTTTTTTTAAAAATTACATCCTTGGGCTACACAAAAATTTCATAGGATCTATAAGAAAGTTAAAATAATATTAACACCAAAGCATAAAATTAGCATAAAAATCTTATAAACAACAAACAGATAGATAGACAGAAAAGAAGTCAGAAATTTATCATATAATTTGCATAAACTGCAATGCAAACATAAGTATTTGATGGAAAGAGCAATCAGGAACACAAAGTATTAGCAAATAGAGAAATCCATTATGGCAACTAATTTTTGGACAGGAAAGCATGAATTTGAAGAAAAAAGCACTACTGTTAAAGGCAGTAGGAGGACGTTTAGAACTAAACATGTAGGTAAAATCTACATCTACAAATCCAAAAATAAGCAATTAAGCTTTGATATTCTGGGGGAAGAAAATATTTATTTAAGTTCATTAAATGTCCACAAGACTCAAACAGTACATCCTCCAAAGATTATAGGAATCCTTTTAACAGTCAACAAGTAGCTGATGATGTGGACAAAGGTTGGTAAAACATGTTCCAGTGAAATGGTAAGTTTGTGAACCTGAAAGAATTTGACTCATCACAACATATAAATAATAAAATATTACATATTTTATATTCATTTTAATGCTAAGCTGCAAATATAGATGTGTATGAACACTAAAGCAGCATAGCTTCTGAATCCGAGGATTTAATTTTTATCTTCTTCTGCCCCTTTAGCACATCTTTATCTAAGGAAAAGGCTACCAAAACTATCTTCTTATAATACTTGATATTTCTTCATTTACAATTCAAAACTCCAAAATCAAGAAAAGGGATAATATTTTTAAAATAAAGTTTCAATTTCTACTCAAGCCTAACAGAAGGTTTTAAATTCACTCTTAATTTTAATAACCTGTTTAGGGCAGATGAAATCAACTGGATTTCTGCAGTGCATGTGCTTGTTTTCCTGCATTGTCCATTCAGTGCAGTGTTCAGAGTAATGTTAGCATATAGTTTATCGATGGAGACTAGTATTATATTATCTTTTGTCATGGAAGGAAACTCATTAAAGCAAAGGGCTTTCGCATCAACAAACTAGGTCAATCAAAAGTAGGAGACTATATAATGAGACAAATAATGAATCATAAATTCATGGAAGGTAGTGCTGGTGCAATTTATTTGCTTTGTCACAGAAAATTGCAAATGCTGAAAATATTTAACCTTCAGCATTACTATTTATTCTACATGCTAAAAATTATTGTACTTATTTTTTTTCTATGCTTATACCTCTTAAGTATCAAGTTTCTTCAGTCATTTTCTACTCTACTCTACCTTCTGCCATTTCTTGCAGTTCTCTTATTGACTTCCCACGACTATGTGCCAATCTCTCCATATATTGTTTCCTCTCCGATCTTGGTCTTTCCCTACTTCTTCCTCCTTCTGGCATTGCTTTAAGTGCTCTCCTTGGCCATCTATCTATTCTCTGTCATTCTTACCACATGCCCAAATCATCTCAGCTGCTATTTATCAATTGTACTAATTATATTTTTCTAATTTAAATGCCCCCTTATTATTCTATTTCTTACTTGATCTATTTTAGTCTTTCCAACCACTTTTATTGAATATTTCATCTGAGCTGCTTCCATTCTGCTGGAGTGTTTACCTAGAACAGTTCAACTTTCATTCCCAAAAAGTAAAATTGCTTCATACATTGCTTTATATATTCTGGTTTTCAAACGAATTTCCCTTTTACCTATTACTGTTATGTATACTTCAAAATATACATTTATTGCTTCCTTGATTCTATTATTAACTTCCTGATCTATTTTTCCATTGTTTGTGCCTAATACTCCCAAATATTCAAAACTTTCTACATTTTCCAACATCTTTTCCATCCATGCTATTTTAATTTCTTCTTTTCCTTCTTTACTTGTCCCCATTACCTTAGTCTTTTTTGTATTTGCTTTCATCCCTCTTTCTTCTATCATACTTGCCGATTCTATTATCTATGCTTGTAATTTTTCTTCATTCTCGGCCAGCAGCACTATAAAATCTGCATATACTAACATTTGTACATTTACTGGTTTCAATTTCCAATTCCATATATTCATTCTGACTGTTCTTCTTTTACAGTGTATAATAATTTGATTCTCATAAAGATATTAAATAACAAAGAGCTGAGACTGTCTTCCTGTTTCACCTCTTTTTTTCATCTCAAACACCTCTGACATTTTCCTTGACAATCTCACTACTCCAACCACTTTTTTATACAAAATTTTGATACCCCTAGTTACTTTTCTATTTATTGCTAGCTCCTCTAATCATTTCCATATTTATTCTCTAGATAGTGAATCAAATGCTGCCTTAAGGTCTAAGAGTGCTGCAATTATTTTCTGCTTTCTGTTCAATTTATTATCCATTATTTGTCTCATTATAAAAATATGGTCCTGTGTTTGGCACTCTTATTTAAAAGTGCTTTGTTCCTCCTCTAGTTTTTCTTTTCTTCTCAATTTTCTTTCTATTATTCTGGAGTAGATCTTTAGTGGTACAGGAAAAAGTCATATAACTCTGTAATTCTCCAACTTAATGTACTCCCTTTTTTATATATTTGAATTTTTATATTTCTTTAGCAGTCCAACGAGATTTTTCTGCTCCTCATGCTTCATTCATAATTTCAAGTAATCTCTTATGGGCTGCCCTTCCTGCATATTTCAGGATCTCTGGTGATATATTATCCTATTCAGCTTTCTTCAATTTTATCTCCCCTAAAGTTATTTCAAATTCTAATAGCTCTATTTGTTCTTCTTCTATCTCTTCCTAATTGTAAGTCCCTCCTTTTCCTTTTTCTCCTTCCTCTACATGTACTTTCTTCTCTCTAACCACAAAAACAGTTTTATAATAATCCCTCCATGCTCCCAATACATCATCCAATTCCATTGTCACTTCATTATTCTTATCTTTTATTCATGATTCTTCTTTTACCCCTTTCAGATTTTAGTCTCTTAACTGTTTGCCAAAATTCCCTATTCTTTTTTTTTAATTTCTCTTTTAATTACTTTCCACATATTTCCCATGTATCCCTTTTTGCTTCATGAACTTTGTTCTCAAGTTACCATTCTTGTTTCACTATATATTTTATAATTTTCCTCATTATTGTTTGAAATATTATTCTTGCATTATGTTTTATTTTACTGTATTTTTATTTTTACTGTTTAAATTAAATTTTGTGATATCACAAACTTCCTCTGCTGTTTTAATATCTCCTTCAGTATTTTCCATTTTTTTTCCAAATCTGCCTCATCATTGGAATTAATTTATTCTTGATGTAATGTAATCTTCTTTTTAACTTTTTTTCCATACTCATTCCTTTCCCCCTTATCTTCTATAGCTGTTATTTTTATTTGTTCAAATTCCTTCTCTATTTGTCCTCTTGGTTTTCTATCACATTAAGTAACGTATGCGCTTTAGACGTGGTGATGGTGGTATAACAGAACTTGCAAATTTTAAGTGGAAATGTGGTTCTGCATTTATGACTGATATACCTGAACATTTAAATGGTTTTAATGATTTACTTCAAGGGAAAAACAGATTAATCACAGGTATGTTGTGTAATACTTAAATGTAAATTGGAACTTGCACAGTGAAGCCAATCATATTAATTGATATCATTGTATGATTCAGTTGAACTACACACTCTTAAAGCTTCACTCACTTTTCATAAATGTATGGAACCGGTTTTGAGAACATTTAGTTCCCATCTTCAGCCAGGCTAAAGTTCAACTGTTGGATCATTCGTTGAGCTGTGGGAATGTATATTCTGCTCTGGTGGCAGTGTGATAAACTTGTAGTTTATGTTTTCATCCCCAACAATGTTGAAGTTCATTATGCTGTCTTTGTATTTGTAGATGTAGATTTTCTCCCAGGTTGCTAATTCCGTAGGTCCTTGTACTGATTTTAATAATTTTGCTTTATTTATTATGTTGTGATTTTGTGTCCAAAAATGATATGCTACTGCTGATTTCTCTATTTACTTGTACTTTATGTTCCTGAAATGTTCCTTTAACCATGTGCCTATGTTTCTCTTTGTTTTTCCAATGTAGATTTTTTCACATTCTGCACAGTTTATTTTGTAAATACCTGATTTTTCTTCTTGTGGAATACTGTCATTAACATTATCTATCAGTAAATTTTTAACATTAAATCTATTAATCGGTGCCAACCTGATATTAAAATCTTTAAGAATATTCTGAAATTTTTTTGTGGCCCATGGATGATATGTGAATTTTTTAAAAATTAGTTTATCTTTTCTTATTAATGGATATCATTGTATGATTAGTTGAACTACACACTCTTAAAGCTTCACTTACTTTTGAACCAGTTGAACCTTAGCATGGCTGAAGATGGGAACAAAATGTTCTCGAAACCGGTTCCATACATTTATAAAAAGTAAGTGAAGCTTTAAGAGTGTGTAGTTCAACTAATCATACAATGATATCCATTAATATGATTGGCTTCACTGTGTTTAAGTTCCAATTTTACATTTAAGTTATCTTTTCTTGCTGAAAGTGTTGTGGTTTCTTTGATATGTTTTTGTTTATTGCATTTCTGCACCTTTTTATGTACTAGTTCTTTTTTAAAACCCTTTTTAACTGCTTATTCTTCTATTTGTTTGTATTCTTTAAAATATTCTTCTTTGCTAATTTGTAGGGAAACTAGCAGATGTGTTAAACTGTTAATTACTGCATGTTTGTGCGCTGTGGGGTTAAAACTGTCAGCTTTGATGCGATTATCTGCGTGTGTATTTTTTCTGAAAAGTCCAAATTTAAGTTTTTCTTGGCATTTCATTATTTTAATATTCAAGAATGGCAGCATGTTATCTGTTTCTATTTTGTATGTAAATGATATGTTTATATCTTGAATATTTAGAAGTTTTAAGGCATTGCCAATGAGTATTTTGTTAACTATGGCAAATATATCATCTTTACAGATACATATGTATCTGTACCATACCTTAAATATGTATGGAAAAGCCGTGTTGGTGTGTGTTTCAAATCTACTCACGAAGAGGTTAGCTAGAAATGGAGATAAGGGGCTGCCCATTGTAAGTCCTGCTTGTTGTTTATAAAATTTTCCTTTAAAAGTAAAAAAAGGCTTGGTTTATGCAAATTTCTGTCAGTTTGATGTATTCTTTTATGTGTGTATCATTGATTCCACTTGTTTTTAGCCAATCATGTAGATAAATCAGGAGTTTTTCTTTTGGTATGCTCGGAAACAGAGATTCTACGTCAAAACATATAAGAGTGTCAGAGGGGTGCAATTTTATGTCTTTAATTTTTTCTATTAACTGATATGAATTATTTATGCTCCTGGTTTGAAATTTTGTTCAGTAGTATTCAAGCTTTCAAAAATATGTTGCCTTTATGGGAATGTCATTTGTCCAATTGTGAGCCTAGTCATTTTCCCAGGTTAAAAGTGTGGTCAGTAACTTAATTCTTTAGAAATAAGATGTTATGTTCAAAATCTGCACTTGCTTTCTCATGAATTTTAAAAGGGATTTAAAGATGTGACCGGTCTAAAAAGAAATTTTGATCTACTCGCTACACCATTCAGTATAAATATTGCTGATACTGCCAAATAAGTACAACTGACTAATTCACTTGAGGTCTGGCATTAAGTTGGCAGGAATAGAACAAGTTTGTTAGACCTTTATAGCCAAATTCTTAAGTCAAGATCACTTATTTGCATAGGAAAGCAGCATCTATAATTTCTATGTTTGGTTCGACCTATGAATGGGAAACTTTATTTTCAGCTATGACTCAACAAAGACTCTCATAGGGTTAACATCAGTTTATAACTTAAAGCGTACATTACAGGTTCAGATTGATATTTCACTATCTGCAAATATAGCTAATATTATAAAAGTCAATGTCAAAAAGCAAGAGCTTTTACTGAGAAGAATTGAAAATATCAAAATCTCATTTGAAAAATGTATCCACTATACAACTTATATGATATTTGTTTGAATGTTCTTTGCAGTATTATTCTTATATAGTGAATTTGTTATTTCTATTTATATTTTGTATAACTATAATTAAAAAGAATATTGCATATACAAGCTATAATTTAGTTATGTGCAAGACAGGAATATTAAATTACTATATCAAAGTTTTTTTTGGATAGTGCTTAACATCCATTTTAACTACTGAGGCACCACAGGTGGTGGACCCTGATGATACATTAGATGATGATATATATTGGGAAAGGATTTTTAAGGAGAAAAATGTTCCAGGCCTAAGTTTAGAGTACATTCCCGGCATTTGCCATTTATGAAGACAGGAAAACCTGGAAAAAAACTCAGTCAGGGAGGATGGCCCTGGCGAGATTTGAAACCCGGACCTCCTGCTCATGAGTCCATGCCTTAACAACATCAGTCACCCATGGCAGTATCAAAGTTTAGGAGTTATTCCTTCTTTATCATTCTATATTTTATTCTTTAATAGTAAATGCAACTACAGATTATGGAAACAAAAAAGACACCACTGGCTGAAGAATTCTATGACACATACACTTCTGCTGCACAGCCAGTTGCATACAGCAACATCATAGATGCTTGGTAGTTAATGGACCCTGGCTTAGGGACTGAGAACTTACAATAAATTTTGAGAATAATTTTGATCTGTGTGCTGAAGATAACTGTAGCTAAAATAGCTTAGTAATACAATTCCTGATTTCCACCAAGAAGTACAATGTCATTTTCACAGAACTATTACTTTTGAATTGATGGCATAAAACTTCAAATATAAAATTACTATAGGTTATCTTCTCACCAAGATCACTGATAGACAATCTGGTTATTTTTATAAGCATTTAAATCCTTGCCAGAAACAATATACCTAAAACTGATCATACCATTTCATATTACCAAATCCTGAATAGCATTATCATTATTATTTCAATGGGTGACTTCATAAGCAATTTTGAGTTCAACTTTAGCCTGGCTGAAGATGGGAACTAAATGTTCTCAAACCAGTTCCATACATTTATGAAAAGTAAGTGAAGCTTAAAGAGTGTGTAGTTCAACTGAATCATGCAATGATTCATTTAATATGTTTGATTTCACTGTGCAAGTTCCAATTTACATTTTAAAATGAAGCAAATTTGTCTGAAAAATACTGTAATGGGTTTTTTTATGCAGACCTGACCATTCATTATTTATATTTTATAGTGTTAAAAGAACAAGAGTAGTAAATTTTATAGGGTAGGTTAAATGAATAACTAATGCTTCAGAAAATAAGCAGTACTTGTGTTGTCAATCACCAAGCTGGGTGACTTTTGCAGTACTTGAGACTCATATTCTGAAGGTCCTGGGTTCAATTCCCTTTTTTTGTGAGTATGTGTGTGATCATTTGGGCAAATATGGGTTTGATATTCACATTCCATGAATTTTCTGCTCTCCCTTTCCTTTCATTCCATTCTGTTGGGTCTTTTACAGGGTTGGACATGTGATGGCAAAAGTTGTAAACGTTTCTGCCCTGGCATCTGGTATGGAAGCAGACTTCCTAAGAGGTTTATACCCTTTTGAGGGGGCTTCAGAGTATAGGGGTTTTCTATTTGAAAACATGTTATGGAACCCATCTATGTCCATGCAGTAATTACCTATGAATCCCGGTTGCCCCGTGTCTCTTTCCTCCCTGAGCTTCCCTCATTAAAGGCATAAACACAAAGGGCCAGTCATGTGTAGGGCTCAAGTACCAAAATATTCTCCTCTGCTCTAAACAATT
The DNA here is from genome assembly GCA_030762175.1 of Metallyticus violacea. Taxonomy (NCBI): domain Eukaryota; kingdom Metazoa; phylum Arthropoda; class Insecta; order Mantodea; family Metallyticidae; genus Metallyticus; species Metallyticus violacea. The sequence continues at coordinate 190,714,123 of CM060846.1, forward strand.
CAGTCCAATCTAATACTATGTTAGAGCAACTTTTGCCTAATCAACCCAACTTCTTCTATTATTTGCAAATTTTCCCCTGCTAAATGAACATTCTTAACAGGTTTTATTGGTTTTAGCACTACTGGAGTCACTGGCCACATACCAAAGTATTGTGCAAAAGATTAGGAATAAATGATTAGTGAACTACGGTAACTTATCTCAACATAAACACAAACATAAGCACACACACTAAAGTCCATGTATACACAAAAATAGAGAGGGTTAATATACTTTTAACCGTCTAGTTTCCTATTATATAAATATCTGCCACTTTTATATAGATGATTTTCCATCATGTTCCTTTCCTTACAAGTGCTTTCTGTTCACCAAATTATATATTTCTAAGAAATAACACTGAACGCTTAGGGATTACTGTTTGCAAACATTTCAATGAGAGTACTATTGTTTACTGACAGAAATCAACTTTTAGTTTACTCTTTGGTTGAGTAGATTGTGTTTTTATAATATAGCAGAATTAAAAATACATATTTTGCAATCTTATTCAGCTTGAAATGTCTTCTACTCGGTGATCCCAGATACAAACAAGAGACTGCTGATTTGCTGATTTCTGTAGTTTGTTTCATAATGAGCTATGGAGTATTTTTACATTCAAGCTTAAATTTTTTATTCAATATTTCCTTTTTGTTGCAGGCTTATATGTTGGAAATGTTGATCTTTTTTGTATTAACAAAACTGGTTATACAAAATGAGATGTCAATTCTGGAGGTCTAGTGGTAGCCATACTTGCCTTGTAGACTCAAGGTTATAAGTTTACATCTGACCAAGGTCAATGTATTTTTAGGGTATAAAAATCCTAAGTACGGTTTCCTTCAGAAGGGAAGTAAAGTCAATGGTTACATATCATAGAGCCTATGGGAAAAATGTATCAGCCATTTCAAGCCCTGAATAGAGTGGAATACTACTGACCAAAGATGTAAAAAGCATCTTTAAATAAAATAAACCTATAAACTAATCCTGCAAACTGAGATTGTAAATTATTTTACTATTACCAGCAGCCCATCCTGTTATCATAATTTGGAAAAATTTTCAAAGGTTATACACACTTGGCCTTGTCATTCTTGATTTTTCTATTATATTTCCTATTTTTAGACTGTAGTTCAGGGAGTTTTTTATCATGAAAAGAAACTATTTATGCTATGCATGTCCCATACAGAATGTTCTCTTACAGTCTCCAAACAAGGTGACAATTAGTACTGACATAGTTATCTGAGTAGTATTTTTAATTTTTGTATTTAGTCATTAACTCAAAAGTTTCTTCTCTGATATTATGATATATAAAGTTATCTCTCTTCCTTCACTATATCTTTCCTTAAAAATAACCATTTATTTGTAACTGTGCTTATTCCATTTCATTCATTCAGTCCTGGTGGTAACCCAAGATTGTGGGTTCAATCCCAGCCAGGATCAATGAATTTTTTGAGTATAAAAATCCTAAGTAGGCTTCCTTCAGAAGGGAAGTAAAGTCATGGTTCCAGTATTGAAGATTTATGGCATATAAAAATCCTCAAGCCTGAAAGAAAAGGCCTAAGAGCAAAATGTATCAGCTGTTTCATGGCTTGAATTGAATGGGATGCTGATGATCTGAAAGGTTAAAGAGCATCCATAAATAAATAAATAAATAAATAAATAAATAAATAAATAAAGTAAAAAATCCAGTTCATTCATTCATCAACTTTTCATAACTTCCCTCTAAAGCTCAAGAGAGATCTTTCAAATATACACCACCTAGTAGCGTGGGCACACAGTCATTAATCTCACAAAATTCCTGATCCTTTGTTGGGTTATTTTTTTCCCAGCAAATTACCCTCAAAGTTCCACTTTTTGTCCCAGTTTTCTAAAAAATAATCTAAGTTACTGGTCATTTATTTTTAAAAACTAACATAAAATAAGCTAGTTCTAACAATCTAGTTCAATACTTCACCTTTCTATCAAGGATACTCTAATGCTTTAATAAATGCCTTTTGTTGCCAATTCAACCTAAAAAAGATAACTTTTCATGTTCAGTTCCTAACTGATGGGTAAACCATTGAAAATTCATGGGGAGTCCCTAAAACCAGACTTTGGGATGCGATTCTAACCCTATAAGTAAGAGAATTTTGACTACCCATGGAAAGATTTCTAGGTTCTTAGCTAAAGTCAAAGGAACTTCTTCACTTATAAACCCATCTTATGCCATATAGGCATTTTTGGTTAGAATGAATTCCCTTTTTGGAAACTTACAAAATGCCCAAGACATCCAACTGGACATTCATATTATTCAACTTAACTCAATTATCATATCACTGGATTAAGCAAAACTGACTGTCCCTTTCACCAAATTTTAGAGATTACTGCAACTGAATGAACCAACAAGTCAGGAGCCTTGGCTATAATGATACCCATGTCTGATTCCCATATTTCCTACACCCCTATGCAAGGTGAGAGTGATATGCAAACTCTTAAAATGAGTGTAGAATCTAATTAAAAGCGCTGTAAGTGAAGTTTATGTCAACATTTGGAGACATTCTATTTGAAATATTTCATTGCTTAATTATCAGTAGCTTCTAAACATTTATAATTATTAAAAATTAATTAGTTTTTTATTTATTTTTATATCTTATCTCTCCATATATGCGATTTTTTTATTGATTTATTTAAGGATGCTCTTTAACATCTCAAGGTCATGAGCGTTCCATTCAACTTAGGGCGTGAATCGACCGACAAATTTTGCTCAGAGGCCTCTCTTTCAGGCTTCAGGTTCTTATTCGTGCCGTAAATGTACAACACGGGACCCACGGCTTTACTTCCCTTCCGAAGGAAGTCATACTTAGGATTTTTAACGCCCCGAAAAAATCCATCGGTCCTGGCCGGGTTCGAACCCGCAATCTTGGGTTTAGGAAGCAAGGCTTGCAGAACTTCTTTCTCGTTGCCACAGCAGAGCTACAAAAATGTCTGACAACAGAGGTGACTTGTTACTGCTTTTGGACTGAGGAAAGAAGCCTAGGCACCCATTTTGCACTAACCTTATTTATGTTTAAATGTTCATGAATAATTCAAAGGACTGTTGTTTTAGAAAGGCCCAACCTTGCTGCTATTCCTGTAACTTTGAGGTGCCAGTCTTTCATCATTTCTCTTTACACAAGAGCAATGTTTTCAGGAATGAGCACCTCCAAGGGCTGATCTGCACTCCTTGTCTTTAATGCTTTCTGGGCCCATTCTTTTACAGTAGAATATGAGGGGAATGCTTCCCCAGATACACTGTCTAATTGCTGTTTAATTTCATTTGGAGGAAGTCCTCCTTTTGTGAAGAAATTAATAACAGCTTGATACTCATTTTGAACATGTCACAATCTTCAACTCAAAGCTTTCTTTATGTAACTATATCTGAACAACTGAACACAGCAGAGCAGAAGTTACAGCTGCAATTATTCACTTACAGCTAAGGTATGACACCAGATAAGAATGAATGAATGAATGAATGAATGAATGAATGAATGAATGGTATTTAACACTCGTTTTGCTACAGAGGCACCACAGGTGATGGGCACTGATGATACACGATATGAAATGATATATGGGGAAAGGATTTATTTTTTTAAGGACGGAATCGTTCCAGGCGTAAATTTAGGGTCCCTCCCCAGCATTTGCCATTTATGAGGACTGAGGAAAACCTGGGAAAAACCTCAGTCAGGGAGGAAGGTCCTGGCAGGATTTGAACCCCAGACCTCCTGCTCACGAGTTTGCGCCCTAACGACCTCGGCCACCTGTGGTGGTACACCAGATAAAGCTTTTGTGAAGGCAACAATCCTTATCGGCAAGGCTGGAAACTTATGGACCTCCTTGGTATATGTAAAGAATCACTCCATAAAGTTTCTTGTTTTATACCTATTCTGTTTTATCACATTGACACCAGTTTAGAGCAGATTTGTGCTACCCATTCAGCTTTTGATTCTCAGGATTAATTTGTCTTGGAAAGTGAGGCTCATATAAAAGTATAGCATGACTTTTACTTACATTAATAATATATTTAAGTGAGAAACCTTCCTCGCTCTAAATTGAGAAATGTTTAACATTATAAACAAACAGCAGGGCATAAAGTTCACACTCATTCATTCATATCATTCCATTAAAAGACATAGTTTCTACAGCTGGGTCTTTAAAATCACATTCATAGAAGAAGTAGTAAAAGAAATTAACACTTTTTGCAAGTATTACTTCACAACAGGAATTCAGGAAGAACTAGAAAACAGTTCATTCATTTAGAAGATCTTTTGTGAGGCTTAAGTGACAATAACAGTAGTTTTATTGACTTTCTCCTTTTTTACAGTTATATGATGAAATTTATCAACGTACTGCCCTTGAATTAAATGGAATAGTATATTCACCTACATAGCTGTATACTATTTAAGTATCACATTGGTTACACTTTATGTATTTTGTATGCACATTAATACTAGAACAGCCAGAACATGTTACACACTTAGAACATAGTCAGTCAACAGCTGATGTGCTAATGTTGTATAAGTAAGTGGAGTTAATGTGATCATAATTAATACATTATTATAGGATATGCTTAGAGCTGTTGATGCAGCACTTAGACTGCCAATGGTACAGTTGTTACTTGCTCTATACTAAGTGGAACATTAATGTATGACTTTATAACATATTTAATAATGAATACTTAGGAAATTATAGCAATAAAATACAACAATATACCTATGGAAAACCTTTATTGATGCATTGATCAAAGTGTATTTGTAATGTTTTAGGTAATTTTTCCATTATAATTAAATAAGGCTAACAAAAAACACAAATTAAAAAATTAATACATTATTATGATTATTATGCTCTATTTATATTCAATTAAAATTACTTTTTTGTTGTTCTCTCTCTCTCTCTCTCTCTCTCTCTCTTCACAGGATCTGCAAAGATACTTTCTGTATTTATTGCAATGAATATTTGTGTTATTTTGACATTTCTTAATTTGGCACTGCTGTCTGTGATTAAGTATTTTTGGGGTGCTCCAAATATTGCCCCTCTTTTCTACCTTCCTCTATTCTTCTTGTTTGATTTCTAGTTTCCGTTTATTCTGTAGGTAGTTCTTATGTGAGTTTCAACATAACATTTTGCAACTTATCCTTCCTGCTGTTACTGCCCTGAAAATAATCTATGCATCCATGTCAACTAAGTAGAGGATGTTGTGGAAAATATGCACTGTCCATCAACATGTGCCAGATTGAACAGATTATTTCCTGAACATATGGTTCATGCAAACTTTTTTTGTTCCAGAAACTAATTAAGTTTGGAAGTAATTTTGCATTATTCTTTTTAGCAACATTTGAATGCAATGAGCTGTATAGAAGAACATTTTTGTTACATTTCCCTTGATAAACATTTGAGATGAAGTCAACAATTTTAGGAGAAATGATATGTAAATAACAGTTATTTTGCATTTTATACATTTTCCTATATTTGAGTCATATAATATACAATTATAATAATAATAACAACTGTAATAGCAATAATGATATCAGATTACAATAATACTAGTAATAGCAACAGCAACAACAATGATAACAATAATAATATAATAATATAATAAAATAATGATAATAGATCTTACAATTAATTGATGTAACCCACAACAGCTGGGTATTATTATTGGAAACACAGCATTCAATATGACCACTTGGAAATTTTAAGTGTAAATTCCATGTAAGTCAATGTGAATAATTTGGTATAAATAAAAGTTTCAGTTGCTTAATTAATTATGAAACAAATTGGAAAAAATCACACATTGATGATGAAATAAAATTTACTGCAGGAATGGCAGTTTAAAAATTTGAAAGTGGTCAAAATGACCTCTCAGGGTTTTAGTGTTAAGAAAAGGTATATTTTAAGTAAGTGTTCAGAATTTAAAAAGATACTACTGAACAGGGAACTGGCAAAGTTGACAAAAACAAAATTGTTTATTTAGTGCTTTTTATCTTATTGTAATGATTATTATAGAGAACTAAACATATTTCCCTTTTCATAATATTTTCCTTCTTGACACATTTCTAAATTTCCGATATTGTTATCCTTCTGAGTAGTATTTTAATGCACATTTTTACTACTCAGGCACCACAGGCGGTGGACACTGATGATAAACGAAATGAAATGATACATTTGGAAAGGATTTTTTTAAGGTCTGAGGAAAACATGTAAAAAACCTCAGTCAGGGAGGACAGCCCTGGTGGGATTCGAACCCTTGAGCTCCCGCTCACGAGTCCGTGCCTTAACGACCTCGGCCTTCCGTGGCGGTTTTTGTTGTTGTCCTTCTCATTCTGTAATAAAGAGAAATATGATGGCTAATACACACCAAAACTTTCAGAGTTTCTTTATTACATTGGCATTCCAGGGAAGATCAAAATCATCAAGCATGGAGCATGTATTCCTCTCCTTCTAATTAGAATCAATTGCAGTGAACATATTCTGTGATAACTTAATTATTATATTCCACAGCTACAAAGAAATGAGTTTAATTGCACTAAAATCAGTTTCTCCATACCTAGGCCCCTTGTTTGATAGTTTTCAAATTGTCAGTAATTTTTGTTCATACATATCATTCAATGATTTGCAACAAATTAATAAACATGCACCTTTTAAGTTTCTCCAAGTCATTTGGAAATGAAGAAAACAACATATTCTTGAGAGTTCCAAACAGAGGTCAAGTCACATTAGTATAGCTTCTAATCCTAGTTCCAATATTTACAATTTGCCTTTTAAATGACCTGTTCATAAAACTGCAAATTTCCAATTTGAATGAGAAGCTTCATTTTATTGCCCAATTAAAAATGGTAGTTAATAAACAGGGTGGTTTTCCACCTCAGGAAATGCAATGTCTTACATAACCCCCAAATAAGCTGCTAATGTTACTGTTCTTTGAAAAAAATAAGGTTCAATTAATGCAATTTTCAAAATTTGTTCTTAAATAAAAACATTTGACTGTTTGAGTTCTTGTTCCATTACTTTATTGTGTTTGCATCAGACTAACAAACAATTATAACAGTTAACACTTCTATGATGTATAATATGTTTCATCTGTCTGCAAAACTGAATGCCTAAAATTAGAATCTGCTTCATTTACAAATTATATGATTCACTCTTAAAACTCAATTTGTACATTAAAATAAGAGAGCAGAAAAATATGAATATTTTGATGAAGTATGAAAACCATGTAAGTATAAAATAATATGAAACAATTTTGAAAAAAAAAATGAATATATTGAAAGAGTAACATTAAAATCTAATATATGTACTTATTTCATATACATTAAAATGTTTCAACATGTTAATCAGAACCATATGATACACTGTTTTAATAGTAAGTTACATGCATTTTTTTAATCTTTTTCTAACAAGATATTGTACTGAACCTGGGGTTAATTATAATGGGGTACAGAAGGAATGCAACTTCATAAAGTCAGGGTGAGCTAGCTAGGAATATAGAAGTTTATTAATAACAGTAAGTTTACATGTACTGAGAGCATGGAAAGGAAAATTGTGTACTTTGATTTTAATATGTTTGTTTGTGAAATTGTATAAAATTCATTTTATTTATATGCTAAAATAATTTACTATATTTCCATGCAAATTAGAAATTACAAGAAAAAAAATCATTTTAATTTTGTTTTATATGTTCTTCATAATTATGAGAGGACATTATATTTGTTTATTACATGCAAAACTTGTAATAAACTTAAATTTCAATAGAATAGATCAACCCAAGTCTTCCAGATATTCCAGTAGGAAACTACTGATGAACCAAAGACAAAGGTTCAGTAATAAGTTAAATTAGAAAAACTAAATGACAATTTATTGAAAATGTATTACTGATTGGTATAAATTATAAAGCTATGAAACTAGTTATAAAGGTAGAGACAAAAATGTAAATCAAATTATAACGTTATTTGTTGAAATAAAATTCATTCATTGAATAAGATATTGTACCATCTGTAGGTCAGAATATTTCTTTACAATGAAAGATGATCTCTTACATCACATTATATGACAACAATAGACTAACTTATATTGTGCTACATTTTGTAGCTTTAGGTTTGCTGGAATAGATTCAGCCTTACCTTCTAGTGTGTTACTAACTTCAAGTAATACAGAGTAAGATAGTTCTCTTCCAGTACATTTTCCATTTTGCATGAAGCTCTCCTTCCCACATTTGCGAGGCTCTTCTGAAGATTTTCAATATGTAGCAACAAGATAAAAATGAAGGGGCTCCTTGCTCTTCTGTATGATTTTAGGCAGTTGATCAAAATGGGCCTAAATTTATACTGGAGCAAACTCAATTTTTACTTTAAAAATTCATATTTTTTAATTATTTACCCATGTTTGTGCCTTTAGATTTTTGTTTTGATTGATTGATTGATTAGCTTGGTAACATCAGAAAATTTATTCCTTATTTCCTCTGTTAATAGTAATAAATTAACTAATAAAAATAATAAAAATAATATATTTACCAGAAAAAATCATGCACAGCATTATAAAATATGAAAAATACATAAAAAGGTTGTATACTTTTACCCTAAAATGTTAAATAGTTTTTCTAATTTTGTATTTAAGTAATTTTAATTTCAATTTCTTATATCTTTGTAAATTACAGACTTACTTATAATTTAAAAGAGTCTAGGAACATTTTATAATAAAACATTTTCTATTTCTATTTGATGGACATAAATTACTGCTTAGTTTTAAAGAAATTATTGGAGAATAAAAAGTTTTCCAGTTGTTAAATTATATATTTAAATTTAAATATGGTATATTACTAATTATATTACTATAAATTAAATGAATACATTTTTTTATATAAAGATCATTTTCAAAATGTGTTACGGTTTCATTATTGCTTCTAGAAACCTAGATGAAAGAAGATGAGGCCTCCATGGCTTCTTGCTTGATAATTACCAATTATAAATTTAACAATATCTGTTGGATTTCCCAAAAGCAAACCATACAGCTTCCTAAACAATTTATCTTTTCATGGTGGTGGTGGCAGCGGTGGTGGTAGTGAGTTTTGGAAAGCACGTTAAAATTGAATTAGGGTTTATTTTAACAAATTCTAGTTCCAATGAACACACATTAATTACAAACTGCGACTTATTCAAAAACTTCCAAAAAAGGTATGTATTATCTCTTTATCATAGTGGTAACAAGCGAGGTATAATAGTGCCAACTGCTTTGATCATATACCTTACTTCACTGTTAATAACTTCTGTTTCATTCCTCATTATTATTATCTTGTTTAGAAATAAGAATAATTTTAAAATACTCATATACTTTCAGAACACAAATTGTCTTAGATCATAATGTTCTGTTGTTATATTTTTCTAAAAATATAAACACGTTTAAACATTTCTAAATGTATCCATTTTTAACATTTTAAGTGGTCTATGCTAACATTGTAGCCTCACATAGCTCATTGGTATACTGATTTTGACTGAATGGAAGAGTAACTTGCAGCACTTGTGGAGAATGTCTAACAGATGTTGCCTTCATTTTTCATTTTATTCATGTATTGCATTTTTAGTATGTTGGTGCAATTGAAATTTAGTGTATGCAAATACCTAAATGAAAATATTAAAAAATATAAATTTTCATAGTTCTTAATATGGTTTTGAATTGAAGTATTAATATCTTAGTATGTATAGATTGTTTACAATTATAACAATGAGTTTCATTTAGTCTCCAAGTACCAAACTTCCTGTGTCCAAGGCCGTCTTTCATCACATGATTATTTGTTGTATTTGTTAAGAAGTGCGCACATTTTATATAAGAATATTAATTCTTATTCACCAAAACAATTTTTATTATTTGGGCATTTTAAATTTGTTAATTTTTTTCAATTTCACAAATTATGTAGGTCATGACAATACAATTTTGTAACATACTTTGTACTTGTATGTTAGTAATGTGCAAATATTTTCCATTAGAATGACTTTGGTTGATGAATACATAATATATAAATAAATTAATTTACTCACCCTATTGTAATAGTATTTACATATCACAACCTTCCCATCAACTGTGTAGTGCTTGAAACTTGAGCACAAATCTTTTACACTTTTTTTTTTACATTTGATGAAGACTAATCAAGTTAAACAATATAAGGCAGGAAGCAAGATGCAAAATGGATGTCTATACATACTGGCTTTGGTACTACTGTTTATCAGTTATCAAATATACTACAGCATTATTGCAGGATTATTTGTGACTGAATTATGACCAGTCTTAGCAGAGTGTTTGTGATTTTACCATAGGTGTAGGTAGAATTTTCTCATGACTTTAAAAATTGGAATTCAGATATTTCCAATTATGTTTCAAATAATATAGAAGCATATAGTAGAAAACACAATTCAAAATTGCAATCACATACAATTTTGTAAGTGATGTTTAAATTAGACGTATCACTCTTTCCTGTTGAGTGCTATCAATTACAGGAAGTGAATGGAAGAACACAATACATGAGTCAGAACTGAAAAAAAATATTTGTACCATTTGGACTTTCACATATGTTGACGAATTTACTGAACAATATAATATAAAACCTTGAATAAAACTTAAAACCATACAAGATTGCATAAAAATTAATTTAAAAATTAAATGTAAAAATATGAACAAATATTAAGCTTGGTTTTGAAATATGAAAATTTTTATGGAATATCATTAAATATGAAAAATTAAATTGCATTAATTAAAATTTGCACATGCTAAAACATAAAAATTGTTTCTTGTATTTTGTGATTAAATTAAATTAAAATTTATTTTGATTCAATGGTCTAAAATATGAAATTTCACATTTTTCTGCTCTATAGTTAGTATTTGTACAGTGCTTAAAGTAACATTAAGTAATATGATTTGGAATTAATATCTATTAAGACTCTTTGCAGGTTTTTCAGGATGTGTTCAATTGAGCATACGTCTCATTGATTTCTATGAATGCCTGAGCAACCAATTATGTACTTTTTATCATTGTGAGTTGCACATTGTCATTCAGGCCTGGATGCATTTGTAATGCTTTCCATTCTGTTGATTATTAGGTTACATTTTCACAAATGTTGCCAAATTGGTAACATTGCATCACTAAAAGCATTAAGATTTCTAGCTCTATCTTTATGATGTATCCACCACAAATGAGGCATGTGAACATTGCAAAAAGTTACATAACACAGAAATTACACAAAGATATACACCTGGCATGCATTGACTATTCTTAATCCTTTGTTAGCTAAAAGACAAATTAGAATACCTAGAAAGAGTAAAATACATAATATAATACATATCAAAAGGCTAATTTTTACTTAAAATTTTGTACTACATGTATAAAAATGTTCTAATTATAACAGAGTATCACAAGCCATTAAACAAACAAAAACCAAACATTATTTCAAGAAGCAAGTAAGATTCCTTCAGCTGCAGCATGCCTTTAATGAATTCATGTTATTGTAAATTTTAATTTGTTTTAAGTGTATTATATTTGTACCATCCTGAGGAGTAAAGTAAATTGTTACTTATCACTTTAAGTACTCTTTGTACATTCAAATGATATTATATCAGAGGCAAAGCATTCTCATGCTAAATATAGTCTAAGAATTTTACACTGCACAACTTTACATTCTTTGACTTGCCCATAATTATGTAACGAATGAATAGGTTTTCACTTATTCATTTACATCTTATGTAACCTAGATTAAGACCATGATGTGCTCTGTGTTATATGCTGTATAATCAAAAAAATGAAAATAAACTAATCAATTGGATAACAGATGACTGTCAACATTGATTACCTTGTTAAACTTAACACTAAATAAGTTTTATGTTTCATGTTTTATTACATTAGGGGAAACTTACTTATAGCCTTTTGTATATGTTTGAGAAAAGCTTGTATCATATAGGCAAATGTATAAGCATACAGCAAATTTCAAAGTTATAAAACATTAATTCTTCTTACATTCACTATAGCCTGTGATAAATAAATGCCATTTATCTTTAGCAATAATTTAGTCTTAGTTTTTGTGCATTAGGTTTGGGCATTGTAAATGCATTAAAAAGAGCTCGATGTACTTGAAGTATATTCATTAACTAATGCTTAAAAGCACACTAAGGTCAAGGAGCATGTAAAGCTATACTAGATACAATATACTAATCGTTTTCTTACAAAGCAATTATATCTGACTACAAACACATACATCAGTAGGAAAACTTGTAAGTGGCTATGGCATTTTTAATACCAAGTAGCATGCCCCCCCTTAAAAGTATATAAACAGGCTGAAAATAAACAAAGATGCAGCATAACAGTTTATGGCTTTACCTTCAATTAAGCCAAACATCATAATCTTCTGTAAAGTGCCTGCTGGATGCAGAGTGGATGAAATACAGTAAAGAAGCCAGAAAGACAGAGAAAAAAAAGGTCAGACATGCATATCATATAGAGTGGAAAAGCCTTCTGTTGAAGGTAGCATTATAGTTACATTGACTTAAAAGGAATTACATCATTCTTTGGCATAAAAATAAAAACAATGAAACATTAACAGTGAAGCATCATGGTTCAAGCTCTGCAGTTGTAAAATGCATGGCCAAATGATTTTTGTGAGGTTAGTTTTCACATCCCATGCAGTTCTGGGTGCTACTGATTTGATTAAGGTGAATAATTAATGGTATTTTTTTTCTAAATGTATGTGCAATAAAAGTGATATCCAGGATATATTTAAGGGATAAGCATATTAAATTATTATAAATACTTCCTGAAATAAAATATGTAAAAAGCTATATGTATAATATGTGTGTGTGTATATATATATATACACATACATACATACATACATACATACATACATACATACATACATACATACACACACACACACACACACACCTACATTCAAAAGTATAATGTAGGGCTGAAGTGCTTAGTTGGCTTAACTATATTATATTTATAATAGGTGTATTCACACAAAATTGCATATATGTAGTCTAAAAATATCTTTATGAAAAAAAATTATAATTATGATTATCAATTAATTATAGTAAATATTGTATTCTGATTGCAAACAAGAATATTCATAATTTTTTTTAGTTAGACTGTTGTTTCTCTTAAATGTAAGAAGAATATTCTTATTTGAAGGTTTTCATTTAATTTTTAGTAGTAGTTACTAAATGGTAATAAGTTATGCAATAGTGGTTATATGTAATATTGCTTGTAAAGGGAACACACACATACATATATTCAGCTCATTCCTCTAAAGTAGATATGTACCAACTCACTGCACAACTACATATGAATTCATGAAAATGACTTTATAGCCTTATTTGTACGATATAATGTGCTATTTTGTTTCAAGAACAAAATCCAAAACCAATTAAAAATTTATGTTGTGGGCAACTTTATAAAATTTTATTGCATTTCATAGAAATACACATAACTCTTTTAGGTATGAATATCTGCAATATCCAATGTACAATACTTTAGTCAGAGCTGCTTCTGGCAGTAAGCACCTATGCACTGAACCAACACCTTTTAATTATGCTTTTGTCTCTGAAGATTTCATATTTAATTGATGAAAGCAAAATATTTTATAAATGTGTTCTTGAAATTAATTTTTGGTTTGATATTAAAAAACTTCATATCTTGTGCAAAATTAATTTCTGGTTTGAGCATTCATAAGTTGGCAGGCTTTGTATTTCAGTTTCTATCAATATATCTCAAAAGGCAAGCAATATCTCTGTCTCATATCTATATTTTTGTAGGAAGAATATGTATTTGTATTTTTGTAGAAGATCCAAGTTTAATCAGTAAAATCAGGGTTCAGAATCAGTAAACTAAGTAGCTGCTTTAAGCCATTGAGTGGGTAACAAAAGAAAGGTTGAAAAGATTATCATTCAAATTACTATTGATCCTTCAACACATCATGAAACTGATGCAGAAGACACTTGTGGCCAAGAAGAAAAAAATAATATTTGGCCTGGTTGTTGCATACTGTTATCAGCTTTTATTTCTATTATATGCTATTTTGCCCTAATTCTCATTTATCCTAGATCCATTAGGAAAAATATCAGGAAAAATAGGAAAATATCACCTTGGTAAGATGAAATTCAGTTTCAGTTTGTTATGTTCTTTTCACTAATCAAATGTGGAAATCTTTAAATAAGTATTTAAAAAAAATATGAAACATCTTTTCCAAATGAAATATGCACAATTTCTGCATGCAAAGAGAAATTCATCTTCAAGTGGAAATCTCTTTAGAATATAGCTACCATATAAATCTCTGTAATAAAGTATAAAATATATTTTCATTACAATAATTTTCTATCAAGTAGGACCGGGCTTTTTCACCTATTACCAAGTCCTTATTGGCTTTCTGGTATTATCTCTTTCAAATTGGCACTGGAAATTCAGGTAGAATCAAGCTGAAGAGAATATAGCTTAACAAATCTCACTAATAGGTTAGTTAGAGCACAAAGAATAGCTGAAACATCTTGCTGCAAAAAATAAATTACTAGTTAAAAAGAGAAAGTATATTCTGAAGGAAATAACAATATAATTTTGTATATGGATCTGTAAAATATTGATCCAAGGTTTTAAACTGCTTAATATTTTTCATCTGTATTATTCATCTGTTGAGGTTAAATATAAGCATGAGTTAAAAAAAGTACCTAATATATTTTTTGAATGAATTTATTTCTCATACATTAACATTCAAAATATTTATAACAAAATGAACAAAGAAAAAATCTTTATACATTTTGAATATATTACAATATTTTTAATTCTTAATACTTTTAACCCAAATATTCCATTTTAATTAGTTCAACCCCCTAGTCCCCAGTTCATCAGCAGCTATATACTGGAATATCCAGGCGACCAGACTCTGATCTAACCAAAAAAGCACGATACTAAAATAATTTAGACACAAACCATTACTTTAACCAATTAACCTCAATTTCTAAGCTAATAATTCCCATATTTCCAAGTTACTCAATTACACCTAAACAAACATACAAAATATCTAACAAACTACATTACACTAATAATAAATAAAATATCCATCTATACAAGGCCTCATTACATACAACCCCCAGGCATATAATGAAACCCCCCATTTCTTGTATTTCCCTTGTTAGTACTATTTTATCAATCATACCCCAATTCTCTCATCCTTCTCAACTATTCTAATCCATTTCTCCCTTACTTTTTCTTAAAATTCCTCTATCATTTTATTTCTCTTCATCTCAATATTAGTCAACATTCTATGTCTATATATTCCTACTTTAATTTATCCCATTTCCCTTCCCATACCCCTTCCCTCCATCTCTTTACCCCTTCATAATATAATAAACAATGAAATATTCCTTCAGGCTCTGTACATATAACACACCCTTCCCCAATTTCTCCTCTAAGAGCCCTTAAAAACAATAATCCTGCTTGCATTCAAGTCAGTCCTTCCCTCTCAAATTTATCACAATATCTATATTTCTCTCTTTCCCACTCCTTTTTAATTATTTTGTTCAATTTAAAAGAACCGTTATCTCTAAAACTAGCCCAAATCTTTTGGTTCTCTATATCTTTATTTCTTTGCTTACTTCCTTCCAAAACACTTGTCTACTTTTAACTCCAAATTCCCAAAGTTCCACCATCCCAATTTCTTGCAATATTTTCCTCACTTCTCCCATCCAGCTTTTTTTATCTCATGTTGATATTTCATACACTCTCTTACAATCATGTACCAATTTTTCTAAATTCTGTCTACCACCAAATCCTTCCTCCCTACCCTCCATAACTCTAGTGAAGCTATTCCTTTTGATGAAGCTTTAGGCAGTTCCAATACCTATCTACAAAATATCCTATGTATTAAATCAATTTTCAACCATCCTTTTGAAGTTCCCCTCACTTCTATTCCATATAATATTTTGACTCCATTACCACTTCAAACACTTTCTCCAACCAATAAATTGACATATTTGGAGTTATCTTCAAACACATTCTCATTATCCTCATGGCTAGTTTACCATTAATAACAACATTATTCCACTACTTGACAACCTAACCACCAAATAATAAAATTCTTTAACCACTTCCAATAGCTCCCTATTCAAGAACCATTTCTCATCTCTTCTTAATCTACCCCCAGTCTTAAACACTACTATTTTTCCTAAACTTAGGTATTCATTTTTTATACTAAAGTCTGACTATATGGAGATTAGTGCAAAAAATTAATACCTAGGTTTAGTATATATTACCACTTCATTGTCTACAGCTTCATAATAATAATATTTACTTCTATTTTTGATTCCTTAACATTTACTCTTAATTGGCATTCTGCGCAAAATCTACTAATCTCATACATAGTTCATTGCAGTCCAATTACTTGTAGTTGCATCTACCATTAAATCATCTGTAAATAGTAAGCCTTTCTTTCCAATAACTGGAAAATGTGAATTACTCTTTAAGATTTGTTCCATAATATCATGAATAAACATATTAAGCAAAACTGGACTCAACTTGCAGCCTTGTTGCAAACCTACCTTTTGTAAAACCATCTCTATAATCCCATTTCCTGTACACTTTATAGAAAACTTAACCCCAGAATACAACTTTTGAATCTCTGTAATAATGTCTTTACTGCAATAATGTCTTCACTTACTCCTTTCAACCTCATTTTATGGACAAATATATCTCTTCTTATTGTATCAAATGCCTTTTCAAAATTTGCAAAGAGCATATGCACTCTACCTCTTTTGTTTCTTAGGTATTTATTCGTTTTCTACAGTTTGAATTATCATTATATCATCAACAGGCCTTCTATCTTTTTTAAATCTTGCATAGTATTCATATAACTTCCCTTCTACTCCTAACCTTTCCTGTAATCTATGGGCCCATATGACTGTATATATTTTACTAAAATTCAAAACAAACTAATTCCTCTATAATTCCCTGGATTATTCCAATCATCTTTTCCTTTATACAAGGTACCATCATACTTATTCTCCAATTTATAGGTGCTCCCTTGCTCCTTTTAGCCTTATTAAAAAATTTTGTCAATATACTGCAACCATCACCCAACTGGAATCCTATCTATACCAGCTGCCTTATTCTTTATCAAATTTCTAATTTGGTATTCAATCTTAATACGTGTAATTTTCTTATCTAAACATTCTACTGTTTCTACTGTTTTATAAAATATCAAAACTGCACTTTCAACAATCCTTACACCAAGGCTGCAAAATACTTTCTCCATTCAGTTGGATAATCTCATTTCCTATTATATTTTTTTTATAAATGCTCTTCATTATAGCCCATATTTCTTTATTATTTTTATTTCTCATTCCCTTTTTATCTTATCATTCACTTTTTGTTCCCATTCTTCCTTCTTCCTCTCTAGTAAATATTTATATCCATTTCTTTAACAAAAAATACTGTTTATCCCTATCATACTCTGTTTTTCTCCATCTAGTTAAATCTCTAAATAATTCTTTTCTAACCTGAAAGCATTCTTCATCAAACCATATGTACACTTTATGCCTCTTTTCAGTTTTACTTCCATCTTCTCACCAGCTCTTTCCACAATTAATTCCAATCCCTTCACTACCCTGTCTACATTTCTAATCCTCAGTGATTCTTCTACTCCATATTTTATCAACTGGTTATCTATTGATCTTAATCCTTGCCAATAAACCTCACTTAGCTCATTCCTTCACTTAAATATAAATGTTATCTCCTCTAATGTCTCATCATTTCTACTATTTCCTCCTAGATTTATGTTTGTTAGCAACGGAAAATGATAACTACTAACCAGTTTTTGAATAATTGAGTCGAAATTGTAACATTTACATCACTAATAGTTTAAAAAAGGAAAACTAAATTTCTGGAGCTAATTGCTCCCATCTTCAGTTCCAGATCGACTGCTGGCCTTGTTCTTTGTGGTGGTTTGGTTTGTCTCTGGTAGCGGTTGGATGAACTTCTGTATTAAGATGTCACTTGGTGGTATTTCAAAGTTGAAAATGTTACTTTTTTCCTTCAAGATATAAATGTTTTCCCATACTGCAAGTTCTGTTTTTCCTGTAATATTTTTAAGTAGTTTGGCATTCCTGTTTATATTATCATTCCAAAAATGCCAAGCTACTGCAGATTTTTCCTCCTGTCTTTGTTTTATGTTCCTGATGTGTTCTTTTACTCATGTTTTTATGCTTCTTTTAGTCTTTCCTAATAAATTTTTTCACAATCAATACATTCCATCTGATATATTCCTGATTTGTTCTCTTGAAGAATTTCCTTTAGAATTTAGTATATTTTTTATGGGGTAACTGTTTTTTGGAGCTAAAATAATGTTATGTTTTTTGAATATCTTTCGGAATTTATAGAAAATTGATGGATGGTATGTGAATTTTTGGTATATTCTATTTTCTTCCTTGCTAGGAATAAGAGCACTGATGTCTTTGATTCTTTTTTTTTCCTTGTTCTGATTATTTTCTTATATGCCACCTATTGTTTGAAACCATTTTTATAGCTATATTTATTATATTGTTCTGTTCTAAACCTTATTCTTCTCTATTCATGGGGACATTTACCAACCTGTGCACAAGACAATTTAGTACTGCATGTTTATGAGGAACTGGGTTATAACTGTTATATTTAAGTAGCTATTAGTGTGAGTAGGTTTTCTATATATGCCAAATGTTAAGTGGATTTCTAACTTAATTATTTTAAGATTCAAGAAGGGTAACTGTCCATTGCATTCTCTTTCCATAGTGAATTTTAATGATTTTTCTTGTAGATTAAGTAACTTTAGTGCATCTTCTAGGTGTATTTCTGGAACAACTGCAAAAATGTCGCCAACATAGTAATATCATGCTTTAAACAACCAGGGAAAACCTTTCATGATTCTAACTTCTAATGCACTCATGAAGAGATCTGCTAATAATGGTGATAATGGGCTACCCATTGTTAAACCAAAATTCTGTTTGTAATATTTTCCATTGAAAGTGAAGTAATTTTGCTTTATGCACAGGTTAGTTAATGTAATGTATTCTTAATTTCTCCTATTGTTTTCACTGATTTTAGCAACCAATTTTTTATATAGGTGTGTAGATTTTGTGTAGGGATGCTTGGAAAAAGAGCTGTGACATCAAAAGAAACCAAGGTATCTATTTTTTCTATTTCTATATCTTTAATTTTTGAATTAGTTCTGAGGAGATTTTTATGCTTCTGGTTTCAAATTTTGGAAAGGAAGAAAATCTGTATGTTAACCATTTGGCTAATTTGTATGTTGGGGCATCTATGTTGTTTATAATGGGTCTCATTTTTTCCCCGGTTTGTGCACTTTTGGAAGACTGTCGATTCTAGGCAGTGTGGGGTTATTTATTTTAATTTTGTATTGTTCGTTTTTATCTATTAATTTACATGCATTAATCGTTTAATTTCATGAATTTTTGCACATGTTTAGGGGATTTTTTGTTATTGTCAAATATTCTTTTGTTTTCTAATAGCTGTTCCATTCTATCTATGTAGTTGGTTTTATCTAAAATTACAAATGAGTTACCTTTATCTGCTTTTACATATATAACTGGTTTCCTTTTTAATGTTCTAATTACCTTTGTGTGAGGGTTAACTTTCCTATTCTTTCTAATTTGTTCAATAATATTACAACATTGATTTTGTATTGCATTTCTCTCTATTTCTACAAGATTTTTAATGGCAATTTGTATATCTGAAACATAGTCTTTGATTTTATCGGAGAATTTTATGCATGTTTTTAATCCTTTATGTAAAAATCATATTTTATTTTCGATGAAGTTTTGCTTAGAGAGGTTATGGACGTTATGAACATTATTTTGTATAGTCTTTTCCATTGATGGTATTTTCCCCTCATATTTTTGGCATAAACTTTCCACCATATTTAGCAATTATTCAAAAACTTATATTAAACATCACTGTTACAAATGTCCACCATATTTAACTAAGTACTAACCACTTCACCAATCACTCTAAAATCACTAAACTTTCCATTCATCTCTTCACTACAGAAAAATAATCAACCACACTTTGACCATTTACATTCATAAATGTAAATTCATCACCAAAATTTGCTCCCCTAACAACATGACAAATTGTCAAATTGTTATCTTCATAAAGTTAATTAATTTAACACCTTCCCTATTACATATTTTATCATAATGTCTTTTTTTTTCTTACTTCTTTCTCCCAATCACAATCACTTTCCATATTCACAGATCTTATATAATTTTCTTCCACCATAGCATTGGAACATAAATTCCATATTTGTTCTTATATCATTCATCCCTTTGCTAAGTTCAGCAAATAACTTATCATTATAAAATTCAGATGACACAGGTGGGTTGTATACCAATATTTATGTCTACTTCATTGTGCCTGGTTATTTTTACCCACATCACTTGATTATTTTCCTTCATCAACACCTACACCCTTAACATTGATATTTTTCCTGACAAATACACCTATTCCACCAGAAAATCTACCCATACTACTTTTCCTTAATCCACACATTCCTATTAACATAAAATCCAAATCAATACTGTCACCTTAGTCAATTCATGTTTCAGCAAATGCTATTACATTACCCAACCTTAGCATGCCAAATACCTGACCGCTATTAATTTTCCATTTTAGTCCCTCTATATTCCAGAAAACTACACTAAACCCCAATCCCTAACTCGTTGCACTCCTCTTTGCCTTAAATTTCTCCATCTGTGCCTTGTATCTAGTTGTTACTCCCATCTGCTGCTAATTTAAATCTTCCCTCCTGCTTCCATCAATCACCTGTAATATACTACCCTCCTGTGTGAAAACAATATTGAAACTGTCAATATTAGTCCCTTTCCTCCTATTTGCTGATTTCAAGGCTACTGCCTCCTGTTTCTCTTGGTCATCTGGTACCACATGCCTTCTTGGTGATGTCACACTACTCGCTGCCTCTACTTCATTTCCCCTTTTAGTGGATCTCTCTGATACCTGCCATTTCCTTTCTTCTCCTCTCTCTATAGTTCTACTCCCCAATGTGCTGCAAAGTCTGCAATCTTCTGTCTCAACTTGATATGCTGACTCGTATCCTGTTTCCTTCCATTGATCCACAACTCAGTTCCTTTAAAAAAATGCCCATTTCCCATCTTCTCTAGCTTATTTCATTATCAAATAAAAACAGTCATTGGTCTCTTTCCTCCTTCACAAAATATTGGTCGATAAAATCTTTGTTCCTTTTAATTTCTTCACATTCTTGAAAAAAACTTGCCATTTAATACTAATTGTGGCTACCTTTATAATTATTAGTCTGTATTCATTTTCCTCTTTTTCCTATCCTAAAGCAGTCAACTATCTCCCATCCAGCTAATTTCAATTCCAACTTCCAAATATTTACCTAATATATAGATGATATATAGGTTAGATAAACTACAGTAATGTAATAAGGGATTTATGTATATATAAATCAATTGCACCTTGTGAATAATTTTTGACATTGTCGGGCACTTGTAGCAACTGCCATGGGTGACCAAGGTTGTTAAGGCTCAGACTCCTGAGTGGGAGGTCTGGGGTTCGAATTCTGCCAGGACCATTGCCTCAGTCCTCATAAATGGTAAATGTTGGGAGGTACCCTAAACTTAGGCCTGGAATGTTTCCTTCCTTAAAAAATCCTTTCCCAATATATCATTTCATTTCATGTATCATCAGTGTTCACTGTCTATGGTGCCTCAGTAGTAAAAATGGGCGTTAAACACTATTAACTAAAAAAAAAAGAAGCAGAAGAAGAGGAAGAGGAAGATACACTTGTAATGAGTCCTTTGATAGCAAATTATTATTATTATTATTATTATTATTATTATTATTATTATTCCCATTTCTCAAGAGCTGTACTAACTGATTCAAGAGAATAGGGCCAATGGGTATAGGGTTACCATCTGTCTGGCTTTTGCTGGATATGTCCTGCTTTGTATTGTTTTCCATAATATCGGCTAGTAGGCATTCAAATTATTTTTTAATTGTCTGGATTTTCTCATATTCATGTTCATTTTGCACTTTGTCCAGAAGATTACAAGAAAAGATACAAATTTTAAATAGAAAATATGAAATTGAATGTATGAACATATCATATGAGTAATTGACTGCTCATACTGACACTCTACTGCCAGTTTTATAATCTAGGGGTTTGCAATGCTGCTTTCCTAATTCTTTTAAAATACTGATTTTAATATAATAATGAGCAATTTCTTATTATTGCAAATGTGACTTTTGCTACAATTTACCCCCCATGTAGTTGTGTATTAGATTTATGTAGCTGCTTCCTGGAATCCTGCTGCCCATTCCCCAGTATTCAACACCTCCAGCCATCAAATTCCTTTAAATGTTTGTTTATTTTGGCAGTTTTCCATATTTATTATTCAGTTTTCTTCTAACTGAAACTGTGAGTCTTATAGTACCACTGATGGCTGATTTAAGTCATGTAAATTTTGAAAGCTGCTTTATCAAAATGATCCAATAATATGATTATTTCTAAAACTAAAAGTGGCAAAAGTGAAACTCTGAAGAGAAAGTATACATTTTCTACCAAACTAAGAGAAATGTATCAGTGTTTTAGTGTTGGTCATGATGAAGGTGAAGCAAAGTGTGAGGCATGTGATTTTTTTGTAGCAGTTGAGTACAAAGGTGCAGATGATCTTGAAAAACATGTCAATAACAAAAAACATAAATAGTTAATTAGGTTCAGTACTGCATCATGCAACATTGATTCATTTTTTGTCCCTAAATATTCTTATATAGACAAATAAGTTAAGGTAACAGAGAAGACATTAGCATTTCGTATAGTATCATCATCAGTCCTACTTGCATGGGTGGCCGAGGTTGTTAAGGCAGGGACTTGTGAACTGGAGATATGGGGTTCAAATCCCTTCAGGACCATCCTCCTTACTGAGGCTTTTTCCAGGTTTTCCTCAGTACTCATAAATGCAAATGCCAGGAAGGTAGCCTAAACTTAGACCTAGAATGTTTTCTTCCTTAATAAATTCTTTCCCAATATATCATTTCATCTAATGTATCATTAGTGCCCACTGCCTGTAGTACCTCAGTAGGACAAACGGGCATTAAACACAAAAAAAATCAGTCCTATATTTCCATTAATTGCACATTTAAATTAAATAAAGAATTTTCATTCCAAAATTGTGAACAAATTAGCCTATAGCAGGATAAAAATTAAAGTTATTATTAATAACATACTTGTCTCTCACCCCATTATCTTCTTACTACAACTTTGAATGACAGTGTCCCTTATTTTGGTTTAGGAACTGATGCAAGTAATAATGGGGACCATTCCTGGACAGAATCAATGGATTTTTTCAGGCGTAAAAACCCTAAGTATGGCTTCCTTTGGAAGGGAAGTAAAGCCATGTGTCCCATATTGTACATTTATGACATGATAAAGAACCTCAAGCCAGAAAAAAGAGGCCTCTGAGCAAAATTTGTTGGCCACTTCATGCCCTAATTTGAATGGGATGCTGATGACCTGAGATGTTAAAGAGCATCCATAAATAAACAAAAAAAATAATCATGGGGATTTGAAACTTTTCCCCATTATAGTGCAATTTTTTGATTATAAAGAAAATGGCAATGAGACAAAAGTATTAGAATTAAACACATGCTCTAATGAAACTTCAGAGACTATTACCACTTATATTTGTGAAACTATAAAAAAAAAAAATTAAATATCTTCTAAGTGCATTGCTTTCAGTGCAGACAATGCAAATGTTAATTTTGGAGGTCTTGCTCGAAAAACCAGAAAGAATGTATTTTCTTTACTTAGAAATAATTTATATGAACATATATGAGATTTTGGATATCCAGCCTATATTATGCATGCTTGCACATGGCTCTGATATACTCCCAGTCAACACAGAGAGTATAGTTCTTAAAATTTTCAATTATTTTCACATCATTTCACATCATCAACTAATTATTTATGAGAAATCACTCAAATATCATTAGATTTATTGCACATGTTTCAAAGGCTGATGATGAAGGAAATTTGCCTTTAAAACATGTCCAAGCAAGTGAAATAAACCTAGTGAAATGTAAGTGACTTCCCCATAAATAATTTGTTTAGTGGAGTTTGTTTTGGCAATGAATTTTTATTACAATGTAATTGACAATTAATTTTTTAACATGATTGCTATATTTACATATTGTAAGTTGCAATACAACATTAATGAAAATACTAACTCAACTATATAAAATCCCTGTGTAATCTAAATGAAAATAACAATTTGACTTCAAGTATGCAAAATGGGTAAACTTTGCAACTAGAAATGCAGTAAATTAGTATTAACATCTACTCTTTGAATGGAATGCCATCAAGGAAAGTGCAACAGCCTTTTGGAATTATTAATTTCAAATTCTGCAGGTGTTGATATTTGCTTCTTTTATTTCCAGATGCAAAGAACTAACTTGAAAATTTTTCACAATATGTTATGGCATCAAGAAATGTCTTGAATATCTCCATCTTTGGCTAGTTTATAGCTTGTTATGCCATTTTTTATGTACTTCATCTGGGGAATGTTGATGACAACTGGATCATGAACTATACAACTGGGTTTAATGCTGTCATATACCATGTAGGAAGCATAATTCTTTAAAAATGTTTGTGTTAAGAGATTGGTTTCATAAGGAAAAAGGCCTTCTTGGCTTTTTGGCAGTCATTATGTAGTCACTTGAGAGGCAGTTATCCTCATTTATCAGTCTGTTCTCTATTTTAGCATGAACACTTACTTCTGACCATTTACAGTCCCATATGGGCCTTAGCTTACCATGATGACTGCTGGGTCCTCTACCTCCTTCACATGATATCATTGGTAGAGTGTATTATTGCAGAGGGACATGTGATCAGCAAACTGCACCCTGCCAATCTTGGCTTACTAGATTAAGATCACCACCTCTCCATCAGGCAGCTTCCCAATTGTCCTCATGAGTTTGGGTGGACCCAGTTCCAGACCTCCCTATCTTACAAAATTTCCTAAGTAGGTACCAGGAATCGAACCCAGGCCTCCCAGCCAACAGTCAGCAATGCTAACCACTAGACCAAGGAGGTGTCAGCATGAACACTATCAATGATTATTTGAATTTGTCCTTTAAGTAAATATTTTTATAGATAATTACTGATCTGCCAAAAGAAAAGTGCAAAAGACCATTGGTCATCACTACATTATAATTTTGATATATGCATCCACTGAGTAAAGTATTATATCTATCTTAACACTCAAGTGATTTCCTAAGTAGTCTATCAGGTAAAATGAAATTGAGGCGGCACACAAATCACCCTCAGTCTCGTGAAACCAGTAATATATACAGTAGCTAATGGTATATTTATAAACTGTAAAGTTATAAAATCACAATTTAGTTTTAAAATAAATGCACTAGCCTTGATTTGGGAACAGAACTTGACAGCTTGCAAGTCCATATATAAGACATGTATTTCTCTCATCTTTTGCTTTTTTGATGGCATCTTCCATTTTTCTTGTGTTCTACTTCTCCTCTACATAAGTTTTCCATGTTTTTTTAATGTTGCCTACTTTTTATTGCTGCAAATATGTCATGCTGATCATTTTATGGTTGAAAGATGCCTACATTTTGATCATTTATTTTCTTCATCACTGTGAGACAAAGCGACCTACTGCTGTTCTCCCTGCATTGATGTATTTACTTTATGTAGACTTTGGAGAAAGACTGAAATTTGCTTTTATTTCTGTCTTTTTGGCAGTAATGGGACGGCATCTTACTTAATGAAACCAAACAATTCCTCAGGAAGACCTTACCTTCAGCTTTTCTTCATGTATGACTTGACTCTGCTCTCCTGTGGCAAGCACATTCCATCTTTTTCTTCCAACCAGTGCAGAACAGATGTTTCTTTAAGGTCAAATGTAAAAAGACAAATTTTCTTACACACAACAAACTTTTACTCCAATACCTTTAAAGTGTATTAAATGAGACATGATATGTTGATTCATTTACAGAGTTGGATCATTATCTTTTAAGTAAAGTTCTTGTAAAAATTATTTAGGAAAATTATATATTCACCCCAAGTCATACTGAAAAACTCCAAAAATAGCCATTTTCCAAATTATTCCTCATTTTTATTATACTAATGACCCTTTGATTCTACCCTAGGTTGTACAGGTAAAATGAAAATTCCTTAGTGGTTTTTAGTGTGCCATGTAATACCATATTGGAACCTTTTGGCGGTCTATAACCTAGATAAAGTTTGCCTTCCATTCACAGTCTCTTGTTTAATATTTTTCTACTGTCTCTGTTCCTTTGTTTTCCATTATTGGCTTTATTTTCATTTATATCCTCATCTATAACTAACATCTCCATTTCAGTTGGAACTTCATCATGCCCAATATCACTGCTTTTGTTATTTTCCCTTAATGCTGCAGCTTATCTACTTATTGATTCCTCAATAGATACATTCATTTGATTTTATGAGATTATATACCATTTCTTTTAGCAGCTTCTCATCTTGGTATCAGCCATAGGTGCTAATAAAGAAATCACAGTTCTTTTGACAGCTGACTCCTCTTTATTACACCCTGCTACCAATGGCAAATCATAAGCTAAAATTTCCTCAATGGTGTCCATGAAAACCATGTCAGCTTCTTCAAATAAAGCTTCCACATTATTTTCATGTTGTTAATTTGTCCACCATCACCTGAAGAGAAAAGCATGAATCATTAATAATGGCAAAATCTACCAAATGTTAGGAGTATTATCTTTATTAATATCTAAATTAGTTACATTTATACTATTTGAACATAATTACCTTTATTGTTTTGGCTTAATGACAATGCCCTTATTTGCTCATCTGTAGTGTTTCATATCCAATTTAATATTTAAACATGTAAAAGGATAAAGTAGCATTGCATTAGCTGCAAATAGAAGCAGTGTCAATTTATAATCACCAAATCACCCTTAGAAGAGATAGAAATAGATCAAAAAAAATTTACAATACCTCGGTGCATAAAGTGAGCAAGTAAAGCCTAATATAGGGCTTTTGTGTAAAACTATCCCACAAGGTGTAATATTTTGAATATAGTTGACTGTGAGCAGTGCCCCCCCCACTCTTTCCCCTATAAGTTTTTATGTGAAAGTTCTGTACTTGCCAAGTAAATAACTTTTAAGTACATTATCATGATTAATATAAAAATTTAAAAATGTGTATACTAATACTACAAAATAACATACTGAAATTGATACTGCCTGTTCTGTTTTGTGAATACAAACACTTATTTGGAAGAACAACTACCTAGAGCAATAAATATCATAAAAAGCAACTGCAATTACTTATCTGCATGCACTTCATACTGTAAACATGCCACAAACAAGATATTGCTACTAAATATTTCTTAGCTGGAAATATGCTGATTTTTCTTTGAAACCTCTTGCATTCAAAATGATTCAAAATATACTTAACTGACTATAGAAATATGGCCAATTCAAAAAGAGTGTGTTCAAAAACCCAAGTAAAATGGACATACAATGTATTGTTACAATGTCGTCAAGTAATTTTGTAGGTTTGATTGCAGTTTCAGCTTCTATGACATTTTCATATCTTTTTTAAACTGTTAGCTTTATTACTTCTGTTTGGCTTGTGTTTGATATGATTGTTGCTTTGCTGGTGAACCAAGAACTGGGAACTTATGCAATTGAGTTGGAAATTTTGTACTATAAATTGATATTGTTGTATGATTTAGTTGAACTACAGACTCTTAATTCTTCACTTACTTAATGTGTAGTGTTGTGTAATGATTTGTAGTGTGTTCACTTAAGAGTGTGTAGTGCAACTAAACCATATAATAATATCAATTATATGTTTGGTTTCACTGTGTAAGTTCCAATTAACATTTTAATTTTGTACTTTAATTATTTAGAATTTAGGTAAAGATCTTAGTATAAAATGAATTATAATTGTGACGGCTTACTTTGAAAATTGCCAGGTCAGATGGGTGGAGGCCTCTGTAGTTTGTATTTATATTTTCTTAGCAATTATTTCATTTCAATTTCAGTTATGACTTTTGCTGTAAGTCTGTCTTAAATGCTGTCAGGGTTCCTCTTGCTACTTTTCTTCTTTCTAATATGGGTACAATGTATAAGTTTGGCATTGTAATATTTTTCATTTGTGTTTGATATATTTGCATCCTTGATTATTATAATATTGATGTCTTTCTCTACTATGGTACATCTTAATTCTGAAATGTTTATGTTACTTAATCCACCTTCTTTCCACTGTAATATATTGAAAGTATCTGCTTGTTTTGCTCTTACAAGAGCAGCTTGCTTTTTTCCTTAATGAGATACTATGCCCTATTTTATAGATAAATTTGCATTACCCAGACTGCACCACAAGGAGGTGGTCTACTTTACACAATACATCTACAATGAACCAGTGCTGAGAGTTTTGTTTTTGCATTATCATATTTCTGTGCAATTTTAGAATCAGGAAACATTGCTCTGAATAAATTTCCTGCATTACCAGAAAGAGCCAATGGAATATTGTGCTTTAAAAGAAATAATGTAAATAACAATTTCATACTTGTAATATTTGTTTCATAATTATCAACAAATAATGATGAAAATGGCTTGTTTCCCGATTTCACTTAGCCATATGTTTTATGCTTTTTAGAACAATGTGTCTTCTACAGTAATGTCAATGAACACATACTACATAAAAATCAATGGAACACCTTTATTACTAAAATGTGAAGAAACTATTTATGACCATTCCTTTGTGTAGTCACTTTATATTTATGTAATACTGCTACCTTTCTGCTAGTGAATGCAATTCACTGGTATGCTTCATTTTAGAAAACCATTTGCTTACAATTAAAACACTCCAATTACATCTACTTATACATTAAATAAATAAGCACAGCATAAACAACCTAATACTATATAAATAGCAATTCCACCATCTATGCTCTACCATGTTGTTTGTAGCACCAGATAATGGAAGTGACAATTTTATTTCCTATATAGTTTCTGGAAGAAAGCAGGGTTAACATTTTATTTTTTTCTGGAAGAAATATATATTTTGTCACTATAATTTTCTTTTCTGTGATAATTTCCCCTTTGATGTTAATGTTTTAATAACAGAGAAAAAATAATAACTATTATGGACAATACATAATAGTTGAAAGTTTGTATATGCATAGAACTTAGATTTCTGATAATCATGTTGCCAAATACACATTAAGATACAGCAAAATTATTTTTTCTTCTGGATTATTTGGTAAAACTTGGAGTAAGTAACCAGTAAGTAATCAGGAATGTTCCAAACGTGGATAATAAATCACTTTAAAGAAATTATGCCTTTCATTAATAAATAAAAAAATACCCTACATTTGAATATTTGGAGACTTAACTTCTTTATTTAGTATGTGTGTCTGACATTGGGCACACTATTTCAAACATTTGAAATTATAAGTAGTTTTGAATATTGAGAATTTTCTCAGTGAAATAAACTAAGAATTCTTTTGATCTTCCAAACAATAGTAACCTCATTTCCAAATTCATAAAATCCATGCTGGGAAGCAGACAGTGGCATCATGCTGATGATGAAGGCAACAGTCTTTAAAACATGTCCAAGAAAGTGAAACAAAATTAGTGAAATGTGAGTGATTTCCTCAATAATAATTTGTTATATTTTAAATTACATGTCATTCTCATGAACTAAATAAATAAAGTGGCCATTTACAATTATTATAACCAAATAAATAAAATGTTTAGTTGTATCAGGTCTGGAAACAAGCCAAAGAAGTTGTGCAATAATATTCTGCAACAATTTGAATAACTAAGACACAGAAAACTTATTTGGATAAACATTATTTCTGCATAAAACGGTGACCCTAGATTCTGAATAAAATCCATGTTTTGTAATTTATTAGGAAAGCAGTTATTGCCCTGAAAATAAATACCATTGACTTAATGCATACCTGCAGAGCCAAGAAAGAAAATTTCAAACCCAAAAGACACTTACCGTCGTTCTCTTCTTGATGGGGAGGATGAGTCAGTAACTGAGGAGGCTGAATGTGTTCTTCTTCCTCTGCAAACAGAAATATTTTTGGGTCTACTGGTGAAAAATAAAGAGCTTGCTATATACCCCTTAAAATCCACAATTTTACTCTAAGTATTAAGTACCAGAGAACTTATTAGGAACATGCAAGTACAAAATACCTTTTAGCCAGTATAATATATGTTTGAGTTTGTAAAAGCTATTACGGTACAGCCATCATTGTAAGATGCCACCTTTTAGATGTAGCCACAGCTTTGTATATACTATGCTACTGAAATTTAATAAATATTTATTCTTTAATAAATCATTATTGTCTAGTTTCAAACATCTATACCAATATTCATAATTACTTTTCCCAACTCTACTGCCCAAGAAGAATGCAAATAGACCCTTTGATGTACCTGAAACCTGCACGTGGGATCAGCAATTAGTATGCAAAAACTATAGTCAAAGCATGGACCAGGAAAGAACAATGGAAAAAATGGTGCAAATATTCCTGTCAAACTTTTGGCAAAGTTCTGTCAAAGGCACCAGCTAAGCTCTCACTAGGTCACTCCTACATTTGAAGAGGAACAAACATTAATTTTTGGACTTGGGCTGTTCAGGAAACATCTGAGATTGGAATTCTATCAAGGAGATCCAATCTGTACATTATATAGGAGCACATTGAAACTGTTAAACAATAATGCTTGAGTGTGTGGTGCTGAAGAGGGGTACATTTCAACTTTCAAAGCTTTATCAATCAGTAATAATAGTAAAATATGTCATAGAAGGAAAGGTTCTGGGGCTAGAACTTTTATGAAAAATACAAGGTAACTCAATAAGTCTTAGTTTGATGTGCAAGAGCATGGATTCTCAAACACACCACCTCCTGGCATGGAGGATTAATACAATCATTAGTTTCCATGGAAAATAAAAAAATGTATATTTTGTAAGAGATACTCAAAACCTCTCTTATATTTACATCATAGAATTTTTTAAACATCATGTACTCCTTCTTTATTATCAAATATTTTAGCCTATTTTAGCATGACAGTAATGTTGAATTTTATAAGGTATATTTTGTAGATATTTCAATGCTAGTTTCCATGCATTCTCATTAATTTTATAGATATGATTTAAGTGCAAGTCCCTTGTATTATCAGAGAGGTTATGCAGAACCAGTTCAAATATTTTTTTTCTGTAATCTGCAGTAACCTTACCATAAGGACTAGTTCATATGAAATCAGGTAGCAACATTCTTTCTATATTTATTAATTAACTGGAACTTTGTGAACTTATAGAGACAGAAGAGAGTAAGTTTCATTCAGAATATGGGTAATTTATCACTAATAGTTTCTATGCTAAGAGGGTATTAAAATAATGAATTTTTAAACTTTCAGAATAAACAGTATGAAATGTTGTGAAATATATAGGCCAAATTAATACTAAGTGAAAGTTCCAGATAAGCTGTTTGCTGTGAACAGCTCTGTATTAAATATTTCATCTTAAGAGGTTGCTTTTGGAATTAATTTGTTTCACGTTGCTCTAAATTTCAAAACATTTTTACAATACATGCTGATTCCTTCCTTACATATATTGAATAAGATGATGATTTTCAGATTAGTGGTATCTTTAATACAAAGTGACAAAATAATGGGATTAAAACTGCAGTTTTTATAAATTACTTCTGCTCCCATACATTTTGTAGTTAATGAATAGTCATGCAGCAGGAGTGTGCTTAACAATTAACAACAGTGAATAAATATGTAATAGGTATTTATTATAAATTTACATATTAATAGGGAGTCCATGCCTGAACAAGAAAGGCAGCACATGTGCTGTTTGCCAACACTCACCCTCCATGTGCTTAAATCAATTTATGTAAAATGTTTTAGTTTGTAAGAAGTTTCTAATGCCAGACCATATATTTAAAAACTGATAATTATCACATTTTTAAAGTAGAATATTTTAACTTTTATTTTAATGTTTTAAAGTAATTGCAGTTCTTTAAAATTCATTATAATAAAATAACTCCTAGGTTAAATAAATAAGCAAATATTGGTTGTATGTCATTAAGAAAGCCTCAAAAATAAGGAAATGATAAATTTTAATGTGTTTTAGCAGTGGATAGTTTCAGTAATATTTATTTATTTTCAAAGGTGAAAATTTTCTTAAGATGCCAAATATTTAGCTTTCGTTATAACAAAATGTATGGACAATAGGCAAAAAGTTCTGCAAGTGGTAATGCATGAGCATTTTCCTTATGGTACTGTTTGTTTGTTTGTTTATTTTTCTGGATATAGTTTATTTTAAGAAAATAAAATGAACACATAGCTGTAAGGGTTTTATCATTTATTAAGAGCATTCTATAAATGTAGGAGACTAAAAAATTAGGAAAATGTAGAGTTTACATTGATTTTATAGCAACACTAATTTAACTGGTCTTCTCCCTCTTCTGTACTCATTTTCACACAAGAAAACCAATGATAACTGTCTAATTATTGGAATTAAGAAAACAATAACACAAATGAAGTCACTCAAGTCTGCTCACTAACAGGAAAATATTCTTAACAGGAAGGGGTAGAAATGTTTTGGCTAACAGTACATATGAGCTATTCAAATGAAAATGGAATTTTGAAGACAAAAAGAAAGCTTTGGAGGTCAATGAATTTTTAAATAATTCTCAGTATATTGACATCCATTTTGGTTACAGTAATCCTTCGAAAAACCTCTACCTGGTTAGTCACATGATGAGAGAAATGCTCACTATAGCACCTGAGATTTTAAGGAGGTACTAATTATTCACAGGTATGGTGATGTATAAACTTCAAACTGTACAGGTTATGCAAGAAAAATAAAACATTATCTAGAAAAAAGGACAAACTCATAACATAAGGAATCAAAAGGTTCAAACACTTTAAAATAATCTGTGAGCAAAATGTTCATAAAATGATCATTCAAAGGTTAAAATTAATTTATTGACTTTAAAAAATATGAGGAATAATTTTTTAAATATCTTGTCTGATTTGAGATGGAATTTCCCATAAACATCTGACAAACACCCTGTTTCTTCCCCTACTGTGCAGAATACCATATTTGCACATAAGTTCAGTATTCTCAAATGATTGAATGGACTTCATTTTTAAATCTACCCTTTTGAGGCAATTGGCCAGAAAATAGTCTTGCCTAATGTTCATGCCCACATCCAAAAGTACTTGAACGATGCAGCATGATTGTACTTTGAAATTTCATGCAATTTCAAGTTTGTATATTTTCACACATTTCCCTACTAATGTAAAGAATTTTCCTTCTATTTGCTTCCTTTAACAGAAGTATGTAATTTGCATTGTTGTATGGCAATTTTCCTGTCTTTAGTTTTACATTTATTTTGTTTATATTTTTCTTTTTTCCAGTATTTTCAGACATTATTCACTCAGGAAATGATACTTGAAGTACATGTAACTCTATAGCTGCATGGCTTACTGTTAATACCACAGGACACATGGCCACTACAGGAAATACATTAAATAATGTAATGTAAATAAATAGCATTGTCTGTTGTTTAAACTATTGAAGATTGACTTACTAAATTATTTAAGATTTATATATATTTTAAATAAAATGTACGATTAATGTTATAAAAGCATAAGGTTAATAATTATAACCATGACCTGTTCATATAACTTCAACTTTTACCCTTTTTTCTCCTGTTTGAATTTAACATACCTCTTTTTCTTTTTAAGTGGTCAACTTTGTTGAACACCATGGCTCTCTTTTCTTCGTCTAGCAACAATTATATTACTCCCTGGTGTTGTTTTTTCTTCCTTGGTATGTGTCATGGTAATGCCTGTACTATTTTTAGATGTTATGAAGCATTATCACTTTACACAAGTTCATAACAGGCAACCTGTATCAGTATAATTTCTTCATTTAACAACAGTTGTATTGTACCCTGGAGTTGTTGCTCCTCCTCAGTATGTTATGGTAGTGCCTGTACTGTTTTCAGAGTGTTATGAAGCTATTTCACATTATACAAGCCAAAATAGGCAACCTATATCAGTATAACTGGTATTTCATGTATTGAAATCATGCCTTAGTTACAACATGTAACATACATAGAAACATATTCATGTTGTTCTAAAAGCTGTACAATGAAATGCTGTTCACATTTTTGTGCCCTGATGTGGTTTGGTCATGAGATGATGATGTTTTTGTTGGCCCCACATTGATGAGTCAAATTATGTGGAATGGCAGCCACATTGAGCACCAAAATTTGAGATGGTTTGATATGACTCTGGCTATGTGCCCCAGGTTGGGCATCAAACTTGCAGTGATCTATTGTTGGCATTCAGTTGCCTCATATTATGATGCAAATTCTGAAGTGGTTTCATAGATTGATTATTGGTCATTTCAATAATGTTATCTATTCGTCAATGGCAACAATTTATCAGGGTTAAATCTGCTATTTAGTTGATTCGGACTGAAGAGGACCAAACAGGAGTGGAGTTCCATAGTGTAAATAAGCATGTGATGTGACATAATATATATTAGTAATTTATTATTTCCAAAATCTCTCACTTCTCTGGTGTTTTGTGTAAGATAGACTTAACTATGTTGAATATAAACTTAGTTGCCACATGTAAAACTTACAAATGAGTGCTGCGGCATGTGAAACTTAAAATTGTACTTATAATGCTTCTGTCAGCTGTGTGTATCTTGCCATTTGTTGAACTAGGGAATGAGAACTGACAAATAAGTCAAACTGAATGAACTGAATATGAACTGTGGTAGATCTTCAAACTGAGTTGAACTGCTTCTGCAAACTGAACTGAACTGAACTGAACTGAAAACTGACTTGAACTGCTGCGTATAGCTGCATATAAAACTTCAAACTGAGTGCCTCAGATGAGCAAACTCTCCCTTATATATTAAATTTAAATAAAAAATCATGGGCTAGGAGATGTAAAAAATCAAGCATAAGTCTCGCGCCATGCCTTTCTTTAAAAGTTTAAAACATACATTCTCCACTAACTGGTTCATATTCACCTAGTATACCTGTCATTTGCTATTTTTTGAAAGTTTTAAAATGTTTTTTTGGCATTGGCTAGTATTGGCTATATTTAAAGAACTAACAGCACAACAGCCAGTCGGGGTCAAAGACCCAAACTGCTTAATAATTCTTTGGATTATAAACCCTGTGATAGCTGTCTATTTTAAAAAAAGAAGAGGCTTCAAACAGCAAATCTCTTCCAAGGTATAGTTTTATTACCCTGTTGACTTTCTAAACTACTGCAATGGAAAATGCCATAGGCTTTCTCTTTTGTACAATTCTTACATTTGAGCTAAAGCTTATGATGTAAATACATAAAATACTTATATTATTAATTACAATTTCAAAATATGATGATTAGGCTTGCATAAAGATACATTATAATTATATTTTAGTAGGGGTAAGCTGTCAGGACTGTTTCGGTACTATCTGTATTAACAGTAAAACAACATTTTAAAGTTAATAAAAATCAACCTTAATTTGTAGTATTAATTTGGTACAGTGAATATTTATGACAAATACCATAATTTATATGCTTAAATAATGTTTTTTTTTTAATTAATTTATTTATGGATGCTCTTTAATATCTCAGGTCATCAGCGTCCCATTCAATTCAGGGGATGAAATGGCCGACAAATTTTGCTCAGAGGCCTCTTCTTTCAGGCTTGAGGTTCTTTTTTGTGCCATAAATGTACGACATGGGACCCACACCTTTACTTCCCTTCCAAAGGAAGCCATACTCAGGATTTTTATTCCCAAAAGAATCCATCGATCCTGGCCAAGTTTGAACTGGTGATCTTGAGTTTAGAAGTTAAATAATGTTAAAAGTTATATATATTTATTATCTTAAATTTCCTATGGGATACCGAAGATGTATCATTCACCACCTAGTACAAGATATGGATTTTTGTGAGTCATGAAACTTAATCATTGTCTAGATGTCACTTTTTAATATATCAGTATTTTGTTCTAGCTGTAAAATCCTATCCATCTTCAAGCCTGACATTATGTATGTAGCAACAATCTTTACTTCTTTGCCATATATCTCATCTGTTGCCCAATTTTTCAACTGTTTACAGTGTACATAAATTCACTCATTGCCTCCGAATGATCATAAAATTGTTGTTCTTTGGGGATTAGGCATTTCTACCAGTTTTGCCCCCCAGAGTACTTAAATATTTTGTATAGTCCTTCTTATACTTGGGCATCCTGAATCCCAGACATAAAATCTTGACTTAATCAAAAAAATATTCTTCTGGACACCTCATATAATATTTTTATAATGCACAATACAGTTGCAAAAATCAATCAACATTTTCTAGGGGGATTTGCAAAATAAGATATGTCATGTGAGTTAAATTTCTTGCTTTAGTCCTTAATTTTACCCTCCTTTTAAAGCATTCTTCCTTAAACTACAAGACTATAATTAGATTTTAAACCAATAACAAATTATGGTTGGTAAAATAAAATTGGATATGTTATATTTGTCAAATTTAAAATAATCCTTTCTCACTGAGTAAGTACAATTTTACAATAAAAATTCAAGCTACATCAAACTATTCTTTTGTCCTCATTTTATAAGCTTCTGATTATAAATATACTTTATTTTGCAACTAATCACTTGCTTTGAATAAAATGTAAATATGTTTCTTAAGGTCAAAATTAATACAAATGAAGAACTCATAAATTTATATTACACAAAATATTAACCTCTTAATGTGGAGTGTAAGATATTTGTTACATAGCAAATATAACTATCCTATGGCTTGATTAGTAGCTAAGGTAGTTTTGTGCTGCTTGTATCAAATTCGTTACATCAGGCCATTAGGCACTAGAATGTGACATTATGTGAGACCCCGATTTATAGCTGTATATATATATTTCATTTATTTTTCATTAGCTGTTGAACATGGATTGAAGCCATTATGACAGAAAATAAAAATATTTACAAGTTCCTGAGAATACTGCTGACTCTAACCTTTAAGACAGTGATGCATATTCACTTACCTTGTGCTTCAGCTCAGAAGGACATTCACAGGTAAAAAGTACTTTTATTCCTAACTTAATAATATATTATTCTTCCTCTTGATGCACTAAAATTTATATCCACTTTTATTTTCAGGTAATTCAGAAGATAACTCTGAAGGAGAAGAGGAAAAAAAAAAATCACTGGAGTAGTCCAGCAACAATCTGATAAGCAATGGCATAATTTAATTACCCAGGTACTAGTAAACAACATCTTGTTTGAACTTGCAGTGTTTAGTGTGCTGAAGTTGACATATTCCAATAGAATCTTTCAGAAAGTTTTTTTATCAAAATCTTTTGGAACACATCACACAGTAATCTAATCTCTATGGAGTACAAAAGAGCACAAGCCCCTTGACATAGATATAAATGATTTGAAACAATTTATGGGTTGTTGCACATGCACACACACACACACACCATCAAACTGCGGAATACTCTAATCTCATATGTATTAAGCAGTCAATATACAATTGCAGCAAATTGCTAGCATCATATCTTGTGAAGGATGGGTATGTATAGACAGCACTGTGAAATTCAACATTTTAATAAATGCAAAACTTAATTGATCTTTTTGAATTTCAAACCCAAGTGGCAGCTGCACTAAGCAATGCTGGGAAATCCAAGGGAGTGAAGAGAGGATGAACTTCTTCTAATGACATTAAGAGTAAAATTTAGCAAAAAAGACATCAAGGACGGAATAAACTGTTCCTAGGTTTCAGCATTAAGCTTGACATGGATTTTCAGCACATGGACACAAGCAGACAAAGATGAAAAAATGCAGACTGTGAAGGTCTAACAGCAATCCAATGCTAATGTTATTTTTTAATACATGTCATTTCTTATGTATTTTAGTATTAATGGCTTTGTTAAAAACAGAACAAAATATGATCCAGCTTTATTAACATACTAACAAGTACCAAATTTACAAATATTAATTGCATTATAATAACATTTTAACAGTCTCTCTTAAATAAAACAATTAATAAATTAATAAATACATATGCATCAATGGATTACTACAATCCCTCAAAGATTTGACAATTGAAGTAATAAGCTCTAGATATTATCACATTTCAAATACTTTTAACTACAAGAAATAGTTTGGTGTAGTGACCTGCATGTTAACATTTAATTATTTAGTGGTATTTGTAAAACAATAGATTATCAGTGATATTGCCATTTGAAGTCAGTCAGTCATTCATTAGTTTTGTTTTAAGTCTGTCAAATGTTGCTCTTTGAAGTAGTTTTGTCAGTATGTCAGCTATTTGACCTTCTGTTGGGTAGTACTTAATTTTGAACCAACCATTATTTAATTTATCACTTATTAAATGGTATTTGAAATCAATGTGCTTACTTCACCTTGAAATTTTTCCTGACTTAATCATTTTGATTGTACTATGATTATCAACATAAAGTGTTATGTTTATTGATTTGTCCATTAGCTCTTCCAAAAATTTTGTAATATTCTTCATTTCTTAACAACAATTAGCTGCTGAAATATAACTTGCTTTGGCTGTAGATTATGCTACTACACTTCGTTTCCTTGAGCACAAAGTTGTTGGTCCACCAACATACAGAATTGCATAGCCAGTAAAATAGTCATATCATCAGTAAAATCACCAGCATAATCAGCATCACAGAATGGTTCCACATGATTTTATTCTTTCTTGGATGAATATTTAAGAACCCACTATCTTCGGTTCCACTAAGGTATCTTAATGTTCCCTTAATGTTGTTTATATCTTGACTGATAGGATTACTCATAAATCTGCTTTCATAGTTCACTGCATAGTCATGTCAGGTCTTGTCTTACATGTCAAATATAGTAAACTCCCAATGGCTTCTCATTATGGATAGTTGTTTTTATTTTCTTCTAATGTTATTTTTCTCAATATAAGTGTTAACTGGTTTAGAGTTTTACATTCTGTACCTGCTCAAATCTTGAGAACTGTATTTTGCTTGATTTATGGGCATACCATTTTCATTTCTTTTGATCTCTAACCCTAGATAATGGGTTGGATTTTCTGTTAATGTGATTTTAAAATTCTTCTTCACCTTTTTAAGGAGCATTTTCATTTGTTGTGCATTTTCTCCAATCAACATTCCATCATCAATGTGAATTGCAAGAAACATTGTCTTTTCTGTATTTTAAGTTTGAAAAATACATTGATTAGGTTTCAGAAGTAGTCTCTCTTTATTCAAGAATTCTGTGAGACATTTATACCTCTTTAATGCAGCTTATTTTAGGCCATACAATGTTTTTTTTAACAAGCATATTTTCTGGGGCATGGCATATTTCAGGTACCCTCATGTAAAATTCTTCTTCTAGTTCTCCATTCAGAAATGTATTCTTCTCATCAAACACCCTCATTTTCAGAATTTTCTGTGCAGCTATAGCAAACTGCAATCTTAAAGTACTTGTTTGAACTACAGAACTGAAAATGTTTTTGAAATCCAAATTTTCTTGTTTTTGCTGAAAGCCTCTTGCTACCAATCTGATTTTAAACCTTCCCCTGATCTTAAAAATCCATTTTTCTGTTATTATCTCTTTTCCTGTTGCACAATCTTCATTTACAAATATCCATGTGTTATTCTTCTTTAATGATTCCTTTTCTTCATTAATGGCCTTTATTCATTTGTCTTTATCTTGACTTCTCATGCAGTCATTGTAGGTTAAGAACACATCATCATTACTTGCAATGTTTTTACACACAATAAAGTCTTTAAATTTGTTTGGCATTTTTCTCTCTCTTCTTAGTCTTAGGTATACATTTTCTTTCCCCTCAATGCTTTCTGCTATTTCTTCATTTTGGATGTTTTCATCTTCTTCATTCATGTTTTCTGCTCTTTCTTTATTTTCATTATAATTTTCTGTTACAATGATTTCTTCACCTTATTTTAGGTTCTCAATCATCACTCCTAAAAACACAATATCTTCAGATACAAATATTTTTCCTTTTTTTTATATCCCATATCTTGTATCCATTCTCTACATAGTCAATGAATACACCTTTTATAGCTCTTGGATGCAACTTCTTCAGGTGTCTCAATACTTTAGTGTAAGCAGTTGACCCAAATATTTACATTCGTGACAGATCTGATTTTCTTCCATATCATAGTTCTGTTGGAGTGACTTTTGTTGCTGTCATAGGGATTCTGTTTTGGTTGTAGATTTCTGTATATAATGTTTCACCCCATATATATCACTTTCAAGTTTTGAGTCATATAACATGACTATTGCCTTATTCACTGGAGTCCTATTCATTCTCTCTGCAGTTCCATTTAGCTGTAGAGAATGAGGAATAGAATAATCAAGCAGAATTCCTTTATTTTTACACTAAGTATCTAAATCATTGCTTGTATATTCTCCTCCATTATCACATCTTATTTCTGACACCTTTAAATTGAAATGAACCTCTGCTTCACTTTCACATTCCTTTATGTGATCTTATGCTTCATTTTTTTGCTTTTAATAGTTAAACAACAAAGTAGGTTATCATTAATACAGGTCAAAAAGTAGCTGTTGCCATCATGCTTAGGTGGATCTATTTTGCACAGCTGTCTGTGTGTATAACTTCCAAAGGTAATTTTGGCTGCTACCTTACTTCACTACATGGGTTTCTAATTTGCTTTGCCATTATGCATATTGCACATTTTTTCATTTCAGAGCATTTACAGACAGAATCAGGTATACCACTGAATAGTTTAGGCATTTTCTTTCAGTTTTTAAAGCTTATGTGACCTAATCGCTTTTGCCATATCATATAAACATGTAATTGATATTATTATATGATTTAGTTGAACTACACACTCTTAATACTTCTCTTACTTGTCATAATATACAGAACCAATTTCAAGAACATTTGATTCTCATCATCAGCTAGGCTAAATTCAACTATCAGATAATTTGTTAAAACAATTGAATTTAGCCTAGCTGATGATAAGAATCAAATGTTCTCAAAACTGGTTCTGTATATTATGACAAGTAAGAGAAGTATTAAGAGTGCGTAGTTGAACTAAATCATAAAATAATATGAATTATGTGATTGGCTTCACTGTGCAAGTTCTAATTAACATTTTAATATAAACATTTGTTTGCAATGCTATTAGGGCCTCTGTTTAAGTGTTTAGGTTCACAACATACAGACCATGTTAATTTTTGTGTCCCTGTAACATTACTTCATTTTTTTCAGTAATAGCATCAACTGAAAGAAGATTTCTGCTTAACTATGGTACATAAAATAATAATATTTTGTTATTTCCAAGTAAATTTCTAACCATTGTATTGCCTTGTTTGGCCACTTTAATCTTAATCTGTGTGTTCCTTAACTTCAATTAAAATATGTTCTTTATTTGTCATGTGAGAATTACATCCACTCTCCACAATAAATTCTCTTACACTTTTACTCATTTTCTTCTCACTATGTAGGTTTATGACAGAAAAGTTGTCTTGTCATGGCTATAAATTCTCGACTTTTTAGAAGTAATGTTTTTCTTCTATGTGGTTAGTCTTTTTACAGATACTGCAGGGATGGTATTCTTCTTTTTC
Organism: Metallyticus violacea; assembly: GCA_030762175.1. Taxonomy (NCBI): domain Eukaryota; kingdom Metazoa; phylum Arthropoda; class Insecta; order Mantodea; family Metallyticidae; genus Metallyticus; species Metallyticus violacea. The sequence continues at coordinate 190,755,902 of CM060846.1, forward strand.
TTTGTTGTTAAAATTTCTCTTCCTGTTGCAGAACCTGCACTGCTCCCAGTTCTTGTATTCACTTTTAAAATGCCTAAATTGTTGAAAGTTTTAACACTTGTTTGAATTACTTTTGTTGTTATTCTTTCTATTACCATTATTTTTACCCTTTTGTCTGTAAGTTTTTAATACAATGCTTTCTTTTTTGATGATCTCTGTGCACAGCTGTTCTTCTTTTGGCAATCTTGCTTGAACATTTTCCATGGTTCTGTCTGATGCTGAAGCTGAATTGCAAGAACTTTAAAAATGTTTATACTGTACAGGCAAAATATTCAGAATCCTTATTATCATCATATCACCACCAAGTTTTTCAGTGAGATAGCTCAGCCAAAACACAATATTTTAGATATTGAATGAATTTATTCTATATTCAATATTACAAATATCAACCAAAGTATATTTTATAAAATTATACAATTATAATTTAATTTACATAACATAATTTACATAAACACAAATTATCACAAAAAATTCAGCAGCACCAAAATTCTGGCCCTCCCATATCCCAACCACCAAGTTATATGTATGGTAAAATGAATTACCTAAAATGAATTACTAATTCTAATTTTCATCACTTTGTGTGCCCTTAAGCTCCTTCTTTAAACTTCTTCTCCACTCATCCACTTATTTTTCCTAAAAATTGTCCTATCCTATTAATTTTTTCTATTGTCATATCTGATAACATTTTGTTGCCACTACTTCTTGTTGTAATTTATCCCATTTTCCATCCCAAATACTATACTTTCACCTTTTGACATTTCACATTCAATTAAGTAATGGAACTGACTTTCCACTTTCCCACACAAAATGCATCCTTCCTTACAATTTATCCTAAGTCCTATTAAAAAAAATACCACTGTATGCATCCATGCATAGCCTATTCTTCCAAATGGCCATAAATGTCAATATATTTCTCCTGCCCATGATTTGTTTACTACTTTATATAAATCAAATCTAAGAAACTTTTATCCTCTAAGCTAATTCAGATCTCTTGCCTCCCTATACCTTGTACCCTCTGTCTCCCTTTTTTTCTAAAATCCATAAACATTATTTTCACTCAATGGACAAACATCTCCCATTCCAATTTCTTCTAATGGTTTTCCCACCTCTCCAAACCAATACTCTTTTCCCAATACATCTCTTTGACACATAATATATTATTTTAGTTTATCATTATTGTCTAGTTTTAAACATTTATATCAATATTTTAAGATTCTTTCTACTATTATTTCTTTCCTTCCCACTCTTCCTAATTCTACCATACTTATCCCCCTTATGAAATTTCTCATTAACCCCAGACCTCTCTACAAAACATTCTATGCACTACATCATCTTTGTCCATCCCTTTGACACTCCCCAAATTTCCACAGCATACATCATCTTTGACTTAACCACAGCCTCACATAGTCTTTCTAACCATTTCATTGACAAGGTGGGAACTTCACACAAGCTTATTCTAACAACTTTCATTGCTACTTTACCTTTTGCTTGTGCTCATTTAGGCCTACCTTCCATTACTCATAAATCTCACTCCCAAATAATCACATTCTTTCACCACCTCTATTGGGATTGTGTTTATAAATCATCTATGATCTTTTTTTAATTTTGTTCCCTTTTTAAATACTATTATCTTTGATTTATTACTATTTATCCTAAGGCATCCATTCTGCACAATATCTAATAATTTCATGAATTGCATGTTGCAATCCTACCACAGTTACTACCCCCCATTAAGATCATCTGCAAATAGCAATCCTGTTACTTTTTCCTTCCAATAATTGGGCAATGTCTATTTTTATCCTTAACCTAGCTAGGATATTATCTATAAATAAATTAAATAACATTGGACTAAATTAACATCCTTGTCTGAAGTCCAAATTTTGAATTCCATAATCTGTAAATCCTCCACATTTAACACAATACCTGCTTCCTTCATATAATTTTTGAAGTCCAAAAATAAATGTTTTACTAAATCCCTTACATCTCAATTTGTATAACAATGCATCCCTGTTTATTTATCAAATGCTCTCCCAAAATCTGCAAATAAAATGTATGCCTTACCCATTTTATGTCTTAAATATTTACCCACTATAGTATGAATTATCATTATATTATCTATTGTCCTACTTCCTTTTCTAAAGCCTGCTTGAAATTCTAACAATTCACCTTCCATTTCTGCCCACTCATGGAACCTTACTGTTAATATACCAATTCATATTTTACTTATCATTGATAGTAGATTGATTCCTTGATAGTTACTCGGGTTATTTGTACCACCTTTCTCTTTATATATTGTAACAATCATGCTAACTTTTCAACTCTCATTTATTACCTTCTTCTTCGTAATTCCTTTTAATAATTCTGTTAGCAGCCTAATACCTTCTTCCATTTCCGGAAAAGTTTCCAAAATTCTCCTGGAATTCCATTTATTTCTACTACCTTTTTCTTCTTCCATTTTTTAATATGGTACCCTATCTCATTCATAGTAAACTCTATCTAAACCTTCTATCCTATACACAGTACTACCTAAGTTTAATTCATAACTGAGGATATTCCGCCCACCTAAAGGTTTTTTAAAGTAATTCTTCCATTCCCTTGGGGTTTTATTATTTCCTACCCTTCTCTTCCTTTAAACATCCTTCTTAACTGACCATATATATCTACTATCTTTAGATATCACTGCCCCTTTAATTTTTTCATCAATTCTCTATTTTCACTCTTCTTTTTATCCTGCACTAGACATTTATATCCTGTTTTCTGAACAAACAAATTTGCCTATCATTTGCCTATTCTGACCTTCTCCACTTAAACAGTTATTTCTTTACTTTAACACACTCTTCATCATACCATCTATAACCTTATGCATTTCCTCTTTGATTCACTTCCATCTTACTTCCTGCCCACCTTACATAGACTCCACCATTTCCAATCCTCCCTCAATCTTCCCCAACTTCAGCGCCTCTAGAATTCCATACTTTCTTATTTCCACTATTTTGGATATCAAATTCTCCCAGAAAAGCACTTTTCATCTAAAACATTTTATGTATTGCATTTCTATTGCTTCTTTCTCCCTATAGCATTCCCCTAAACTGAGCCTCATTTTTAGTGTTTTGGATATTACTTATGTCAGTCATTACATCTTTTGAACTGTTCCAAGCATAGTTGAAGAAATCTGCTTGCAACTGTTGCTTCTGTGATGCTGACTTCCTCTTACATTCTTTAATGTGTTGTAAATTTCTTTTGATGTTCCACATGTTAATATGTATGCCTTAACTTGAAGATCAATTGTTCTTAATGTGTTGAAATGAGCTTTAACATCTTTCATTTTCCAGGCTTCCTGAACTTTTTCATCTTTCTCATGCTTCAGCAAAACATCATTACCATTCATAATTTTATAAAATTGTTTTGAAAGAAACATGATTTTCATTTAAAATTCCCTCAGTGGAAATGTTTCTGCAATTTTTAACTTTTGGAATGTTTAATAGTTCATTGTCCTGGTTACCACCAACACATGCCTGTTATTATTTTTGTAACTGATGCACATACTTTTTCTGGGATTATACTCTCGTCTTCTTTGTTATTATGCCATTTCTGAGCCCATAACCTGTTATTTTTTAATCCTTGATATTACCTAAGATTAATGAACCAGGATTTTCATTAGTAACAAACAACATAAGTTTCTGTTTTGTCAATAGCTGAACAAGATATAATCAGGCTTGCATATATAAGAGTAAATTGTTATGATTGCAAGTAGTATTGTTTTGTGAACATTTAATTGTACCATTGCCACCTGTTATATCATATATGTTACAAAACTTGATTTCTTTAAATTCCAAAAACATTTTCCTTTTAAACCCTTAATTACCTTATTGTAGTCCAAAGTAATATAAAAATGGCAATAAAATATTTTTTACTATGTTAATTAATAATTCAAGCATTAAAAGGAGGTTACAGTATGCTGTGGATGTTTATCAAAATATGTCCAAAGTAAAAGCGCTATAAACTTGCCTTCCATACCTTTTTACATTCTGCTGCTTCTTAACTTCATTTAGAAGACTCATTGTTGATGTAGTCAGGCGTGCTTGGAAAGCTTGCTGGGAAAGAACAGCATATTACCAAAATTATATTATGGAATTAACAGTGGCATATTACATACAACAATTGGTTTATTTTAAGTGTTCAACATAGCAATTAAAAGTTGGATCACATAATAATTATAAAGAATATGAATCAGAAATTCTTGCTTTGATAAAGATAGAGGGAAGTGCAACCACCCTCTGTAGCTCAATTAACTATGTTATTGATGAGTAACTAAATGCAAAGTAGAGGGGCAGATTTGAATCCTGCTTGTATCAAGTTTATCTGAGTGGAATTCCTTCTGCATTTACCCTCACTCTGAAATGGTAAATGCTAGGCACTTTATAGTGCTGATGAACTCCAAGCTCTTGGCGAGACACTAGCATGTCTGCCTGTTAATTAGATGCAGGCCCATATTCAATCCCCAATCGGGATATGTTACCTGGGAAAGATGTTTTCCAATTTTTCCTTATTTTGAAAAGTTTAACACTATATGTAACTTTAGGAACAAAGTCTGTAGACCCATTAAGACCATAAGCCCATTCATTGTATTCCTCATCTCAAAAGATCTACTTCAGAAAACATTAATTCTTACAAATAAAAAAACACCTAAAACAAGGTTCACAAACACTTTTGTGTGTATGTATTATGTATATGTGAGCATCTCAATTAAGAAACGATGAAGGTAATTACACTATTCCTTAAAATTACACTTTTAGGAGATATAGGATATGTTATAGGAAATACTATGCTTATGGTGATGTTGCTATTTTTGTAAACAGCTATGCTTATGATAGTGATGCTATTTTTGTACTCAAAAATGTAAGGTATGAGAAGTTTGAGGTTAAAAATTTCTGTGTTCAAAAATCTTTTGAAGCAAGTGCCATCTTACTCTCTGAATGTAAAACTTTAATCATTTTTGGTTATAGAGCCCTAGTTCATGTGAAACTGAATTTATAATCTTATTGGAAAATTGTCTCCATTTTATTCTAAAATAAAAGCTAAAATTAGGAAATTAATTTAATTATTTTGAAAATACTTGGCATAACTAAACAATTTATAGGAATCAAGTCAAATGAGGTACATTGCATGAACCATACTCTTACTAGAGGTACAGTTTTTATTCATAATTTTTTTTTGAATAGTGTTTAATGCCTGTTTTTACTACTGAGGCACCACAGGCAGTGGACACTGATGATATATGAGATGAAATGATAAATTGGGAAGGATATTTTTTTGGAAGGAAGTGTTCCAGGCCTAAGTTTAGGTAACCTCCCCAGCATTTGCCAGTTATGAGAACTGAGAAAAACCTGGAAAAAACCCCAGTTAGGGAGGATGGTCTTGGTGGGATTTGAACCCCAGATCTCCCGCTCAAGAGTCTGCGCCTTAACAACCTCGGCCACTCATGGCAGTTTATTTATAATGAGTATGGTAAATTTTTATTCAGATTCATTCATTTTTGTGTTTGTGTATATAGTATTGCTGGTCATAAGAATTTAGTTATTGAAGTAGCCCTAAAATAACAATCAAAATAATTATAACCTTTTCACCATTTAAAGTTGAAGGGTGTGAAAATGCAGATTTATGAATGCATTTGTATAATGGACTATGTTAATAGGACATTTAGAAGCAATGTGAAGTCCTTTTGCATTTTGCATATCTTGGAGATTTTTTATTTCTGTTTTCCTGTAAAACTATTCATTAGTTTTACAGGAAACTGCAAAGTAAAATATGAAATTTAATTAATATAATAAGAAATTATAACCTCAAAACAAAATGTTTTAAGGTTTTATAATGCATTCAAATGTTTTGATATTCAGAAAGATTATTTAACTATAAGTATGCACATAATAATTAAGTATACAAAATTAGATACTGTAAGACACAGACTTATAGTAATTATATATCTACATCCATCAAAAAAAGTAAAACAATATGGTCTGTTGTGAAAAATGAGCTGTTAGTAGATAATAAAAAGAATGTAAAAATTCATTCATTTATGGCTCAATGATATGTTGAATATTTTAATGAATATGTAAAAGTATAAAAAAAAATCTTACTTATGAAGATTTTAACTTCCAGATTGATGACTAAATATGAAAGAAAATTAGAAAATATTACTCTTATGCAACTGTTGAAACAAGTTAAGAAGTAAAATTATTCTACTTCTAAGAATATCTTTTTATATATTGAATTGCTTTAGTAAAACTATATGTGATGTTATTACTATACACTGGCAGATATAATTAACAAAATGTTCTCAGAAGAAGTCTTCCCTCATGAATTAAAATTTACTAAGGTAACAGCAGTTTTTTTAAAAACGGATGATAGAAATGTGATTTCAAACAATGGTCCTGTGTTACTGATACCCACTGCGTCTAAAATAGTTACACATTTCATGAAAAATCAATTGTATGAATATTTCAGTAAGTATGAATTATTATGTAATAATCAATATGATTTTTATATCTAAAATATCAACTATAGATGCAATTGAATATATTCTTTGATTATTGATGTTCCTGAAAACAATAGTAATATTGCAATTACCATAATGAACTTAACATAGGATTTTGGTTGTGTCAGCTACAAAGTTATGGAGTGGGTGGCAAGGTTGATCTATTATGTTCTTACCTTTAAAATTCAGAGTGTTTTTTATAATCGGGTCTAGTTGGATTTTAAAAGAACTACATCAGGTATTCCTGAAGGATCAGTGTTAGGTCATTATTTATTTGTGACATTAATCAGTTATGTTCCAGATTTTATTTCATTTAAAGTTGATTGTATTATGTTTGCCAATGACTGCATCTTTATTATTAAAGATGAATATTTATACAAAAATATTATGGAAACTTGAAACTATAACAATCATGTTTTGATTACAATAATTTTTAATGAATGATAACAATAATGATTTCATTTTCATTTTTAAATTAGATCATATAAATATTATAAATGCTAAATTGGTTTGGTTACAGCGGACAGTCATTAACATGAAATTTGCATGTTGATGAATTACTCTGCAAATTGCCCAAAATATTGTTTTTATTGTGTCATCTAAAGGTTATGGTGTCTCAAAATGTTTCAACTTATGTACACTATCCATTTTTTATTATCACTTATTATATCATCATGCTCTGGGGGTCGGTCCTGGTTGTGTAGTGGTTACCATATTTGCATCCTAAACCCAAGATCGCGGGTTCGATCCCGGCCAGGACAGATGGATTTTTTTGGGCGTAAAAATCCTAAGTATGGCTTCCTTCAGAAGGGAAGTAAAGCTGTGGGTTCTGTGTCGCACATTTACGGCACGTTAAAGAACCTCAGCCTGAAAAAAAGAGGCCTTTGAGCAAAATATGTCCACCGTTTCATGCCCTGAATAGATTGGGATGCTGATGACCTGAAATGTTAAAGAGCGTCCGTAAATAAACCAAATAAAAAAAATGCTCTGGGGCAATTGCACAAGAAAATCTGAAAAATTTACATTAAAAAGTGGGGGGGGGGCATTTGTAGAACAATAACTGGTTTAGGTCAAAGGACAATCTATAAAAAATGTTAAATCATGACTTTACCTTCTATTTATATATGTTCTTATCATTGAGAATTATTAATTGAAGTAACAATATCAACAATTTACAAATTAATTTAAATATATCAGATTGGATAAAACAAAAAATAAATTAAAAAAGATAAATTTATTATAGTAATCTAGGTTTGGAGCTGTAAAGATTATTTTAAATAACCCTGCTTATAGAACTGATGAATTTTGTGGTTGATGAGTGCATTTAATTTTTTACTGTATCCACTGTCATATGATATAACTGGAGAAATATACTGAATTGAACTTTCAGCATATTAATTAATTTATTCCATACATTGATTTGAAGAACTTGGAAGCTAGCTATGAAATGTTAAACAACTGTAGAAAGAAAGAGAGAGAGAGAGACAGAGAGAGACAGACAGACAGACAGACACACACACAGACACACAGAAAGAAAGAAAAGAAAAGAGAAGGAAGGAAGGAAGGAAGAAAGAAAGAAAGAAAGGAAGGAAGGAAGGAAGGAAGGAAGGAAGAAACAAAGAAACAAAGAAAGAAAGAAGGAAGGAAGGAAGGTAAGAAAGAAAGAAAGAAAGAAAGAAAGAAAGAAAGAAAGAAAGAAAGAAAGAAAGAAAGAACTGGAGTAGAAATGCTGCATACTATTTATTGCAATTATATACAAATTTTATGTATATAATTCCAAATATCAAACATTACAGATGTCCTTCAGTTTGTTACTCAGTACTTATTTGTATTGAATTTTATGCTCTTTATGACACTGCTTAGAAGAATCCATATTTGTACCCAATCCTACTCATATTCATTTGGTTCCATGTCCATTATTAATAATAATAATAATTATAATATAAATAGTAACAATAATTATTGTTCTTTATGGTGTACATTATATGAAAGAACATGGTCAGGGAAGTTAAGGTACACATTATAACATTGGTACTGAGCAGCATTTAGCTAAGGTATGTATAATACATGTTACAATGGTTGTTATGCAAATCCTGTTATGCATGATTTTCAAAACCAATGATATATTTTTTTCATGAAATATTAGTAACTGTCAATTTGTATTCCAGAGAAGCAAAAATATCAATTCAGCCGTGTTGAGCTTTGTCAAAATAATGACATGCTTAACAGAATAAGTTGGAGTATGCTTACTTCTAGACATGATGAAAGCTTTTGACACAGTAGACCATCAAATTCTGCTTAGTAAAATAACCAAATGTGGCATCAGAAAAGAAAAATTTAACTGGATCAAAACCTACTTAGATAAAAGAGAAAAAATGGTACAAATAAAATTTATGGATACAGAGAGGTGTTAGATTGTACACAATTTTTCTCAATGCAAAGCCCCCAATTCCCCAAGAATTATTTCAAAGATATATTGAGCCTTAAAGATTTTCCAGAAGGAATTATTACACTGTTTGCTAAGGGTGAATAGTGTTTAATGCCCATTTTAACTACTGAGGCATCATAGGGCAGTGGACACTGATGATACATGAGATGAAATAATAAATTGGGAAAGGATTTTTTTAAGGAAGGAAACATTCCAGGCCTAAGTTTAGATACATTCCTAGCATTTGCCATTTATGAGAACTGAGGAAAACCTGGAAATAGCCTGTCAGGAAGAACAATCCTAGTGGCAATCGAACCCCAGACATCCAGCTCATTAGTACACACCTTAATGACCTCGGTCACCTATGACAGTTCTGTTTGCCAATGACTCAACCTTAATCATTACTGGAGAACAACTACATTCTAAATGAAAATTTTACTATGATGCATTTCATAATAGGTAATGAAAACAAAACAGTAGCAGTCCACCTTTAAAAAAAATTAATCAGGAACATTAAAAAACATCAAAATAAAACCTAAATTGGGAAATTTTATCTCTGAAACTAAATTTATAAATATCTCAACTGAAACAAACTGAAAACATAGAAGCTATACCAATTAAGACTCGTGTATCATTCAAGTACTTAATATGTGCTATTTTGTTTATTACCACTCATTTATAATATATGGAGCAACAATATCAGCAGCAATATCATTTTTATGTCACAAAACTAATAAGTATCTTAACATGCATCTCAAGAGAGAATACTGCAAATAGCATTTTAAGCATTTAAATGTACCAACCTTACCATGCTTGTTTATTAAATAATTAATAAAGGTTTCATGTGCAATTTTAAATGAAATGACAACCTTTGAATTCGTTCATGATCATCAAGTCATCAAAAGCTTACAAAAGATTTTCAACTACTTCACAATTATCATTTAAATAAATCCAATATGTCAATAATCACATTTACTCCGTATTCCCAACAAGTTTCAAATTGAGGCTTTGCATAAATTTGCAATTTTCCATTCAAGATGACCCATCTTAGGAAGATCTGGTTCAAGTTGTGAAAGCCGCATGGTGTGAAAAATGCTCTTGAGCTCAAGTTAACATATGCTGAAATGTGTAAGAGGTACCCCAAGTTATGCTAACTCGATCATGTGCAGAAGTTTGAAGGAAGACTGAATCTTTGCAACTGATTGTCGAGCATTTGCACAGATATTTAGCTGAAACAAAACACAAATTAGAGGTTGTGCAACGAGAGAATCGCGAAATGAAGAAAATAAGTGTAAATGGAATTATGGAGTATGAAATTATACATAAGAAAAACAAAGAATGTCATTTCCCGCGCAAAACGTCTTACTCCCGCCAAACACAAAAGCAACAAAATACGATCGTAAACTGCATAAATCACTTATCCACTTAATTGAAGACGCAGATTCTAAAGATCTATCACGTATAATAACTAGTAATAAGGAAATCATCATAAGTTCTAAGACAACAAACAGGAAGCGAAAAGTACGAATATTCGCCGATAACCAAGGAAGCGACATTACTAGGAAATTTCGTTCAGCGTTAGAAGACATGAAAGTATGTGGAATCATTAAAAACAGAAGAAGTGGCAAAAAAAAAAAAAAAAAAAAAAAAAAAACACAGGAGAAGAAAGTACAAAACTAAACAGTGACAACTTCTTTGTGATCTTCGGCGGTACCAACGATATTTCCAAAAATGAAGGAGACAATATGAGAGCAACTTTCAAGAAAGTATTACCAGAGTTAATCCACACAAATTAAATTGTTGTAAATGTTTCTGATAGGCACGTTTTGGTGTTAGGTTTATGTGCGAGCAGTGAAGTGAAAAAGTATAAGGGAAAAAGTTCACATAATTGATACTGATGTTTTAGATACGGACTATTATAAGTGGAATGGTTTGCACTTAAATAATAGGGGTAAAACACAGATGATTAAAAAAAAATTAAAGATTATGAACACTAAGGTCAGTAGTATGCAAGAAGCCTTTCCACAACCAGAAAAATCAATTTTGAAACCTGTTGTACTTATAAACGAATATCAGAATTTGGGTACATGGAGGAAACACATTAAATAGCCTTTTAATTCGGCGATTGCTTGTAAAAATATAATATTTACATTTCACCAAAATATGCGAATTGCAAGAAGTAAGAAAATAAATTTGAGGTTCTATTAATATTTTAGAGATGTAGATATTATAGGTTTAGCAGAACGCTGGTTGAAAGAAGACGAACTCAAATTTTATAGAGCAATATGTTTTTCATTGGGTAGTTATTACTGTAGAAAAGAGAAAAGCAATGGCGGTTCTTGCATATGTGAAAAAGATAATACAAAGTTTAGAATTAACCGATTGGTAATATGGTATGTGATGAACATTTTGAAAAGATCATGGTAGAGCTGCTGGAGTTTAATGTTATAATTATATATAAGTTATGCAAATAGTTTAGTTAAAAATTAATCAATAAGTTGGAAATAATATTATTATGGAAATCTTCCAGAGGAAACAAAAAAAAAAAAAAGAGTTAATAATTGGTAACTTAAATATAAACTTTCAAACACAAAATCAAAATAAAATCTAACACCGCTACTCTTCACCTGTGGCATGGAAACAGAAGTATTGTAGGGAGCTGGAGAGATGGCTAGTCAGATGAATGTGCTGATAACGCAATGTGCTACAGGAATGCATTGTTCACGAGTAGTTCACTTATCGTAAGTAAAGCCTGTGCTTGTGCTATGGCGCGTTTATGATTTTTTTTAGTTTATTTATGGACGCTCTTTAATATCTCAGGTCATCAGGGTCCCATTCAATTGAAACGGCCGATAAATTTTACTCAGAGGCTTCTTCTTTCAAGCTTGAGGTCCTTTTTCGTGCCGCAAATATACGACACGAAACCCACGACTTTACTTCCCTTCCGAAGGACGTCATACTTGGGATTTTTACGCCCGAAAAAAAAAATCATCAATCCTGGCCTGGTTTGATCCTGTGATCTTAGGTTTAGGAGGCAAGTACGGTTACCATTACACCACCAGGATCGACATGGTGCGTTTAGAAAACATTGACCACTTACAGGCTGAAGTTAGTATGCTTAACACTTCCTAACTTAATAACGAATTAATAAAATATAAATGAACAAATTTATAGACTTCATCTTAGGTCACTGCAAATCATAAACCTGTTACTTTAAATTATTTTCTCTGCTTATTAATGTATACCATTAATAGATATTCAATTTTTAATTATGGCGGGGTAAACATTTACAAATTTGTGTTGTAGTTAATATCCCTGACGTGCATTTACAAATATTATAAAGGGAGTTGCCCCCTCCTCCAATATAAAGTTGACACCTATGTTCAAGGGGAAGGATGAAAAAGCCATAAGCCTACGTTTCATTTAACGCTTGCATATTAATTTCTTCACTAACATCTTTCCTCTCTTAGCTAGTTTTAGTTTGAACCACGCAAGCTCAATGGAGTTCAGCAAAATTAATGCTTCATGAACATGTAATTTTAATATTTAGTCGATGCGGAACACTTTTTCTTGCCATTTATGGATGTCTATCAAAATGTAGAGTTTACATTTTCTCACGTCTGTTGACAAACGAGGAATGCTATTTTGCAGCCACAATTTCACCTCTTCTTTTACGGCGTATTTCGAAAAGGGTTTGTTTTCTTAAATATTGCGGAGCATTACAACACTCTCCTCTGGGAGGTTGGAAAGAAGCTGATTATTAATCCAAAGCTCAAAGTTTATGAAATTTATTTGACCATAATAATCTGCCGAGCTTTTCCCTGCTTGAAAAATTAATAATGAATTCTTTACAAACCCGTGCATAGATGACTAAGAACGGTTACCGAAATTGGGCTTAGTCAATAAGCCTGTTTGACTTTTATTTTGCCAGTATTTATTATTGTTAAATTACTGTCCAACCCAATTGTCATTTATTTTAAAATGAAAAATGAGCTCTTGGAACAATGTAACTAAAATAAGAACTAAAGAAGAAGATATATACACAATAGTATGGTTCTGTTCCCTAAAGCGGCGTATTGCTTTCAGTTACAGAGCAATTCCATTTATGTTTGACTTTTCAATTAATATTTTCCTTTAATTTTGACAATTTTTTTATTTGTAGCTCGTTTCTTTAATAACTCATCACAGAAATGAACCCTTAAGGAAATGCAATTCTTTCTTTTTCGAATATCATATAAAAAGTTTGGACATGTAGAAACTTCCTTTCTCACTAAATAAAGTTCGTCTATGCAGCAGCTTATCCCATTCTTGTCAAAAATATTCGAATTCGCTTTTTTATGCTCCGGTCTCTTTCCTGGAGTAGACAGAGAAAACTCGCCGGCTTCAACCCCTTCTTTTTTACCTAGTATACCTATTCTCACCGGAACACCGGTATGGTGGGGTGCACGTAAGTTTGATTGTTTTAATCTAATTTTGTTGCCACGACTCATCACATGCAGCTATCAATGTTCTCAAACTCTCCAGATTTACTATGCACAATTGACCCTTTCTTTCGTTGTTGTGGTACATCTATTATTTGTATGTATATATAATCAGTGTGCCAATATGCATGTAACAGTATACACTAACACTTAACACCGCCACTGGTGGCAGAGGTCGTTAAGACACGGAATCGTGAGCGGGAGTTCTGGGGTTCGAATCCCGCCAGGACCGTCTTCCCTGACTTTTTCCCCAGGTTTTCCTCAGTCCCCATAAGTGGCAAATGCCGGGGAGGTACCCTAAACTTGGGCGTGGAACGTTTCCTTCCTTAAAAATTATCCTTTTCCAATTTATCATTTCATGTATCACCAATGTTCACCGCCTGTGGTGCCTTAGTAGTAAAAACGGGCGTTAAACATCATTAAAAAAAAAAAAAAAACTAACACTTAACTAAAACTTGCAATTGAAAACATCCAACTGTTCACTATTAATATTCTGCTTTCGTTAACGCAATGGGCACGGATCGCCATAAATATTTAAATAGATGATATACATGTACTGCGCAATGTTTTACTTGATAAAATCCTCCCCCCCTCGCATACGTCACTAGCCAACTCTCTAGCTCCCATCAGTAAATACCTCTACTCGGGTATCAAATATAGCTCAAATTCCAATCGATCAGTTGATGATGATGATGATGATGATAATAATATAATAATAATAATAATAATAATAATAATAATAATAATAATAATAATAATAATAATAATAATAATAATAATAATAATAATAATAATAATAATAATAATCACTCTTTACAGATTACAATATTGAAATCATTTGCAGTGCTTTATCAGACTACAAGAGAAAAAAATTCATTATTACAAATACGTTTGAAAGAACGTGTAAAATAAAGGGGATCATAACATATATCATTATAAAAGACCTACAAGCGGTAAAAGTACACATTATCTTCAGCATTGGCTTGCAGAAGAAGATTGGGTAAATGTTTACTCGGAAAAAGATGCAAATGCAGATTTTGCTTGCTTTGAAAACACATTTAATCATTATGTTATCGTTGTTTTACCACTGAAAAGGGTTCTTTCAAACATAACAGAGCTCTAGTTGGATAACAAAAGAAATATGCATATCTAGTTAAAAATTAAGATGTTTAAGTAAACTAGCAAAAGTATTAGAATCATTTAGGTTATACAATCCAAAATGTAAACATACTTATAACAATGTAATTAGAAATGAAAAACAATTTCACAGCAATAATTTAATAGCAAATACTGAGAACAAATCAAAAGTTGCATGGCATATAATTAAAAAAGAAAAACAGGAACAAAGAAAATAATGACAAAACTACAACCTGAAACATAAGAGTAACTTATTTCTATATATAAGTTCTTGGCGTGACTCAGAGATGTACTAAAAATGGGCAAATTATTATAATAGTTGTTAAGCATCATACTTTAGACAGCGCACTTTAAAGTTTCAGATGCGTGGGTGTAGTCACTTGCTTGTGACGATCGTATATACAAACCAGTGTTAAAATTTTCTACAAAATGGATAAAACTGAAATATGAGCTGCGATACAGTACTTAGTTTTGAAGGGTTTAACCCCAATAGAAATACAAAAGGGGTTAAATTCCACATTAAAGGATTCTCCCCCTTCGTTTTTGGCGGTTAAAAAAAGTGGGATGCTGAATTTAAGCGTGGTCTTACATCCATTCAACATGATGAGCGATCGCCAGCATCCCAAAACTGCTACGTTGGCCTGATTGTAACAAAAATTCACAATACCGTACTCAATGATCGCCGATTGAAGGTACGCGAGTTGGTTGGCATTGCAAAGGCCTCGATCACTATATTTTACAGAAAATTTTGGATATGAGAAAGCTTTCCACTCGATAGTTGGTGCATTTGTTAACAACGGACCAAAAACGCATTCGAATGAACATTTTGCAAGCTAGAGATTTTAGACTTGTTTAAACGCAATTTCGGTGATTAAAGCAGTTAAAATCTTCCGGACTGTTTTCCTGGTCGTTCATTTAATATGTTACTATAGCTTCCACTAACTTCTGCTGTTGGCATCATTAGTGGACGATGAACAACAACTGACTGCTGAAAAGATGACAGTATTAATCCGTCTCTGTCTGGTTGTAGAAGGTCGCTCTATGTTACATGTTTAGGGGAAAGGAAAGAGACGTAGCTTTTTGTTTTTAAGAACCGGTTTCCACGTGCTACTTACTTGATATCTGCCATCTCTGTTAAAATTCTTCAGTGTTGTTGTATTTCCAATACCTCTCTCCTGGCTAGACTGAAAACCCCTTGTGTTTTTGCAACCAACTCTATTTTATTAGAGTGTATGCTAAGACATTCATTAAGAGCATGCTCTGCCACAGCAGATCGTTCAGGCTAATTAAGGCGAAAGTATGTTCTACAATCATTTTTAATCGATCTTCCGGTCATGCCTATGTACACCATACCATTCACATGATATTTTATAAACTTCTGTTGTGTCAAGAGGGTGCCTAGAGTCTTTTGCATTACCAAGCCTTTGCCCTAATATAGCGAATATCACTTAAGTGGCACATGCACCTGGTTCTTAGAAACTACCCCTCTCCCTCTTCCTCTACACACTTAATATTGATAGACCTCCTAAAACCAGACAGAGACGGATCAACACTGTCTTTTCAGCAGTCATATGTTGTTCATCGTACACTGATGATATCAACCGCAGAAGTTGGTGAAAGCTATGATAGCATATAAAACCACGGACCACGGCAATACAGTTCGGAAGATTTTAACCGTTTTAATTATTAACACCGGCCGTGAAAGCCTAAAATGTATCGCAATTCCAGTGAGTTTCTCTAACGTTTCTTAACAGCAAGTGAACCATGAATTCATTACTACAGTCAGAGATGAAGGAGCAGTAGTAGGTGGCAACAGGTGTAAGTGCACAAAAGAAAGCAAAAACGGTTCCATCTGCAGGAAAATCCTGGCTGTGGTTTTCTGGGACTCTCTTGGGTGGTGCTCGTAGATTACCTCCAGAAGGACAGAACCACCACCGAAAAGTATTGTGCTTCACTATTGGACCAGCTGAAGGATGCTATTCAGACTAAACGTTCACATCTTGAGAAAAATATAGTTCTTAGGCTTTTATGTTCGGTGTCATCACTAGGTACAGTAATTTTCGGGCTTGTAGGCTGTGGGCTATGGTCTACTGGGTTCCTTCTTCCTCCCAAACGTTTCGACTACATCTACGGTAGATATCTTTAGTTGCAGTAACGAGGTCGAAGTGTTCTGACGGACAACTACGGTAGACATCTTCAGTTGTAGTAGCTAGTGAGGTCGAAGCGTTCTGACGGGCATCTACGGTCGTCGTCTTCAATTGCAGTAGTGAGGTCGTAGTGTTCTGACAGTCGCCAATGTCTACCGTAGATGAAGTCGAAACGTTTGCGAAGAAGGGGTCCAACGGACCACAGCCCACAAGCCCGAAAATTACAGTACAGAAAGTTCTCTTTCATCACGATAGTGTGCCTTAACAAACGTCCTGGGATAGCTGCTGCCAAACTGCGTAACCTTCGCTTCCAAATGCTTCCACATCCTCCTTATTTGCTGGATTAGACTCATACTTTATGTTCCCAAACCTAAAGAAATGGCTGGGTAGATGAAGATTCACATCAAATGATAAGGTTGAAGCTAAGACAGTCGCTGTTTTTCATGGTTGGACATTTCTTATTTTACTGAGGGTATTAAAAAGTTGGAAAGTTGTTGAACTGGATGTATTAATTTTCAAGGTGACTATGTTGAAAAATAAAAATAAATCTTTCTCTTAAATCGTGTTTTCTTTGTCAGGTCAAGAACTTTTAGAATGTCCCTTGTATATGCCAAACCTTAAAAATCTTCAGCAATAAAACAGAACATATATTATAATGTTCCTTTATATGGTTCCACCAAAACAAATAAACCTTAACTTCTTGGCTCTAACCTTTGTTATTTTATGCAGGTTTATTGCCCAATATTAGGATCACATTGATTTTATCTTAATATCAAATGAAAGATGCTTCTGTTTTAATTACATCAGTTTGTTCCATACCTTTGTCAATCACAGAAAGGTCAATTACCTTTATTTGTGTGTTAATTCACGTCAAATTATATTATTGCATCTGAATTACATTGCTTTTTAATTCTTTCTCACAATAATCAATTCAATGAGTATTTAGGCTTTTTTGAAATCATGAGAAGCTATTACACTGGGCAACTATACAGATATTCAGACATAATATATCTTAGGCTTTCATGGCTGGTGTTATAATTAAAATCTTATTATATTTACAAAGTAATTATTACATGATTTAAATCTGTCATCTAACACTCTTCATGCTTCACTAACCATAAAAATATTCGGTACCGGTTTCAAAGATAGGTTTTCTCCATCTTTGAAACTGGTATCGAATATTTTTAAGGTTAGTGAAGCATGAAGAGTGTTAGACGACAGATTCAATTCATGTGAGCTTTACTGTGTTAGTTCCATATGAAAAATGTTTTAAAGTTTTTACAATTTTTAAAAAGTTTTAATTAGTTGGCTTCAAGTCATAAAATTATTACATATTTGGCAACCTTTCTGTGGATTATCAATGGATTCTACGAAACTTCTAACATAGACATTTACAGAACCAAATACAGAAATCTAAAAAAGTAATACTCTTGTCACATTAATTTAAAGAAACAAGTTTTTACTAATAGAATAGCTGAATCAGTGAAGTCAGTCTTGGAAATAGCAATGGAAGTCAGTTAAGTCAGTTTTGCAAATAATAAAGGATAACAGTACAAAAAATAATCGACATGATAATATAACTTAAGCTGAAAATAATCAAGCCAGTTGGATGGGGTGGAATATTGTCACAACCTCCAGTAGAACATTCACTTTATTAATTACTTTTGAGGATAAATGCTACACATACTGTTTGTTTATACTGTTGAGTATTTCAAGAAATTAAACGAACAAAAGAATGTAATAATAACTTTATTTCAATATTTATGAGCTAGGATATATATATGGGAGGCTAGGTCCACAAGTTTCCAGCCTCGCCGATAAGGATTATTGCCTTCATAAAAGCCTTATCTGTTAAGTAAATATTTCATTTCAGTTAATTTAGCATGAGGTTTACTACCACAGGTGGCTGATGTCATTAAGGTGCAGACTTGTGAGTGGGAGATTTGGTGTTCCATTTCCACCAGGACCATTCTCCCCGATTGAGGTTTTTCCAGGTTTTCCTCAGTCCTCATAAATGGCAAATGCCAAGGAGGTACCCTTAACTTCGGCCTGGAATGCTTCCTTCCATAGAAAAAAATACTCCTTCCCCAATTTACCATTTCATCTCATGTATCATCAGTGTCTACTGCTTGTGGTGCCTAAATAGTAAAAATGTTTGTTAAACACTAGTAAAATAAAGTACAAGATTTAACCCAAGGGGATAAGCTCTTGATTTTATTCCCTAAAAATCCTAACATCTTAAGTTAAAATCTACATACTGGAAGAGGATAAGGATAAGGAACACAAATGCTGAATTAATTGATAGTTGAGTTGAGTATTTCCTTAGCTACCATTCTGCAGGCAGCCAAATTTATCTTACATAGGATCATCTGCAGGCATGGGGCTCCCACTTCTCCTTTGTCAGACCAATGATCTGTTTTCCTTAGTGAAGTCACGCCAGAAATTTTTAAATCCCTTTCAGTCTTTTCCAGCCTCACTAGCAAATAACACCCAGGTTGCAATGGACTTAGTGAACATTTTAATCAGACACTATTTAACATGTTAAATTATTTATGGACATAAATAAAAAGAATTGGGATACTATTTTGCCATATGTCCTCTTCTTGTACAACTTATCTGTTCAGGAATCAATTAAGTACTGAACATTCTTCTTGATCTATGGTCTTGAAACATCTCTACCAAATCAGGTACAATTGCAAGCTACTTCAAATGATCTATTTGTGAGGGAGACTCTTCAAGATACTCAGAGAGTCCATGAAGTTACAATTCACAATATCAATCAGCAATAAGTTATACAGAAAGCTAGACATGATGCAAAGTCAATTGGTGAATGTACTTACACCTATCTGTAAAAAAGGAAAATGCACCAAATTCATTCATAGATATTTTGATCCTTTTGAGTTGTTTGAAAAATTACCCTTTAACATATGTTGTCCCTCAAATTAATACCCCAAAAGTCAAAGATCAATCAGTACATGTGCCATGTCTTTATCTTATTATGATCCTGCAGGCCCTTATTGATTATAAATAACTAATAAGTTGGATGTAATTTAATGTTTGTGTAAAACAGTTAGGCTTGTGATCACTTTTAAGATACGGTTCTATATAATTGCTAATATTTCTTTAGTGCTGATAATAATGTGCTATATTTAATGTTATAAATTAGTAACTCCCTCACATATAATCCCAATTTATGAATTTATTATATTTTTTCTTTTTTACATCATTTGTTACATTGAGTTTTGACATTCTAACACATCACTTTTTAGCTGCAGTATGGGGTAATGATGAAGAGATTCTTCTAATTCCTAATCTGATTCTGTTTTTGTATGTGATTTGTTTGAATGAGTAATGAACTATTTTTTTCTGTAGTGACAAAATTAGATAACACATGTTGCTATGTTAATGGGGAATGGATGGTTTCTGTTAGCAAATGCAAATGTGTTCTGCTCGGCATAGTTGCTTAAATGTGGTCACTGGTGTAACATTTGGATGTAACTGGAGATATTGGTATGTAACAGATATTTTGAGGTTATTAATCAGCATGGCCACTGTAATGTTCATTCTGATGTGATGATTAAGGTAAATTTGAAATCATTTAATTTAGTATTTGTGGTTAAACAAAGGTTATATTCAGTATGGTTGTAGAAATGTGCCTTTCAGGGTGCTGATTTAACACAGTAAAAGTTATGGATACATTTGCATTTTATGCTATTTTAGCACTGGTCATTGTTTATAATAATGTTCTTACCTTGTGATCTTATAAGTATTTTTCAGCTAGGTGCATTGCTACAGTGATCCTCATGCAACATTACAAGTTTGATAGTTTCATCTGATGAAAAATAAACAAAATGGGACTGAGAGAGAAAAAAAATACATTTGAGAAAGGAATCCTTATGATTGAAAAACCTAATAGAAAAATGTACAAATTTTTACTACTGGTAGAATATTTAGTTTACAGGTTGCATGCTGGTATAGAAACATGGGCATGTGTAGTTAGTTGGATCACATGTATGGTTTGTCTGGACGTTATTCTGATGCAACACTGTTTTGTGGGATATTCAGATTTTGCTTTATTTTGGATTTTTGTAACACAATTTTTT
The DNA here is from genome assembly GCA_030762175.1 of Metallyticus violacea. Lineage (NCBI taxonomy): Eukaryota > Metazoa > Arthropoda > Insecta > Mantodea > Metallyticidae > Metallyticus > Metallyticus violacea. The sequence continues at coordinate 190,776,772 of CM060846.1, forward strand.
TATTTATATTGTGTTTTATATGTATGTACCTCTTCTGAAAAGGCCTATATGTTAGTTACATGATATATATTTGCATATATTTTTTTTTCCTTTTTGGGATTCCATTTGGTTTTCAGAATGTATACTGTTGCAATTTATTATTATATGATCATATGATTTTCAAAATACTCATTTCATATATAGGGGTCTTATTTTTGTAATTTTTTTTGTACCAACCTGAAAACTTGTGTAAACACTTCTGTAATAATTCTGGTTAGGGTATCCTATCTTCTCATTGTTATATCATTTATTATAATTCATTCATGTAAGAACATATATATTTAAATATTGTACTTACAAAGCTGTTGATAATGGAGTGGCAATATAACCTAAACTTAGGTATTCATTTTTTACACTAAACTCCATTCACTTACAAGTAAGACATGTTTCGGGAGAATCTCTCCAATCTTCAGTTGCTCACTAAATTGCCATTACTCGAAACTATGGCTGGATAAATGGATGTTCCTGTGGTGGCCTCTGTTGGTTGAAGTAGGTATTTAAAAATTATAAGAAATGGAGATTGTTTGAATTTTGGAATTTACAGAAAAGGAACACACACAGAAAACTACATAAAAATGAGAGTTATAACCCCATTCCACATAAATATGCAATTTTTCGCAGTTTGGCATACAGATTGATGAATATTCCACTCACAGAAGCAGAGTCTAAATTAGAATACAAACAAATAATAAAGACAGATATAATCAATGGTTTCAACAAAGACACAGTGATAAAAAGTATCAATAAATCTAAAAGACATAAAGGGATAAGAGAAGTTTCCACACTGAAAAACACAAAAGAAGAATACAAACTCAACAGTTTCACATACCATCCAATTTACCACAACAAGTTCAAGAAAATCTTCAAAGACCATGGGATAATGTTAGCCCCAAAGAACAGATACAACATCAAGAATTTATTAGATTGCACAGTAAAACACTCCATACGAACAGAACAGAAATCAGGAATTTATGAAATAAAATGTGCAGATTGTGAACAGAGCTACATAGGCAAAACAAAAAGAAATTTGGAAATTTGGAGGAAAGAACATTTTAGGAATATTCGGTTTAAACAGGTGGATAAATCAGCAGTAGCAGCTCACTTTTGGACCAAAAACCATGAAATAAAACTGAGAATTAAACTGCTGAAATGTCTTCACAACCCATTGGAGTTATCCACTTGGGAAAAAATTTTCATATTAAAAAATAGAGGAAACCTAATGAATTTCGAGTTTCCTCCTATGGATGAGCTCAGCAACTTCCTACTTGAACCAACAGATGCCACCACAGGAACATCCGTTTGTCCAGTCATAGTTTCGAGTAACGGCGGTTCAGTGAGCAACTGAAGATGAGAGAGATTCTCTGGAAACGCGTCTTACTTTTGTGTAAGTGAATGGAGTTTAGTGTAAAAAAATGAATACCTAAGTTTAGGTTACATATATATTTATTTTATTCTATTATTTGTAATAGGAAATTATTCCTTTATTGGAGGAAAGTGTGCCTACAGCTGGGGAGCCCACTTTGTACCAGGTCACTAACAGCCTTGCTCCTCCTGAATCACTACACCTTTAATGCTGCACCAATTAGGTGGCAACATTTACCACCTTCTGAAAGCTCAACCCAAGGCAAGGAGGTTGCCTCTACTTAGAGCATTGTCATCCACTTGTCAGCTTTGGCCCACCCTGTGGTACACAATCTGTACAATACACAAGTCTTCTATCTATATACTCTACAATTGCTGGTTACTTTTTCAACTATGGTAGTGCAAAACACAAAAACCAAAAAATGGTGTTTGCTTTCCAGTGCAGCAATTTTCAAGTGTTCTGACAAAATTTTCTGGCACTCCTGGTATGGTGAAATTAATAATAACCACATGATATTTAAAAAAAAAAAATGGGCACATTCAACTTTGTGTTCTGTCTTTCATCCCATATGCTCAATGTTCTCAATATTTCAAGGTTTCATTTTCTATATTGCAGTATGAAGGTACTCTAAATCTTAAGTATTCTACTCTTCTCCTATAATGCTTGATGTCATCGATGAGGATGATTAGGGGTGGCTTGGGGGAGATGTGGCATGGGTGGTTAATAATGAAAATACTAATAATGAGAGCCATCATTATTATAACAGTAAAGTATTCTTGTAGTTAACAATGATGAGATAATTCCATGCTCATCTGGTATGTGTGAAACATAGAAAAAACCAAGTCCTGTGCATGCATGCATGCATGCATGCTGGGGAAGATGGTTTGGCTTACTAGCTAACAGTGACTGGCAAAAGATGCGAGTAGATCAAGACACATAAGTCCTCTTCCTGGACATCTTAACAATATCCTACAGGTAACATTTGAATAAGTAATAGGGATGTATAGGGAATATACAAGGCTGCAGTAGCAGCAGTTCAACAACTATCAGTTAATTCTGTGCTTGTGTCCCTTGTCCCTTATGTACATTTTAACACAGGATGTTTGGGATTTTACAGATTAAAATCAGGATATCTTACCCCCTTGTATCCAGCCTTGTACTAAGTTAAGTGAAAAAAATAATGTAAAAGCAGATGTTCTACTGGAGGTTGTGACAATATTCCATCCCGCCCAACTAAAGTTTTATACTTCAATTCATTTTTAATTTTAACTATTTCTTCCTTTGATGTCCCCCTGAAGAAAATTGAATATTTACCCTTTTCAATTTCATATACCATATTTTTTTTCAATATTTGGTTTTTCACTTATATTTACAAAGTAATTATTAAATATTTAGTAAATTTTCTGTGGACTTTCAATAGTTTGATCATTTACAGTGAAAATTATACTATCATGTCGATTTTTATTTGCACTGTAATCTTTTACTATATTCCAAACTGAGAGTTATATTCTCTAATTCAGCTATCCTATTAATAAAAACTTGTTTCTTTTAATTAATAAGTTACCAAGAGGATGACTTTTTTAAGATATCTGTATTTGGTTCTATAAATATCTATGTTACAATTTTTGCAGAATAGGTATTTGGGTATATGGGTATTTTTAAATAATTTCCTCCCAATTAACTCAATTGTTTTTCTCATTATTGGGCAATTTTTATTTAAATATACTGTTGAAACATTGAAAAAATTGTCCATTATACTATTTATGTCGTGAATGTTATAAAACCATTTCCCAGTTTTCTTGCTTTAAAATATCGCCACGGGTGGCCGAGGTCGTTAAGGCACGCACTCGTGAGCGGGAGGTCTGGGATTCGATTTCCACCAGGACCATCCTCCCTGACTGAGGTTTTTTCCAGGTTTTCCTCAGTCCTCATAAATGACAAATGCCGGGGAGGTATCCTAAACTTAGACTTGGAGCGCTTCCTTCCTTGAAAAATTCTTTCCCAATATATCATTTCATGTATCATCAGTGTCCACCACCTGTGGTGTCTCAGTAGTTAAAACAGGCGTTAAATGCTATTAAAAATGTTTTAAACTTTCACAGAGTTTGCTTAAGTTAGCGTTATTAGTGTGTCTAGTTAATATAGATTCTGTTTGTACAGAAATCTGAGCATAGTAACCAGAAATGCAAAATTCATTAACAGATACTGAGAATCTGACCATTTCTAGTCTAGTTACAATGTATGTATTGCAGAGGATGAGGTACCTGTAATTCTAGTTGGTTGTGTTATAGTGTCTTGCAAGTTTAAAACTATGTGGTAAATTAGTTAGGTATTTATAACTCATAGTGTGAATAAAGTATTGTTCCGTCGTTGTAGGCAAAGGACGAGAACGTGTAAAGTTTCAAGCAATGCTTTGTATAGATATACATAATGAAATATTTGAAATGACGCTTTTAAATCTCCCACGTGTAACCACGGAAATTATATTACAGTGACAAGTTTTTCGCCTGGAAGACGCTAATTCATTTTGAAAGTAAGAATATTGCCATCTACAAACACGTCAACTAAAATTTCTGCCCATCTAGTAACGAGGAAAGTCGAGTAGAGCTAATGCCGTCAATAGCTGAGGAGGTAATAAGGGAAGAGTTATTTTTCATCGAAAAAAATCAATATTGATGTGGCAAACGTATTAGTTGAGATAAATGATGAAAATGAATCTAACATAATAGAAGCTGAAAACATTTGCAACAACCTTAAGACATTTTGTGGTGATTGCAGAGAAAGTAAAAGGATTATTACCGAAAACCCAGGGAAACAGAAAAATTAACAGCATAAAGGAGATTAAAAATTGGAAAGAAAAGGATACCAAACACCAGTATAATATAGAGCACAAACTCAAAGTTAGATGAATTCATAAAAGTTCCACATATGTTGTTAAATATCTTGTACAATTTAAATATTAATGGATGTACTGACACTTGAAGTAATAATAAAGTAGCTTAGTTTGGTGCGGTAATGGATATGTGGGAGGTTTGATTAATGATTAACTATGGATTAATTAAGATGGATTGATTGTTTATAACTGATGAGTTATAGTAATTGTAGTCAAGATTCTGTTGTTGTCCTCTTTTCCCACAGACGATTCTAGTAGTTGTTGCCTCGGCTTAGCTGTATAATGTGCTAGAGTTTTGTGGTCTTTGACTAGAGGGAAAGGAATCAGGAAGCTGGCTGAAAATGGACAAGGTTCATGATTTTACTGAGACACACAATTTGTTATAGTTTGTCTTTTTCTCATCTATGAGTAACCAATATTTCTTGAGAATATCTTGTTCCTATTACGTCACTATCGCGCGGCTTTATCTAATTATTCAAAATCAGCTTTTATATCATACGAGTTAAATTCAGTTACGATACTATTAACTTCTTAGAATTAATAACAAGTACCTTTCCTCTGCTTCTGATATTAACAAGGACACCTAAGGTGAGCATCACTGTGTCGAAAGTGTCACTGAATTAAAATCTCGCTGAACTATTAAATATCACTAGATTAACTGAGCTGAAAATGGAAACTAAATTTTGAATGAACTTAAAATATATATTCTGTATGTAGTACATTTCCTCTACCTTGTATATCTATCTTTTCCTCGATGTATATATCGTCTAACTAGTATATCGCATACTTCCTATACATGGTATAACAAGTCTCGGAGCCTCAAAATCACTATCTTATATAACAATCGCAGTTGTTCGGTCTGGAAGCTACATTCGGTCTTTCAAAATATGACTTTAGAATAATCTAGAACCACTTCTCTGATTTACGTTTTTCTAGTGGTTATTGTGGTTACTTCAATCTTTCTGGTTAGACATTATATTGTGTATCTGTTTGCACGCATTTATGTAGTAGGATACCATTATATTGTCCTCCTAAAGGTTATTTGCCTTTATCCACCCATTTCCTTACGTAACCAAGATTTATGATTCTAACCCTTAACTAACAAAACAAAACTAAACTTCCTGATAGCAAACAATAGAAAGCCTTGGAATTCTACCCCTCTTAAGACTCTTCAAATCATTATGGCGCATGACCCATTTTACTCAAGATTCGCTATACAAGTATAAGTCACAAAGGAATACAGGTTTTTATGTCCCTTTTGTCCAGTCAAGCATAACAACTATTGTGTATAAGCACTCTTGCTAGAAATCATGATGTTAACAACAAGTTTTCAAATGTACAAGAAATAAGTAAATTAATGCAATCATAATTACACATAAATTATACATAATTACTTATAAATTATACAAAATTGATTGTTAGGACACTTATAATTTATTGGCGGGTTGAAGATAGTAAATACCGCTTCAAAATGCCCCATTTTAAAATTTCTTAGTCCAGAGGACAAGAAATTTTATGATGTTGGTCCCTTTGGAACCTTTAACTGTAATCACACATATGTAACCTTATTCTAAAAGTATAAACGAGTATTTTAATGTAATTTATTGTAGTATACATCGATTTTGCGCTTAAAAATTATTATGCAAATGCTCCGGTTAGTTGACATACCACTTGTGCTCTTAATATTTCTATGCGTGCATACAATTGATGCAACATGAATTTATGCCAACAATTTCTAATAACGTAGCCAATTATAAGATTTTGATTTTCTAAAGTTAATTTTCGTTTAATTCCTCAATCGATTTGAAAGGACGCAATTATTTTGCTCTGCGAAATCTGTCAATTACCTTTCCGGTTTTAGTGCCCATAATTTCGAAAGTGTATTTGCTGAATTGTTTCGTGATTACATATGAGCCTTTATAAAGTAATTCCATTCAGTGATAACGGCCTCTGATTAAACTTGACAGCTTCTTGTCTTTTACTAATACAAAATCATTTATTAGTGGGTTCTCTTATGCTTGTGTCACTTTAGTTTAGAAAGGCTTTTTCGGCCCTCTCTTTCATTCTGACATACATTTTCCTATAGAGTTCATCTTGGGTCAGCTGGTTGTTCTCAACCGGTAGTTGGGTCAGTAAGCCAGGTATAATGGGGTCTGGTTCTTTAAAGCTCTTACAGGCTGAACGTGTGTCACAGGACTAATGGAGTCATTAATGACACGTTCAATTATGGGACAATAAGTTATCCAACTTGAATGTTAAAGGTGGTAAAGAGACTTCCTTCACAGCCCTTTCTGCGGGATTCCCTTGTGGGTAATACAGTGAACTATTGTATAAATAATTCCAAGTCGTTTTAATATTTCACGAAAAACCTTGCCGTGAAAATAATTGCATTTTCTGACAATATCGCGTGCATCGAGCCATAGTTCTTTATGTAGTCGTCTGCAATGTTCTTTAAACAGTATTTACTAGTTATGGCTTTCAAAGCACAAATTTTCACAAATTTTGTGAATACGTCATACAAAATTAACACGTATCGCTACCCAAACTACCGCCACGGGTGGCCGAGGTCGTTAAGGCACGGACTCGTGAGCGGGAGGTCTGCGGTTCGAATCCCTCCAGGACCGTCCTCCCTGACTGGGTTTTTTTCCAGGTTTTCCTCAGTCTTCATAACTGGCAAATGCCGGGGAGGTACCTAAACTTAGGCCTGGAACACTTCCTTCCTTAAAAAAAAATATCCTTTCCCAATTTATCATTTCATCTCATGTATCATCAGTGTCCACCGCCTGTGGTGCCTCAGTAGTAAAAACGGGCGTTAAACACTACTCAAAAAAAAAAAAAAAAAAAGCTACCCAAACTGTCCACGTGGCATCTCTCCATGGGTATTAATAATGAAAGTGTTTAACGCCCGTTTTTGCTACAGAGGCACCACAGGCAATGGATACTGATGATACATGAGATGAAATGATATATTGGGAAAGAATTTATTTTTAAGGAATCGTTCCAGGCCTAAGTTTAAGGTACCTTCTTGGCATTTGCCATTTATGAGGACTGAGGAAAACCTGGAAAAATCCTCAGACAGGGAGGACCATCCTGGTGGGATTCGAACCCCAGACCTCCCGCTCACAAGTCCGCGCCTTTATGACCTCGGCTACCCATGGTGGTTTCTTTCCATGGGTGTCCATAGTGACTAGAGCGTGCATGATCTCGTAAAATAGTTCCTGTTTTGATATTAAAAGGTTTTGCCTTCTGGCAAAGTTCGCAAGCTGCTATAATTTTTCTGGTTCTCTTGGCCATATGTTTTACGTAGAAATTTTCTGCTATATTCAAGGATTGCCGTTCCGAAACAGTATGTACCAGGGAAAGATGGAAGGTGTTGTGTAGATTCCTCGCGGAATCTATTCTATTTGAAATTGCAGCAATTTCAAATACCATTTCCAAACCTAACTCTTTAACCAGTTTTGACAATTGAAATTTAGGCCATTCTGCCACACCTATCCTTTTATGATTTCATCTGCAAGTTCATAATTTTCAAATTAAAATATCCAATTTATGATTCAGTTAGCCCATACTCTGTTTCAACCACAATTTTAGGCTTACTTTCATTTAACGTTACCTCAATTTCCTTCATTTTATTATTGAATATTTTGAGGCAATATCACTGTTACTTGCACTGCCTATACTACTTACTATGAAAATTATTTTTGTTAGGTTTTCAAAATTTTTACCAAATTTATCACAATTTGAAGCCTTTTTGCTGCATGCTTGATCAGTAGCTCCAATCAAGCTAGTTTCCCTGAAATACTACTAGCTCATGTTTTGTCATTGATTTTCAAGTGATTAACAATATGTTACACATGTGATCAGGTCAAAAGTCAAAAGAGTTATGTGTTATTTATGAAATTGTATTCTTCTTACTACTTAATTATTAATATTTTTTTTCTTTCATATTTTGCAGTTCCAGTTCAATATTAAGGAACTTGGTTACTACAATGATTAGAATGGTACAACTTCAACTTCAATAATTATGATGCTATTGCTGATGATGATCAAATAAGTTTTAAATCAACTTTATTCTGAACTGCTTTAGCAATTAAAACCCATCTATTTCAAGCACATTTTTTTTAAATTAAAACAAACAGTAGATGCCACAAATGTGATATTTCACTACCTCGTCAACTAAAGATATTGCAACATTTAGCATTAACAGGCTTGACAGTATTAAATATATCTTATTACAGAAGCAGATGAACAAATTTTAGAAACTTTAAAAGCCAAATCACAGAGCTTTTGCATTGCCAATTATTCATTTTTTCAAAGGCCTTTAATAATAATTGCCTTGTATTTGCTAAAAGTTTAGAGGGTTAAATAAATCATGGCTTATATCAATACTGCACAAAGCACAAGATTGAAATGCCCTTAAAAAGAAATTAATATAGCCATGAATTGATATCAAAGATTGCACTTACTGGAAGTGGAGTTGCTCTCATTTCACGAAGGTCTATATTCCGGAAAAAATCGCACATTAACAGTTCTTCTACAGAAGGATATCGACGATCAGAATTCTGAAAGATAAACTCCAGGACATCCACTACCTATAGAAGATATAAAAAGTTAAACAATTAATGAGTAATTAAAACTCTTTTATTAGTATTATTTATTTACAAGGAATATTCAAAGAAAAACATTTTTTTTCCCTAATTTCTTTCAAGCTACATTTTTGCAATAATCATGTTTGAAAAGAGCAGGTTTTGCAACATAGTATACATGGATGGCAGCAGTATGCTAGTCCACAGTTTTCAGTATTGCTGTTTTATGTAAACATTGTTTGCAGCTAGCATAACAAAAATGGATGTGGTGCATGGGGAGCGAATACAGTAATAAACTTTCCTTTTGTCTTGAAACATAGAATTGTACAAGCTTACAAAGAGCTTCAACAGATATAATGGAAAATGAGATTATCTCATTCTATTATCTTTAGATGGTTCAAGGAGTTCATAAAAGACAGTGTATCTATTATTAAGCAATAAAGTACTTCAGCAAATGATGCTACAGAAGTCAACATTAATATAACTCTTATAATTGTCCATGAAGATGGGTGAATAACAGTACTTATGTAAATTCATTTAAACCTAGGAATTTATCTCATAGTTCCTTTACATTTCTGCATATAATCTCCAAACAACTCCTGTTTGTGCCCAACAGGGACAACATCTGAGCAAAAGACTATTTGAATGGATACATTTTGTAAGATGTTGCATCTTTTGCTGAAGGTGAAAATGCCTTTTTAAAATAAATTATTACCTAAGATAAGTCATGCCTGCATCACTAGGTTAAGAAGGAAAACAAGCCAGCATTATATGGAAATTGCCTTCATCCCCAATAGAAAAAAAAAGTTGTTCCATCTACAGGAAAAATGATGGTGATTACATGGAAATGATTAGTCAACATACAGTTTCCTTAAATACTACAGGACTACAAGACAGTTTTGAAGATTCTGGGACACATTGCAGTGAAATGATAACTTTTAAACTTTGTAGTGATAACTTCATTATGATGATGCAAGGCCTCAACTGGCAATATAGGAATGGCATATCTGACTACATTTAAAATCAGGTGTATACCACACACCCTCCTGCATCTCTATGCAACTTTTTCTGTTCTCCAAACTGAAAACCTAGCTATGGGGTTTTGATGTAAGAACTCAAAGGAGGTGTTAAAAAGATTTGAGGTGATTCTCAAGGACCCCATTAAAATGTCTTACACATTGTATTTGGAGACTGGCATAAATACTTTGAGGATTGATCAAGTTTATGTACATTTTAAATTTTGATCTCTTTAAAGATTGATGTACCTCTTCCAGTGATGCTTTAATAATTTTACTCTTCCCAGGAAGAAGAGTTGTTCAACCTCTACAACACACTGATTTATAGCCCACAAGGCCTTTTTTTTATTCTCTTTGAAGTTCCTCTTTCATTTTTGGGATATATTAATTCATGGGAGCTAGATTTGAGCATTAAGCATCAAGGTATTCCAGCAGTTCAAACTCTTCTTTATTAATTGCTCCCTCAGTTAAGCAAGATTAGTTCTGCAGAAAGAGTTCACCATGTCTCAACTTTCTGCAGTATTTCAGAACTTTTAAATTAAATTTGCATTATAATGACCTGTTATGTGACTCCCCTCTGCAAATAACAAGCCAAAATAATACCTTGAGAATCCCAAAAAATAAACAGCATGAACTGGTCTGCTAATGGCTGCACCCTGAATTTTTTAGGGGCACAGACTCCTTATATTTTCATTCCTTACTTTATATTTTGATTTTAGGATCATAGTGATGGATTCATGAGCCTTTCAAAGTCTAAAATGAGTCAAGAAATTCCTATTTGTCTGTTCAAAAAGTTCTAAAATATTGCTTAAAAATGATAGCTCTCAAACTTTTTTTTGAATATGTGCTAACCTTAGAGTTCCTTCTTACCTGATAGCCACTCATAAATCTTGCAATGCTAAATCATACAAGACGTCAAGGTTTGCACAATTTCCTATCAGTACTTCCAGCCCCAGGAAGTCCTAATTGATCATTTCCAGCACGACTTTTTTGGTGTACATTTGATTCTCTCCCACATCATAACTGCACACTCCAAAATAGGAAATGTGCCATCTTTAAGGAATTTCTTTAAAGAGGAAGAATATTCCCAAAATACTATTTGAAATCAATTATGTTTTCTTTCTTGATAAAATCAAGCTCTGTTTTCTCACAACAGTAAATTCCTCCAGCCACCATAATCAACATGCCTACTTGGACCTGCAAACATGGATGATGGTTTGAGACAATGTTTAAAACTAATGATTTTGGTGATTTTGTGCAGAAAAGAGCTTGACTGGACTCTAATCCTTGAATTAGAGCATGTTTCATCTGTCCCTCGGGTGACTTGTCTGCAATACCTGTATCTCTTAGTCAGTTATGGAATGTCGCACATATTGATATTTTTCTGTGAAAGCTGTAGCTTCACAAGGTGTATATATACAAACTTTTCCCTCAAGTTATGTTCTTCAAATATTTAGAGATTGTGACTAATCTTCTTTCCCTGAGCTTGATACTGTTCTAAAAACTCCAGCCTTTTCAAAGTGGTTTGTGTTCCAAAATCTTTGGTTTATTCCCGTACTTACCTCTTTGTCCATGGAGAGAATATTGTAGATTACACTGGACCATAAGTGTCTTTTTCATCTCCCTCATTTATTCTTCTCATTTTGTTATGGTATTTGGCCAATTTGTAATTTCTTGGCTATCACCACTAAGCATTTTATATTATGACAATACTTATCAGTTAGCATTATGGAAACTTAAGAAAAAAATGTTTCTGATAATAAACATTTCACATGAAATATATGCAAGTGTTCACAACTGCATAATAATTTGAGCTCATGTACTATTTTCCAAGTTTCAGCTTAGTTTCTAATCCAGGGCTTAAAGTCATGGAACCCATTGTATGATACAAACACTCAATCATTCTATATTTAATGGCTTAATCTTGCTAATTTTTTCACAGCTTATTCATTAGAATGCAAAAAGTCCATAATATATTTGTTTACCAGATAATCATTATTATGAAGAAAAAAATGATGTGCAGACATAGTATTGATTGCATGTAAACCAGCTTATAATTTAAACACTGCCTGGAACTGACAATAAAAAGATTTGAAATTAATGTGGATCAAAACAGCTTTTAAAAAATTAATATTGAAAATGTAGAATCATTTACAGCCAACTCGTTGCATTTATATAAAAACTTTGACCACTAAAATCATGTAAGTTATGACAGAAGTGCATCATATATTAAACTTACATCCTGTAGCTTGCTGTTTTGAAATCCTTCATATTATCATCCATAAACCACTGACTGAAAAGTTATAACAAAATATAAACACTGATTGTTTCATTTCAGAACTTCTAAGAGAAATATTCTCTTTTAATAATCATTTAAATATTAATTTAAATTAGCAATTAAACAATTTCCTTGAATAATTGTGTGGGTTGAATTACATTTTAAAAAGAAAGTTTTATAAATAAACAATGTATGAATGAGGCCATGAGATCCATCCATTTACAGGTCTGATTTCCTAAATAACTGGTTTGTAAAATGCATATGAAAATTTTAGTCTGTAAAATACTGATGTAGTATTCATAATTTATGCTGGCAGCTGTGATTTCAACAACATGCCCAAAGATCTTAAATAAAGCAATTAAGTACGCAAAAAATGTAAGTGGGTGAATGGCAGGATGCAAAAAGTAATGCAGCATGGAAAGGAATATATAATAAAAAGCCATATATAAAGGTGCAAAGTAACTTTTAATGCTGTTAGTGGATTAAAAATTTAACATCAAAAACATTTTTATATGGAAGCCCCAAATTTTTAATTATACTTCAGTACTAACCTACAGAAAATGTCCATGATGTGTACTATAATCAACAGATTTTGTAATAACATTCATTACAGTGTGCATATTATATGAAGCGAGCCTATTAGATTTGAAACTAGCAGAGAATGTTAACAAAAATAAAAATATATTCTGAATTAGCTAGTGAGTTGATTTAATACTCTTTTGCTCCATTTACCATTGAATTAAACAGAACATGTATTACAGGCTTTTGCCAGCATCATCAGCTGTAGGTCAACTGCATATTAAGAATATATTAATTGCTTCACTGTTTTAGTTCATACACAAAATTAATTTTAATTTAAAAATAAATTAAATTATTTCATTTTATTCATTAACATTTTTAAGAATTATTCAAATTTATAAAGATTTTCAAAATTTGTTTCAAGTTGTATGGGTTGCTTTATGTTTTATGCAACTCTTTGCACCTCCACTGGTGACCGAGATCATTAAGGCGTGGACTCGTGAGCAGGAGATCTGGGGTTATCATTGTGATTTGATGTTACACAACTTAGGCTATTCTTCTGATTATGTTAGTATAGAATCGAATGGGTATACTGATAATCATATTCTAATTTGTAGGTGTAGGAAGAAATGTTTTGAGGGTCTAAGTGAAGACAAAAGGAACATGATCCTGACAACGTTTCATGATCTACCAAATAAAAATGCACAAGATATCTATTTATGTGGTTTAATAGAAGCAGTTCCTGTGAAACAGGGCAGATCCACAGATTCCTAGGGAAAGGAACAAACACATCAGTTCAAGTTTTAAATACTTAATTATGTATGAATCTCAAAAGAATGGAATGTTTTTGAAAGCTTTTCATGGCTTGCATACTGTTGGCATGAAGAGAATCTACAATATAAATTGCATCTTCTTAGAGGAGAAATACCAAAGAATTGACATGATGCGACTCCTGCTATAAATAAAATTTCTGATTAAACTCAGAAGTCAGTATATATAATCATATAAGCCCTTGACCTTTAAGTCTTCTCATTAAGGGAACTTATATGATTGGCTATACTGACTTCTGAGTTTAATCAGAAAAATTTTATTTACAGCAGGAGTCGCATCATGTCTATCCTTTGGTATTTCTCCTCTAAGAAGGTGCAATTTACATTGCAGATTCTCTTCATGCTAACAGTATGTAAGCTGTGAAAAGCTTTCAAAAACATTCTGTACTTTTGAGACTCACACATAATTAAGAATTTTAAAACTTGAACTGCTTGGAAGACCATAAATAGATACTTGTCCACTTTGTGAAGAACTAAATGCAAAACTGAATAGACTCCACATTAATAAAAATGCCCAATGTGTAGCAAAAGACGAGCTTGAGGTCTCCCACTCATGAGTCCATACCTTAACGACCTCAGACACCTGTGATGGTGAAACTCCTACTGCACAAACATTGAAGTGCAAGAGAAATTGTACCTAAGTCAGCTGTGGGTAAACATTTTCAATGTACATGATTTATGGAGTGGGAAGTCTGTAGTGTACTAATGTCATGAAGGGCAAGGCAAGAAGGGGGCTTAAGAAATTTCTTTCTTCCTGTATCGCTGCAAGAATAAAGAACTATATTCCACAGAGTATCAAGGATTTGAACTTATTTTCTGTCCGCTGTCCAGGACAGAACAAAAACCATACCATGCCTAGGTTGTGCGAGGCATTAACAGCAACAGGAAGATTCCATACCATAACACATTGTTTTCCTGAATGGAAACACACTTTTCTGCTTTGTGATAGGAATGTTGGTGTTTTTAAGAAAAAGTTAACAAGGTTGTCAAGGTGTGCACACTCAGAGAGTATGTAGCGCTTATTGCAAATAGCAAAAAAGATGAGTTTATGTCATATAGCAAGAAGAAATTTAGAATTTCGATGCCTGGTTGCCTAAACTATTTAAAAACTGCCCACTCTATTAAAAGTAAACATTTTGGGAAGGAAAAAAAAGCAAGCATTATCCCCTGCTTCCTTTAAAGAGTTTAAAAATTTCAGTAATAGGCAGATATAGTGCAAACTGCTTTTTTTCATAAGCTCTCCAATAAATTCATAAAGCACACTTTTGACCTTGGAAAGCCCTAGTTGACACTTCTCTTTACAAGATGCCTGGAGAGAAAGCATATTATGATTAAAAAGTTCCTATCAATCCTAAAAATCCAGAATACTCAAAAATTATTTAAGTATGTGGGACCTAATTCAATCAGCTTTTATGAAGAAATTTTGGAATGGCCTACTCATAACACTGCTGCCATATGAGAAAATTCAAATAGCAATGTGGAGTAAATGTACACACTGTATTTAAGTTTTTTGCTAATTTTTCTTACCATAATTCATCTTCATCATCGATAAATTCAACACATTAGTTGCACATTTCTTACCATACTGTATTTTTATGTTTCTTGACACATTTAATCAGTATTGTTATTATTCTGGGGATATTATATTAAATTCCATATCAAATTAATGATTTGCAACCAATTTTGGTGTTAAAAGGCATTTTGACAATTTTATAAAATATTAATTTATTAACAATTAAGCAAGTCTTAAATATTTTTCAACAAATAATATGTCATGTCCATCAGTAGTCTATGGAAGAGAATGTGACTCTAATTTGTAAAAAAATCTCATTTTAATTTATTTTTCTTTCTTCTGAAAAGTTGTAAAAACTGACAAAATGCCTTTTAGCTCTAGTTGATTCAATTATAATATGCCAATACAACCTGATTTTAGATATCAACTTTTACATTTTTATATTTATAAAAATGTTATTTAATATGTTTAATTTATTTATAACTTCTGCTGTCCTCATTCATTTTCTTTTAACAAAGATTCATCTAATTTCCTGGTCATCATACTCAAAAATTTTCCTATTTACTACTATCATTAAATACTGGTCCAGGAGTACTTTAGCTCAGCCATATATTTTAATTATAACAACTTTTTTCATACCATTTTACTGTTGTAAATCTTTTCCATACAGTAATTAATCCTGTCATCTTATGCATTATGGTATTTTTTATTTTAATCTATGTTTGACAATTTTTGCAAAATATTCTCTTATTATTAAAAAAAAATTAACATGCAACCTGTATTCGAACAAGTCAAGAAATATTTTTTGCAGTAATTAATAATGTTTTTGCAGATTAATCCTACATTGAAAAGAGTTGCTAATGTTATGAAAGTAAAAGATACTTTTCTTTTTTTTATATAAATATGATGTAATTCATGAAGAAAACAGGAGCTGATAGCTTGCACATATAATGCACCCTGCATCCCCAATTTTACCACACTGGTCAAATTCACATAAAAATGTACCTAACTGTAGCAAATGGGTCTGAAGTCAAGAAATTGAATATATGCTTTCTTTGTGTTACTACAAATGCTGACTTCATGTTTAGAACTTTCAATCCTTCGACTCTTTTAGGCTTTCTGCAACTGAATTAGCCTTCATTCAGACTATTTTTAATAAGGTTTAAAACACATTTTTACCTCTAAGTTGTTGGACACAGATGATATATGAGATGAAATAATATGTTCAGAGAGGAATTTTTGGAAAGAAAGTGTACCAGGCATAAGTTTATGGTACCTCCCTGACATTTGCCCTGACTGGGGAAAACCTGGAAAAAACTACAGGGAGGATGGTACTGGCAGGAATTGAACTGCAGAACTCCCATTTATAAGTTCAGGTCTTAATGACATCAGAAAGCCATTTTGGTCAAGCACTTGTTGTAACCACTCAGCATAGTTATGAGACATCTTTGCTTTAGGAGAGATTATATTACATTCTAGGAAAGTTTATTTTTTCAATATACCATATATCATTTCCTAGATTACACTGGTTTGTGGGGAGAAAAAAAAAATTCTGCCGTCTTAAATGTAAATAGTGATTTTAACTAAATTCGGCATGGTAAATTGAGAGGTGAAATTTATTTTCCTCTATCTCATAAGGTTTTTAAACAAAACACAAAAAGAATTTTAAAAAATTGAATTTTTGTGAAATAAAAGAGTATTTATATAATCAAAACTAAAATGTCATATTCCTATCTAATATACAATCTGGGCACCTCCATACCTTTAAAAAAGTTTGGTGTCTGAAGATCAGCATCTTTTCTTTGTTTGAAAACAAGATATGTTGTTTTACCTTTATGTTTTGGTTGCATATCTTTTCTCTTCTAGCAGTAGCAGTAGTCTGCCAACAGTGCTTCATAACACCATCCCTAATATTGTCTTTCCATTGGCTTAATTCCTTGATGAAATATTTCACCTTGCTTATAATACATGAGTCCCAAATTAGATGCAAAGTAATCAAATTAAGAGTTCAAGAAGTGAAGTTTTAAACTCATATTGCAACCGAAAACTTGCAGGCTTCATAACATATTTCTTACAATTTCTTCATATTGCACATCTTTTACATTTCCAAGAACTTCTGGATAACTTCCTTGAAAGCATGCCATGTCTGAAGTTCTATATCGTTCATAGTGTTCAAAAAGTAAGTATTCATTAGCTGTTTGATCTGAGGTACATCAAATACATCCTCTTTTATTTAAGCCTCAGACAAAAATGTAAATTTATGGTATAAATACTTGAAGCACAAGCCATTCTTGTCTAACATTTTGATGAATTGCTTTGTGATACCAGGTTTAATATGATTGCATCTTTTCAGTGTCAAGTATATTGACACATATTACATTTATTTCACCTAACCTTAAACTTTTCTCTTAGGCCATTCTTTCATTGACCAAAATTTTTCCCTAAATCTACTGTCCCATTTGCATTAAAAGCAAGGACATTTGGTATACCCACCCTGCTGGCCAAATAAGACACTACAAAGTTTTAGATCTCCACACAGTATGCATGTATTGGTGTTCCAGTGATTTAATTTTTTCTGAAATGGATTTAAAATTGTTATAGGTTTCATTCATAGCAAAAGAATTCATGACTAGAATCAAGGGAAATTAGCCTCTTGAGAATTGTTTTCAATGCATCAATAAATAATCATTGCTCTTGTAAGATTGTTCTCCAAGTTAAAGAATAAACCAGGTTATTTTCTATCTTAAAGAATTTCCAAATGTAATCTCTATTCCTATATCATTAAAATTGGCATCTTTCATTTGAATTTTTTTTTTTTAACCACAAGCTCAGTGTTTCACTCTTCTTCTTGGTAAGACCTAAGTAATATTATTTGCTAGTTTTTTTTTAAACAAGTATGAATTGCATTGAAACAGAAACTATTCACATTGTTCAAACATTGCCATCTTGGTATTCCACAGCTTGAAGCTATCTTATCGTTAGTTCTCTGGCACTTTATACCAACACATAGAAAAACTGAAATATTGCACTAAACAACAAATACGCTTCTGACTAGCATGGCTAATGAATTTTAACTGACATCTTTATCTAAAACCAATGTTGGATTAATGAAAGTAATTGAACACTAGATAAGTTCTGTAGGAAATACAGTGTAAGAATTAATATAAGTAAATTAAAAATTATGGAATTTAAGGGTAGCAAATTAAGGAAAGATGAGAATGGTTTTAGACTATAACACAATCACTTACCCTTACTTCCTGGCCAGGCATTGATTGACTCCAGTCAATTTGAAAACTTTATAAACACATGCCAGAAAAAGTGATAAGAAAGTAGACAAGGGAAGTTTTGCTTTTCATTCTGCATTGTATTCTATATAAGCATTTACATAATACAACCTATGTGTGCTAAAGTTATTCATGTTTTACTATTGTATCTTATCATTCCAATACAGCAATATAATTAATTAAATGTCAAATTACAAAAAAAAAAAAAAAAATCTGTATGTGTTATGGAAAACCTCATGTCATTTTTTAAATCGGCATACCATTTTCCATTTAAAATGTCTATTTTTACTAATACAGCAAAATCATCACAGGCCAGTGCATTTAAGACAGATTTGTATTTTTTCTTAATAATTTTTTATGTAAAGAATATTTTGAAGTTGGTCTATTCATTTGTTTATTTATTCTGCTAAAACTTCACTTATGATCTGTTGGACTATTATAGGTTCTTTAAAGGGCATTATTGTTCACAGTTTGAATATTCTTTGCACTTAGAATAAAAATTATATATAGTATACTGGTAAATCCAAGAAACAAGTCAACCATAATAAGTTAATGGCATGGGAAAAATTTACAACAGTAAAAATGTATGAATAAAAACAGTTATATAATATTATAGTTCTCCAAAAGTGCTTGTCAACCAGTATTTGATAGACATTACTAAAGTCAGTAATTCTACATCTTAATATACAGTTTTTTAATTTATAAATATAAAATTTTCAACAGAGACTATTATCAGTAAAATCTAAAGGTTTATGGAGTAGTAATTTGCATGAATTATTTCAACAATTTTTAAATGAGGAAAAAATGAGTTAAAAGAAATAAACAAAATATATACATTTTTACCCAGAAATTTAACAACTGACAGGCATGTTGTATATGTGCTCACATAGAGAAGGTGCTGATCCAGCTGGAAGTATACAGGGCCAGAATTGGTCTTTTTATAATACATCCAGATTAATTTTGAGGAATAGTGGAACATCACATTAGCAGATAAACAAGATATCATGGGATACTTACCAATAGAACAAGAAAGATCAGAGTTTACTGGAGCCTCTTGAGCAGTAGAATGGTTAGAGATGCAGTCCTGAGCAGCAGAGAGCCAAAGATAATGCAACAGTGTACATTATCTGCCGTTCATGACTGAGGAGTTCATCTCTCTCCACTGTCATTGGGGAATGCAGCTCTAACCACTCTGCCACTCCAGTAGCTCCAGCAAACTCAGATCTTTCTTGCTGTATGGGTATGTTTATGATATACATTGATGTAAATGGTACTGTTAGTAATTGGAGGAATGGAACTCAATCCAGGTCCAGAAAATGAAGAAATTTTGGATATGTTGAAGTGCAATTACTGAGACCTTGGCACATTTAAGGGGAAAAGAGAGGAGAATTCAGGAAAAAATAAGTTGCAAATTTGAGGAAATTAATTAAATATTGGGAGATTTAAAAGATAAAATGAATAGGGAATTGGCATAATGCAGTGGGACAGTGTCATATTACACTTAATATAAAATGGGTTTACAACTGGGCATAAGGGAAATAATTTATGTCTTCAGGAAAGGTTTGAACCCAAGTCTGGTAATACTTAAGCTTGCTACAATGAAAATAAATGATAATCCCATTAAAATGAAAAAGTTGAAAGTGGCAAAAATATTTGTTAAACAAGATTATGGGAAGAAAATAACAGAAATAAGAAGTTTGTTAATATGGGAGATGAAGAAAGTGACAGCCAAAGGAGAAAAAGCTTTTGTTGGAGGCTTAAATTTATGGATGAACAACAGGATAAAGGATATTCATCAGCCAAATATGAAAGGCATGTTGAAATCAGAACAGAGGATAGGAAGGTCATTGTAGAATGAAGGAAGAAGGGCAACCTCAAGCTCAGATAGGGAGGACATCAGGAAGAAGAGAGGAGGAAGAGTGGTGTTAGCCAAGCAAATTGTATAAACAATGTATACAGTTTTTTTCACACTAACTCCATTCACTTACATAAAATTTGGAACATATGTTTCGGGAGCGATCCCTCCCATCTTCAGCCTGTTGACAAACTGTTGTTAAACGTGGCGGTTGGGTCTCTTGATGTTCTTGTGGCGGCATCTGTTGGTTCTATTAGGAATTTGCTGAGTTCATCCAATGGAGGGATATCGAAATTCATCAAATTATCCTTATTTTTTGTAATGAAAATGTTTTCCCAAGTGGAAAGTTCTATTGCATTATGAAGTTGTTTAAGTAGTTTTATCTCTGATTTAATTTCATGATTTTTATTCCAAAAGTGCGCTGCTATTGCTGATTTATCAATTTGTTTTAAGCGAATATAACAACAGTTTGTCAACAGGCTGAAGATGGGAGGGATCGCTCCCGAAACATATGTTCCAAATTTTATGTAAGTGAATGGAGTTAGTGTGAAAAAAACTGTATACATTGTTTATATATATACCACTCCATTGTCAACAGCTTCATAAGTACACTTATTCAAGCAAATTGTGTCGGATAAACAGCTGACTGAAGATGTACATAGAATAGCCTGGGAGCAGCTGCAGGAATTGACTTACAGAAGAATGAAGGACTCAGCAATGACAAGGAATAGAGCCAAATTGGAGTAGTTTAGAATAGATAGAAAGGCACCAATTTAGGGAAAGACCTGGGGGTTACATTTTGGAATATAGAAGGGTTGTTTGAAAAATTTAAAAATGGAGAAATCATGCAAGTTAGCAGATATGATTGCTCTGGTTGCGAGTTGGTTGACAAAAGATATTCCTTTTGATTTGAGTGGGGGAAAAAAGGGAAGGGGATATGTGTCATCCAGGTATAATAGGCTTGTTTGTTAGAAAAGGTTTGAAAATGAATGTGAAAAGTCTGTAATGAATTTGGTGAAAAATCAGTGTTGTGATGTGTTTTAAGTGGTGTATGGGAAAGTGAAAGGGTGTATTTTGCTGTAGTATGTAGCCAGGCAAAGGTCATCAACATTTTATGATTCATATTTATTTAAGATACTAAGGCAAGATATGGAGGAGTTATAAAATAGGCATATGTATAAGTTTATTATAAAAGGAGACTTTAATGCAATAGTAGGAGGGAGTCAAATTAAAATAATAGATGTTAAACATGAGATAACAGAGGAAGTAAGGGTTATGGAAAGAAGGGTCAGTAAGACAAAATTTGTAATAATGAAGGTATAAAGCTGACAGAATTTAGTGAGAAGAAGAATCTGTTGATGTTGAATGGTGCAAAAGAGAAAGACAACTTAGATAAGTTTATGTTTGTAAATAATAATAGCCAGAATTTCTTAGATTATATACTGCAGAGCTAGATATGCACCTCATTGATTTTGAACTGTTGAGCATGTTCAACTAATCATTTCCCAGTAAGGGCTAAATTTCAAAGTGCATGGGAGAAAAAGATAAAAGTTCTTGACCAGGGAGGAGTTAAATTTAAAAAATACAAATGGAGTGAAGACGAATTAGGAATATGTCTTACAAAGGCTAGGAATACAAATGGGAAGGTTAAGGGGAAATAGATATAGAGGAACTTTTAAAAGATAATAGAAGTGAGGAAGTTATTATAAGGTTATAGGAGATGGTGAAGCTGGCAGGAGCAATAATGAGGGTAAGAAATACTGAATTAATAAGCAAGAGAGATGGTATGATGAAGAGTGCAGAAATGGTAAAGGAATTCATAAGGGAGTTGAGAAATTGGAGGCAAACAGGGGAACAGCAGGAAAGATACATTTTTTTATTGAAAAATGGGGATATAAATGCTTCATGAGAGTAAAAAAGAAAGAATGGGTAGAAAAAATGAGTGTGAATAATTATGATAGAGCAAGAGTAAATGATACTAAAGCAATATGGTCCTTGTTGAAGAGAATGTATAAGGATCAAGTAAAGGAAAATAGCATAAGATCAGAAGATTGGTGTAGCTATTTTAGAAATCTCTGAAAAACAGGTCACTTGATTTATCAAAATATATAGCCACTGGAGAATTCACATTATATTGAGCATTTAGAGACCTTGATAGGAATAAACAAACTACAAGAGCAAATTAGAAGATTAAAAAGGAACAAAGCAAATGGCTTGGATGGAATATCTGGTACATTTTGGAAGGCATGGAGTATAAATGAGAATAGATTAATTTTATTAGTTACAATATTGATTTTCATATTTGATGGAGGTAATGTTAATGTTCCAAGGAGTTGGAGAACAGCAATGATGTTTCCAATACTTAAAAACAAGCAGGATGTGATCATTTCAGAAAATTACAGGGGTATTAGAATGGTGCTAGTATTAGGTAAAATATACGTTGTGGTCTTGACTGAAAGACTGTAAAATTAGATGGAAGAAATGGGTAAGTTTTCAGAATTCCAAACAGATTTTAGGAAGAATAAGAGAACAGTAGATACAATTTTGTGATAGCTACAATGGCAAATAAATATTTAGCTACAAAAAGAGGGAGGTAATATATGTTGTTTGTAGATTTTGAAAATGCTCTTGATACAATAAATTGGGAAGCACTGTGGACTTAATTCAGTAGGAAGGGAATAAATAATAGGTTTATAAGGTTATTACAAAGAATATATACTGATAATGATTCTTGTACAAGGATTTCAAATAAAAATGTAACTAAAGCTATTCAAAATAATATAGGGCTAAGGCAAGGCTGTATGCTAAGTTCTATACTTTTTAATTTGTTCATTGATGATGTTCTAGAGGCAATTAATGTGGCAAATAGACCTTTTTCAGCAATTAACAGCATATAAATACTTGGTTTGTTATTAGCAGATGATCTCGTAGGAGGGTCAATAACCTATGTTGGATTAATGAGAGTAATTGAAGCACTAGATAAGTTCTGTAGGAAATAAAGTAAATAGACATAAAATTAAAATCACCTCAAAATGCACAGTAAAACATATGAAAAGTATAAAACACTGTTGAAGCAGTAGAAAAGAAAAACAAAAATACATAAATATATTTAAATTTTAACCTACAAAATAAAATACTTAGATGCAAGTATTTTAGCAAGTATATATAAGTAAAGTAAATACAAAATTATAGCATTTAAGAAGGGTATAAGTTAGGTAAGATAAGATGAGAAGTGAGGTGGTTAATAAATTTGGTTACCTGGGAGTGAGATTAAATAGCAATGGTAGATGGAGTGAGAAGAAGAAAGGGATATTAAAGTAAAACTTTCCTTGAAAGCCATAAAATTGTATAACAAATCACTCAAATTTTACTAGTTTTGTTCCACTTACTTGGATATGTTTCAAAGGCAAATTTCCTTCATCATCAGCATGGTTTCACTCACTCACTCCACTCCAAGGTGAAACTGTGCTGACAATGAAGGAAATTTACCTTTGAAACACATTCAAGTAAGGGGAACAAAACTAGTGAAATTTGAGTGATTTCCTAATAAATAATTTGTTATATGATAGTATATTTCATTGTGAAAATCCAAAACTATTCAAATCCATAAAATCATGTTTAGAAAAAATACCAGGAATGCAAATAAAATGGTTAGAAAGAGTATACCTGGCAGTAGTTGAGGCTAGGATGCGTTATGAAGTGGAGATCTAGGTTAGAGAATGGGTGGATAGATGTAAACATGATCCATAGGAATTTTTATAAACAAACCTTGGGCTTGCTTAGAGCTTCAGCCAATGATGTTGCACAAGTACAGTTAGAAATAATTGGTAGAAAAAAGAAAATTATGGAAGGAGTATTGAAATATTGGTTTAGAATTAGAAATTAAGATGACCAAAATAGCTTACATTAATGTCTGGAAATTCATGAAAGGTTGAATCAAGGGGAAACTTGGCTCAATAAAATTGGAGAAATTGTGGAAACACTTGGTTTTGAAGAAATTTGGAGAGTTACAGAATTATTAGAGAGTGGTTTCTGGGAAGGAATTAAATTAAGAATCAAAGATATTAAAAGGCAAGATATGTTTGCCTGTCTTAATTTCTAAACTCCATTGAGTATATAAAGAGATTTGAAATCAGTGTAGAGTAGAGAAGATTATGTTGATCAGTGTGATAAAGCAGTAAGAGAAAGTTTTACATAAACTAGAATGGGGTTGCAGAATTAAAGGGGTTAGGAGTAAGCAGGGATTTAGAAAATGCCATTCTGCAACCAAAAGGATAATTGGCATATATTGTTAGAATGTGAAGAAACCAAAGTTCTTAGAGAGGAACTAGAAATGACAAATTGGTCCAATTTGCCAAGAGAAATCAGGTGAAAAAAGATTACCAGTGTAAAATCTAGGAAGAATATAAAGGAAATAGGAAATTATTTAGGTAAAGTAAGAGCCAGGAAAATTAGTAAACAAGATAATGTAAAAGTAAGAAAGGATATTATATAAAAAGGGAAAACAGGGCCCAGTAGTTAGATAACTATTACATTAGAGGTTATTGGGTTTTTCATGGGAAATCAGTAATTTAGTGAAGTGATTTGCAAATTAATTAGGTGAAGTATAATAAAGGATTTTTAAGTATTTGGTGTAGTTAGATTCTTAGATATTTTATATATTTATTTAGGGGTAAATATATAATTTAGAATTAGCTGAATGCATTCAGTTGTTATTTTTTATTAAGAGTATATATAATGTTGGTTATCAATGTAGTCTGGTCCCTTGCATATTCCACGTGGCTATTACTGACAAACCAGGGACTAGGGTTTAAAGTTAATAATAGTATTTGGTTATTTGTGAAATAATGGAAATATGTAAATTTTAATTTTAACTAAATTCAAAACAAATTTTTTGTTGGAACTAATACATTGAAGCAATCAACTTATTCTTAATTAAACAGGAGTCAATGTAATGCTCTTATGCTCCACTTACAATTGAATTATACAGAACATGTTTCACAGACCTTTGCCTACATCATCAACTGTATGTCCAATCAAAATACATTTTATGGTTTCACTCTCGAAGTGAATATTTTAAATATTTTAACTTAGACTGATTTTATACCATAGGAACAAAGCCATAAAGAGTTTTTAAATATTTTAACTAAGAGATTCCATTCTTATTAGCTTATCTGCAAGTTAATTATTTTGGAATTGTTATTGTACCTTTCAACAAAACTGATGAAATAAAGCCAAACTAATCCATAAGGAGTTGACCACCATCAGTGGCTGAGGTCGTTAAGGCACAGACTCATGAGAGCGAGGTCTGGGTTTGAATACTGCTAGGACCATCCTCCCTGACTGAGGTTTTTTCCAGGTTTTCCTCAGTCCTCATAAATGGCAAATGCCAGGGAGGTACCCTAAAACTTAGGCCTGGAACGATTCCTTCCTTAAAAATAAATCCTTTCCCAATATATCATTTCATCTCATGTAACATCAGTGTCCATCGCCTGTGGTGCCTCTGTAGCAAAAACGGGCATTAAACACTATTCATTCTTAAGGAGTTGAGAAACCAACTATGGCTGTTCAGTTATTTTTTTACTGATTTACTTTTCATACCATCTATAAAAATAAACCTGAATGACTGCAACCCATGAAATATATACATTAAAATAAACCATGTTTTGATTTATTTCTGTTTCATATGATGTTTTTAACAATTTTCTTGACCAGTATGATTAAATATGTTTAACTGCATCTTCTTTTAATTTAAAATTATCTTTTTTTATTTGAAAATGTTTTCCCAACATGATAATCATTCTGCTATCAGTGATATTGTTCACCAAATCATTAACAGCCTACTTACTCTGCTACAATATATAAACTTTTTTGCATATGAATATTGCTGCTGGCCCTTTTTGGGGTATGGAATTAATACTTAGTATCTTTCTTATCTCCTTTGGGTTCTTTATGTCTTCTGTAAGTTTTCTGTAACCAGAAATGTGTTCTATCTTTCCTTTCTCATTTCTGTCTGAACAACAAGTTCATAACTCTAGTTCTTTTACCAATAAACTTTTTAAACATTGTTAAAATCTTGGCTTCTAGGTGCTGCCACATCTTAATAATAAAATTAGTGTCATTGTTGATATTTCATAGAGATTGAAAATGTACTTTGTTGAAGCTTCAGTGCCTAGTGGAGGCCTACTTGCTGTGCTGGACTCTTGCTGAATGAAACTTTCTGTGGTTCCTTGCCCCCTTTAATTGACACCTTCAAACAAGTTTGAAGCATGTCCAGACCCATTCTATTTCTTAATTTTGTCATTGCTCTATTCATGGTGCTGAATGACCTTTATACACCAGCGGTGGAAATGGGAATGGACAGTGTACATTCAGTGATTGTCCTTAGAACTTCAAAGCTGATATCAGGCCTTAAGATTAAAGAAGCAACATCAGAAGATGAATCTTCTGATTTATTATGAGCAACAACTTAAAAGAATGCAAGTCTGCAATAACAGCATCAACATTTTTAAGTCCTAACATCAAGAACAGTTCTTTACACTCATTTTCATTTATCTGTTGAAATGTTTTAGAACTTTCCAAATATGTACTTAATTTATCACTTTCACAACCTTATCATTGAACTTTTGCTCAATTTCATTATTTATATTTTTTACAAATTTTCTTACATTTCCTTATGTTTGTTTTTTGACTTTTTTAATTTTTTTTTTTCCCCTCCATACTATGTTCATCTCAAAGGCAATCAATGCTTCTTAAATGTACCAGTGTTCTAGAAACAATGCAGAGAGTTGTGATTTTTTTTTTTTTTTTTTTTTTTTTTATACAGAATTTTGAGGACTTTTACTGTTTTGTTCAAAATCACGAAACTTATAATGAAATTGTAAGTCATTATTTCTAACCAGATCCAGGGGACTAAACTTACTAATTCTGCACCATCCTTGTATATATGTTTACATGCCATCATAATGGACTCATAACACAGGAACATTGTAGCATGAACAGTGCAATAGATATTCAACCAACAGATGTCAACAACTTCTGAGCATTTTTAAAACAGGTTGTTCTAAAGAACACTGACTTTCATGCAATATATTTTCTCATTTAGGAGATGCATAAAAAAGTTTATATCCTTATAAATATATAATATGCATTTTGCTACAGGGTGTTTATCCTTATGTTTGGCAGCAGCAATCAATAAAATATGAGCTCTAAAGTGAATGTATGGCAACAGTGCCCCCTTTTTTCCAATAACCAAATGCAGACCCCAGTAACAAATCCACTAAAATTAGTAGCACTCTCAAAAGAGCATGTTACTTAATTGCTGAAATAAAGTTTTTGTTTTTTAGTTCAGTATGAATTGCTGTGAATACAGATTTGGCTGTAGTACAACCAGACACACAAACTTTTCCTTTAATTTAAAATTCAGAGACAGTACATCAAATCTATCAAAGAGAGTCCATTTTGATTACGAACACTTGTACACTCATCTGCCTTTAAGGAAAAGTATTTATTATGGAGAATTATTTCAACTTGATTGTCTAGAACCTCACCAATACAATTTAATAATCCCAAAGTATTATATTTGCTAACATATGTTAACCTTTCACTCTGAAATTAACCCACTTTTCAAGGTTAATGTCAATTTTAGTTCCATCTTATCAATTAGAGGTTCATATTTTGTTATGTGGGGGATCTCTTCCTTACCAAGAAAATACATACTTCAAATTAAATAAATCACAACTTGCCATTTCAACACTTTTTCAGTTTCCCTTTGTTGAAATATCTGCACATCTCGATCATTTAATCCCTGTATCTATAAATTTCAAATGCAACAACTTTTGCATGTTTTTCTGACTGGGTGCACATTACTAGTTTTCCTATGCTTCCAGTAGCTTAACTAAATTTAGTTAAAGTTACAGAAATGAACAGTCTGCATCTTTTCATAGAGCTTAATATCCTTTTTTTAAATACATTTCACATAATTTGCAAAAAGCCCCACCCCAATTGTGGGCAAAGTACACTTTATACTTTCACTTACACACCAATTATACTTACATTCCCATTTTTGCTGGTACTTAATTTCACACTGAACACGTTTTTACATTTTATTCAGAATGATGACATAAGGTTGGGCCAGAAATAGAACACTTTTTGTTTGAAAAGTGAGTAATAGTAAACAAAGAATTACTAAACAATTTGCTATCACTAGTTTTCTTTCAAGATGAGTCTTTTGCTAAACATTGTCTTTTATTACAAAAGAAAGAAAATTGTGTTTGTTGTTTAGACATTGTATTTTGAAATTGATTCTTTTGATAAAACCACACAAGCATCCACCCTTCCACAGTAAACTGTTGATTGACTCTCCGTTAAAATAACTGCATTGCAAGAAGTTGAACTTTGTTACAACAGTGAAAGCTTATAAAATTACACCAGCCGTGCTACTCTACATGTGCCCTTATTGAGTTTAAATTGAATTTTATTACACATCACAAGATCAGTTATGAAAACCAATAATTTAAATTCATTCATTATTTTGACTTTTAATTATAAATATCATATACATTTGTAAATAAATTTAAAATTTTTGGAGGACATTTAATTTCTGGGCCAAGCCCCTGAATTCATAACTGATTGTATTTAATCCTTGCAAAGTTCCTGTAGGGAAGGAATAGTTTGCGTACAATTGCAAAATTGTACAACTTTTTGTATACCCAGAAAAGACGGTCTGTACTAGAGAAATGTTTAGAAAAGCAGAAATCAATTTTAGCCATGATAAACAAGTGCCACTTAGCTTATTGAAAGATATATTTCTGTTGTAGATTTTCATGTGTAGTATGCTATATTGGAATTTTAACCTTCACATCACAATATCATTTCTTCCCATTAAAAATTTGCATTCCTTGTTTACCTTTCTTTATTTGAAAACTAAACTGTGCAGTATTCTCTAAGTAGTTAATTAGAATGCTTATATGAAATTTTGCTTTTTAAAACCTGAGTAAATTTTTGTATTGTTGGAAATTCACCTTGATTGTAGAAGTCCAAGACAATTCTCCATACAACTTCCTTTTCAAAGTCACGTAATTTTGTAAGCATTTTTTGGGGTTCCAATAAGCTTCCATGGTGACAGAAAAATTGGAGCACTACTAAGTTTGTCTTCTTGGCATCAAAGCAGATACAAGACATAATAGCCCTGTTTATTGCCACAATCTTTGAAGTGAAAGACACGCACTTTTAAAAGCCAAATTTTTCTCACTTCATCTATAGAGCACTTTTGGAAAAAATTATAAATTTAAAATACAGTACTTCAAGCCTGACTCTACAGTACTTGCTTTTCATACCATTGGAATGCTTATACTTTGTTTACTTAAAGACACTTTGTAGACCTACTGAAACACTTGAATTTATCTAGCAGCTGAACAACTAAAGATAACTGTGTAGATGAAGTTAAAAATAAGCAATTGCTTTTAATTAAAATGTAAAATGGAACTTGCACAGTGAAGCCAAACATATAATGGATCTTATTGTTTGATTTAGTTGAACTACACATACTTAATGCTTCACTTACTTTTCATAATATATAGAACTGGTTTCAAAAATATTTGGTTTCGAAAACATTTGGTTCTCATCATCAGCCAGGCTAAAATCCAACTAAAATCCAATCCTGACTGATGATGACAATCAAATGTTCTGGAAACTGGTTTATACATTATGACAAGTAAGTGAAGCATTAAGATTGTATAGTTCAAATAAATTATATAATAATATCAATTATATAATTGCTTTCAATTTTTAATATTGCAGCATCATAAAAATAAAAAAAAAATCTCTGAGCCTTGTGAAGTCACAACCTGTTCAGGAATAAGGAGACAGCAAAAATAATACTTTCATCTATTCAGCCCAGCATTGGTATTAAATATGTAACTACAGGGAGCTAAAAATAAAGTCAAATTTAAAAAAATGCTATATCAGAAAAAAGAATAATCAAGAGAAACAATTCATTCCTATGCGAAATAAGTATATTTATGTAAATGAAAAAATGTAAAGAAGCTAATTATCATCAGTGTTCTATAAATGTCTGGCATAACATTTGTATAATTTACTGCTAGCAAGATACTGGGCCTTCCAATCCAAGTCTTCCCAGCCAGAATTCCATCAGGCCAACTGACTGGCAAACAAAAACAACCCTCCTCCCTTTTTTTTTTGTTGGCTACTCCAGACTTCCTTCTAGTTCTGCTCAATAATTTCATTCCTAATTGTAAAAGCATATTTAGCACTTTGACTAAATGGGAAATGAGTACCTTTTCTTTCTTATAAAGTTTCTTAATAGTTAATATTATTTATTTTCTCATATTGATTCTAGTCATCAAATTACAATTATATTGCCTTCAAACTTCTTAATTTAACTGGATGTAGATTAACATTATGGCTTGATCAGCATTGTAGCATCAGGTTGTCCTGGACATTAGGAACCCTTTACTACTCCCTCTCAACCATATATTTACATGGCCAAGAACATAAAACTAATATTAAGAGTACAGTTAAGACATTTTCCCACATCGAAAATTTATTTAAATATGTAATAAAAATGATATTGTAATAATCAAAATATGAGCAACAAAATAAAAAACATTAACCTAAGCAGTTTTGTAGCATTCAAGATATTGAACTTTACCTATATATAACCAGCATAAATTTATTATTATTCCAAATCAGTAATAATAAGAAACATCTTTGTTTTAATCTTTTAATGTGAAACATCAAGAGAGTTTAATATATTGACATGGTTTTAGAA
This sequence comes from Metallyticus violacea, assembly GCA_030762175.1. Classification (NCBI taxonomy): domain Eukaryota; kingdom Metazoa; phylum Arthropoda; class Insecta; order Mantodea; family Metallyticidae; genus Metallyticus; species Metallyticus violacea. The sequence goes on from CM060846.1 coordinate 190,807,740, forward strand.
GTTTTACTTTTAATTCAACAAGATCTTATAATGTGTTTATTTTTTCAAATTAATAATAAATAAATTTAAAAGTTGAGGTTAAGCACAATGCTATGAAACTTTAGATACCAGTGAACTCTATACATTATTGAACCACTGTTAAATGATTGTTGGAAAAAAAAATAACTAGTGGCAATATATCTACATCTCAGAAACCGTTTATACTCAAGGTTCAAGGGTTTTATTCACTGATTATGTACAGTTTGCACATTTGGCTTCATCAGCTATTATCAATACATAACTAAAAATTAATTACATACATATCTAATTCTATAACTTAGTTTCCAAGAATTCCTGCACACTATAAAAATTGTGTTTTAACAACAGGTTTTTAACACATTTTTTTAAATTTTGTATTTGAAGTGCTTTTTAAATGATTTTGGTATTTTATTATATGAATTGCACCAACTATCTTTGACCAACTAGCTTTCTTGAATGTTCTGGTATCCGAAAAACCAGATGGGAAACTAGGACATACAGTTTACTGCAAACCCGCCCACACCAACCGATATCAGAAGAAACTTCTAGTTATAAGTCTGACTCTGGCCGTGAAAGCTTACAACTACTCAGTATTTCTTTTGTTGATGCAGCAAACAAAGGAAGTTACTGCTCAAAGGATTTCTTCCTTTATATAAAACATGCTTCCCTCCTTTGAGTAGTCTTTAGTTTGGAGAACAGTTCAAAGGTGCAAGGACTCATGTCTAGTGAATATGGAGGATGTTTTATTACCTCCCATCCCCATTGTGCCAATGGATCCCTCACAATAACACCATATGACATCAAATCATCTTGCAAGACAATGGGCATTGAGTATGCTACCATTTTCTCTGCAAAGTAAGAACATTATGATATTCCAGGTGCACAGCATTAACAATCTAGCCCTGATGAAATGCATGATGAGTATCACTTCTTGAACAATGTCACTATCAGCATCACTTTCACATTTATGCATCTTGTATAGTTTTGTTAGTTGGGGAGATATTGGATGCTGTCATTCACTGAACCAGCATTCAGTTCTGACTTGTAAGATTGAACCCATATTCATTTAGTACAATAATCTTGTGCAATGAATGTGGAACCTTCCCTGGTATAAAATATCAAATGGTCAGCTGCAAGGACATAATGGTGCCATTTCTGAACATCTATAAAATGATAAGGAAACCTAAGAGATGCTATTATGCAATATCCAAACAAATGCAACAATAATGGTACTATGAATAAATTCATGTGATATATGTTGTACTAAACACTCTTATTGCTTCACTTACTTGTGTGATATTTGGAACCGGTTTCGAAGACCTTCATCATCATTTTCGGCCAAGGGTATGACTGATTGGAGAATCAAATGACTCTGTAGAGATGGAGCGCCATCTTAGTGGTGTTTTAATATACTTAAAGTTGGTATTTTCTACCTTAGAATATCAAATTTCATTAATCGATCTCTGTATTTATGAATGTAAATTTTTTCTTAGGAAAAACCAACTTTAAGTACATTAAAACACCACCAGGTTGGCTCTTCATCTCTATAGAGCCGTTGGATTCTTCAATCAGACCTTGGCCAAAGATGATGAAGGTCTTGCAAACTGGTTCCAAATATAACACAAGTAAGTGAAACAACAAGTGTGTTTAGTATGACATATATCATATGAATTTATTCATATAACTTGGCTTCACTGTGTTAGTGCCATATGTATTTGGTAAAATAATTTCTTTTTTAAAAGATATGTTGTAATAATGGTACTTCTTAGGCTTTCATGACTGGTGTTATAGTTTAAACAGTTAAAATCTCCCGGGCTGTTTTAACAACAATAATGGTGCAATTTCTGAACATCTATAAAATGATAAGAACCTATGAGATGCTTTTTTGCAATATCCAAACAAATGCAACAATGCTGGATGAATTATTCACATTTCTGCATCCAACTTTTCTCTCACTCCACTGCCCATTAAATAAACACCATGTAGTATGTATGCTACAGTGTAGGGTGGTCTGCACTTAATACTTTCTACAAACTATCATGCACTTGCAAAAAACAGATACCCATATAATATGGTAAGGTATTATTTCCTTTCGTAAGTATTCATGTCATTCTTTACAACACCTCAATTTAGATCCATGCCTACTGTTCAAACTTAAAATACATAGTTTTAGTATGCTGCCCTTTGACACCACTATTTCACATCTTTATAAGCATCTATCTATAAGCTCTGCAATGGAGACAATTGATTTGGGTTGAATAGATCCACTTTCTATCACTCTTAATAATGGCAGTGCTCTGATTGGTACTATGCAATGTGATGAATGTTTTGCCACTTTATTTTTTTGCAACACTCACATCCTAAGTTTTAAACCATACTCTGATTGCCTATGACAATGGGAGCTTACACAATAAAAATCTAAAAAAGTAAATTAATTAATATAAGTTTTGTTATACTTAGAAAAGATTCACTGACACCCTTAACCAAGTTTTTGTTGATTTGGTTTATTTAAGAATGCTCTTTAACATCTCAGGTCATCAACATCCCATTCAATTTAGGGCATGAAATGCTCAATATATTTTGCTCAGAGGCCTTTCTTGCAGGCTTGAGATTCTTTCACATACCATACCATAAATTTATAACATGGATCCATGGCTTTAATTCCTTCCCAATGGAAGCCATACTTAGGATGCTTATGCCCAAAAAGCCTATTGACCTTGACTGGGATATAGCTTGATTTTGGGTCTATGAGATAAGTAGGGTTACCACTAGATCACCAGGATCTACAGGGGTGACCAAGGTTATTAAGATGTGGACTCGTGAGTGGAAGGTTTAGGATTTGATTTCCACCAGGACTATCCACCCAGACTGAGGTTGTTTTCAGGTTTTCCTCAGTCCTCATAAATGGCAGATGCTAGTAATGTACCCCAAACTAGGGGATTGTAAAATTTTCTTCCTTTAAGATAAATATTGCCAATTCATAATATCATTTCATGTATCTCCAGTATTCATCACCTGTGATGCCTCAGCAGTAAAAATAGGCATTAAACACCATTAAAAATAAAAGAAAGAAAAGATTCATAGCAAGAAATATTAATGAGAGTTGTAATAATATGTAATAAACTGGAAATCAACAACATTCCTAAAATATTGTTCATTAACAGTTATTTGATTACCTGAGGGTAGTTGACCAAGTCTTGCAGATGCCCTTGGCTGGGCTGTGGAGAGCACAATTCATAACCAGCACACATTTCAAAAAGTACATGTCCTGAAAAATAATAAACAAAAAATGTTATAGTTTTTGAATTGCAGGAATTTTCACAGTGAAATATAGTATAACATAACAAATTATTATTGAGGAAATCACTCAAATTTCACTAATTTAGTTCCACTTACTTGGACATGTTTCAAAGGCGATTGCCTTCATCATCAGCATGATCCCAATGTCCGCTTCCCCGCATGGTATTCAGATGTTGCTCCGTAGATTTTATGAACTTTGTGATAAGGTTGCTATTGTTTGGAAGATCAAAATTAACCAAATTTTCTTTGTTTTTATTTATGAATATATTTTCCCACACTGTCAATTCTATTGGTTTTTGAAGAGCTTTTAAGAGTTTTGGTACCTTTTGGAATTCATGGTTTTTTTGCCAGAAATGGTCTGCCACTGCTGATTTTTCCATGTGTTTATATTTTGCATGCCTCATGTGTTCCTTAAACCGTATGGAGATATTTCTTTTTGTTTTGCCTATATATTTCATATTGCAATATTTGCAAGCAATTTCATAAATGCCTGATTGTTTTTCTGGAGGAATTTTGTCTTTTGTGTTCGTTTTTAGGAGGTTTTTTAAACTACATTTGTTTACTGGAGCCCAAATGATGTTTGCCTGTTTAAAAATTTTTTGGAATTTTTGGTGTGCCCATGGGTGGAATGTGAATTTTTTATATATCTGATCCCCTGTGTAGCCTTTTAGTGTGGTGATATCTTTTATTCGTTTTTTCTTTTTGAATTTTTCTATTTTCTTGTTGACCAGATCTGTTGTGTAACCATTTTTTTGTGCTATCTCTATGATTTTTGGTACTCCAATTTGTATTCTGTCTTGCTTATTGGAAGGTTTGTTAATCTGAATGTGAGGCTATTGATTATGGCATGTTTATGTTGCATTGGGTTGAGGCTGTTGTTTTTTATGTAATTATCTGTGTGGCTATCTTTTCTGAATATGCCAAATTCCAGTATATTGCCATTTTTTATAATTTTTATGTCCAAGAAAGGAAGAATCGTGTTGTTCTCCAATTCCATAGTAAATTTAACACTGCTGTCTTGCAGGTTAAGCAATTTTATGGCATCCTCTTTCCAATTTTCATTTACTATTGCAAAGACATCATCAACATAATGGTACCAACATTTGTATATATATATATATATATATATATGGAAAAGCCTCAATTATTTTTATTTCTAAAAAACTCATGTAGATATCTGCTAAGAATTGTGATAATGGGTTTCCCATTGCTAGACCCTTATTTTGTGTGTAACTGTTGCCTCCGAATGTGAACAGTTACACACAAAATAAGGGTCTAGCAATGGGAAACCCATTATCACCATTCTTAGCAGATATCTACATGAGTTTTTTAGAAATAAAAATAATTGAGGCTTTTCCATATATATATATATATATATATATATATATATATACAAATGTTGGTACCATTATGTTGATGATGTCTTTGCAATAGTAAATGAAAATTGGAAAGAGGATGCCATAAAATTGCTTAACCTGCAAGACAGCAGTGTTAAATTTACTATGGAATTGGAGAACAACACGATTCTTCCTTTCTTGGACATAAAAATTATAAAAAATGGCAATATACTGGAATTTGGCATATTCAGAAAAGATAGCCACACAGATAATTACATAAAAAACAACAGCCTCAACCCAATGCAACATAAACATGCCATAATCAATAGCCTCACATTCAGATTAACAAACCTTCCAATAAGCAAGACAGAATACAAATTGGAGTACCAAAAATCATAGAGATAGCACAAAAAAATGGTTACACAACAGATCTGGTCAACAAGAAAATAGAAAAATTCAAAAAGAAAAAACGAATAAAAGATATCACCACACTAAAAGGCTACACAGGGGATCAGATATATAAAAAATTCACATTCCACCCATGGGCACACCAAAAATTCCAAAAAATTTTTAAACAGGCAAACATCATTTGGGCTCCAGTAAACAAATGTAGTTTAAAAAACCTCCTAAAAACGAACACAAAAGACAAAATTCCTCCAGAAAAACAATCAGGCATTTATGAAATTGCTTGCAAATATTGCAATATGAAATATATAGGCAAAACAAAAAGAAATATCTCCATACGGTTTAAGGAACACATGAGGCATGCAAAATATAAACACATGGAAAAATCAGCAGTGGCAGACCATTTCTGGCAAAAAAACCATGAATTCCAAAAGGTACCAAAACTCTTAAAAGCTCTTCAAAAACCAATAGAATTGACAGTGTGGGAAAATATATTCATAAATAAAAACAAAGAAAATTTGGTTAATTTTGATCTTCCAAACAATAGCAACCTTATCACAAAGTTCATAAAATCTACGGAGCAACATCTGAATACCATGCGGGGAAGCGGACATTGGGATCATGCTGACGATGAAGGCAATCGCCTTTGAAACATGTCCAAGTAAGTGGAACTAAATTAGTGAAATTTGAGTGATTTCCTCAATAATAATTTGTTATGTTAAAAAATGTTATTTTTTTCACCATCATTGAACATCAAATATAGTTAAAATTTAGATATATGGAAAATAACTGTATTATTTATATAATGGCAATATAAATTATTTTCTCTTTGTATTCATTCCTTTCTTTATTGATATCTTCCTCTGGTCATTCTTTGATCTTTTTTTTTAATTGTTTTTTTATTTATTTCATTTATGCATTCATTTCAGATTTCCCACATCGTGGGCTAGTGATATCAGCATTTTATTTTTTAATGCTTTTATCATCCCATGCCAGCACAAAAGGTCCTCAGAATATAACTGATTTAAATGAATCTACAATCCACTCTGTTCTAAATTTGCCTGGTATTTCAATTTTTCATGGTGGGTAAAAATTCTAGAAAAAGCCCTATCCATGAAACCTGTATTAGTATGAAATATTAACCAGCTAGTTAGTTATTCCAGCAGCATGTAGTATATGTTATACATTACATAAAAAGTGCATCCTTATTGAATGGAAAGTGCTGCAGCTGATATTTATGAATTAATTATACCAAACTACAACATAAAATTACAATTATTTAAGAAACAACTATTACAGAAACCATAATACTTCATGAGTGTTACTAAAAAAAAAGTTGTATTTAGAAACTATTGGCAATAGTAATCATTACAACATGTGCATTTATAACTTATGCTTATATTGCCTTGTTGGCCTATGTTTAAAAGACATCCACATTGTGTGTTTAGAAGCTATTGACAGGTGGGAATAATTCTTTCTGAAAAATATATCAAACTTAAAAACTTTTTAAGTTATGTCTGTGCCAAAATGTGTATATATTCAGTTTTTAGAATATCAGTGCTTCACTATCAATACATTCTAAACATATATTTGAGTAGAAAATCTTATGTTAAAATGACAATAATGCAAAATATTGCTTAATATGAATGGACTTTCATTTTAGTTTGCAATTAATAGAAATATTTCATTCTAATTGAATTGCTTTAAAATACAAAACTATTGACTAAACTCTTAGGAAAAAAAAACAATAAATAAATATTCCAGGTATTCAGAAGTAAAATACCACACAAAAGATGTGGCAATAAAAACATAAGCACACCAAACAAAAATTTAGACCCCTTATCTAACCATTCTGTTTTCACATCAGAGGGAATTATACCTGGCATCCAGCAAACCAATAAATAGGTTGTAAGATATGTACTTCATAGTATCTGTGGCAGTCATAAAAATGAATAGTGTTTAATGCCCGTTTTTGCTACAGAGGCACCACAGGCTAATGCGGCAGTCATGTTGCATGATGAGTGTTTGTTTCTCATGTTGCGCATTGGTTTGTAAGAAGTTATTGGATACATTTGAGTGATCTATAGAACACCTATAGAGGAAGTGACTGAATTTGCTGGTTTGTTATAGTAGTCAAATGTGTTTTCAGGCAGCAGAAGAAAGTGCAAGACACATCAAGTCAGTTTTGAGCAATGGTCAAAAAAAACTGTGCACTATAGGAACTGTAAGCAAATGTCACATGATTTTGAACCAACCAACTAATTCACAATCAGAAAACAATTGCTCAAAACCATGACAGACCATGTTATTCAATTTTGGAATATACATTATGCAGGGAATTCCACGTGAAGAACCTTTGAAGTAGAGTACCCCACAAGAGGCTACTGCTAACACCTGTACAGAGAATGCACAAGCTCAGTGGGCTAAACTCCAAAGAGAGCAGAGAATTGGAAATGGAGCATTTGGTCTGATAGATCTTGTTTCTACTTTACAGTAATGATGCCATATCTAATGCACCTCTGACCACATGAGGAGTTCATTCATGAGGACTGTATATTAAGTGTGACACAAGCAGAAGTGGGTCTGTGATGTTTTGGGAGGGGGGTTGCTTCATGTTGCCAAATTTCATATTTGATTTATGGTTGAATCACAGGGCTAGATTTAACTGCTGGATGCACAAGTGTTGCCTTTTGTTCAAAATCTCACTGACCATTAATGTGGGCACACCAATTTCTCAGGATAATCACTGTTGAGTGCATTGGTCCCAAACTGTCAATGACTGGTTTAATGAGCATGCTGAGGAGCTTTTCCGTCTTCATCAGTCATTTAAGTCCCCAGATATAAATCTTATTGAAAATCTGTGGGACCACTGGAACAATGTATCAAGTGAAACCTTTACTTTTTTGAAATCTAGTGAACTAAGGACTGGTTAATGTGAGAGTGACTTTAAATCAATATGCACCTTATCACATACTTTTAGAGTCCATGTTTTATGAACTGCTGCTGATATTTGTGCCAAGGGTGGGCCAATTAAATATTAGTTATAGTTTATTACAGTGATTTAATTTTTGTCTGGCATGCTTCTATTCATTTCAAGATAGGGAAGAATTTTAAAGAAAAGAAATGAGTAATTAACATTAACTAGTGTGTAGGAAATATTTAATATACCAAGGGTACCAAAAAATGTATACACATTATCACAGTAGATATTTATTTAATAAATTTCAAGTTGAACCAAAAAACAACAGTAATGTGTAGTATGATGTTCTGTAAATAAATGTTACATACATTATGATAGCATTGCTATGTGATAGGTAAATAAACAATGAACAAATGACACCAAGATTGTTGTAAATCAACAATGAACAAGTGAAACTGAGATTATTATATGAAGATTTGTAAAGAGATGCGAGTCACATTACATTATGCTAGTGCTGCTACGACAAAATGGAGCCAAGATTATCGTCTGAACAGGGGGTTTGAGTTATCATCTAGGGGTCTAATTGAACCATTCTTTTTTGAAGGAGCAGTAACTGGCCCAGTGTACCTGAACATGATATGCATATTCATTCACTCTATGAAAATGAGAAATTTTACTTCCAACAGGATGGTGCACCACCACATTACCACCGAGATGTGTTAGTATTTATTTCTCTTGCATTACATACGAATTTTTTTTAATACAAAATAGACTCAAATAAAAGAAAAAAAACATTATTTTTAAATATAACACTTAGGAACAGTGCCTTCCACAATTCCAGAAGGCACTGAATCCAATCAAAATTTATTCCAATTTGATTGGCTCAGTGCCCCAGTCCCTGGTTCATCAGCAGCTACCTACTGGAATATCCAGGGGACCGGGCTTCGATCCAACCAAAAAAAAAAAAAACACAACTTTAAAAGTAATTTATACATTCAATACAATATTAAGTTATATTTCTTACAATACTAAACCTTCCATATTTTTTAATTAAACCCATTTGGCCAAATTTATATCCTTTAGAGATGCTTATTCCTTAGGGCCTTATACATACTAACAGCCAGGTACCAAGATGTATGTGCGTACCTTGATGACAATCTTCCTAGACACTGGATAGGACAAAGAGGTATGAATGAGTTTCCACTGCATTCTCCAGATCTAACTCAGTTGAACTTCTACCTATGGGGAAATCTTGAGGATGTTGTATACCATTAAAAACCAGTTACACTGGCAGCACTTTGGGAAGAAATTGAAATGGCATATGTTGCAATCACTGAAGACACTTTCGCAAAAGTTGTTCAATCAGTGGCTCAACACTCAGAAGTGTATGGATGCTGATGGTAGGAATTTTGAGCAACTCTTGTAACTGTTGTTAATACAAAAGTCTAAGATGATTAGAGCTCAACATTTTCTGTTTGTGTAAATTCAGTTTTGTTATGTTAACACAGTTTTTTCTTTGCTTGAAGTGTGTATACAATTTTGGCACCCTCTATCTCTATCTATATATATATAAAAGTGCCTATCACTGTACTTCAAAGGCAACATTAAGAGCATGAGGCATTAATCAGAAGTGTTAAATTAAATGTAGCATCAAAATTCTTATATTGAGATGGCATGTTTGGCAACTGGAAAAGGAGACTTTGTTTTAACAAATGACTATTATGCTGGAATTGAGAGCATTCACCCTATTTTGAAAGAATGACAAAAATTTATTAGTGCATTCAAGCATGAGTGATTTCTATAAATTTGTACCAATCCTCACTTTCTGAACATTCAAAATCTTAAAACTATATTTCCCTGCTATCTATATCCATTCTAATTGCCCATCCAATTGCAGACTCAAACGCATGCAAATGTTCTAAGTGCAGAACCTGTTCAATTATTACTCCATGAAAATCAGCTCCCATTTGATTGATTCATATTGGAGTGTGTAATAATACATCTTGGTACTTAAGCCACAAGGGCCTATTTTGCACTCCTTTAATCCTAACTTTGTAGTTTCGGATCAAGAGTATTAGTAAGCTCTAGAATCTTTCCTAGATGCTTAGGAATCATGTCTCTTAAATGAATGAATCCAAAAGAGATTATTTTTGTTTGCAGTCTCATCAAACTGTTCACATAGATGGCATTTGGGATTTCCATGGTAAAGTCCCATTATCCATAGGTGTTTCGGAATGGCCAATGTCCAGTAATCATTCCAATAGCTTTCTATCCCTATTCAGTAGGTCCTTAGGCAGGGTACTATTGGATGTTTTAATAAGGATTTTACCCACCACTTGACAAGGAAAGTTCATCATATCTGATATTGTTTCTTGATCCATTGGTATTCTGTGGTTATAGCAGTTTTCTTGCTAATGCTACAGAAATATTTTGGTTCTATGAAGTCAATCTTAGTTCCTTCTTTTGTCAGGTAATATGCAGCTTCATTATCTTCTATACCCTGATGTCAAGACACCCAACAAAGTCTAATTGATTCTTTGTGGGAAGATTAATGAGAGCTTAGAGACATTCCCATACAAGTTTACAGTTAACTTGATGAAATTTAAGTGTGCTAAGTGTAACATATATATAGCCCTAATTTAGCCAGAGAATTTAAGATTACATCATTTGCTTACTGTCCCTCCAAGAATGATGTATATATGTTATCTTGTGAGCCTTGTAAAACATTTTATCTTGGTTTTACACCTAATTTAAGCCCAAGTCTCTTTTACCGTTACTCTATATGTCCTATGTAAACTTGGTAGTGTATGCACTATAAGGATTTTGATGTTGATAAGGATAAGGATTTTGATAAGGGTTTTATGTTTTCACACATAGTATTACCTTCAAGACTCAAAATCTCATTTTTCCACCTTTACTTGTATAATGCTTTATTTTAATATGTCTGATTTTACTTCTGAGGCATCACAGGTGGATACTGAAACATGAACTGAAATGTTAAAACTAAAGGATTATTTTTTAAGGAAGGAAGTGTTCTAGGCCTAAGCTTAGGGTACCTGAAAAGTTTTTTCCATTGATGAGGACTGAGGAAAACCTGGAAAAAACAAAGATGGTCATGGTGATAATCAAATCCCAGATTTCCTGCTTATGAGTGCATACTTTAATGACCATGGTCACTCAAGTTAGTTTTTTGCTGCCTTTAAAGAAGTGGTTTGAAATATTGTTCTATTTGTGTGACTATTTTAGTATTTAATTTATTTCTGCATCTGTTGTTTCATATTAATTTTTACTTTATATATAAATTCAGAAAGACAATATACAGAGCTGGAATCTCTGACTTTTAGTAACAGTATTTAACATTGCTCAATGGGCACTTTAAACCATTCAAATGAATGAATGAACGAATGAATTTTATTTCAACAACAACATTATTATTACATTATACAACATGAATGCTTGTTATTTTAGGATCTATGTATTTAACTCCCTGGTTGTACATGCTATAGATCCTACTTCCTACTCACAACCCCTTTATTTTTTCTGCACCGTGCTTCATTAATCTTACCATATAACTCTTTAAAATCACCAATAAACCCCTTCTAAATACTTATTTTCTATTTCTTCCAATTTAAACACTCTAGTTTTGCTTTTGCTCTTGTGGCCCCTTTTTTCTGACCTTATAATTTTATTACCACCTATTTCCCTTAAACTCCCCCAAGCAATGCCACCACAATCAAACCTCTTAACCACTCACCATCGATTCCCCCCAACTGCTTCTCTCTGCCATATCATTTACCTCACCCAGCTGATTTGCACACATTGAAATCCCCTCACTCTCATTAGTAAATACTCCTTCCTTCTTTGCTGGATGCAGGTTATTCTCTCTTTTTCCCTCTTCTTCTGCTCCCCACCATTCTGGTTTCTTGACCGTGATGCAACATCAGCAAGTTTCTGTCGCTGCTTCTCCTCTCTTCCTCTGTAATCATCATTTCCTGACCTTGTTGCTTCATTGATAGATTATCATCTATCCATAAGTGTATACCATGCAAAACTGCTCTTCTACCTTTGTTTTTGGCTTCCTTAATTTTTTTTTATTAATTCCACTCTCATTTCTCATTCCTTTATTCCATTGTCATTTTAATTTTCCAGTTTGGCCTAATACTTTTGATTTCATGTTCATTGTGGCTAATTTAACCAATATAGGCCTTTCTCTCTTGCCCCTACATCCAATTCTCCAGGCATTTCTAATTGCCCAACCTTCTAATTTGTTTTCCATTATTCTTTTGATCACTTCTTCTACATCTTGACATGTCTTTTCTTTCTTCTACCATCCAAATGTAATAAGACTACTTTGTTCACACTTTTTTACCGATTCAAATCCTTTTCATACAGTGTGATCAATGATGCTTTCCTTCACAGTGGACAGCTAGAGCTAATAGGCAGCATGCTCGCCCATAGGCAAAGCACAAAGGGGGAAAACAAAACTGATCGCATAGTAGAACTTATTAATCTGCAATAGTGGTTTTCTACCTTGTGGTTTTTACTAATACTTCACATATAGCTTTTATGTCAAACTTACAAGGAATGGTGGGAGTTCTCACAGTGAAATGTAAAGAACAGAACAGAACAGAACAGAACAGAACAGAACAGAGTAAAGTAATCCCTAAAGGTCAACAGCTCCTGCTACTGTAGGAGTGGCTTTAGTTGTCTCATATGATGAGCCCGATCATAAGAGAGCTTTAATCTACCTTATATACACTGTAAGCTATTACAGTATCCTTCCATCCTAAGCTCTTTTATTTCCACTAAAGCACTTCAATGGACCCTATATATTCACAACTTTAGTCAGCTGGTTATTCCATATTGTCTAATACTAAAATCCTATGCCTTTATATTTGTTTTAATTGACAGTTTTGATTTCCTGACTATCTTAAAGTAAATTCTGTACTAAACAACTGTTTGAATTATTACTCCTTTAGGTGAAATGTACCATACTTAAATAATTTTGATACGCAATCACTCAAATTATTTTTGTTACATGGAATGATTAAAATATGGGTGATACTGCCCTTAAAATAGATAACATTAAACTGATTGGCTACAACTAAGTTAATTGTTTGCAGAGTTAGTACTATTCCTCAAGAAAGTACATGTACATCTTTTGCTGGACAGTATTTTTCAGGCATACTTATATGGAAGGTATGAAAATTAAATCAGTTTAGTGCACAGAGCCAGTGTAGTCAGTACTTGCTTTGAAGATTTTGAAATCCTTAATTAGTTGTCTTGTCAAAATATATCCTAATACCATGTAACTAATGAAAATCTACTTGTAACTCAACTAATAATGGTATATCTGTATTGAAAATAAAATGAAACAGGGAAAACACTATATACCTGTAATTCATAGGAAGCAAATTTGTATCTTAACTATATAACCTTCTTGCAACCAAGTGTAATGGTTGAATGAACAAATGCAGAGGTAAAAGCTTATAGCTTTATTCTAAATCTAGAGTTTGCATCCTGAAGTTCTGCTTCATTTTTATTTTAAATATATTAGCTCTTTTTTATAAATGGATGCACAACATTATACTATTTCCTCTCTTTATGGGCTGTCTCTCTCTCATAACATTCCTTTTAGGAGCCCATCACATGCAAGCATCATGCTTAGTTTCTGGAGATTTGTATGCTTTTATTTTAATGATTTGTTAATGTGCCATTTAAAATTTGGGTTAAAATACACTTATTACTGAAACAACCATCAAACAGATATTATTACACAAAAATGAAACTTACCATTGAATATTAATTATTGAAATATCATAAAAACATACATTCAGCTACCACTGGTAGGGTAGCTGAGATGTTTAACAAGTTAATTGAGCAGCACTCAATATGTAGAATGTTAAGGTTTGAATTCCTTCAATCAATTTTTTATTCTCCTTTTGTGAGTATTAAATAAAAACTTTACCAGCCCTCTTGTGAATAATATGTAGTGCACTGAAGCATTAAATTATTCAAATTATTTCTGCCTTGTGGAAAAATAGCTAAATAATTTTTAAAAATAAGTATTAAGACATATTTGTTGTTATTACTATACAAGGAGTTTAAGCTTCAAACACCAACTACCAAAGCAAATAATGAACGATACTGGCCCGTAAAATGTTTCATTTATCCTTTTATTTTTATTTTTTGAATAGGTTTATTTACAGATGCTCTTTAACATCTTAAGTCATCAGCATCCCATTCTACTCAGGGTGTGAAATGTCCAACAAATTTTGCTCAGAGGCCTCTTTTTTCAGGCTTGAGATTTTTTTTCATGCTGCAAATGTACAACATGGGACCCACAGCTTTACTTCTCTTCCAAAGGAAGCCATACTTATAATTTTTACGCCCAAAAAAATCCATCGATCCTGGCTGAGATCAAGCCCACAATCTTGGGTTTACGATTTATCCTTTTATGCCAAAATATCCTCCAGTATTGGATAAGTAAAAATTCATGTCCAGCTGAACAACTGATAATATAATTTAATGGATAGGATGTGAGTTTTATGTATAAAGTGGTCCTGGTAGCAGAATAACCACAATGTTGAAGCTTTCCAAGTCAATGGAATACTCAGTAGCTCAGGAGTGTAAGAAAATATAATTTAGGTGAATAATAAACAAAACATACACATGCTGCTCTAAATTCAATATAATGAATTTGTTATTCTATAAGAATAAAATGGGCAGCCTAATATATGGATTAATATATATGGTTTAAATATTAGTATTTGGTTACCTATGAATTAAGTGTAAAGTGAAATTTAATTGTAATGTTGTTTGTTGAAAATAAATTCAAATATTGCATAAGAGGTCCCCTGATGCCTAGCATCTGCTATGCAGTTCAAGATTTTGCTACAAGTTCTCTTGTGGTTGTAAGATCCAAACACTTCATGATATTTTTTATTTGAGCCATTTTCCTTGCATTTAATGCTCATTCACAAAATATCATTATTCCTATTACTTATGTGCTATCATTTAAAATATTCACTGTAAAACTACAATGCAGTCAAGCAGTAAGCCTCATTCTTGCAGTTCTGAATAATTTGTAATTTCCCAGCAGGGCAAAATTACAGATCATGCTTACCAAGGCCAAGACATTTCATAGATTGTGAGAGAACTGGTCTCAACTGAAGAAGTGTGAAGAAATGATTAGACATCTATAAGGAGATAGTTAAATAGGTCAAATAATGATGGCCATTAGGCAGACCTTGGGCAACAACAGCTGCCCAAGATGCTGTGGTGAAAGATTTAAGGAACCACCCTTTAAGACACAGGTCTGACTTTCTAGATAAAGTGGCTGCTCATATGTTTATTCCAGAACAATTGCTTCAACTGCAATAATGTGGCCTTTCATACACTTTTTACGTAGATCATTTTATAGTATATTAAATGTTTCTAACACTCTGGTTAATGTTAGTTATTCCCCATTTCTTTTCCTTAATATTCTTCACTATCTTGAAAAGAATAGAAGCACACAGATATAATATTAAAATATTATAATAAATTGTAACAAATCATGGCCCATTCTTGGCACAAATAATAGTAGCAGTTGAAGAGACATGGACTCTACAAGTATGTGATAAGGTGCATATTGATTTAAAGCCACTCTGACATTAATCGGTCCTAAGTTGATCAGGTTTCTAGAAAGCCAACTGTTCCACTTGACACAATGTTCCAATGGTCCCACAGATTTTCAATAAGATTTAAATCTTGGGACTTCAGAGGCTGAGGAAGATGGAAAAGCTCCACAGCATGGTCATTATACCAGCTTTTGACAGTTTGAACCCACTGATATATGGTTGCTCACATGAAACTATATAGCAAAATTAAATGAAGCATAGTATTAAATCTCATCACCTTGCCGCCAAATTCCTAACTGAAGCATACAAGGTAAGATTAGAATGGGTAGAGAGGAATATTTACCTCCCTTAAGCAGAGGACATGGTAATCTGAACTGATGAGAACAGATACCAATCTGACCAATAAGAAAGACCTGCCTGTGCTGGCCATGCAGGAGTATCAGTATGTTGTTTGAGCTGAGCATTTGGGAAGAATTTCAGCATACTTTTGGGTGTGCATAACAGCATCTGATCCTGGTAAACTTATTCAAGTGCCAGAATGAATGACAAGCATAGCCTATTTTGGTGTTCTGGAGAACAATTTGTTACCATTTCTTTGCACTATTTTTCCAGAACAAGAGGAATACATATTTATGCATGATAGCGCTGTGTGCATACCTGCATTATGACTCAAGATTGGCTAGAGACACCCAGATATAATCTTATCTTCAAGCTTTGCTGACTTGAACCCTATTGAAAATGTGTAGATCTTCATGTTTCAGGAATGGAAGATCGGTGAGTGGAGTAAGTGCAAGAGAATCTGGTAGCCCATGTGATGGAGTTATGATAACATTATCAGCACTGTTCTGTATTTATTGAAAATGTGCAGGAAAGATCACATGGCAACATTGCAGCTGAAGATGATTACACCAAGTTTTAAAAATGAGTTTTTATGGTTTTTTTCATTAATTTTTGAAATCCTAAAAGATAGTTTACATTAATTTCTTTAATGTTTTTCCATAAGAAATATATTATTATTTTTTTAGAAAAATATCAGCAATTGTTCGCATATTGAAAGATCACGGTCCTCTCTCCAGTGGGGAGATCCAACATGTATACAGAAAATAAGGTGAGTAAAAGCACACTGCCCTCTGGCAGCTAACTGGTTATTAGTCTTGGATCGGATGCACAACCTTCCAACTTAACCATCCATTTCTGGATGTTAGAAAGCTATGTAACAATTTGATCACAGGGCATGGTATGTTGGCGCTAATGAGCTTATATGTATAACAGCCCTGAGTGCCAAGTGCTTGGAAAAGCTTTACTTATGTCAAGCAATACTGAGGTGGAAAATCATCTCCAAAAGTCAAGCACTGACTTCTTCACCACTCTCAGCAATTGTTATGTGGTTTAATGTTTCCTTTTAAAACCAAATTGGTGCTCCGAGATCAGTTGTTGAAGTAATGGCCCTAGACGCAACAAAAGTATTCTTTCAAAGACCTTTGATACCATCAGGACCAGACTGATAGGCTGATAGCTAGAGGGGTGAACAAAGTCCTTCACCTTTCTCAATATGCAGATAATATTGGCTTATTTGCACTGCCTTGGGAAATAGCAAAGATTAACACGTGCATTAAACTGTTTAGTCAGATGGAGAATGGGCCGCCATGGCACGCATTTTAACATCACTGGTGTGATTCTGTCAAACCTAGCAACTTTGCTGGTACTTAAATAACAGAGTTGTTCCTTCACTTCCCTGGGAGTAATTAAAGGCAATTTATCTTGCTGGTGTAGATGTTTAGCCTAAATAGCTTCCTTTAGTTGGTCCAGCACAGAAGGGTTATTCCCCTCGGTGATGATTCTGCCCTTCTGAAGGTAGTCTATGAGCACCACACCATGAGAATTCCAGAAAATCATAGCTGTGACTTTTCCTGCTAATGGAACAGTTTTTGCTTTCTTTGGTGCACTTTCACCTGTTGCCACCCACTGTTTGGACTGCTCCTTCATCTCTGATGTGTAGCGATGAATCCATTTTCATCTACTGTTAGGAAACTTTGGAGAAATTCACTGGAATTATGTTTAAACAAATCTAAACACTCTTGTGAAATGTTCATTCAAATGCATTTTTGGTAATTGTAACAAATGCAAATTTCATCAAGTGGAAAGTTTTTTCATACCCAAAATTTTATGCAAAATCTAGTGGACATGGACTATAGAGATCTTTGTAATGTCAGTCAACTTGGGTATCTTCAATTGGTGATCATTAAGTACAGCATTGTGAACTTTGGTCACAATCCTGTTGGTTGCAGCAGTTTTGGGATGCTCTGAACACTCATCATATTGAATGGATGTAGGGTCATGCTTAAATTCAGTAGCCCACTTTTTAATCATCAAAAATGAAGAGGAAG
This sequence comes from Metallyticus violacea, assembly GCA_030762175.1. Classification (NCBI taxonomy): domain Eukaryota; kingdom Metazoa; phylum Arthropoda; class Insecta; order Mantodea; family Metallyticidae; genus Metallyticus; species Metallyticus violacea. The sequence goes on from CM060846.1 coordinate 190,825,729, forward strand.
AATCCTTTAATGAGGAGTTTAACTTCTTTTGTATTTCTGTTGAGGATAAATGCTTCTAAATGAAGTACTTATTCATCACTCATATTTCAGTTTTATACATTTTGTAGAAAATGTTAACAGTTTGTTTACACGACTGTCACAAATACTTTCCACATCTGAAACATTACAGTGTCATCTAAAGGATGATTCTAAAAGCTATCATAGTAATCTGGCAACCTTCACAACACCTCTGAGTCAGGCCGAGCACTTTTAGAGCACCCCTTATATATGAATATATGTTACATTTTAATGATCCTTATGTTAGGGTAATGAATTTGCTGGTTAATCAGATATTAATTTTGGTGTCAGATACTTTAAACATTTTGAACGATGGAAAGTATAATATTAATTATTTATTAAAACAGTTTGTAACAAAATAAAAATTATGTGCTAACAGTTTTGACTACATTGCATAAATTTCCCCAGCAAGTGGCAAGTTCAATGGTAAAATTTATTTCTGATTAAGCAACATAATTAAGATCCTATGTAATAACAACATTATGATCACCCGTGGATGTCCACAAATAGAACAGAAAAGCAATGTGTATAGGGCCAGAAATGAAATGGAAATATGAACCTTTGAAAGTGAGAAAAGAGAAGCTATAAAATGAAGAGCATTGGGAAAGAGGACAAGGATAGCAATAAAAGAAAGAAAAAAAAATTGAAAAGAGCAAAAATAAGTAATGCTTCTAATAACTAATGCAATGAGGGCTAAGAAATTGGACATTTTTATGTAAACTCGGTCTCTAATTCAATAAATTTGCTATCAGATGTTGCTATCATTTCCTCATTTTTCCATTTAATGCTTATGCATTTCTTTTTTCCTCATGTTTTTTCCTAACTATTCCATCTTTTATATCACCATGTGATACAATTACTATTCTGCATTTATTCATATACCCTGTATTTTGATCACAAAATAAATAATAAAATAGAGCAACAAACAAAGTTGTTTAGCTACATCAACATACAAAGGTGGCTATATGAAAGCATTACCAAAACAGATGCAATCTATAGCAGGTGGTTCTGATCTAGCCCGGCTCCATATTACAGGATGGATGCGAGAAGTATATCCCAATAGTGTGTTCTCAAGGCCTGTTAACCTGAAACAATAAAAGGTTTCAATAGAATAGTCCATTATTTTTAATTCAGTCCCTTTATCTTTTATTTTTCCTCACAATGCTGCAGATACATACTAGTTTACATAGTGGTGAGCTAGATAAGTGAAATAGAATGCAAAATAAAATAAAACAATGCTAAATGCACAAATCTATAAGTATCAATGCGGCTTTTAAGTTTGTTATTTAGGAATATTTTGAACAGATTAGTTGTTTAAATTACAGTATTTGATTGTAATTTTGATACTGAAACTTCAGTAACTTCTTTTTATTCTTTTTATTTTGGACATGGTTTAAATGCATGTGCATTCAAAACATTTCCAAAATATAAAGAAGTTAGTAAAGTTCCTGTATCACTACTCCAAACAATTATCATAATTAGTGCAGCTATTTTGAGATTATGATGTAAATGCCTGGAAAGTAAAAATCTCAAATGGTAACCACTACCACTGCTATTATTTATGATTCAAGTATAGCAATACAACCTCATTAATTTTTTTCCTCTTCTCAGAACTCTCCATGCCTACATTCTGGTAAATTCATCAGTGGTTGTTCTTGGGCATTCACCACAACAGAAGTGTGAACCCATTAATTACGAAAAATATTATACACATTAAACATACATTATTTCCTGATAAATAAAAATTACACAATACAAAGCAATTAATGCATCTTAATTTTTCTAATGTGTCCATAAACCATTAAAAAGAGCCATTAAAATACTAATTTCATATTAGTTATTGAATAGTTAATGCATTGGTAATGCATTGGTTCTGTATTTTCTGCAAAAAGCTGTGCTAACAAAGCAGTGTGCCAGTACAGTGAAACACTGATACACTGTTTCCATTACCTTCATTTTCCCGACAAAATTTACCATCTTGTTCAGTTCTGTAATTAGGTCCATATAACTGTAAAACATTTTTCTGTGCTTCCATCATTCTTGAAACTTCACCATATTGCTAAATATCATATTAAAAAAAATGAGTATGCGCACTAGATTTCACGAATTGAAAGTTGCGGTTCATGATACTAATTCTCAAGTAAGTAATTTAACCAAAATTTATTTAGTCATCACGCCCAAAGTAATTGGTGGTCAATCAGCAAGTTATCAGCTAGGAATTTGTTCATCTAACCTAGTTAACTTTGCAAAAGCTTGCAATTTATAGTGGATAAGCTGCAGATGATGCCTACCTAAATGCATATTATAATTTCTGATAGTGTAGGTAAGACTTAAAAGGCAAGCTGCACCTTTTACAGTCCGTGACAAGGTTATCTTGTATGTAATTTTCCTTATATGTCCAACCTCTTAACAGTGATGATGATTTTAAAAGCCATAAATAATGATATGTTGTTAGAATTTTGCCATAATATATAGTTGCAACTAAGAATTTTTGGGAGAAATTGTCCGAGACATTTTCCAATGTTTGAAATAGCATTTGTAACATTCTGGAAGATTTACAAGTTTCCTATTCTGAATCAGAGAGCATGAAAAATACTTGTGCAAGTGTTGGTCTTTCTCAGTTTTGAGCTTTATTCCTGGATTTATCCTTTCTGCCAATTTTTGAGAAATTTGAGTGTGTTGGCATTGATGCATGTCAACTTCTAATTAATGTAAATGAGAAACATGTTTCTAATCCCATGGTATCTACTCATAGTGATACTAAGGGACTTCAATTAATGTGTTGGTTTTGTAATAAGCTCAATCTAAATGCTTTAACATCAGAACAACAGAGAATCTGATATTTCTAGAATACAATAGCAGGAAGAGTAATTTTTACCCTTTGTAATAACAACATTGAAAATTATCAAGATTGACTCAGCTATAACTAATTTATTTTTACTTTAATTTCTGGAGGTTACATTGATATATGAAGAGATTTTATTGAGCTTGAGTATAAAAGAAAACAAAGAGGCACAACACATAGCTTTTCACTCCATCATTGTACAATTATTTTTGTCAGATATTAATGTTCCTTCTAAACAAATGTAGCACTTCATGAAATTTGTACTTTTCATACACATTTTCCACACACACAGCTTTGGTGCACTTCCTGCAGAAATTATTGGTCCTGTTGCCTTTGTACAGATTTATTTGGCATTTCTTCTGCTTTTTAGTTCAAATTGATCCTCCTGCTTTGCCTTCTTTATGCTGCTGTTTTTCCACCTATTCTTTCATCATCTTAATTCATTCACTAGCTTAGGGTAAAAATCTTCTTTTTAATTTTTGTTTTTCTTGCTTGATTGGAGAATATCTATGCATTAATTATTGCCATGTCCAAGCTGTTGTAGAAGACATGCTTGTCCACCTCACACATGCTACTTTAGCAGTATATTTATATGTCATTTGGTTGATCATGTGTACCCCATATTTCATGATATAAAAATTATACTTTCTCTTTCTTCTTTGCTTACTGCTTACTGTTACACGTTGGCATTTAATGTGCTGAACTGAATGATATTTTTGCTTTTTTCTGTTGTAGAAGTATATTTCAGACTTGGTTTTCTTTATATCAGAAATTTTATGCTTATTCCCATCAATGAAATTTTCTTCTTTTGGAGTTTCTTAGCAGGCTAAAGAGAAGTAATGAAGCTGACTGTCATTACATTTCTCCCTTGATTTAGATTTGGCCCATGGGGTGTAGAACAATGTACTCTCCTACTGGCTGACTGTTTGGATGGGCATCATCCTTATCCAGATATGGTAAGGCATTGCAGACATACTTCATTGCTAAATCTCCAGCATTTCATAATTTCAGTTCATATTTGTCAGATTTGGCATAAATTACATGAACCGGCATCTTGTTTTGCTAGGAAGTAATTGCTCATCAACTGTTATATTTAATGAGAATGGTAACAGCAAAACCAGTTCTCCACAACCTTCTTCAAAATTTCAGAGACAAGGGCAAGTTTATCAAATGAAAGGCAATGAGCTCAGTCTGATTTATCATTGAAATGGAGGAATCTGAGCTCTTGAAATCTGTCCTTTGGCAATGCATTTTTGCTGAAAGTCAGGCTCAAAGATCACAGATTATCTGTGGAAATACCTTTAGTACATCCCAGGCATAAATTATGTAACCATTGTTTCCAATTACTCAAGTTAAACAATACAATCCTTATTAATGGATATCATTGTATGATTAGTTGAACTACACACTCTTAAAGCTTCCCTTACTTTTTATAAATGTATGGAACCGGTTTCGAGAACATTTGTTCCCATCTTCAGCCATGCTAAGGTTCAACTGCTGAAGATGGGAACAAATGTTCTCGAAACCGGTTCCATACATTTATAAAAAGTAAGGGAAGCTTTAAGAGTGTGTAGTTCAACTAATCATACAATGATATCCATTAATATGATTGGCTTCACTGTGTTTAAGTTCCAATTTTACATTTAAGTAATACAATCCTTGTATATAAATATTGTACTTACAAAGCTGTTGATAATGGAGTTATAATATATCCTAAAATTAGATATTCATTTTTTTTACACTAAACTCCACTTACTTACATAAAAGTAAGACACATTTCTTCACAACCCATTGAGTTATCCACTTGGGAAAAAAAATTTATGTTAAAAAATAGAGAAAACCTAATGAATTTCAAGTTTCCTCCTATGGATGAATTCAGCAATTTCCTACTTCAACCAACAGAGGCCACCACAGAAACATCCGAGTGTCCAGCCATCGTTTTGAGTAACGGCGCTTCGGTGAGCAGCTGAAGATGGGAGAGATTCTCCCGAAAAGCATCTTACTTTTATGTAAGTAAGTAGAGTTTAGTGTAAAAAAATGAATACCTAAGTTTAAGATATATCCACTCCATTGCCAACAGCTTTGTAAGTACAATATTTAATACAAGACAAGTTTAGAAGCAAAATTAAACACCCGTTGGTTAGAAAAAATGGCGAATACAAACACGGACAATTTCACAACTTATAATGCAAACTTTAACAATACAAAACGGGAGATTAAAACATATATAATACTACAAATCAGAAAATGACACATTGTGGCCATCATTAACTTCCTAAAATCATGTCTTAAAAGAAAAGTCACACCTGAATTCATGAGGAAAACCGTTAAAATAATAGCATACACCAGAAGGCAGCAAAAACAAAGGTAACTGAAAATGAAAACAGCTTACAATATAAAAGACTGCATGAAATAGATGCAGATATTTATGGCCTGTATTTAAAACAAACAAAAAAACTAGGATTTTATGCATGGGAAAACTTACAACACCACCTACACCAAAATTTAAGTGTACAAATGAAAAACAAAAACCAGAAATTAACAAAAAAAAAAAAAAAAACTCCAGTACTTACAAAAACATAAAATAAAAACGGTTCCCCCCCTCACGCACACACATAACAGATAAAGTAGTTAAATCTTTTGATGATGATGATGATGATGATTAATGCTTAAGTACGCAAAACAGCTATGGTCATTAGCGCCCAAACACACTAAAAACTGCGCCAGATTTAAAAATTAAATAATTAAAACAAATACAGCGAATAAGTCAATCAACACTAGCACATGCGCAATAAAATAAAACCCCATAGCATATAACACGGGTAAAATGTTCAACTAACATAAGACTGGCACTAAAGCATAACCGCCAGAGCGTAAAACAACAGTCTCATAATGGTCCACAATTGTAGCAATAAAACCCCAAAACAAACAACAAGGGTAACATTGACTACAACAAATAAAGACTGGTAGTAGAACGCATCAGCAGAAGCTGAAAACACACCAGTCTTTTAAAAGTGTAAAATGGGAACAATAAAACCCCAAAAACAAATAACAAGGACAACATGCAACTCAACAATTAAAGACAGGTACTAAAACGATTATAATAACAGTCTTAAAATAGTCTAAAAATGCCATCATGAGTAAAATGACAGAACCTCACACCTTGCTCCAAAAACCACACACACGGATAAAACGGAGCACTCGCTCTACAGCAGCCTCATCATCAGCAAGTAACTCCTCAATAGACGAGGGCAAACCTAGGGAAAGTCTAAAAGCTGCAAGATGATGGCATTCGAGTAAAATGTGACGCACTGCAAAGGGGTGGTCACAGTAAGGACAAGTTGAGGTAGTTGACCATTAAAAAGGTGACGGCGACTAAAACGGCAATTCCCAATTCTCAGGCGAGCTAAAATTACTTCCTGCGACGAACTGCGCGAGAAGAAGTCGACCAGTTAAAACGGGCGGATTTACGTTCTCGAAGCTTATTGGCGGGTATTAAAGCCCACTCATCGCGCCAGCGCGAGAGAATGCCTCGCCGTAAAGAATGTTTAAAATCCCCAAAATAAAAACGTTGCTCATACTCAGCGGGGTCTAAAAGGGCGGATTTAGCTGCGACATCTGCGGCCTCATTACCTGGGAGTCCCACATGCCTAGGTACCCATAGTAGTGTCACCCTGACGCCCGCGTCAAAAAGCGATAACACTACATCCTGGATCTTCTGTACAAGAGGGTGGTGTTGTATAGATTTCTAAACGATAAAATGACACTCAAAGAGTCGGAACAAATAACACTGTTCCCCAGCCCCAGGTCAGAAATAAATAAAATAGTCCGATAAATAGCATAAAGCTCAGCCATAAAATAGACGTTAAAACCAAAAGTAAAATTAGCTCTATTAAAAACAAAGGCACATCCTACTCCTGTGTCAGATTTTGAGCCGTCGGTATATATAAAATTCCAGCCATTAAAAGAACAGACGAACTAGCTAAAACGACGACGGTACTGCGGTCGAAGACTTTGGACAGGACGTAAGCCCAAGATGAACGGGGGGGGGGCCTCTGCTAACAGCCAAGGGGGGGGAAGTAATTCCCCCGGCTAGGAAAAAAGCAGGTAAATCCGGGTTCAAGGTCCGTAACAGCTCCTGAAAACGAAAACCAGGAGGTCTAGGATTAAAAGACCCAGCACTATAAAAAGGAGCGAGACACATTAAAAAACGGCTTATACGTGGGATGACGCGCTTGCACAGCTAATCGACAACCATAAGCAACAAGTAAAACATTCCTACGATAAAACAACGGAGGTTCTCCAGACTCCGCACATAAACTAGACACGACTGGTGGGGAATGCTCCAATAGCGACACGTATACCCCGGTGATGAATCGGGTTAAGAACGGAAGGTCGCGCAGAGCCATAAACAACACGGCCATAATCCATTTTGGACCGGATGAGAGAGCGGTAAAAACGTAAAAGAATAGTCCGGTCTGTACCCCAGGATGTGCCACTTAAAACATGTAAAATACAAAGAGAACGTTCACACTTGCCTCCGAGTCGTGCTATATGCGAAGACCAGCATAATTTTCTATCAAACACCAAGCCATGGAATCTAACTTCGTCTGCGAAAGTAAGAGCGTCTGGGCCAAGATGTACCCATGGTGGAGGATATTCCTTACGGCGCCAGAAATTCATGTAGACGGTCTTCTCTGCGGAGAAACGGAACCCGTGAGATACACTCCAAGCATAAAGGTGGTCGAGGCAGCATTGGAGTCGGCGTTCCAAAAGACAAGTTCTCCGAGAGGAAAGATAAATAGCAAAATCGTCAACGAACAACGACGATTGTGTTCCTCGCGGTAAACAGTGATGGAATTGATAGCAATGGCAAACAGTGTGCAACTTAGTACCAAGCCCTGAAGTACACCGTTCTCTTGAGTAAAACTAGATGATAGAACTGATCCCACGCGAACATTAAAAACCCGGCCTTTCATAAACATGCGCCCACGTATATGCCAATCGTGAAGCGTTTGAAAGATACGCTTTCTCCAAATCGAAAAATACGGCGATCGTTTGGCACTTCCGTACAAAATCGTCCATTATATGGGTGGTTAGACACATAAGATGGTCGACTGAGGAGCGGTGACGCCGAAAACCGCACTGAGCGTTCGTTAATAAATGCCTCGACTCTAACCACCACATAAGCCGCCCGTTAATTATGCGTTCCATCACATTGCAGACGCAGCTGGTGAGAGAAATCGGACGGTAACTGGAAGGAAGATGTGGGTCCTTTCCAGACTTAGGTTTAGGAATGACGGTGGCAACTCGCTAAGTGCTAGGAAATGTGCCATTACACCAAATAAAATTAAAAGTCTGTAATAAAAAAGCCTTGCCGTTCGCTGACAAATGATGCAACATAGCAACACGAATACCACCCGGCCCTGGTGCACAGTGTCGAGAATTCTTAAGGGCATGCTCCAATTCCCTGGAGGTAAAGGGGATATTATAGCACTCCTTGCTGGTCGGAGGCAAAACAGAAACCCTTCGACTCGACCTGCCCCTTTAGTGTGCGAAATGATGCGGGGTAATTGGCGGAGCTCGAAACAGCAGCGAAAGTGCAACCTAAGACTGGCAACATCAATTGGAGTAGTAAGCACTCGATTTGAGATCCTAAGACCGGGTATAGGCGTATATCTAGCTTAGCCTCCAATGCGGCGTAACTGTTCCCAAACAACAGATAAAGGGGTTGTACGATTAAAAGAGGAGGCAAAAGCAGTCCAAGAAGTCTTTTTGCTGTCCTTAATGATACGACGGCATTTGGCGCGCAATTGCTTGTAGCGAATCACGTTTTCGGAAGTAGGATGGCGACGAAAAACTCGTAGAGCACCTCGGTGTGCACGCAACGCATTCATCGATCCACCAGGGAACCGGAAAGCGTCTGGGGTGGCAAGACGACCGGGGAATAGCCTAATCTGCGGCATTAAGGGTGACCGTTTCGAGGTGCTCGATCACAGCGTCGATGTATGGAAAATCCAACCCTGAAAATGCGGCCAGTTTGCCTGGGCAATAAGCCAATTTGGTGCGCGTAAAGAATGTGCGTGTGAAGACCGTATGTGTATCAGACACGGAAAGTGGTCATTGTAGTATAAATCAGAGATGACATTCCATGTAAACTGTAAACCAAGTGAGGCAGAGCAGAAAGATAAATCCAAGTAGGAAAATCTATGTATACTATCAGAAATAAATGTGGCTTGACCAGTGTTGAGCAGAATAAGATTGTGGCGGTGCATTAAGTTCACTAACATGCTACCCCTCGCACACTCCGTGGAAGAACCCCATAGGGAATGGTGCGCATTAAAGTCTCCCAAAAGCAGGACAGGGGGCGGTAGCTGTGATAGGAGATTATTCACGTCATCCTCTGCGACAGTGGCAGATGGAGGTAAGTAAATAGTGCAGCATGTAAAAGAAAGACCAGAAAGGTAAACTGTGGCTGCCGTAGCCTGTAAAGGAGTCTGTAGGCGCACGGAAGAGTTATATACGTCATCTCTAACTAGAATTAAAACTCCGCCATGCACGGGAGTGCCAACTGCGGGAAGAAGATCGTACCTCTGCGAAGAGTACCCGCGAAAAGTGAATGAATCCTGTGGTCCAAGTTTTGTCTCCTGGAGACACACTAGCGGCGAGTTAGTCGATCGTAAAAGTAACTCCAAATCAGCTCTTCGACTACGGAGTCCAGCACATTCCAAGAAAGTACAGCCATTATTAAAATATGGAATAAAATAAAATTAAATTAAAATAGCACCTTACTTTTTCGTCGGTCCAGGACGAATCAAACGTCCTTTTTTCATTCGCGTGGGGCACGGTAGTTTTTCTAGAGCAGGCACATCCTGCTCCATGACTTTCTCAGAGGTCGCCCTGAACCTTACTTCAGGAGCATTGAAAACTACCGGCTTCGGTTTCTCGGGACTACGCTTCGGAGAACTGGGCTTAGTAGGGACCCGTGTAAACACAAGGTCGCAAGTCTACTTACTGCTGTCGCACTTCTTCGCCGCTAAAGAAGCTGCAGCGCTGTATGTAACGATCTTAGGTACTACAGGTTGGCGAGATGAAAGCGCTTCTGGGCCTCAGTAAAGGAGAGCTTTTCCTTCACCCGGATCTCTTGTATACAGCGTTCCTCTTGGAAACGAGGACAGTCTCGTGACTAGGCTGAATGGTCGCCTCGGCAGTTAACGCAGACGGGAGGGGATGCACATGCTCCTTCATGACTTGCCTGTTCGCAGGATGCACAGATGGTAATGACACTCTTGCAAGATATGGGAGTGTGTCCAAAACGTTGACACTGGAAACATCGCCAACGGGCTCAGGATATACGGGCGCAGTTTAGACCCTGTTAAACATGAGGAATAGAGTCCGGGCTGGTTGTAATTCCCCCTCTTTCCTTGCCTGCACGCGATAAACAGAAGTGACCCCTTGGTCTTATAGACAACTCTGGATTTCCGGGTTAGACATACCGTCTACTACATTGGTGGTAATAACTCCTCGCGATGAATTTAATGTCTTATGTTGCTCAACACGGATAGGATAACCGTGGAGTAGCGTCGCCTTGAGCAATGAGTTGGTTTGAGACAGCCCAAGCGTCTCCACCAAAAGTGATCCGTTACGTAGACGGGTACAGGACTTACCGGATCCAGCTATGGCATCAATATCCATCTAAATCTTAAATGGGTTTACCTTAGTAAACGACTGACCATCTTCGGTACGACTAAGCACCAAGTAGCGAGGAAATGACTTCTCGAATACTTCTTTTACGTCAACTTTTTTTCGTTTCATTTGAAAACGATTATCTTGTGCCATAGCGATTTAATCCTCCACCATTGCAACTGTCTGCGATGGCAGGCTGCTTCCTGGGCGCCACCCCGGCTTAGGTTACTGGCTCTGACCTGAACAAAGTAACCTCAGGGTCACACCTTCCTGTGTGGTGACAAAGGGACCCAATCGCCTGCAGAAAGTGAACAGCTCATGCAATGGCCCTTCCCCGGGCCTGGCCTTTACCAGGGGACACGCTCCCGGCCTACATGATAACCCAGTGCTGGGAGTTACGCCGTTACCCAGTCACCTTTTACCGTGTCAAACACGGGGGCACCCATCAGACGAAGAACAGGAAAAGTAAGACGAATAAAAATTAAAGTTGTGACGAAACAAAACGGAGTCAAACACGAGTGGCGTGGACGTGCGGGAGCAGCTCGGGTACCTCGGGGTCGCTACGCCCCGTACCCAAAAAATCAGGCCCCTGAAGGAGAAATCTTTTGAGTGCCACATTTTCTGAAAATGAAATCAATTTCCTAAATAGGGGCCTAAAAACTTGTATAAATTTTTCAGATAATATAGAAGATTACATAGCCGACATAGACATAGCCACCCAACAACTAAACGAAAGGGAAAAATCGTTTGTCAACAGTAAATGCAAAAAAGTTTTACAGAACATAAAAAACCGAAAGAAATCAATAAACTACAGAATGACATTAAAAAAACTAAAAGAAAAGACCAGTGATATACATAAAGCAGACAAAGGTAATAAAATAGCCATTTTAGATGAAAAAGAATACATAAATAGAGTTGAAACTATGTTAAAAGGACAAAACTACAAACCAATTGATAAGAATCTGCCCAATAAAAGCAATAAAATGTTAAACAAAACACTATCCACTACTGAAAAATAGAATATCACACAGAGTATTCCAATACTACCCATGCTTTATGCACTACCTAAAATACGTAAAAATGATAACAGCATGAGACCAATAATAAACAATATCAATTCACTCACATACCAGGTAACAAAAAAAAATTATCAGTCTTAAATTCTTTTAAGAGATTCCAAAGTTTGAGCATTAAAAATTCAGTTGATCTAGTCAAAAAACTTAAAAATAGCAGAAATACGGCTAGAGATATAATGGTTTCATTTGATGTAAAAGCCTTATTCCTGAGCATACCTACAGAGAAACTTATGCTTATGCTAAAAAAAATGGTTAACATCAATAAATTTACAAACAGAAAAAATAGAAGATTTATTAAAACTTGCTAATATTTGCATTGAACAAAATTACTTCAACTTCAACAAAAAATATTATCAACTAGTTTTAGGATTAACTATGGGAAACCCTTTGTCACCTTTTCTAGCAGAGTTATTCATGTGTTCATTTGAAACACACATCACAAACGCCTTCCCTTTAATTTTCAAGTCACGGTATAAGTTGTGGATGACATTTTTGCAATAATACTGAAGAAACATTCAATAGATGCCTTGAAACTTCTTAATTTGCAACATGAATCTATACAGTTTACCAAGAAGAAGAAAGAAATGGGTGGCTACCATTTCTAGATTTAAAAATTATAAGAAATGGAGATTGTTTGAATTTTGGAATTTACAGAAAAGAAACACATACAGAAAACTACATAAAAATGAGAGTTATAACCGCATTCCACACAAGTATGCAATATTTCACAGTTTGGCACACAGATTGATGAATATTCCACTCACAGAAGCAGAGCACAAAATAAAATACAAACAAATAATAAAGACAGCTATAATCAATGGTTTCAGCAAAGATACAGCAATAAAATTTATCAATAAATCTAAAAGACCAAAAGGGATAAGGGAAGTTTCCACACTGAAAAACACAAAAGAAGAATACAAATTCAAAAGTTTCACCTACCATCCAATTTACCACAACAAGTTTAAGAAAATTTTCAAAGAACATGGGATAATGTTATCCCCAAAGAACAGATACAACATCAAGAATTTGTTAGGTTGCACATAAGACTCCATATCAACGGAACAGAAATCAGGAATTTATGAAATAAAATGTGCAGATTGTGAGCAGAGCACATAGGCAAAACAAAGAAAAATTTGGAAATTCAGAGGAAAGAACATTTTAGGAATATTCAGTTTAAGCAGGTGGATAAATCAGCAGTAGCAGCTCACTTTTGGACCAAAAACCATGAAATAAAACCGGAAATTAAACTCCTGAAATCATCTTCACAATCCATTGGAGTTATCCACTTGGGAAAAAATTTTTATATTAAAAAAAAGAGAAAACCGAATGAATTCGAGTTTCCTCCTATGGATGAACTCAGCAATTTCCTACTTAAACCGACAGAGGCCATCACAGAAACATTCGGGTGTCCAGCCATCATTTCGAGTAACGGCAGTTAGGTGAGCAACTGAAGATGGGAGAGATTCTTTGGAAACGCATCTTACTTTTATGTAAGTAAGTGGAGTTTAGTGTAAAAAAATTAATACCTAAGTTTAGAATACAATCCTTGTTATTTAATTCCTAATGAAAATTTGACTTTGTATACCTCTTCATGAAATCAGTTGATTCATCAAAAAAACATATAAAATATAGTGATGATAATACAATTCATGTAGTAGCACCTCTGGACTTCTTCACCAAATTTGCAGTAAATATGACAAGGGGTTAGCAATTTCCTACTTGGTTCCATCTCTGGTTAACAATTTTCTATTTGGTTCCATCTCTGGTGATCAAATTCACTCTCAAGGCCTATTAAGATGATTATGGTTATAATTAAGTAAGATAAGTGTTCATATCCTCATCCTCACTCACACGATTTTCCTCCTTGCGATTTTCCTGTTATTTGCCTCCGCTTTTTCCAATCTCCTTATCCTTCAGTCATGGTTCACGAGATCTTGTTCCACTCTTTGTTGAAAGCTTACAACAATTTCTCTCATATCTTCGGTTAGGCTGCTTATTCTCGTTTCTGGCCTCTTCTCCATCTTTCGCAATTCAATAATTTCTTCTGATATTCCCTTTAGCATTCCGACGACCTACTCCATTTCCGGACCGGGGTTTAATTCCACTCCGCCGATCACCAATAACGCCATCAACACAAAATCGTACCAAATCATGGTCACTTGATCATTGAAACCATTTTCTTCCGTCTTAATTTTCCTTTTATTAAAAAGGCCAATTCTTCCGCGATAGATCTCTGTCGAAACATCAATTACACCTGCTGCACACGGAGCGCGTGTACCCACGTCCGTCCTCGATCAGCTTCCGCTCGCAACTGTACACATTTTGTAGAGAATGGGGTCTCAAGATAAATAAAAATAAATCAAAGATTATGGTGAAGAAATAAGGTTTAAAATTAAAAAAAAAAAAAAAAACGGAAAAATGGTGGTGGGAGGGCACAGAATTTTAAGTTGTTAAGAAAACTGATTACTTAGGTGTTAGATTGTCTAGTAGTGGGAAAGGGAGAGATTAAAAAAGAAAAGCAGTAGCAGAGGGAAAAATGGCCATGAGTGTAACTAGATCTCGTGTAAATAAAGTACAAAATAAGAAAGTAAAATGGTTAAAGAGAATATATGGTTCAATAGTGGAGAGTGGAATGATGTATGGAATAGAAATTGGGGGACCAGATGGTGGATGGAAAGGGATAAATGCTCTAAATAGATTTTGTAGAATTGTCCTAGGCTTACCTAGATCTTCACTGGGCTATGAAAGCAAGATCATAGAAAGAGTATTGAAATATTGGTATAGAATAGGGAGACTAGAAGAGGAGAATATCATCAATCAGTGTTTGGTAGAACAAGGAAAAATTAAGGAGACAGAAACTTGGAAATCTAAAATCCAAAATATTCCACAAGAAGTGGGCATGGGATCAATGGTAAGAGGAAGAAATATTGGGAAAAGGAATTTGGAAAGAGATAATAATAAGAATTGAGCATATTGAAAAACAAGAAATGTGGGCAGATCTTTCTTAATGCCAAAAAATATCTGAAAATACATTGCACACTAAAAATGTGTGGGGAAGAGAAAGATATACTGAAATCTGTTATAAGGCAGGAAGGGAAGGACTGGCACAGTTTAGAATAGGAGTAATATACTTAAGTGGAATAAAAAATGAATATGTTAAGGGGATATGGTGTGAAGAACCAGGTAGTACTTTGTATTATATATTAGAATGTAAGCAAATTCAGTTTTGGGGGAAACAGTACCTATCATGAAAGTGGGAAAATTTTCCAAATGAAATATAAGGCAGAAGAATTTTAAATTTAAAATCAGATAAAAATATTAAGAAACTAGTAAAATACGAATACATAGGCAAGGTAAGACAAAAATGGTTATGGAAAGTGGGTAAGATAGAAATAACAATACTGACAATTGCATTATTTAGGAGTGAATATTGATCCCCATTACATACTCAACCTGGGGTTAATTTTAATGGGGTACTCAAGGTATGAGACTCCATAAAGTCAGGGTGAAGAAGTGGGAAATTTAAAAGTTTATAGTAAGTTTACATGAACTGAGAACATGGAAAGGAAATTTGATTTTAATATATTTACTTGTTTATAACATCCAAAGAAATAAACAAATCTCAGGGATAGAAATTTAGCTAAATGGGTTTAATTGGAAAAGGCGAAAGATTCATTATTACATTAAATGTAATTTAATATTATATTGAATGTATAAATTATTTACAGTATTGTGTTCTAAAGTTGGATTAGAGCCTGGTCCCTGGGATATTCCAGTAGGTAGCTGCTGATGAACCAGGGACTGGGTGATTGAGTCGATGAAAAAAGAGCAAATTGGAGTTAGTGCCTTCTGGAATTGCCAAAGGCACTTATTGTATTAGTTATATTTAAAATTAATTTTTTTCCCCTTTATTAGTGTTTATTTTGTTAAAAGATTTTGTATATTGATGTATGAGAAATAAAACTCATATTCATAATAATAGCTATAATCAAAGCCACAAATAAGAGAAAAATGTGGAAGACTATAGGTCTTCTTCATCAGAGCCAAGAGTCAGTCATAATTTAACCATGAGAATCGCAGGAAAGATTCTAGCTTTTATTATGGCTAAACTTGCTTCCCCTCCTCCAATTGGACCAACTACCATCTAATTGATACTGGAAGTAAGCTTTTTCTAATTCCTGCTTATTTGGTAAAGAAGTTTTATACAATTTTTGAATCTGTCTTTGTTATGCATACCAATTCACTAGTTAATATGATCAGTGCTGTCATATTGTCACTTAAAATGCCACTTTTTTCATGGAAGTTTGAATTTTATGTTGTGCCTGAACTGGCATGTCAATTGATTTTCCATGCAATTTTATTGCTCATACAAGTATGAATATTGATTTACAAAGTAAGATTATTTTCCTTGTTTTTGCCCTACTATCCTACTGCAAGCACAACAGCATCCTATTCCTCTAGATTTCTCTAGTTCAGGAAGATTATTATATTCTGATTTGTTAGCTGGAGTGAAAACTCGAAGCAATATGCATTTATTGTATTTAAAAGGGATAAGGATAGCTGCATTTTATAACTTTGTAAAGAATCATCAGATGTTCTTATTCCCAAAACTTGAAAGCACTAATCAGTTGGAGTTTTGTATCATGCAAAACCTATCAGTTTGCAACCTTATCATTTATTACCTGAAGGAATGGCCTTGCTGAAGGAGAATTAATGAAATGCTGGAAAAGAGAATTATAAGGTTGTCAAATTCTAATTATTCCAGTTTTATATTCCTGGTGCCAAAAGCAAATGTGGATGTTCAATAAGCGGTGAGTTATTGTATGTTGAACATTAAAATTTTTCTTTCCATGTCCTTACCATTCTGTCATGTAATTGACAACTTCTATGTATGTCAGATTTTTCTGCATAATTTCCCAAATATTAAATGCTAACCTTATATTTTTAAAGAAAGCTTAATGGTCTTAAGGTGCTAAATTCTATCTTTATGTATAATATAATTAGAATGCTGACAGGTATAGCTGAACCATTATTAACTTAGCCATGGTTCACATACTGCAAGGTTAATGTGTTTTTGCTCAGGATAAGTACTTCCTGACTTTGGATTTAAATAGTGCTTATTATCAATTCCCTTACATGAGGATCAAAGCAGTACGCTGCTTTTACAACTGTTTGGAATTTGTATGAATCCATTTTCCCTTTGATTTAGCAATGGGTACTCAAGTCCTAAATTGTTTGCTATACAATCACCTTTGGTGATATTAAGTTAACATATTAATATTAAGTTTGAATATTTATATATTTATTTAGATGATTTGTATATTTATTTAGGGTTCTTTGATGAACACATGTGTCATTTAAGGAGACCGAGATAGGTCAATTTAATTATTAATTCAGATAAAGTGAAGTTATCAAATTCTCAAATAAAATTTTGGGGCATATGAATTATGACTATTAATAATTTCGACTGATGTCATAAGTATGATTTATTGCAAGAATTTACAACTTAACTTGTTCTCTTCAAAGTACTCCCTTCTGTGGGTATATACCTCCCGTAAGGGGAGGCGAGGCTACGGTCGTTGCTCTTCAGATGCTCCAGGTGCGGACTCTGCGGACCCTGAGTACCCGTGGTACTTCTGACGTTACTAGAAGGTGCCGGGCCGGACTTTGATTCGAGCCCCTTCCGAAAGGGAGTTGTCCAGATTGGGTTGGACTCGGCTTGGCAGTTGATCCCGGAACTCACGGGTAATTGAGTACTCGCAAGAGCGGTGTGTCCCAAGGGAGTGCCGGTGACGTGTACCTTGGGGGCAGATTTTCCTGAATCACCGTTTTTCGTGAGGAGGGTGGTGGCTACCTAAATGCTGGGGTAACTCACCTCTTAAATACCAGTAGGTCTATGCTAGACGTGACCTATCCACCAGTGAAATACTGGAAGCTAAGTTCGCTTAGCGCGCTTGGGCGACGAAATCGTCTGCGGCCGAAAGATGCGGGTCGGTTTAGACTCAAGGTGCCGTCCTAAATGCAAAAAACCACTGGGGAGCACAAACCTTTGTGTACAGTTCCCCTGGTCATGAGAGAGATCTCCACCACATGTGAGTATATACCTCTGCATGTGGATTTTCCACTGTTCATAGCAATGCTGCAGGTGAAACTGTTCCTTATTCCTACTTCAAATTTATACAATTAATATGTATGATATTTATTTGTTTTGTATGAATTTTCTTATAGCAGGGTAATCACATTTTATTAATGGAATTATTGTCATGAATATCCCTTTCTACAGCTGTATAACCAAACATTATCAATGTCAGTAAGTTTAAATATTATTTTAGTTTAATTGCAAATGTAAGACACAAAAATTGTGCACAGAAAGTTTTTCTGGTGAATCTTTGGCTGAGGCAACTGGCTTTCAAAACCTAGTCATAAACCTTAACTATAGAATGGGTAATCTTCCATTGACCAGACAGAGGGTTAAGGGGAAAAGATTTCACTTTTGCCATGTAAACTGCTACACCATGTGAGAATCTTAACAGACCATTGGCAGAGTACAGCGAACTTTGAATGAATGATGTCATTTAGGAGAACACTTTGCCTCCCATAGCTGTTTAGGGTATTTTCCTTCTTCAGCCAAATTTTCCTAATTTTTTAAAATGCAGAAATTTTCAAGAACTGTGGTTGTTGAATTTGGGATATTTTTTGTCATGGTAGGAAGGTGATATTAGGATTAGTTGTTTAAGTTTATAATTGTATTTTGCTTCTGAAGCAAATCTGGGGAGGATCTTTGGAGTTTGTTGGTGGTGACTTTATTTTATCAAGTTTTGCAGGAAGGTATTTATTTCCTGTATTCCTTTTTGACATTCTTTTTCTTGTTGTTCAATAATGTTCAGTAATGGTGGTGGTTTATTTATTTCATTGATTTTTTGGGGGATAATTTTTTAAAGTTTTGTGCATCATTTATTAATGTTCTTCTGTAACATAGCTCTAGTAGGTCCATGACTTTAGTAAGGTACTTCATACTTTGTTTGTGTATGTGTTGTTTTATAGTATCTATTTCTGCTAGTTTATATATCTCTTCATTTTTATGATTTGGAAATAATTTAAGCGCAATGCGCAGACATCTACTTTCTAATTGTGTATTCTATTAATTATTACTTCTGTTGATCTGAGAAACAATACTATTGCTGCATATGCGATTATTGGCCTTATGAGCACTTTGTATCATTGTATTAACACTTTGGTGTTTAGGCCTTCTATAACCTCCTAAATAAAAAAGCATTGCTATTATCAGTTTCATTGTACTTAACTTTTTCTTGTAATGTGGTGATGTAGATAATTTGCTGTGGTAGGTTATACCAAGATATTGTATCATTGTTTTTGGTTTTATGTTTTGATTATTTATTTTTAACTTCATATTTCTCTGTATCTGTTTAATTTTGTTTCTAATTATTAAGATTTGCATTTTTTCTATGTTTAATGATAACTTACACTTATTTGTCCATTGTGTGAATATTTGTAACTATTTCTCTAATTTTACTTTTGCAGTTTTTATTTAACAAGATATTGTATCATTGTTTTTGGTTTTATGTTTTGATTATTTATTTTTAACTTCATATTTCTCTGCGTCTATTTAATTTTTTTTCTAATTATTAAGATTTGCATTTTTTCTATGTTTAATGATAACTTCCCCTTTTTTGTCCATTGTGTGAATATTTGTAGCTATTTCTCTAATTTTACTTTTGCAGCTTTTATTTTCAATTCCATACACCAATATGCTGAATCATCTGCACATTAAACTAGTTGTATAGATTTGTCAGTTCATTGTGGTGTGTCTGCTGTATATATTATGTATAAAAGCCCAGATATGGCACTGCCTTGAGGTGTTCCTGCTGTTAAATTTATTAGGTTTGACAATTTCCAATTAATTTTTATATATGCTGTCCTATCACTTAGAAAATGGCTATCCATTTTACTATGGTTGTTAGATTTGCATTTGTATTAGTTTAAATAACAGTCCATTAATCGGGCATTTATCAAAGGCCACTTTTATATCAATAAGTGCTGCTATTGTTGCTTTATTTCTGTTTAGGCTATCTTGTAAACATGAAGTTGCATGGAACGGTTGATGTATTGTAATTTGTTTTCTAAATCCTGCTTGCAGTCTGGTATTCTTCTGTTCCATTTAAGTAGTTTTGCAATCTTTTAACAATTATTCTCTCTAATAGTTTTGACATGGTTGCTGTAAGTGAAATTGGCCTGTAATTTTTACAATTGGTATTATCTTTTCCTGCTTTTTCAAAAAGTAATATATATGGGCTACTTTCCATTGTTTTGGATGGTAACCATACATGAGGATTTTATTAAAAAGTTTGGTTAAAACTCTCATTAATTCTATGAGGATTTCCTTCAACATTCTATTTGTTATTCCATCTGGTTCAGGAGATTTATTTCCTTGGTATTATATGATGGCAATAACTTCTTGCCTTATAATTTGTTTTGTATATTTTCCTTCATATATCAGATGTTCATTAATGTATTGTATTAGATTGTATAATTGCACTATCACAGTGCATCATGTCCATTGTTCCTTTATACCTCAGAAATTCACCCTTAGCCCTGTTGAGGTCCCCTTAATGAAAACAAGCAATCGACCCTAAGACAGAGGCATCCAGATAGTGTTGGCGATCTACCAACATTAACTTCCACAAACTTTTCTTCAGTAATTGACTGGAAGACCCAGATGCTCATCATCTTCCATGTCCTTCCAACCCTTGCTAAATCTTTTGCACCAATTAAAAACTTCTGTACGAGACATAAAATAATCTTCGTAAACTTCATTAATTAAATTAAAGCACTTTGTGGGCGATTTTTTCAAATTCACAAATAATTTCAAATTCACATGCTACTTTATCTTTAAACTGGGCATAACTTCCAGCAACCAGATAAGACAACATTCTCTTCAAAATGAGCTCAAAAGCACACTAACAAAGATAGTGACATGAAACCATTTGCACTGCATTCCTTTAGCTTAAAGGTCAAAAATTTTCCCTCTCAATTTCCCCTTCCACTACACCAGACTTAGGCAAGGTGGCAGTCCCATTTATTAATAGCCACACCTTATATTATATTTGCCTGCTGGTGTTGCATAGATACTGAGCAATCCAGAATATTCATAATTTTCTAAACCTAAGACACCTAAATGAGTAGCCCAGTTCATTGATATGTTGAATTATTTTGCTAAATTTATTTCACCTTATGCCTAGGCTAAGAATTAAATATTTAAATTAGAAGAATGTTAAATTTGTTTCCGTTCCCACTTGCCAGGATCGAGGAAGTGTTTGTTCATCTTTTAAAATATTCTTTAATTTGCCTCTGGCATTAGAAGTGCCATATTTTCCCCTTCTGTTTATATTTAAATCAATACCTGTGGTACTACCATTTCTGCAGTTTTATTATGAAATATCCTGAGAGTAGGAAGGCAATAGATTGTGCTTTGTGTATGCTTACTGATTAGGAATGGATGTATTCAACATATGAGTGTGAAGTTTTTGCTGTATTGTATAGTCTACAAAAATTTTAATTTTATTTGGAACATCTGCAAATTTACCCTTGAAATTGACAATCAAGCTCCTTTGTGGATATTGGCCAAATCCAGTTAAGACTGATCAATTGGCACATTAGTACTGAAGATTTCTATATGTAAATTTTGTGTATAGTACATTCAAGTAACTAGTAATTGCATGGTACATGTCTTGTTATGCATGGTTGTTGAAAATAATGAGTTACTGCAGCCAGAAGAGCTGCAACCTATAATAGCTGTTCTGTCTGATTGACTCCTCACTTTTGTAGATTTGTGATAAAATATGATAGTATCAGCATTTAACTCCTAAATTCAATCAATCAATGATGATTTACAGAAGGGTAGTATTATAAAGGCTTATTGTTTTAAAAATATGTTATTGAATTGCCCACCTAAGGGTATCCTAATTATAATTGTGGTTCCTGAAGATTTAATACCTCTTTTATTACACTTTTATCATACTGCTCCTATTGGAGTGCATTTAGGTATTTTCAAGACTAGACTAAACTCTTTTTGTCTAGAGAATGAAACAGCAGATAACCAGAGGTATGTTCTGAAACTTTTCTCCTCGACCAATGAATTGCATGGTTCTAAGATTTATGCGCACATTACAGCTGTCTATTCACCACATTTCTTTACATACTGTCCTGCTAGCAATTGCTTTCTTCTTGAAGTAAATATGTACCTTATAAATTAAGTCACTGTTTGCTTGTATCAGACTACCTGTTTCCTCTTCTAGCCTTCCATGGCCTAAATTTCAACACTGTTCATTTTTATACTCTCATAACATACTTTAAAATGCAGCAGAAACATAGTAAATGAATTGCAACTTCTCTAAAAGTATATAGCTCACTGCTTCCTATTGGCCAACAAGAATAACATTGCATACTGATGCTACTGCTTAAACCATTAAGTTACATGCTAGATAGTATAAGAGCAAAGAAGGAACCAACAGGGGTAATTCTTCAGTAGGCCAAGAGCACAATGGAAGGTATAGCAAAATGGATATCTAAAAAACGTAAAGTATGAATTTTTGAAATAAAGCTCTCCAGCTTAGTTCATTTTATTATTAGAATGAGGATCAGGTATAAATTTGCTGAGAACATTGCCAGTAGTGATATGATTTAAATGAGTGGTGTATGCTGGTTATCTAGGGAAGATAACTTATCAGATATGAAAATCAGTTTGCATGTAAAGGCATCCTAAATAGTACTTTCTCCACAAAGAGAAAGTGAATATAAATTAGAGAGACATAGTATTAGAAATCAGAAAAGAGAAACTAAAAAACTGTTGACCAAAAATAAGGTAAAGGAGATCTGAGGTAATGATAAAGTTGCCCATTCATGTCTGCCAGTAAGGCAGAAGTACTAGTAAGCAAACAAGAGATTCAGCCAAGAGTTTATATAGCCAATTAAATGGTTAGCATCAGAAATGGGCATGTGGTAAGTGATATACTAAATACTAATGAAGAGAAAATAAAGATCAGGGAGTATAGAGCTCAAAATAAGAGGTATTCATTACTGAGATTAGTAATGAGGTGCACCTGACTAAGAATGAATTTGGTTTTGGTGTTAAGAGGGCTGAATTGCTCTCTTATTTGAGATTCACCTGAATGAACGTGTGAAGAAAGCAATTGAAGCAATTGAAGAAAAAATTGTGAAAAAGCTATAAACATTTTTAAATTCCAGGAGACAAGTTTGCTTGCGCCAGAGCACTAGAACATTTCTGAAAATGAACCAAAGCAATAAATTCTGTGCTGTATAGACAATAGGTAGATAAGCAGGTACAGAAGGAAAGAATTATTGAGGAGAGTAGGTCTGCATAGAATAATCCTCTGTAAGAAATGAGATGCCCATAAAATTTAAAAATTTTTACCAGTAGTAGATTTTAGAAAAAAGTAAACAAAAAGACAGTAGCATATCCCTCTCTAGATACAACAGAAATTTTAGATCATTTAGGAAATATGAGAAATTAGAAGACAAATGGCTCTGTACCAAGTATTTTGAGTATTTAGGATCAGTTAGAAAAATAATTTTTCTGCATAGACATGGCTATGGGAGCCACCAGATCTGCATAAAGGCTGAAGATAAGATAAGATTGCCTTCTCAATGGCCTGGGAGTACAAAAGATTGCCATTTAGTCTAACAATAATCCCTGCCAATTTCCAAAGGCTGATGAACTTAGCTCTTCTGTTTAGTCTAGAGGAAGATATGCTACTGTCTTTTTGTCTACTTTTTTATGAAATTTACAACTAGTAAAAAGAGAGAGTATTAAATAAATAAATAGTCATATAAATTAATGCTACCAATGAAAGTTTACCTCCAGCAGTAGAGGAAATTCCCCTTCAAGAATGGCCAAACAACCCCAAATGACCATACATCAATCTGAATGCCTTTGAACTCACAAAAATTTTTGGATTTTATGGGCATCTCATTTCTTACAGAGGATTATTCTATGCAGATCTGCTCTCCTCAATAATTTTTTCCTTCTGTACCCACTTATCTACCTATTATCTATATAGCACAGAATTTATTGCTTTGGTGTTCATTTTCAGAAATGTTCCACTACTTGGCTGGGTTTGCCACTGTCATAGAGTTCAGATTTGCAGAGGCCTGAAGCCTGGTTGACCACAGTCTTCAACTTGGCCCACTTTTGACTGGATAATGGTTAAAATCTTTGTGTAGAATAGTCAGTGTGGTTAGGTTTTCTGTATATTTTGTGTCCAAAGGAGCCATCTTCCAATTTGGAGACCAAAACATAGGAAGGCAAGCTGTCCATTCTTCTTCATTTCCATGGTGAGCTCTATGGAACATGTTAATGTCTGAAGAAAATCCATTAAGGCTTCTTTTCAATGATTCAGTATGACAAATGTGTCATCAACATATCAGTACTAGTTAGATGGTTGGAGAGTGAAAGTTTCTAAATCACTTTCTTAAAAAACTTCATGTAGAAGTTGGCCATCACTGGGTTGAGCAAGCTCTGATGGCCAATCTGCCAGTCTGCTCATGGAACTCTTGACCATACTAAAAGTTAGGGCTTGTAAGAATGTGCTGAAAGAGACTAGCATAAGAATGAGCATTTTATAGACATGGACCTTGTTAAATAAAGACACCATATCATAGTTGAAGAGAAGATTATTAAGCTGCAGAGTTAAATTCTTTAGTTTATCAATAAAATGAGCAGATTCTTTAATATGTGAAGCTATGTTGTCCTAAATGTGATTGCAGTTGTCCATAGCTATATAGCCTGAAAGTCTTACCTTATACATATGATACTGGCTATGAAAATATTTAATCTCTGTTACAATCTAATGTTTTGTTAATCATTTACCAGTCTCAGTAACCAGTTAATGCAGGCATATTAGCAGATGATCTTGCAATATGGGTATCTCTTCCTAAGAAGCCACACCATATACTCTCCAATAAAATGAATGAAGCCTTAAAGACCTAACAATTTGGGCAAAAGAAAATCTGATGACAATCAGTGCTTAAAAAAAACCTTTGTCACATATTCTCTCTTGCCCATATGCTCCCAAAAATATACCTGAACTTTGAAGGCAACTGCATCACAAAGACTGGAAATATTTAGGAATGAATCCAGACCAAAAGCTAATCTGGCAAAATTGCATAATCCTAAACCCAAGATTACTGGTTCAATCCTGGCCAGGTTTAAAAAATTTTTCAGGCATAAAAATCCTAAGTATGGCTTCCTTTGGCAGCAAAGTAAAGCTCTAGAACCTGTGTTGTAGATATACAGTATGAAAAAGAACCTTAAGCCTGAAAGAAGAGGCTTCGGAGCAAAATTTGTCAGCCATTTCATGCCCTGAATTGAATGGGATGCTGATGACCTGAGATGAAAAAAAGAACATCCATAAATACACCAAATCAACAAAAAAAATCAAATAAATAAAATAGCATATAAAGCCAGAGATAAACTCAAAGATCTGATATGGTAGGAGAAGGGGTAGTTCTCTTATAAACCTTTGATTCCAACTATAAAATATATATATAAATACAGTCTTCTTATATGGCTATAAAGCTCTAGTAACTGCCAACACACAAGCATTAGAAATTGTGTAGAGTCAAGCTATGTGGTTAATGACAGGATGTGTAAAATCTACTTCCATAACAGCTGTCCAAATTATTGAAAAAAAAACTTTATGCTTAGCAAAGTATTTAGCAATAGACTAGCATTATTTAACTTTGAAAAACTAATAAGATTGCTCTCAAATGTGCTAGACAGATTATACATATTTCATCAGACAACTAAAAATTCCACTCTTTTACAACATGTCACTGAAAAGAAAGATGAACTCATTTCTTACTTCATACCTGAAAATTTGTTGCATCTTTCATCATGTTTTAATTTTTGTAGGAGTGAAATGTAATCTGGAATTAGTGAATAATGTTGTTAAGGAAACACATATGAAACTATATATAAAGTCCTGGCTAGAGAAATCATCCTAATAATATTGGCTACACATTTACACTGATAGGTCTAGGATGAATAAGAATGGCAACACTGGCAAGGGAATTCACTGTATTCTATTAAAATTCTGTTTCAGTTTTGAACCTTTACATATTTTGATGGAGAGTTTAAGCAATCAACACAACTGTGAAAACATTTGCATGCACAGTTTCTGCAATGCAATGATGCTCAGTGATTCAAGTTCATCTTTACAAGCATTGTCATTAGTTGGATATAATTTATCAACCAGTGTTGCTGATATCCAATCTTCTATTGAATCTTTGTATACAATGGGGATTTCATGGATTTCTTCACATTGTGGTATTAATGGAAACAAAATAGCTGACTTTCTTGCAAAATGGAACTCAAATTATATCCACAATAGCCCCTATATTTCCATTCCACTCTACTAAATCATTTATTTACAGATCATTCAAAGAGGAAATTTGGGAAGTGTTCCAACAAAAAAATTGCAAATAAAAAGATGGTCGAACCTCCTGTCAGAGAACATTACCAGACCACCCAAGAAGAGATACTGTTGCAACTGAGCAAATAACCATTAGGCATGATGAAGGATCCATCATGAACTGGGAACATGTAAAAGATGTAGTGCTAATGACATAGACAAACTGATAAACTGCAGTGAATTCTGTTGAAAAGTTAGAAGACAAATGACTTTGTACCAAGTATTTTGAGTATTAAATAAATAAATAGGCATATAAATTAATGCTACCAATGAATAGAGGAAATTCCCCTTCAAGAGAGGCCTAACAACCCCAACTGACCACACATCAATCTAAATGCCTTTGAACTCACTGCCTGTATTAATAAAGAAATAATCTGCATATTTTATATAGTTAATATGTATGATTATGGTAAGATATAATTATTGGAGTTTAATTTGTATTGCAATTATGAGGGAAGGTGTTGTGTACTTGATATTGTTACATGTGTGATATAGGATTGTGTATGTATTAATTGTTTCTTCCAGCCTGTCTGACATGAATTCTGAAAGTGCATAAAATGCACATGAAAAATGGGTTAATAGCATCTGATAGGCTAACACCTGATAGATAATACAGCCTGAATATGCGACTACAAGTATAAAATGAATAAGCTAGAAATGCTGGCAGCACTGAGTTTTGGAAAGCTGACCACCACTTGTCTATGTGGAAGCATATACTTTCCATTGAATATTTCAGCAATAGAATAAAGATATGGAGAAAACCCCAAACAACATAAACAACAGATATTTCTCTTATCTTGATTGGATCTGCTGCAGGAGGTTCTGCCAGAGTGTGCCAGCACGCTGCATGAGAGTACTCTGCACCAGATGTCACCCATGGCATAATCCAAGGACCAGGGAAAACTTTTGACAATCACCTAATACAAAGACAGATTATGAATGTTAATGTTGTTAACCTATTTATCTTTGTTATATTGTAAGACAATATAAAAAAGCATTATTTTTTATGATTTAAGTGTTAGACTGGAATTATATGTAAACGATTTCATATCTATAATTTCTCACACAGTCTAAACTATTACATCCTCACAAGATACAACAATAAAGCTAGCAAAAAATAAAAAAAAAAAGTATATCTGGTGAAGTATGAAGAAAACTACTAATTATAAACTTATTCTTGCTAGAGTGCCAACACTGTAAAGTTCTAGAACACATCATTTTGAATTCCTAACACATAATTTCTGCTAGTAAACAATGACAATGTTGGCCCACATTTGCTCTGCAATGGCTCCTGCTATTCTGGTTGTTGAAAGAGTTACATGCTGATTAGAAGCAACATTCATAAAAGACCAAAATATAGTTATAGTTACAAGTTTTAATCTCTTTAATTATCTAGCAGGGTTAGATATAGGGAATCCATTATCGCCTTTTCGTCTGATTTGTATATGAGTAGTTTAGAAATGCACATCTCCAAATGATTTCCATATATTTTTAAAGTAGGGCACAGATATGTGGATGATATCTTTGCAGTGGTCAACAAGAAACTCTTTGATGATGTTTTGAAGTTGCTAAAGTTTGAAGATAAAGAAATTAAATGAGCTTCTGAAAAAAAACAAGGCAACATGCTTCCTTTTCTCGTTTAAAAATTATAAGAATAGGCAATAATTTAGAATTTGGAATATACAGAAAGGACACGTAGACTGGGAATTACATAAAGCCAAGTGGATTCAATCCCATAGCACACAAACATGCAATTCTCAATAGCTTATCACATAGACTCACTAATATACCTATGAATAAGTTTGAATACAGCAAAGAGTACTGTCATATTATACAAACAGCAAAATTAAATGAGTATGACCAAGAAATTGTAGACAAGAAAATCAAAAAATTAAAACAAAAGAAGAGGTTAAAGCAAGTTATAACATTGACAGCGATAAAAGAATCTACCATCCACATGAAATTCACTTATTATCCTTGGACCACCAAAAATTCCAAAAAATGCTTAGAGAGTTTGGAATTACTTAGTCCCCAGTGAACAAGTTTAGCCTAAAAATCTGCTCAATTCTGGTGATAATGATAGAATACCTGAGGAGAAAAAGCCAGGAATATGCAAAACCTACTGTTAAGAATGTAACAAAGTATATATTAGAAAAACAAAAAGAAGCATTGGAATCAGACTGAAGGAACACTGGAGAAACATCAGGTACAATCAGATAGAGAAATCAGGGGTTGCACATCCCTTTTGGAAAGATAAGTATGATATATAAATAGGAGTGAAATTATTGAAATTCATAGATGGTCCCATGGAGCTGGGAATATGGGAAAAAATTTATATAACAAAAGGTTATGAACTTTAAGATCCCAACAGAGGACAAATTAATCCAGAAGTTCATAAAATGTCCACAAGAGCTACACCATATCCAGCCAACCAACAATGAATCCGACAGTTGATTTGCAACTGAGGATGCAGGCAAAAGCCTTCAAAACCAGTTTTGCATAATTAAATAAGTGAAGCATAAGATTATCAAAATAACTCACTAGATAATTAAGAATATATTAGCCACTTCACTGTATTGGTTTCAACAGGAAATTAAATTATATATTTTAATCTCTTGTTGGATCTCCCAATTTGCCATCCGAGTTTGTATAACTATTGATCAAGGTTATGAGTTTAGAGCCACTCTTAATAATAACCAGCAAAATATTTTGATTTCCAAAGTAACATTGCTACAATTTTCCATTCCCAGGCAAATAGACTTCTTGAGTCCAACATCTAAAAGACTTTCAACTGTCAATTAATGCAAACGTTTTGTAGGTTATAATTTTATAATGTTTTTCTTGATATTTATACCAATTTAAAAAAAGACCTATGATGCACATCCACTGAACTAGTCTATGGATCTATTATTAGTCTTCCAGGTGAATTTTTAACAAATGGTCCCATTGGAGCTCAATTAGACTTTGCAAAACGTTTGCAGGACATAATCTGTTCTCTGAATCTAACTAGCATTTCAAAAGATGGAAATATGAATCTGCATATCAAATTACTTTTATAACTGTTCCCATGTATTTGTTCACCAAAATTCTATATAGCCAACCATTCTCACCAGGACATAATTTTTTTAACAATGTCAAATGCCTGTTTTTACTACTGAGGCACCACAGGCAGTGGACAATGATGATACATGAAATGAAAAAAAATTGGGAATGGAGTATTTCTTTTCAAGGAAGGAAGCACTCCAGGCCTAAGTTTAGGGTACCTCCCTGGCATTTGCCATTTATGAGGACTGGAAAAAATATCAGTCAGGGAGGACGGTCCCAAGGGGGGGGGGGTAAAACCCCAAACTTCCCACTCACAAGTCTGCTCCTTAATAACCTTGGCCACCCATGGTGGCCCAGGACATTATGCTCCATATTAATGAAATGTTGAACAGAGAATGTGAAGTCATAGGCTTCTGCAGCTGGTGTCCATGTTAAGCTACTTGGCTTGCAGATGGCACTGTATACTGATAGTGTAAAACAAACTGAATGTTGAATGCATAGATTAAGATATGCTTTATCAAAACAAATGGGGTCCTTGGGGAAAAAACTTGCTTGCCCTCTTACCTCCGGACTACTGCTGTGAACTGCTATGCTTCACATCTTAAACACTCATAGGTTGAGTTATGCCCTCCTCTTCTTTCTGTTTGGCTATTGCTTGGCCAACAGAATGCTTTTCTAATAGTGGCTTCCAAATATTGCTAAGTTAAATACCTGCATCTCTGATCATATTACATTTATTTTAATAGATTGCTTATTGCCTAACAGATGGTCCTATTACTAAAATGTTCCACTCTTGCTAGTAAGACCATGTTGTTGAAGTCAACATATGTCTAATTGTGATGGAGTGCTCTGCCAGGTTTGACTTGTCAGATTGGTTGAGGCAAGGCATATGCTGCAAATGTGTGATGTAAACAAAACAGCCCTTTGTTCTATGTATACCATCCCATATTCACACAATTGCTGTATATACCAGATGAGGCATAGTTTCATGTATTCTTTAATGGGTCAAAGGAGTTTTTGTAACTTATGGATGGTTGTGTAATGTGTAGTTATGTTATTTTTCTTACAGATGCTTGCTCTTTTGTTCAAAACCCCTTTTATGTAATGTTGGTTGATTGGTTGCTAGTGGCCATTAGAGGTGCTGATATTTATAATTTTTTGCAATAAAATTATTTTTTGTTACTATCAAGTTGACTGCATGTCAGTAGACATTCTTTTAGGATAATATTCATGTCCTTACACAAGGGGCAGTAGTTGTCCTTGATTAATTTCATTCTGAAGAGATATTCTGATAGGCAATCATGCCCAGCAATTAAGTGGAATTGCGCAACTCTAATTTTTCTTGGTTTTGATAAAAGATGTTTGAAAGTCCTTAGTTCTTCATATAATTTTTCTTTCAGTTTTTGTTGGGTATTTTATTGTTTTTGTTCACTTAATCTTTTTATGAGTTTCAACTTAGAAGGAATTTCTAGCCCAAAAATGGTTTTAGCTTTATGGTGGTTCCTGTTTTTACTAAAGTATCAGCAATCTTATTCCTAACTAAAAATGTTAATTGGAACATTCACAGTGAAGCCAATCATATAATTGAAATCATTTTATGATATAGTCGAACTACACACTCTTATGCTTCACTTACTTGTCACTATTGTAGACCGGTTTCGAGAACAGTTGTTCTCATCATCAGTTCAAATCTCCGACTGCTGGATAATTCGTTGTGTTGTGGGTATTCTGCTCTGGAGGAGGTGTGATGAACTTAAAGTTTATATTTTCCTCGCCGGAAGTGTCAAAGTTCATTAAACTGTCTCTGTATTTGTAAATGTATATTTTCTCCCATGTTGCCAATTCTGTAGGTCCTTGCACTGATTTTAATAATTTTGCTTTATTCACTATATCGTGGTTTTCTGTCCAAAAATGAAATGCCACTGCTGATTTCTCAATTTGCTTGTATTTTATGTTCCTGAAATGTTCTTTTAAAAGAAAATTTTATGAATCTTAGGAAAACCATAATTATGGGTCAGTGTTCTGGATTCTTGTGGAATGTTTTTCTCGACTTCGGGAAGGAGCCAGTTGGTCTCCGTGATTAGCATCTAATTTTTTCTCTTGATCTTGGTGGTCAGATTTTTACAATACTGTTGTAGGTTACATCCCTTAGGAAAGTTTGCATCTTGTCTTTTGTAATTCCAGGTATTCATAACCACAGTTGTATTGCTCTTATTTGCTGGTAGGATAGCCAGGTCAGTTCTGTTTTTCACTGCTTTGATGGCTGCTTGTTTCTATTTGGTAGAGTTGAAGAGAGGAGGTTTGGCCTAATTAAGAATGCTGAATAAGTTCATTCTAATGGTGTTTGCTTCTGTAGGAAGTAGTTTTGATGAGACAATTTCCACTCTTTAGATGATCTGTTCTATTGGAACCTTGGTTGATGCTGATGAGCAATTTACTCTTTACTGAGTATCAAATGTGTGGGCTCAGACAATCAGTTCGGATCATAACTGGGCTTTCTTATTCCATGGCTTCTTATTTGAATATTGTTGTTAATGTAGGCAATGAAATTTATTTTTCTGTCTAGCTGACACAAGAGTGTATGTACTGTTTAATAGCAGTGATGTATGATGATCTAGGTAATCCCAGTAAACCCAATAATACTATGTTAACAGTTAGGGTGAGTTGCATATGTTATCTGAATAAAGACCATTCCACAGAATGAAGTTGAAATTTTATGTATTTGATTCTCCTCCATAATAAAAGTTGAGATATTCAATGATTGATTGATTTATTTATGGATGCTCTTTAACATTTCAGGTCATCAGCATCCCATTCAACTCAGGGCGTGAAACGGCCAACAAATTTTGCTCAGAGGCCTCTCTTTCAGGCTTGAGGTTTTTTTTTGTGCTGTAAATTTACGACACAGGACCCACGGCTTTACTTCCCTTCCGAAGGAAGCCATACTCAGTATTTTTATGCCCGAAAAAATCCATCGCTCCTGGCCGGGTGAGATATTCAATGAAAAATTCTACCAGTGAATATGGAAATTTATTTTTAGAACTTTTGCTTTGTGCTGGTTTCTGCATCATCTTCAAAATGCTAGGTGATGTAGAAGTGTAGACTTTCTCTTCATTAGTTTCATAAAATTTTGAGCTAGCTTATAGATCTGCTTCCTATGAATTTGTGTTGTGTGAAGTCAGTTTTCTGCAGTTGGTGTCCATGTTAGGATAATTAGTTTTCAGGTACTACTGCATTCTAATGGTATAAAGTAAATCCAATTCTGCATTTTTCAAAGAGAAAGCAATGCAGGCCCTTAGAGGGACTATCTGCCCTGATGTCTCTGGACTACTGCCATCAACTCTCTATTTGTTGTCCATTTGTTTCACATGATGAGAATGTGGTAGCCTCTGGAAGTCAAGTATTTTAACACTGAGTAGAGAAATCTTTAATGTTGATGTAAATGGAACTATCAAGAAAAATCCCTACTGAAGTGTTGAAACCAGCATTCATTCTATATGATCAACTTCCAGCAAATGTATACAGGGTTAATTAATGTCCTTGCACCACCTAAATAACTTTTGAAATAATGGTTCAATGATATTAAACTCAGTGTGTGTGTCAGGATAGCCATATACTGAGAATCCAAAAATGATATTAACTACCTTTTTCCACTTTTGGTTTAACTGGAAGTAACTACAATTCTCTTATTTTAAATGAAATATTGAGTGTATTTTTACATTTTCAAATAATGCTCATTAAGAACTTAAAAAGTACCCACACTAGATACTTTTGTACAAACTTATTGTTGCTATATCGAGTAAACAAAAAAATGAAGCAAGTAATAAAATATTCCTTCCTTAACAAAAAAAAAAAAAAAACAAACAAACAAAGCTAGCTCAACATCTAAATTCTATGTTCAAACTGGTAGCTCTCAGCTGCTTGAAAATGTGCCCATCCATCATAGAAATCATTTAAAGAATAACTTAATCAGGCTTTAGGAATCTTGCACAGCTTCCATTATTTGTTACTCCAGATCTTCATAGTAGTTGGGTCTTTTTTGATATACTACTGACTTCAAATGGCCTCACAAAAAGAAGTCCAAAGGTGGCAAATCAGGGAATTTTGCTGACCACTCTATGTGACCTCTCCTACCAATCCATCATTGTGGGAAAATTCTGATCTATGTGCCGACGAACATTCTGTCCATGGTAAGCTGGAGCTCCATCTTGTTGGAAATAAGAAGCCATCTCTGAGTATCCCATGCTTGATTGGATGTAGAAACAAATTGATATCTGGTACTATGTAATTTTGAAGCAAATTCAAATATCTATTAGCATTTAGGATTTATCTAAAGAAGAAAGAACCAATGATATGATCACCAACAATGCTAGCCTAAACATTAAGTTTTTGTGAATATTGTATGTGATTATTTTCCATCCATTTGGATTTACATCTGACCAGTATCAACAGGTGTGTCTGTTTTGATAAATCCATTCAGGCAGAATGTAGCTTCATCTGAGAAAACAATTTCTCTAAGAAAAATTGGATTGTTGTTAATGCTCTCCATTATTAATTCACAAAATTGTATTCTTGCATAGAGATCATCCTCTGAGAGTTCCTACAAAAGTTTAATTTTATAAGGATGTTGCTAGGCACTTTTATGGATTTTCATCATGGAACTTTGACTTGTATTTGATTATAATGATAAAAGAAACTTTTGGATTTTTTTGAACATGGAGGTGAAATTCCAATGAAGTATTCTCATCAGTTGTACTTTTTGGGTGGCATGATTTTTATGCTTCCAGTTTGAGTAAATTTCTTTACAATCCTTGTCACTGTTGTATGTGGAATTAGATTTCAATCTGAATTCGTATCATTCAATTTTCCTCAACATCAGGTAGAAACCCTTAAATAATATATTTCTGTATCAATGAACATGATTCCATGAATATAAACAAAGGAAAGTGTCATGAAACTCAGTAAACAAAAGAAGCAATCTATTATTTGCTACATTTTTATTTTCTTAAATTTGCACAGTGTCTAACACGAGTACTTTTTAAAATGGTCTTAATGAGCATTATTTGAAAATATAAAAATATATTGGGTATTTCATTTAATACCAGAATGTGTCACAGATGCTTACAGAGGTTCTTAAATCATTTAATTTACTTTGCTTACACTAACAGGGAGTGTGTAGTGGAATAATGGAGATGGTGGTAACAAAGATAGTATATGACCACAGAGACTGTATAAGAGAACTGAACAACAACTCGCTCTTATAAAGACAGTATTTTATTGTTAAAAGAAAAAATTAAAGGTTTTGACTCCTGGGAAGCATAGTAAATAGTTCACTAAAGAATTGGTCATGAAAGTTTGTGCTCTATGAAAAACATATTCTTAATATGACGGTTCTTAGCTTTCATGGCCAGTGTTATAATTAAAACAGTTAAAATCTTCCAGGCTTACCATATGAGTGTGGCAAAGTGTATATAGGCATGACTGGAAGATTTATTAAAAATGATTGGAGGATCATTAATAACACCTTCATTTTAATGAATCAGAACAATCTCCAGTAGCAGAGTATGCCATAAATGAATGCCATGGTATACACTTTAATATAAAAGAAGTGGTTCCAAAAATAAGGCCTTTTCAAAGTCAGGAGGGAGGCATTAGAAATGCAACAACATCCAAACAACTTTAACAGAGATGGCAGATATCACCTAAGTAGCACATGGAAATCAGTTCTTAAAAACGAACAACTATCATCCTCCCTCCTTTTGCCTTCCATTACATATGTAATATTGATCTTCTAAAACCAGACAGACAGAGACAGATCAATACTGTCATCTTTTAGCAGTCATTTGTTATTTATTGTCCCTGGTGATGCCAATCATAATAGTTGATGTAGGATATTAAATCATGAACCACAGCTAAACAGCCCAAAAGATTTTAACTGTTTTAAATATTCTTAACATTCTGCCCAGAACAGAGTACAAAAATTTTGTCCAAATTAATCATTACCTAGCAACGCCATTTTGTAGAATGATGTTACCAGAGTGTAAATGACTGCAGGCAGGAAATCCCCTGTCCTTCAGAAAAAGAAGAGCTTCAAGGATCTGGCGACCTAATCGTTGCACTTGGGAAACTGGTAGTCCTGTGCTGCGTTGTCCATATTTTTGACTCCAGTCATCTTGCCAACGACTCTAAAAATAAATTTAAAAAATTCTATTTCATTCGCAAAGAGAAGGTTAATTATAAAATGAACTCCCCCTCACCAAAATAAAAGTCAACATTATTTATTCATATAATTGGAATGCTTTTCCATACAGCCTATATAATCTTAACTAGATTCCAAAGGTAGAGCCCCACCAAGTGGAAGTCCACGTATAGTATACCTGAGGATGGACAATGCAGTCTGATACATTGCTTATGGATTTCACTTGAGAGGACTGTACCTTTGAAGTCTACTCATAACATAGCTGAGAAGGAAGTCACATATAATTTATTGCCTTTTAAGCCATTTTCTGCTCTAAGTATAGCTGAACATTGTTCCTGGAAATGGTAAATGATCATATTTAATTAACAGTATGGTTTTTAGTAATAGGGTAATTATATTTAGTAAATACTTAAAAAATATTACTACATTCTGTAAAATATCAGTTGTTACATTATTATTCTACTTGATTCTCAATAACTTTTGAGAAATATTTCATATCACATATGTGCTACTAGTATAATATTCTCACATTTTATAAACTTACTGACTATACCTTGACTGATATGAAAAAACATAACATCTATATTCGGTAAATATTAAGGAAGTACAGCTCACAAACTTTCCTTGACCAACAGATAAATAGTAAACTAGTTGCATACCAAATGCAATCATTATATAGCATAAATACAGTGATCAGAATTTTACCACACATTCTTTGTAGCTACATTGTTAAGAGAAAATAGATACTGTTAATAAATAAAAATAAATAAATAGATAAATATTGTTTTAGTCTCAAGATACTAAACATGGAGGTAGAATTTGAAGGTACCAGAGAATGATATAAATATGAAACTGGTATATTTTGGAAGGAAAGAAAAGATTTAATGTTTGTATGGACTGAAGAGCTTCTAGAGGTGAGTTATAAATTTCAGCAAGAAGATGAGCTGTGAATTTTATTATTAGCTGTTTGGATCATCGGCTGGATTCATGTCTTCTGTTTAAATGAGACATGGTTCCCAATTCAGTCTTGTTTAGTTGGAATAGGGATATTTTTGGTTATTCAAAGTCCCAGATCTGATCTATAGTGGATAATTTTAATAGAATAATGTAATCCCAATATTAATTAAATTTGGAATGTAAAATAGTGAACCATACATTAATAAAATCTTCTGAGTCAAAATATTTAAATACACTGTTTTTGACTTTACTCACTGGAGATTTACTTAGGACATGTTTCATGGGCATTTATCCAAATCCTCAGTTGTTCAATGACTGTTGGATCATTTGCTGAAGTTGGGTTAACTCAAACCTGATCCGTAGTTTTGCTCCATTTGGCATGACAGCCAATGCAGACTTAATATTAATTAAATTTGGAATCTAGCACAGTGAAGCACCATAGGAATTATACATTTAGAAAAGGATTTACATAAAAAAAATGTAACCAAAACCTAATGAAATTTTACATCTCAGAAGCACATAGCTTTTTATTTAAGTTTATTGTAAGACCACCGTAGTCAACTGAGACACACCAAACCAAACCCAAATTCAACAAATGATCCAACAGTCATTTAACAGCTGAAAATGTGGACAAATGTTCATGAATCCTGTCCACAGTAATTCTCCAGTAAGTGAAGTCAGAAAAGGTCTATGTTTAAATATTTTGACTCAGTAGATATTAAGAATAATGTAAGTTTTTTGCAATCCAGCAAGGACATTATGGAGCAGCCTTTGGCATACAATTGACAGTGGATTAAAGTTGTAATTGACCCACTCAGACAATTCTGCAAATTTTACCCCTACCACATATACGCACATGTGTTCACATAAAAACACCATGAATTTAAGATTAAATTAGATGAGACAAGAATACTTTATACTAAATTAGAGCAGAATGGATTAAGGTATGCAGATCATGCGTAGCAGTTCTGACATTAGATTAAATTTATATTAGAGACCTTGTAGAACAATAATAAGCAATCAAGAAGAAACTGTGTAAACTGGAATGCAAGAGAAAAGTACAAATAATAGATAATTTTGAAACTATTAGAACATAGACTATTACTATATGGTAATGCTTCTTTTAAATATCAAACATCACATTCCATTATTCTCTTTTGTAATATTTTTCTAGCTGCTGTTTCTGATTCTAGTTTTTTTTGCAATAGTAAATTAAATCTTATTTTGATTTAAAGTAAAACACTAAAAATCACGTCGTCACATTTAAACTCTCTTTAAGTTTCACAAACACACTTATAAAAGTAATTTTGGTACATGTTTTGTGAGGTACATTCCTCACAAAACATGTACCAAAATTACTTTTATAAGTGTGTTTGTGAAACTTAAAGAGAGTTTTAATGTGACGACATGATTTTTAGTGTTATACTTTAAATCAAAATAAGATTAACAAAAGTTTCACTGTGTGGATTCCGACATTCCGTAAACATAGTAAATTAAATGTTAAAAGTATATGGTCTATGTTGATTTATAATGAAATTTATGTTAAAAAAAACATGCATGCATGCAAGCAAGCACACACACACATAAATGCTTATAGAAAACAAAAGAACACCTTCAGTTTTAAATTTATTGTTACTACTCCAAGAAACGGATGACAACAGTGTATTGTGCTGCATGTAACATGTCAATATGTGGTGAACTGCAGAAAAAAAGTTTGTCTTGATTATCCATAACATGGTTGTATGATAATTCCACTTTTAATAATAATAACTGTGACTTTCAGTACTATTAGATTTATAACTAAAAGACAATTTTCCTAGTTTGAAATATTTGAAGCATTGTTGTTTATTGTTTAAAAAAAATGTTAAATTTTTAGTACCCTACCCATTGTTGTCAAAAGCTCTAAAAGGATAATATATTTTTAAGTATATGTAATAATTCTTATTCATTAAAACTACTTAAAGATCTACTATGTAAAATTTGCATATGGCTAGTAATTAGTATAGGTAAAAAGCATTAGTACTCTAGGGTTAAACAGAAAACCAAATTGTGCTAAATTTAAAATGCACTGAGAATAATAGGGCTACAGCTAAAAATAAACTCAATTTTATCCGAGAGCATTTTTAATGTTGTATTCTGAATATAAAATCAAGAAATTATTATTTTCTTGGTGCTCTCTGATGAAAATAAACAAAAATGTAAATATGGCCTTCATACACCAAATTAAACACATATAGACTATTAAAACGTGCTATAAACCAAAAATTAATTATTTTTTTAATTGTAACCTATTATACTCTGTGTGCGTTATCCAGGTGCAAAAATTATTCAATGTAAAACTAACCAAAGAATTTTACACTATCTTTAGCAAAGCACCTGGCATATTGGGTTTAACACTCATTACTATTAACCCTCAAGTGGTTCCGTGGATGATAATAGTCATCCACTGTTATATTTCCATTTATAAATTATTTCCATTTTCAACAATTGTGAATTTCTAATTTATTTTTATACTTTAGCTAAACTGTGCTTTGACTCTTTCTAGGACATTGTTCACTGTTCATGGGATATTTAATATTTCTTGGTTTGACTACTTGTGTCAGTTTTTAGAAGCCCTGTTAATATGAGATACTGTTGCAAATTTATTGTTTTAAGTACAGTATGTGGCTATTACATTGGTGCTATGCCTTCAGTGTTGAATGACTGGAATCAGTGGCTGTAATGGCTAAAAGAAATAAAAGAGGAGAAAAAAAAACAAGGAAAATAGTGAGAATGAAGATGATGATCCAGACCTATATCTGAGTCAGAACAAGCATGTTCTGATAAAGAGAATAATGAAGATGCTATAAATATAGTAAATGGTTCTATGTGATAGGAGAAGGGAGTAGAAATGGTAAAACAGATGAGCAGAAGTTACTGTAGTGAATGCAATAATAGTTTCATTCAGAAGAGATTATCAATGCATGTTTCATTGTGTTAGATTCCAAATTTATTTAATATTGAGATTGCAATAAGTGTGTTTGTCCTTACCATGCAAGTGTTTGTCTGAAAAGTAAACTGTGACTGTGCATAGGCATCAAGTCCCTTTTTGTGACCAATTTATATTCTCTCTGTCACCAGAGAGATTTTTATATTACATATACTACACCTAAATAAGCATGCATGCTTTTACATGCACCAATATGGATATAAAATCTTGAATACATCTTTGAGTCAATTAAAATAATTGGAAATAATAATTTCAGCATTATACATAGTTAAAAGCAAAGCATGCTAATGGCTACATTCACTTTCTTAGGCAGTATATTTATATCATATGCACATTGAAATACGTTACATTGTCTACTCTCATACTCTCACTTGAATAATAAATTGGTTTAGTTCCTTTTATAATGTACATTTTGATGTGAAAACTGATTGAACTACGTTGATTTATGTGGTATGTTATAATTTAAAACTGTAAACATATTCTATGATATTCTTCCAACCAGTCAAAGCATATTCTAAATATTATGTTCTTTCTTATTTCATGTACAAATGTAATTTTTTTATTTAAATTGATTTAGGGAGTTATAAACAATGGGGTGGTGGTGGTGGTGGTGGTGGTGGTGGTGAATAATAAAATAAACTTTGATTTTGATTGATCAGTTAATATACTAAATTATTATTATTATTATTATTATTATTATTATTATTATTATTATTATTATTATTATTCACCTTAATTAAGCTTAAACAATTATATAAGTGAATTGACCTACTATGTGTAAGTCTTTCTGCACAATAGTTTTTGATTTTGAATGATCAGTTAGTATACTAAATTATTATTATTATTATTATTATTATTATTATTATTATTATTATTATTACTATTATTATTATTATTATTATTGTTGTTGTTGTTGTTGTTGTTGTTATTCACCTTAATTAAGCTTAAACAACTATATAAGTGAATTGACCTACTATGTGTAAGTCTTTCTGCACAATAGTTACAAGTGGTGAAGAAATATTCAGTATTAATAATTTAAATGTATTTAGTTATTTTCAAATGAAAGTATTCAACATTTTCTGGCTGCCATTAAAATAGATTGTATCCTATAATGCTGGTTTTCATAACTCAGTTTTTGATACATTTGTTTAAGAATTTTTCACTCAGTTTGCAGTTATTTTTACCATGTAGCACACATGCTCCCCTTAAAATTCCCATCCAGTATAGACAATGGGCAAGGCAATCTTCTGATATCAGACAAAATGAACCAACTGTATCTTAACAATCCTTATACATATTCATAATTGAATAATGCTTCCCAATTTTTTCCCTTTTGCTTCCTTATATTTTGTTTGAATAGCTTAATTTTAAATATTGATTTCTTATTATTAATTTTATTTTTAACCAATATTATAGTCAGGACATTCCAATTGTTCACTTTTATTTGATTTATTTATGGATGCTCTTTAAAATCTTAGGTCATCAGCGTCAATTGTTCAGAGCACTGCATTATTATAACTATGTTCTTTCTGACAAAGTCAGAATTTTTCTTAGGGTTCTCCCATTTACCCAATTTTGTTCTACCAGTAGTGCTCTTTCAACCCCTTTTCAAATCTTGTTCATTTAATCTCATTTCTCCTTGATGGAAGAAGGCCATCTGAAGTGGTTTAGCGCCAGTTTTGAAGCGATCTCGGTGGGAGGCATCAAATTGAGCGCCAATCTTAAGGCAAATTTTGAGATTGCTGGCCCCGAATTAGATGCCAAATTTTGATTTGTTGATAGTGGTGATTGCCTCGGTTATTGCCTACGCTTCAACGACAACCCTCAGGGAATTTTTCGTTATTTTGTTGAGCCCCTGTTCAACAGGATTGGGAGAGGATATTAGTTTTTTCTATAATCATAAAACACAACACAGTATTTTCGGTGATTTATTGATCATAATGTTCTTCTACAACATCTGGTGTTTCAGAGAATAAATGAATCTCGTATTATAACCTTGGCCTACTTTTAATCTGAATAAATTTACTGCGCCGCGGAGACGGTAGTTGTTGCGATGGTTTTTATTGGGGGGGGGGGGGGAGAAGGAAGAAAAATGTATGGGTTTTAAATGTTCAGAATATCCATAGTATTTTGTAGGATCAATGAGAAGTTCTTCTCTCCCGCCGTTGTCTCTATGCGCCGCTCTGCTACAGCTAGATTCGGTAGAGTGCTAGAAATGTTACCTTTTCAGGTCAACGGGGGGGGGGGAAATAGTCGGGAACTATGAAATGTTTATAAGCAAAGTTTAAGACTGGAGATGACACTATTTATTTACTTTTGTCACTTGTCCAATATTAAGGATTGCCTTGCTAAGTTCTGTTGAGCGGTTCTTAATTCTCACTTGCCCTAACCGAACTAATTGTCTATCATAACACACTCCCGTTTATTGCTTTACTTTAACTTTCTATATCTCCTCTGTCTGATGATTAAGTTCACCCTGTCTGCACTAAATTCCCACACCATGATGGCTCGACTCTTTCTCTTCTGATCGCTCACTTCTTTC
The DNA here is from genome assembly GCA_030762175.1 of Metallyticus violacea. Lineage (NCBI taxonomy): Eukaryota > Metazoa > Arthropoda > Insecta > Mantodea > Metallyticidae > Metallyticus > Metallyticus violacea. The sequence continues at coordinate 190,867,635 of CM060846.1, forward strand.
TCCCCTCTGACTCGAAATCCTAATCTTTTATCAAAAATCTCCTCATCCAGTCGTTAGACATCTACCTCCATTTCGACTATTATTCCTGTTAAAATTTTCTCTCTATTCGCCAAAGTGCGTGCATATACATATTCTAAGATTCGACCTTTCATAGGCCTTAACTTTAAGCATTACCTTTTTCTCCCCTTTGGTTCCAACAAAACGGTATATCCGGTTTATTTCACCCTCATGATTTGATTATATTGTCTATATAATATATTGGCAAAAAAGAAATGCAATTAGAGCATTCTTATATAGATGGAAACTAAAAGCCACCAAGAAAGAAGTTGGAACCCAGACAGAAGGATATGGGACGGAGAAAGACAGTAATTTGGACAGTAATGAGATAGCAAGAAAAATTATTCACGTAGATTATAGCGCATTAATAACAGATAGTGAATTGGAAGAAGAAAATGACAGTATTCAAACTCTTTCAGAGAGTGAAGAGGAATATTGTAATACATATATACAAAATGCAGATACTAACTTAGATAAAATAAATAACAAAGCAGGAAAAAAACTCAGCATTCTAAAAAATGTTTTTAAAATAAAAATGAAGAAGAATAAGAATAGAAATAAGAGGAAAAATAAACAAGCGCATAGAATTGTAAAAGTTAAATTAAATAGGAAAGAACAGAAAGATAATAACAATACAAATTACATGCACAATCTGGTGGAGGTCAATAAGAGCATCTCCTTGAAAAAGGAAGATACACAGAGTTGTCATGATCATCGCTATGGAAAACAGAAAAATATGCAGAAATGGCAGGAAGAAAAAGCGGAAGAGATGGAGGATGCAAGGTTCACTACACAGCTGACCAACAAAAAGGTGACTCAGCAACACACGTTTCGTCAGCATGAAAGTATTGGAGGAGAAGATAATGCAGCTCACCCAAGTAAAGAAAACATAATAACAAATGTCAATCCACAAAATATTTATCATGAATTCGAATTAAAACTAAAATTAAGTAGATTAGAAGAGAGAAACACATTATTAACAGCTCTACGATTAGTAACTAGAAAATTACATCCTAAAGGAAAGTACATAACATTTCCATTCCCAGAAGCAGCAGACAGATTAGAATTAAGAACACAAAACCTACCTACAAATCCAACAGACTTATGGAAATTATTACAGATGGCATTTGAAAGAAGATTAGAAACTTTAGACCTAGAAGAATTATATCATAATTTCGTACTTAGTTACGGAAGGATAGCCTTCGATTTCCAAAAATCTTGGCCAAATAGTCATTTTCATACTTATCATAATTAATGGAAGTAATAAACTTTATAAAAATAGGGCAAATAAACGCCCAAAGAAGTAAATTGGTCATGTTGGAATTAAGGAGGCTATCAGAAGAACTGCAATTAGATATTCTGTGCATACAGGAACCATATTGTGTAAACGGTAAACCAGCACACATGTCGACAAACTTTAGAATTATAATAGATAAAGGAAACCCTGTGGCAACAATAGTAGTTATTAACCCGGAAATACAAGTGGTGAAAATAACGCAATTAAGTGATACACATACAAATTGCATAGAAATAGCACTAAGAGGCAAACATTATGTTTTAGTAAATCAATATTTTCAGTTTAGCGAATGCATAGAACCATATACAAATAGATTAAGAGAAATAGAAAATGGTTATAATAATTCTCCAGTAATATATATGGCGGATGCTAATGCACATTCCCAATGGTGGAACAGCAACTACAAGGACAAAAGGGGAGAACTACTGGAGGAGGTAATAGCGGAGCTACAGCTAAATGTAGAGAACAAACCATGTAACCCACCAACTTACAGTAATAGAGCAGGAGCTACATCCAACATAGACATCACATTGACAAATAAAAGAGCAAGCAAAAGTGTTACAAATTGGAAAGTAGGTCAATCACTGACGTCAAGTGATCACAATATAATTTATTTCGAATTACAAATTAACACAAACCAAGAACAAAGATGGAATGAGAATAAAAGACCCTACAATATAAAGAAAGCAAACTGGGATAAACTAAAAACGGAATTTAAATTGCCTACAATGCCTAAACCTCAAGAGGACTGTAACAATAAAGCATTAGAACTAACCAAAGCCATCCAAAAAGCTATGAAGTGCTGCATACCCAGAATTAATATAAAACATTACACTTCACCAACATTTTGGAACAATAATCTGTTAAAATTAAGAAGATCAGTTAGAAAAGCTAGAAGAATTTATCAGAAATCTATTATTGCCTCAGAAAGAGAAAATAACTTAAATAAATATAGAGAAATTAGGAAAAAATATAAGGAAAATATAGAAGAATATCGCCAAGCTGCATGGAAAAATTTCGTAGAGATAAACCTTTCCAACAACATATGGGGTACACCTTACAAACTAATAATGGAGAAAGTAAAAGCCCCAGAAATAATATCCACTGTGGACAAAGGGGAGAATAAAATGACTGTCAACTGGATAGACTCTATAAATCTCTTACTTCTAAAACTACTACCTAATGATATTAAATAAAATGATAACTCAGAACACAGAAAACTAAGAAAAGAACTCATTACTGTAAAAATAGATGAAGGTGTCATTTTCCCCTACCATGAAGTTGAAATAAGAAAAATTATAAAGGAATTAAAGAAGAATAAATTACCAGGACCGGATGAAATAAAGTCGGAAGTGCTACAACAGTTGGAAGATCAGATAACCCCGTACCTGTGTCAATTGTTTAATAATTGTCTATGGCAGGGAAGAGTGCCTTACTGCTGGAAGGAAGCGAATGTGATCATTTTAAACAAAGGGGCTGACAAAGATCCCAAGCAACCGAAATCCTATAGGCCTATTTGCTTATTAAATGTTTTGGGCAAAATCCAAGAAAAACTTTTGAGCAAAAGAATAGATGAATATAGATCAATGATTGGTATGACCAGCAAACAGTTTGGATTTAGAAAAGGCAAGTCTACAGAGGATGCCATAATCGAGGCAATAGAAACTTCAAAAATAACCAATAAAAAATACGTAATAGCAATATTTTTCGATATTGCGGGGGCGTTTGATAATTTATGGTGGCCAGTACTGTTTCAAATTTTAAGGAAAAAGAAATATCCAAAATGCATCTATAATTCGTTAATAGATTATTGTAAAAATAGAAGAGTGTACGTTATGGGTGCAAACCAGATCATTACAAAGGAAATTACCAAAGGATGTCCGCAGGGATCAATTTTAGGGCCGATATTATGGGACATATTTTTGGAATCTCTAATAGAAAAAATAGAAGGATTAAACAGTATAAAAGATATTATCGCATATGCAGATGACTTACTAATAATAATAGAAGGAAATAATAGAAAGGAAATTGAAAAGAGATCAAATATAATAACTGATCATGTAAACAATTGGTGCATAAAAGCAAAATTGGAAATTGCTCCTCACAAATCATCATATATGTTTTTAAAAGGAAACTTAAACAAAAATCCGAGCATTAAAATTAACAATAAAAATATTAAGAGACAAGCAGTAAATAAATATCTAGGTATATACGAGGTACGTCCAGAAAGTAAGTTCCGTTTGGTAATAAAATTAAATTGTGTACAGATACAGAAAATTTATTTATTGCACAAAATTCTACAACTCTTAAACTAATTTTCCACATAACTGCCGAAATTTTGCAGGCATTTGTCATAGCGTGGCACAAGTTTTTGTATACCTTCTTCATAGAAGTTTGCCGCCTGTGTCTTCAACCAGTTGGAAACATTTTCTTTTAGCTCTTCGTCATTGTTGAAGTGTTGACCGCCAAGGAAAGACTTGAGATGTAAGAACAGATGAAAGTCGCTAGGAGGGAGATCAGGGCTGTACGGAGGATGGTCAAACACGTCCCAGCCAAATCCCTGTAGAAGGATTTTCGTCACATTTGCAGTGTGTGGTCGTGCGTTGTCGTGAAGAAAAACAACACCTTTTGACAGCAATCCTCGGCGCTTATTCTGTATTGCGCGGCGCAATTTCCTAAGTGTCTCGCAATAAACATCTGCTTTGATTGTTTGACTACGCGGTAAGAAATCAATGAGTAAGATGCCTTTCCAGTCCCAGAACACTGTGCACATCATTTTTCGAGGTGTCAAGATTTGTTTCGGCTTAACCTTTGCTGGGGATGAAGCGTGCCTCCATTCCATTGATTTCCGCTTACTTTCAGGGGTGTTGTAAGAAACCCAAGTTTCATCTCCTGTGTCAGAAATTCTTCGCTGCCTTCATCATAACGGGTCAAAAACTGAAGTGCACTACCCATCCGTTTTGTTTTGTGTTGCTCAGTAAGAATCTTTGGTACCCAACGTGAGCAAAGTTTACGAAATTTCAGTTTTTCGGTAACAATTTCATGAATTAGTGATCGATCGTGAGATTTGGGGAAATTCCATAGCGAGAGCACTAATTGTAAACGTGCGGTTTTCCTGGATCTTGTCATCAATCGCGTGAACCAGTTCTTCTGTAACCAAAGATGGACGCCCACTTCGTTCTTCACCGTGCACTTCACTACGTCCTTCATTGAACTGTCGGACCCATCTTCTCACCATTGAATCACTCATCGCATTTTGTCCGTAAACTTCGCAAATTTGCCGATAAATTTAAATTGGTTTCACTTTCCTAGCATTCAGAAAACGAATCACAGATCTGATTTCACAAGTGGCGGGATTTTCAATCAACACCGACATTGTAAACAAGCACAACAAAGCGTACGTGGCTGACAGCGATTTCAAAATGGCGCACGTTTCTTCTCCTTGATACAGAGCGTCTACCGCGCATGTGCGGAACTGCGATCGCAGCGCTGCAGCGGAGATAAATTGAAACGGAACTTACTTTCTGGACGTACCTCGTATTTAGATGAAAAACTAAATTTTAAGAAACATGTAGAAAACACAAGAACTAGAGCAGAAAAAGTTATGTTCAAGTTAGCTAATATTGGACAAAGATATTTTAATATACATGCTAACGGAATAAAAATCTATCATAATAGCATCTTTGCAGCCATATTAAACTATGGAGGAGGAGTTTGGGGGGAGAAGGCACGCGAGGTACATTTTATACGTACTTTAAGAAGCTCCCAAAGAAAAATTTTATTGAGATGTACAGGGACATTTTCCACTTCTCCAACAAGGGGACTACTAGTAATATTGGGTATATGGCCAATTGATTATTTAGTTCGATTAAGAGCAGCTTCTTATTGGCTTAAAAAACAAAATAACTCAAAAATAATGGACATTGTTGGTAAAAAGTGTAGGAATAAAAAAGAAATCAAAGATTCTTTATTACAAATATGGCAACGAGAATGGGATGAAATAAAAGAAGGTAGAAGAGTGCATGAAATATTTCCATCCATAAAGGAAAGATTACTATTTAAGCACATTCATCCCAATAAGGGTTCAGTGCATTATGTAACAGGCCATGGTCCATATTGCTCATGTTTACAAAGATTTAAATTACAAGCAAATAATACATGTACGGACTGTAACGTGATCGATACACCGGAACATGTCTCATTTGAATGCCCTAAATACCAGTCATTTGTAGCAGAAGAAAGAAGACTACTTGCTGGGAAACGCATCTGGAACATTATGAGAGACGAAGATGATTTTAGGGCATTGAACGAGCTAACAAACAAAATATCAAGCAAAATGGCAGAAGAGTATAAAAACGGCAAAAAACAAACAAGAGAAAAAATCCAAAGGCCAGAAATGGTATATTCCCCTAGAAGATCCGAGAGAATCAGGGAAAGGGAAGAATGATATTTATAACTAAAATTAGTTGAAGAAAAAGATGATAAAGAAGATAACACCCAATTTGAATAAGAAGAAGAGAGCAGAACTGACAGAAGAAAGGAATAATGGCAGTTTTCGGGCGGAAACGAAGCAGTTGAGAGAAGAAGTAGACAGAGGTCAAGAGAAAGAGAGAAGCGAAGGAAACTACACTGTCAACACACCATGGTCCAGTATAGCTGTTGCTTGAGACCGGCAGCAACTCCACTGATGTCCAGATTCTGTTGCCAGGAATTCCAGTGGGAAGCAGCCCGGATACAGAGCGTTAGCAGAAATGAAGACGCATAGAGTAAATTGGATAATAATTGTAAATTAATAAAGTTTAAATGTAATCATTGCTACTGGGTACCAGTTGCAATTGTAGATGTTATTATAAGTCATAGTAAATAGCCGTAGTGCTGGATTCCAGTACCGGTTTTGTTTTTTGAAGTTTTAATTTTGTTTAGTCATAGTATTAGTAGTGTAGATTTTAAAATCTGTAAAATTTAATTGTAATTTAAATTGTATTGAAAGATATAAGAGGAATAAATAAATGAAATCTGGAGTATTACGTCCTGATGTAGAACCAAGATATCAGGATGTAAGTATTGCAGAATTAAAATTAAAAATTAAAAATTGTCTATTGTATTTTATGGTTGCATTCGGAGTATAACAAAACTGATTTTTACCAGAAACTTAGGAGGCGACCTTTTTTGTACAAAGGATCAAATACAAAGGAGACTCATGGTCATCTGATCTTTGTCCAATACACAAAACACATTTACTATCTACATATTCCGACTTATTTGTAAACATTCTGTCTGCCAGCTTTTCCTTTCTCACTACCCAGGAAATACACAATAATAGATACACAATACACAAATAACTTAGCTGAATACACATAAATTGTACACACTAATTGTAATACTATTTATAATATATGTAATTGATTATGTTAACATTTTATAATATTTTAATTGGGGACGGCATCTCATTATTACTGTTTCATTGTCCAATTTTGGTATTACCTGGGGGGTTAGGATCACTGGCATGCTAATTACTACAAGTACAGGTTCCGCGACTCGCATATTACTCAAAATGTAGACTTTCCACGCGAGCGCGCTATCAACATATTAACTTGAGAAAATAATTTCGCACACCCTTAGACTAAAGATTTGAGATAAAGAGCCTCTTACTCACGTACGTAATAATTTGATAATGAGCTTCATAAGCCCGTGAGTGATGATACTTGAAATGAGCGATTGAGCGAATAATCCACGTAAGCCCGTGCGTAATAACTTTGAAAAATGAGCTTTGAGCAGAGAAACTGCATCTTTATATATCCTTTTTCAAACTCCTAAGCGCTTGGCTTCCCCACGCCACCGGGGTTTACAAACATAAGCGCACGCTTCCAGTTACACTTTAAAAACTCATTAATTTGTAATTGGCTAGCTTAAAATCAAAAGATGTTATAAGGGCGGAAGAATTCGGCGCCCCTAGGTGACCTCAAGGTCAGATTCCAACTGCCGTCCCCCAGCTGCCTGATCGTTTAAGAAAATGCATAAAACTTCTCTCTCTTGTTTCCCAACTTGGTTAAAACAGTGATTTAGTATTGCTGCTACTTTTCCCTTCTAACTTTGGACTATCGCAAACAGTTAACATCAGAGAAGTTCTTATTCTAAGTTGAAACAATTCTTATTTTAAAATAATACAATTTTATTCTAAAATTATGTATACTTATTGTTTAAAATTCTTAAATGTTCACGATATATATTTTACATTAATATTTTAATGGAGGCTGGTCACTCCAGTAAAGAAAATTACATCCGATGGCTTAGGTGGCCACTCCAATTCATCTCCTGTGCAATCCTGAGCTAGGATTTCAAACTCCCCCTAATGGTCTTGGAAATTGTGGTCTATGCAACCAGAAAGTGCTACCCAGAGCCTTTTGACACCAAAATTTTTAACTAAGGAAGTGCCCATTGGTCACACACAGCTGGTCTCTCTGCACGATTACCTGAATTAACTAGAGGTAATTGGTTATATTTTTGTGAGTGGCTTGAAGATTGGCTTTGCAGCATTGTGGATGATGATGATTATGGCTTAAGGGGCGCAAAACTGCTATGGTCATTAGCACCCAAACATACTAAAAAAAAACTGCGCCAGGATGAAAGAATAAATAAATAGTCAGCACAAAATCAGTGCGTAACATAGGTAACAGTAGCACTTAGTGCAATTAAATTAAACCCCATAACAAATAACAAGGGTTATATACCCATCAAACAAACAAGTATGGCACTTAAACACAGCTACAAGAACTGAGAGCACAACAGTCTCATAATGTTTTTAAAATCGGAACAATAAAAGCCCCAAAACAAATAGCAAGGGTAAAATGGTCAACAAACAAAAGACTGATACTAAAAAATATAGCCGCAAAGCCGAAAACACAACAGTCTTATAAAGTCTAAAATGGTAACAATAAAACCCCCAAAACAGATAACAAGGGCTATAATCAACACAACAATTAAAGACTGGTACTAAAATCATTCAGCAAAAGCTGAAATAACAACAGTCTTAAAATGGTCTAAAAATGCCGTCATGAGTGAAAAGATAAAACATCACATCTTGCTGCAATAACCACTAACACGGATAAAACGGAGCACTCGCTCAACAGCAACCACATCATCTGTAAGTAAGTCTTCAATAGAGGAGGGCAAACCTATGCTATGTCTAAAAGCTGCCAGACGATGGCATTCAATTAAAATGTGACGCACTGTAAAGGGGTGGTCACAGTGAGGGCAAGCTGGAGCGGGTTGACCATTAAAACGGTGACAGTGACTAAGTCGGCAATGCCCAATTCTAAGACGAACTAAAATTACTTTTTCGCGACGAACAGCGCGAGAAGAAGTCGACCAGATAAAAGGGGGTAATTTACACTCCCCAAGCTTATTAGTGGGTATTAAATTGCACTCATCACGCCAGCGCGAGAAAACACCTCGTCGTAAGGAATGTTTAAAATCCCCGAAGTAAAAATGGTGCTCGTACTCAGCAGGGTCTAAAAGGGCGGATTTAGCTGCGACATCTGCGGCCTCGTTGCCTGAGAGTCCCACATGTCCAGGAACCCACAGCAGTGTTACCCTGACGCCACCGTCAAGAAGCGTAAAAACTGCATCCTGGATCTACTGCACAAGAGGGTGGTAGTGGTACAGCTGTTTAAAAGATAACAGGGCTCTGAAAGAATCTGAACATATAACACTATTCCCCAGCCCCTGATCAGAAATAAATAAAATCGCCCGATAAATAGCATAAAGCTCCGCCATAAAAATAGATGTCGCAACGTTAAGACCATACGTAAAACTTGCTCCATTAAAAACAAAAGCACATCCTACTCCTGTGTCAAATTTCGAGCCGTCCGTATAGATAAAATTCCAGCCATTAAAAGAAGAGACAATCTAGCTAAAAAGACGACGAATAACAAGTGCTGCGGTCGAAGATTTTGGACTGGGCGTAAGCCCAAGATGAACGGGGGCCTCTGCCTAGAGGGAAGAAAAAGATTACCCGGCTAAGAATAAGGCAGGTAATTCCAAGTCCAGCGTCCTTAAAAGCTCCCGAAAACGAAAACCAGCAGGCTTCAGAGTAAAAGACCGAGCAGCGTAAAAACCATCGAAAGACATTAAAAAACATTCGTGGGATGAAGAGGTTGCGCAGATAAGCGACAACCGTAAGCAGAAAGTAAAACATCCGTACGATAAAACAACGGAGGTTCTCCAGACTCCGCACATAAACTTAACACAGGACTGGTTGGGAATGCTCCAATGGCAACACGGATACCCCGGTGATGAATCGGGTTAAGGCGACGAAGAACAGAAGGTTGTGCTGAACCGTAAACCACACAGCCATAATCCAATTTTGACCCAATGAGAGAGCGATAAAAACGTAAAAGAACAGTCCGGTCAGCTCCCCAAGATGTGCCACTTAAAACGCGTAAAATGCAAAGAGAACGTTCACACCTGCCTCTGAGTTGCGCTATATGCGATTACCTGCATAATTTCCTATCAAATATTAGGTCAAGGAATCGAACTTCGTCTGCGAAAGCAAGAGCATCGGGGCCAAGATGGAGAGACGGAGATGGATACTCCTTATAGCGCCAGAAGTTCATGCAAACGGTCTTCTCTGCGTAGAAACGGAACCCGTGATTCACACTCCAAGCGTAAAGGCGGTCGAGACAGCATTGATGGCGGCGTTCCAATAGACAAGTTCTCCGAGAGTAAAGGAAAATGGCAAAATCGTCCACAAACAACGACAATTGTATTCCTAGCGGTAAACAATCAGTGATAGTATTTATAGCAATGGCAAACAGTGTGCAACTAATTACCGAGCCCTGGAGTACACCGTTCTCTTGAGTAAAAACAGATGATAAAACCGATCCCATGCGAACATTAAAAACCCGGTCTTTCATAAACTCCCGAATAAAAACAGACATCCGACCACGTATGTGCCAATCAAGAAGCGTTCGGAGTATACCGCCTATCCAGCAAGTATCATACGCTTTCTCCAAATAAAAAAAATACAGCGACCGTTTGGAACTTCCGTATAAAACTGTCCATTATGTGGATTGAAAGAGACACAAGATGGTCGACAGAGGAACGGTGACGATGAAAACCGCACTGAGCGTTTGTTAATAGATGCCTCGACTCCAACCATCACATAAGCCGCCCGTTAATCATGCGTTCCATCACCTTGCAGACGCAGCTGCTGAGGGAAATCGGACGGTAACTGGAAGGAAGATGTGGATGCTTTCCAAGTTAAGGTATAGGAATGGCGGTGGCCACTCGCCAAGCGCTAGGAATTGTGCCATTACACCAAATAAAATTAAATATCTGTAATAAAAAAGCCTTGCCTTCCGCTGACAAATGCTGCAACATAGCAACAGGAATACCATCTGGCCCTGGTGCACAGTGTGAAGAGTTCGTAAGGGCATGCTCCAATTCCCTGGAGGTAAAGGGGACATTGTAGCACTCCTGTTGGCCGGAGGCAAAACAGAAGCCCTTCGACTCGACCTGTTCTTTAATTATACGAAAATCAGCAGGATAGTTGGCCGAGCTCGATATATCAGATAAAAGTGCGTCCTAAAATATTGGCAACCTCAATCGGAGTGGTAAGCACTCGTTTTGGTAGCCTAAGACCGGGTATCGGCGTAAATCTTGGTTTGCCTGCAACGCGGCGTTACTGTTCCCAAACAACAGATGAAGGCGTTGTGCGATTGAAAGAGGTGGCAAGGGCAGTCCAAGACGCCTTTTTGCTATCCTTAATTATACGACGGCATTGGGCGCGCAATTGCTTGTTGCGAATCATGTTTGCTGAAGTAGGGTGGCGACTAAAAATTCTTGAGCACCTCGGCGTGCACGCAACGCATCCCGGCATTCATCGGTCCACCAGGGAACCGGTAAGGTCTGGGGTGACAAGACGACCGGGGAATAGGCTGATCTGTGGCTGTTATGATGACCGTATGGAGGTGCTCGATCACGAAGTTGATGGATGGAAATTCACACCCTGAAAATTCGGCCTTAGATCGAAAAAGAGGCCAGTTCGCCTTTTCAATAAGACATCATGGCGCGCGCTGAGAATTTGCGTGTGGAGAGAGAACTTGTATCTGACATGGAAAATGGTCACTGGAGTAAAAATCGGAGAGGATGTTCCAGGTAAAACGTACAGCAAATGAGGCAGAACAAAAGGCTAAATCCAAATGTGAAAAACAATGAGTACTGTCAGAAATAAAAGTAGGTTGACCAGTGTTGAGCAGAATGAGATGGTGGCGGTCGAGAAAGTCTGCCAACATGCTACCCCTGGCACATTCCGTGTTGGAACCCCATAGGGGATGGTGCGCATTAAAATCCCCCAAAAGTAGGATAGGAGATGGTAGCCGAGACAGAAGATTGTCCAGGTCAACTAAGGCGATAGTGTCAGATGGAAGTAAATAAACAGTGCAGTTAGAAAAACTAAGGCTTGAAAAGTGAACTGTAGCTGCAGCAGCTTGTAAAGGAGTCTGGAGCTGTAATGTAGTTCTGTACACGTCGTGTCGAATTAAAATTAAAACTACGCCGTGAGCGGGAGTGCCATTTTTGGGAGGAAGATCAAATCTCACAGAAGAGTAACCGCGTAAAATAAATATATCTTGCAGGCCAAGTTTGGTCTCTTGGAGACACACAAGCGGAGAGTCAGTCGAGCGTAAAAGTAACTCCAGGTCAGATCTTCGACTACGGAGTCCACGCATATTCCACGAAAGGATAGCCATTGTTAAAATTAAATAAAAATAAGTTAAAAATCTACCAACTTACTTTTTGCTAGGCCCTGGACGCATCAAACGTCCTTTCGTTAGTCGCGTGGGACTCGGTGGTTTGCCTTGAGCAGGCACATCCTCCTCCATGGCGTCCTCAGAGGGAGGGCTCTTCCGCTGAGAGGTATCCACCGATTCCAACACCTGGAATCGGTTGGATATAGATAAGGGCGGTGGCGACTACGACTCTGAGGAGGAGAAGGGCTCTTTTTCTTCTCCACAGGAGTTGACGACTTCATAAAATCAGTTCTCGTGTAGCTGGTCTTGAAAACTTAATTTCAGAAGCATTAAAAACTATCGTTTTCGGCTTCTCAGTAGAGCGCTTAGGAGAACTGGGCTTAGTAGGGACCCGTGTAAAGACAAGGTCGCAAGTTTGCGTACTGCTGTCGCACTTCTTGACTGCAAAAGAAGCTGCTGCGCTGTATGTACCGGTCTTAGGTACTACAGGTTGGCGAGATTGGTAACGCTTCCGGGCCTCAGTGAAGGAGAGCTTTTCCTTCACCCAGATCTCCTGTATACATCGCTCCTCTTTAAAACGAAGACAGTTGTGGGACGAGGCTGGATGGTCGCCGCGGCATTTAACGCAGATGGGAGCGGATGCACATGCTCCTTCATGACTTGCTTAACCGCAGGTGGCACAGATGGAAATGGCACTCTTACACGATAAGCGAGTGTGTCCAAAACGTTGACATCGCAACGGGCTCGGAATATACGGGTGTACTTCAATCATCTCGTAGACCGCTTTAATCTTCCGACGCTGTTAAATGTGATGAATAGAGTTCGGGTTGACTGTAATTCCCCTCTCTTCTAGCCTGCACGCGATAAACAAAAGTGACCCCTTGGTCTTCCAGGCAGCTCTGGATTTCCGGGTCAGACATACTGTCTAGTATATTGGCGGTAACAACTCCTCGCGACGAGTTCAATGTCTTATGTTGCTCAACACGGATAGGATAACCGTGGAGTAGCGTCGCCTTGAGCTATGAGTTGCTTTGAGACAGCCCAAGTGTCTCCACCAAAAGTGATCCATTACGCAGACGGATACAGGACCTAATGGGTCCAGCTATGGCATCAATGCCCTTCTGAATCATAAATGGGTTTACCTTGGTAAACGATTGACCATCTTCGGTACGACTAATCACTAAGTATCGAGGAAAAGACTTCTCGCATACTTCCTTTACGTCAACTTTCTTACGTTTAAAATGTATAGGATTGTTTTCCAGTACCATTGCGATTTAATCCTCCACCATTGCAACTGTCTCCGATGGCAGGCTGTTTCCTGGGCGCCACCCCGGCTTAGGTTACTGGCCCTGGCCTGAACAAAATAACCTCGTCACACCTTCCTGTGTGTTGACGAAGGGACCCATTCGCCTGCAGGAAGTTAAACAGGTCATGCAATGGCTTTCCTCGGGCCTGGCCTTTACCAGGGGATACGCTCCCGTCCTACATGATAACCCTGTGCTGGGAGTTACGGCGTTACCCAGTCACATTTTACCGTGTCAAACACGGGGGCACCCATCAGACGAAGACAAATAAAAATTAAAATAGAGGCAAAAAAACCGGAGTCAAACATGCGTAGCGTGGACGTTTGGGAGCAGCTCGGGTGCCTCGGGGTCGCTAAGCCCCGTACCCAAAAATTGGGACCCTGGGGGGAGCATTGTGGAATTAATTCATTCTTACACATGCAAACACTAAACTTCCACATAGGGTTGCATGCTTCAAGGGCCAATCCCAATTCCACTCCTTATCCTTCATTATAGTAATATTTTTAAAATTCAGCATTTTTATTTACTTTTCAAATTGGGTTGTTTATTGATATTACCTAAATATTCCCTCTTTTTAAGAAGCCAAAAATTTACAAAGTGTGATACATTTTTTTAAGCTGAGCCTCAATTACAGATATTGCAGAAAAGGATCTTTATATATATGACAAATGTCAAATAAATATAATATGCAGAGCTATAATTTATTGAATATCTAGCTAAAGCCACTGTATTCTGTTGGTATACTTGAAACATGATTTGTTTCTGTTGCTGTTAAGTTCACAATTTTCTCTTTTCTGAAGGTGAATGACCATGTTATGTTCTAATATTAGTAAAACTATGCTCTGGACAGGCATTGTTGTCTTGGAAGTTAAGGGGCAAACTTGTGAGCAGGAAGTCTGGGGTTCAATTCCCACCATGACCCTCCTCCCTGACTGTTTTTTTTTTTTTTTTCCCAGTTCTCACAAATGGCAAATGCCAGGGAGGAATGTCAAATTAAGGCCTGGAATGCTTCCTTCCTTAAAAAAAATCCTTTTCCAATTTATAATTTTAGTTCATATATCATCGCTATGAAGGCTGAGGTCGTTAAGGCGCAGACTCGTAAGCGAGAGACCTGGGTTCGATTCCCACCAGAATCGTCCTCCACTAACTGGGGTTTATTCCATGTTTTCCTCAGTCTATAAATGGCAAATGCCAGGGAGGCACCCTAAACTTAGGGCTGGAACGCTTTCTTCCTAAAAAACCCTTTACCAATTTATCCTTGCATCTCATGTATCATTAGTGTCAACTGCCTATGATGCCAGTAGTTAAAAAGGGCTTTAAACACTGTTCTTAAAAAAATGTATCACCTGCGTCCGCTACCTGTCACGCCTCAGCAGTAAAAATGGGTCTTAAATACTATTAAAAATTTTCCAGTTTTTGATTTGGAATAATTGGGTTTCTTTTTTAAATCTAATATTACTGGTATTTATCCCTTGCATGTTTCATACAATAATGATAATGCCAACAACCAAACAACAATAACAATAATAGCAAATATGAACATTTCTTTTATCTTTCTTTGCATTATCCATCATCATTCTGATAAGGTTACCATGTTATCCTTATTCAGTGTTGTCCACTTCTTATCAATGCTTAAATTACATAACCATTGAATCTTTATATTGCTTACCTTATATATGAGATCCTTAAGGCTGCCCTTGTTGTTGAATGGTAGCACAAGTATAATATACGTCTGACCACCTACATCACGGAAATCGAGATCAAGCACAGGATAAATATACGGATGTTGAAGTGCAAGGAAAAGCTCTAGAATAGTGCCTCTAGTTCCAGGGTTACATTCTATTGGGCAGTTAGAACTAAGGGGCACCAATGTCAGCAGTCTCTCTGTCTTCACTGATGAGTCACGTACCACAAACCAATGCTTGTCCACCCTAGAACCTGCAACATGAAGTAATACCATTTTCAATAAAGACAAGACTAAGTTAACAAATTAAAGTATCATTCATACCTAAAAATAATCATGTTTATTGATGTTATTTTTTTAAAAAAAATATTTTGTTGGTAACCTGCAAGAGATAAAATAATTAAAGGGTCTCTTAAGCATCATATCAGGACAGCAGTCAGAGCTACACATCCATGCTTGATTTAATGCTTATGTTTTTTTAATATCTATCATACTCTTCGCCTCTCAACGTTAACTACACTCATTTTATACCCGTTAAATGACGTAAATATCTTAATGTGACTTATTTATCCTCTGTTAATGCTAATGCATTTATCATATATGCCATAACCATACCAAATGCATTCTATTTCTCCGACCGGAAACAGTGTATCATAATTAATCTTAAGGGTTGCCAACGGTTATATAATTTTACTATGAAGCGATGATGGAACTGTGGAAATGAGCATTTAAAAGAAAGATTTATACAAATAAGGTTAATCAGAGATTTAATAATTCGGTATATTTTGGCTAGGTTCGTAGGATGATAACGGAGTCTCTTTCATAAGAATTAAATAAACGTGACAATTATGACACTTTTTCGGCATATTTGACAATTACTTAACTATATGTCACATATGACAGGCAATTGGTTTTTTCATAAAGCTAACAATTGTGTAAAAACAAATTGTCAACAAACGACTGTGTTTGTACGATCATAGAAGCATTAACTGTATTCATTCAAAACTCAATGCTATTTACGGAGCATTAATATTCACTTTATTCCCGTTAATATTATAATAAGTATAATGAATAATGTTATATTGTTATGAAAATTAGAATTATGTTATATCGTTATGAAAATTAAATCTGACGAAGTGCAATATATTTGATAATTATTGTAAAATAATCAAACAACTATTATTAGCACATTATTGTCTGTAATAATCTGCATTAAAATAATGCTCTCCGTCCCCTTAGAGATATTTTATAATAAATATAAACAAGATGTTATATCGGACAACGTTAACTCATTGCAAAATAATGGTCAGTTAAACTGCGGGAGCACTGAAGAAAACATTAGTCGCTTATTTCTAATGTAAGTTTAGAATATATATAATGTATATTATCTCACTGGCATTATATATGTGTGTGTATATTATCTCACAGGCATTATCGTATATCGCATTAAGGCTAAAATTATCACATCGCATATTGCTCATCACTACCGCACGTGCTATGAAGATAAACATAATCCTGTCAAATTTGCTAGACAGTTTTACAAATATGTCAGTTTATCACCATTGTATGTGACAACGTTATTATTACCATTGTATGTGACAATGTTATGTTTCATAAAACAAATATGTCAAAATATTTCTGACAAATTATCAATTTTTGTCAATCAATTTGTGTGAAATGGAATATGACAAATATGTCATGACAATTTTGTAATTTTGTCATACTTTATGAAACAGAAATCTGTCAAGTTAATGAATTGTAAAACAATTCCCTGTCAACTGTCGAATTGTCAACCTTTATGAAATAGACTCCACCCACAATCTATAAGGAGAGTATGTGTGCACAGGATTTTGGTAGTATAATTTCTTTTTTATGTTTAACCCTTAAGGTGTATTTATTGTATCAGTGAGTGCTGCAGCAGTGTGCATTTGTTATATCATTATTCTGTATGGGTTTTGCAAACTACCCAGTTTAATTATTTAGCTCCGTGGTGCCTCAGTAGTAAAAACGGGCGTTAAACACTATTCAAAAAAGTTTTATTAATTACTGAAATGCTAAATATAGCATGAGCATACCAGGTTTGAGGTAAATTTTAGTGGTGTGCAATAATAGCTGGGCGAAAACAAAGGTAGATCAGAATAAAAGCCATAAAACAATTTCATTTTCCAAAAAATGAGAAATTACGGAAACAATGGATTCAGAAATGTAGACTTGAGATAAGTCAACGTTCAAATTTTCAACTTGAAAGAGTGAGTTGTCTGGCCTTTCACTAAAGCGCATGTGCTTCCCTCTTCCCAAAATGCTATCTGTCCTCAAAATTTGCTCGTTGATCACAGTGTAAATAAACAAAAACAAAAAAACAAAAAAATCACAATGACCGAATAAGAAGGTGGGTACGGAGAAATAACATTAATATTCAAATTGTTGCAAAATTCAGAATATGGGTTTATTTCAAATGTACATACGCATTCCCGTTCTCCGCCTCCGTATACTTAGATAATAGCTATGCCTCTGATTCAGGAAAATGAAATATTAACATGGAAATTAAACGCAGAAAGAAAACTAATCAGATTCCCTAGGTTGAATCAATAGAAAGGAAAATACAACGGCGCACATACATAGATAATAGTTTACACAATTTTAACTATACGAAGAACTCAGCTGATACAGCCCACAAGGAATTAGTGTATTGCCGAAAGTGTTTATACATAAACAAAACATGACGAAGACTTATTTGCTGCTTTTACATTAAGACATATGGGGAAGAGAACTATTTATATAAGATAAAAGCCATTACCTGAACTTTATACATTGAAAAAATTATCTTGAAAAATTGACACGGGAAAAGGGAATGAAACCCTTGAAGATGTGTTACATAATATGATGAAGATAGCTGCAGTCATATCATATTGCAAGACAATGAGAAAATTACAGTCCTGCAGTTTGATGAAATGCTCGTCAAAAGTATATATCCTTCATCCTTAAAGGGTGAAACAGCCGGCCCCCCATTCAAAACTGCAAGCAGTAATGACAGGTTTGTAAAAAAAAAACAACAACAACAACGACACATTAAATTTTCGCTGATTTTGATAAAAACATGACAAATATGTTAGATAATTTAATTTCGCAACTTTCAGAAATAGGGTAATCGCTTCTGATAATGGTGTCATGAATCAAATTTTGTGGAAGGAATATGAAATAAATACAACAAAACCGTGGTTTTATAGCACGCACCAGAAAAATACTTCTTTGCTCATCTTTTGAAACTAATCAGAAACTGGTTTAATGATACAGGTTTCGAATTTTTATGGTAGAATCACATGATTTCTTTTAGCTGCAATTTGCAACACTGTCACTAGATATCACATCATGTGACTGCTTGAGAGGCTTCGTGAAAGACGACATTTACGTTCCACATTTGCCCAAACATTTCATGTACCTCCGCCACGTAGTACTTAGGCTGTGGCGTCAATCACTTCTGCAGATTCTGTGGAATGAACTGGATTACAGTTAGACGTGTGCCATCTGACCAAAGGGGCCCACATTGAAGGACTTAAAAGGTATGATTATAAATTTTAAGCTTATATATCAGGTAATATAATCTATTTAACTCGAGAGTTAAACATGATGGGAATAAAGTAAACTTAAAATTTAAATATTTTATGCTCATCCTGTACATAAAACAAGTTTTGTGTAGCTAAAACTCATTTCTATGAATTTGGAATGTCTTTTCTAAAAGTACTGTTTTATTTTTGGTGTTGTTGGTGGCAGTGGCGGCAATTATAGTAGCAATAGCACATCATAAACAAATCTAGAAACAGCAGAAGCAGTATTATTTTGATTTTAGGGTGTTCAATTACAACAAAGTGACCTAACGAAGACAAAAGCTATATTCGATTAAAAACAACAACAACAAAATCTGCATAAAATATTACAGGTTTCAAAAGAGCAATACAAATAAAAACAAGGCTAGGGAGCACTAAACAATCTGGAGCCCACCATGCCAAATAGTACCGAGAGCTTAGCATAGCGCGCGTTGGGCCAATGTAATGCCTGTCATAATAACATATAATTTCCGCATTGATGGCTACACGTGGACAGCTCGTCGTAATTCGCTGTTACAAGAGCAAGCATTATTTCTATCTTTGTGTTATTATAGCTTACTTTGCGGTTTAGAAGATCAGTATAATTCAAATCTTTATGTTATTACGTGTAATTGTAGTCCGTACCATTGTTATCAATAACATTGTGTTAGTTATGGAAATTATACTATAGTTTATTGTAATGAAATGTTATACTAGTGCAGAGAAAAAATAAAGTAGAGATTTTAAAATATTTGGTGGAATTTTGAAGAGTTAGGGAGAAAAATGAATACAAATTTAATTAAAAGATGTTAGAAATGAGAGACTGCAGACAAGCACAGTTTTGAACTACTTTTGTCAATATAGATTTGCACACATTATGAAATAAAACTAATATTGTGTTATGTTACTGAGCAAAGATGTGCCAGCATAAATGCACGGGAAACTTGCCTATCGACGACTGGCACGACCTCAGTCCCGCACGGCTTGAGTCCAGCTGTGGAATCATACAACCCATTAGAAGAAGATGAAATCAAAATACGAATTAAAAAAATTAAGAAACTACTAAAGAATAGGATGCAATCTCCCATTACAGGAAAGCACAAAAAAGAGCAGCGATAAAACGAGTAAAAGATAACGTGCTTCCATAAAAACGAAAAGAACTTATGCGGTGCTATAATAAGCTAAATACCGCTACATAATTTGCAGTGCCGAATAAAAAGAAACAAATGAGCTATAACAGAGACATTGTCCGCAGGAAGGGTAGTCGGGAGACCTAAGGAGATTCAAAGAGCCTGCAACGAAATAGGCGTTTAATTAAAACATGCAGTGCAGTGCAAGGGTCACTACAATGGACAAACTGAGGCAGAATCACCTCAGAAACAGGTGACGGAGAGTAAAATTGTAGAACCAAAGGAAACGAACTGAAGTCGAGATGACGAGAGATGCTCATCCAGTAAAAGGAAGAGGTACATCTTCCTGAGCACAGCAGATCATTCCTCGCCCCACCATGATGAGTGGCAGAGGTCGTTAAGGCACGGAATCGTGAGCAGGAGGTCTGGGGTTCAATTCCTGCAAGGACATTTTCCAGACTGGGGTGTTTTCCAGGTTTTCCTCAGTCCTCATAAATGACAAATGCCGATTAGGTACCCTAAACATAGGCCTAGAACGCTTCGTTCCTTAAAAAATCCGTTCCCAATTTATCATTTCATCTCATATATCATCAATGTCCACAGCCCGTGATGCATCAGCAGTAAAAACGGGCGTTAAACATTATAAAAAAGTACTGGCATCAGCACGAGAGAATAGCTTAGTGTATCGTAAATCTAAGATAATTCCAGGAAACTTGCGAATTAAGAGAACTAAATAAATATGGTTGTTTTGGCAGGAGTCAGACAATTCGTTCTACGTCACGAAATGTGGCAAAAAACATTATATTCCCCTTACGCTAGTGCGCCAAGCATATAAAGTTCATCCTAGATTGTAAAAGCGGTTGGCAGCCGTACAGAATACGAAGATTTTGCAGATGGATTGCCAATTAAGTAGATTGGAAATAAGAAACACCTTTAATCAACATTCAGATTCCAAGCGAAGAAAGATAACTTGTTCTTTTTTTTAAGTGTAACACAAGAGAAAAATCATAAATTTCAACCAAGACATGGTTCCAGGCACTTAAACATTCATTTTAATCCAATGACATTCTATACTTTACTATGTAATTAGTATTTCTTTTCATTCACTCCTAATATTTAACAAGTACTTTGCACTTGACGTTGCGATATTTAACTTTTTATTTTCTGACAAAATATTTTTGGAAAATTCGCTACAGCATTTTTCATTCAAGTACGTGAGGTTCATATTTGATAAGGTTTATAGAACTGTTATTCTTTCTATCCCTCTAATTTATATCCATTAGTGAAAACATGTAGCAATCTATGGAAATATACTTAATACTCAATTAATAATTCTAGTTTTTGTAGATCAACTAAAATTCAACAAGCACCTTATTTTTGTTCTTCTTTTAATTTTTACTTAATTTCCCAGAAAACAAATCAGAAATTTCAGTTACGTCCGAATACAGTTAATCACTATTTATCTTTTCTTCTCCCATCTCTGAATAGTGTTCAACAATCGTTTTTACTGCTGAGGCACCACAGGCGGTGGGAAGTAATGATACCTGAAATGAAATTATAAATAGGGAAAGGAGTTCTTTTTTCTTTCATTCATTCTTTATATATATACACACTTTTTTTTTTCTTTTTAAAGGAAGGAAGTTTTCCGGCACAAGTTTAGGGTACCTTCCGGGATTAGCCATTTATGAAAACCGAGGAAACCCTGTAAAAAAACATCAATCAGGAAGGATGGTTCTGGTGGAAATCGAACCTCCCACTCACGATTCTGCACCTTAACGACAACGGCCACCTGTAGCGATTTTTCGTCCAATGACGCCTAGTTTGATTTACATGGTTGTGTTTTTCCGCAAAACTACAGAATGTAACAAACATACTGGGACAAACCTTTGGGGCGAGTTGGTCAGAATAAAACAAGAACAAAATCATGTAATAATTTGTCCAGAAATGCCTGGTTTGTGAGCTAGTATTGAAAGGTACCATGCAACGCGTATCTAGGCATGATCTAACATCTTAAGTGCGTTAAAATAACAATTAACTTTTTCAGACAATAGAGTGATGTTACCAATGATGAAAAGCTTTATGATTCGGCTGCCCTCGGTTTGAGAACGCCATTTCATACAGCTGTGCAGCTTCGCGTCCATTACTATTCGCCCGACCGGACATAATGTATGCTTGCTCACGATGTGAATATCCTGCCATGGATGTAATTGAACTGCAGCACAAGTCAGACATAAGAAAACAACTAACGACGAATGTACACAAATTTTAGATATAAACAAATTTCCATAGCAGCACATTACAATGTGCAGCAGCATCGACTACATCACTGAGTTGTCAGTAAAAGTTACAATAAAAGCTAGTTACTATTTTAACAATCTTAAGTTATTGGATCATACCTTTAAACCTGTTGAATATTAGGTTTCAATTAACACACAAACCAGGCATTTCCGGGCATATGTTTATATGACATTAATTACTATTTTTTTCTTCTTTTGGTCTGAGAAACTCGCCCCCAAAGTATGTCCCAGTATTTTTGTTACACTCTGTATAGGCGTTGGAGCTGAGAATGTCACGAAGTTTCCTTGCATAATGAAAAAATTGTTGGGTAGTGTGATACAATTGCACGGGGAATAATAAGGCTCATAATCATTTTCAATATACTACAAATTTAGAGAGGTATTGCACACAAATAACCGCATAATTTTTTTAACAACTATTCGATACTGAAAGACAATATGGATATTTTCAACATGATTTGACCACTGCCTGTGTTTTTAGGAGACTCTAACCGTTGGAAGAGTTTCCGTTCAAACAAAACTTTTCAGTTAATATTTTCTCTAGAGATTTATCTCACAGTAGTGACAAAGGCCATAAGAACATTCATTTGTACAACATTTTTTGACTGATAAAGGCCAATGCTTTTTAAAAAAAATGCACATCTTCTTTATAATCTGCACGAAACAACGCGGAGCAGAGCAATAGATACAACAGCAAGAACAACATCTAAAAACACCTTGTGAATCACATCTCATAGATGGAAAGTAAAATATCACCTAAATTATATATTTGTATTCGGAGACATGTACAGAATTCACGTAACAGGAATACTAAAGTAACGACTCCACCACAGTAATAAGGGGAAATGTTTTAAGATGGACAATTGTGGCTATAACTTAATGTAATTATAATTAGATTGGTAGAGAGGAAGAGAAAGTCTAATGGCCTTGGCGCTGCCAGAATAAATAAACAAGTAAATAAATGCGAACTATGCGAACTCTTTAAAAATCGCATAAAATATAACAGGTATGAATAATGTATAAATAAAACTCTAAACTTGACTTAATCTAATCCAACTCCAGTTAGCTCTATATTATGCACTAACGAAGATCACAATTAACGGATAGCACTGCAGATAGCTGTTTATATTTACCTTTGCATAATATGTGTGACATATGAGTTTAAAATAAGCTGTCTCAAATATAATATCATTGGAGTATATTATAGGAGGCACAATCGAATTCTTTTTAAAATTTTCATTAAAAAGCCCTGAGCTGCTGAGTAACGGAAGTTCGTCGTCTCTCTTCATCCTAGTGGCCGGCCGTGTTTTCTTGGTAGTTGCTAGCACACACACCGTTCCCTTTGCGGTAGTGTCAGCGACTTTATACATAGGTAGATTGCTACCTGCTGTTGAAACAATTATGTATCAACGATATAAGTTGAATTTTGTTCAGTTCATTTCACAGAGTCTTGTGTTTTTAAGTCTAATGATAATAAGACATTTAAAATTTGATAACGTTTTTCATTTTCATTCTCCTCTCACAAAGGCAATTTAAAAACACCAGCTGTTGAATACCATAATTAAAGTTATACATTGATGTTTGAATGTTTATAGGTGTTAAATTCTTTATAATAAGGATCCTTGATTCATTATTACAAAATGCTCAAGCTTTTATTTTTGATTATACATGAATTTAGATTGAACGACAAGGTAGTAGTTATAAAAAAGAACAACAGAATCAGAGATTTCAGAAACAAGTGTAATAAATGCATAACAGCTGTAGTAAACATTGATCAGATCACAGCGGAGTACTAATTAGCTTCAATTACAAAAGTTATTGCATTGCCTTGTTTATTTAAACGTTTCAGGAAGATTGTTAAACACGGCTCGGATTGACCAATATTTATAAAATTTAAACAAAAAATTATAAAAGTTCTAATGCTAATCTCAAAATAAAACCTTTGTTTCTGTTATATTAAAGGTAGACACAACTATTATTATTATTATTATTATTATTATTATTATTATTATTATTATTATTATTATTATTATTATTATTATTATTATTATTATCATCATCGACATAATTAGGAATCTATTTTACCCTACTGCATTTATATGCATGTTATGAAACACTCTCACTATTATTATTATTATTATTATTATTATTATTATTATTATTATTACATTCTAATTTATTTAATACGTGTTGCTTTTAAATCAGCTGTGACTTGTGCAAAAGCTGTTGCTTGGGTCAGTGTTTCTTTTTCTATCTTATCCTGGGAAGGGAGTATTATATTAACTTTGCGTGCCGATTCATCCATCATAACAGTTACAAAAAGAGATAACGCAATTCACATTGGCAGTACAAAGAATGTATTTTGAAAGGCAGCAACATATATTATTTAGAAGTTTGAAACCCTCAGAAAATATTTATTTGGACTTACCGATGTCATTGAGATGGTGCAGCAGAGTATACCGGGGACATGAACGTAAGTAGTGCAGGCACGCATTCTGAGCTCGCTCTCTTGCCTTCCTCTCCAACTCCAGACGTTCGTGAGTACTGGAGTCGGCTTCAAGAGCTGTGTATTCGTACCGACCACCATGCCTGCAAATAGTCACAACAGAGTTTCGTTAACCGATAAAATTTTCAACCAGAATGATGATCTTAGCACCAAAGGAGCCAAGCCCAACCATGTTGCTGGAATAAAACTTTATTTTGTAAGAGCTATTGCATGATTCAAACTTCTAATTAAGCTTGCAGCTATGTGCTCGGAAGCAGAATTAGGAGTCCTGTTCTTTAATTTTTTTCTAGCGTTTATTTTTCGCTCAAGCAATGCAGCGTGGTCATTGCCACCTAGAGCTCGAATCCAATGGCTTATCTTTGAGTCACTCTTGCATTCACATTTAACCTTCCTTCCGGTCTATTATGGAGTTAATCTAAATATTAATGTTTTCACACCTTTGAATCGTGGGCTCAATAGCGGTACATGTGTTTATCCTTCACCACACCAATTGACTTTTCACTAAAAATGCGAGAAGGCTAAATATGGAAAATAAATTTTAAATGAAATTATTTGGATTATTATTTTTTAAATTTGTTTCCAAATGTCAGAAAATATTTATTTTTTTTTAGAACTTTTTGGAAATAATGCACACTTATATAAGGGTAGCAATGGAAGGAAATAATTTAAAACCATTCTTTTCATTCCAGCGTGCCAAGAAAGAAAGAAAGAAAGAAAGAAAGAAAGAAAGAAAGGAAGAAAGAAAGAAAGAAAGAAGGGAAGGAAGGAAGGAAGGAAGGAAGGAAGGAAGGAAGGAAGGAAGGAAGGAAGGAAGGAAGATAGAAAGAAAGTATCCAACAAGTCGCACTTTGAACTTCCAAGGAACTGGAGTGCAAGATTGGAGATTGATTGATTTATGGACGCTCTTTAACATCTCAGGTCATCAGCTCGCAAGATTGGATAGCAATGGATAGAAATGTTCCATATTTATATTTTATTCATTAAAAATGAACCGCAGTATTATAGGAGGATAAAGTTTTTGTTTGCATCCTGGTGAAGCTGTATATGTCTTCCTTTCTAGAAGGCAGGATTTTAATGGCATTTGTTTTGGAGGAAATGTCGAGCATATTTTCCATTTATGGCATACAGATCTGGTGTTAGTTAATCTGAGAAATGAAAACTTTGAACAATATGAAGGAGCTACAAAAAAAAAAAAAAAAGTTATTTCAGTTACGGGCAGATAGAGCACGGTTGCGAGCTGGGAGAAGCAAGTCAAAGCCTATCATGCACGTATAGGTACCAGTTTGTAGTTATCGAGTGGTTGTGTGTAAATTGTGTGCTAATTGTTCTTCGTACTTTAGTCTTAAAGGATTTTTGTGAGTATATGATAAATATGTGAAAACAGATTCTTGGAGAGAAGTGGTAAGGCGATTCGCAAGAAAATACCCTGACAATCTTGTTCTAGGTAGAGAAACTGTTCGTCAACTTGTTAAAAGGCTATGAGAGACAGGGTCTGTCATTAGCAAGAAACGTGTTCCTAACAGAAAAAAGTATGATGAAATAAAGGATTATTTTTCGCAAGTGCTGGCAATTTATTGGCGCTGAAGGATATCATTTTCAACTTCTATAACAACATAATGCTTATAGGCTATTGCTTATTATTATTATCATCATCAGTATAATCTTATGCTTTCGGTCATAATATAAATGCTAACTTTATGCGCGGCGACTTTATCTCTCTTTTTTCCGGTTGCAACGGCTACACTTCTTCAGTAAGAGGCCGCGCTCTTGTGACCCGTAACTCAAATAATCTCACTGTACTTGAATATCAGCAACATACTCATAATGAAATGTTAATTTTTTGTGTTTGGAATAGAAAGGGGATAAAACTGAAACCTTTTGTTGACAGCTGAATTGACGGATGAAAACTACAAAAACTACAAAATCTATTTGATAAGATAACTATAAGATCTGGGGAGCAATTTTGTTTGGTACTGACCTGTTCTTTTTCTTCTCGGCACCTAGACTTAAGTGGCATCGTGGTAATTTAGAATTTCATCAGTAAATCCTGCCAAAGAGACCCATTATATATGAATTTATAGTTGGTGGCTGGACAATTGGTGTGTGTTACACAGGATTTGGGAAGATATCTCTCATCATTATGGAATATCAAATGTATATTCAGTAATTTGCTACACCAGACTTATAACTTTTACAGTATGCTACTGTTGGACCCCGTCACAGCCAAGAATATTATAGGGCGTGACAAGTGGTGATAATATTCTGCAGCAGCTACTATGAAGGCAATGTTGGCCATCATTATTATAATGTTGTTTGGTACAATTTCTCTCCAGTATGGGCCGCAAAAGTCCAAGCATTCATTTCTGCATGCACACTGTTAAGACCCCTTCGCCATTATCTAAATATTTACATCAAGCTATTATCCTACATGTTTGTATTTGTATAATATTTTTGTAAAGTTTATGTATTGTAATGTATAAGGTTTTATATTTTCAATGCATAGCACTAAATAAACAGTATTCATAAGAAATGCATGCATACTAATGAGAACTTAGTGTACTCAACTCAACGCAAGCATTATCGTAAATTTTGCGATTTCTATAAGTAATGCAATTTTTGAAAAATGAGTGTGCTGTATCTCTATTAATCTTATTTTAGATTATCAATACATTATTATGCAATGTATAAAACATGCTTATAATCTTATTGACCATATGGCTCTATGTTCTTTACAAAATGGCCGCCCACTTCGATCACAATGCACCTCAATTATTCTTCTACATTTAGAAGGACATATTGAACAAACATTTCTCTTTTCCAACCGCTGAGGTGTTTAAAATCAAGATTGATTTACATTCCACATGGTTCTTGTACAATATGTGTACTGCAGAACGTGTTTATTTCGTTTATTTACGTAGGTCTGGTGGTGTAGTGGTAACCATACTTGCCTGGCCCATGGCTTTTTTCGGGCGTAAAAATCCCAAGTGTGGTTTCTTTCGGAAGGGAAGTAAAGCCGTGAGTCCCATGTCGTACATTTACGGCATGTATAAGAACATCAAGGCTGAAAGAAGAGGTCTCTGAGAAAAATTTATGGGCTTTTTCACGCCATGAATTGAGTGGGACGCTGATGACCTGAGATGTTCAAGAGCGTCCGTAAATAAACCAAACAAACAACAAAATAGTTTATTTACGGACGTTCTTTAGCATTTCAGGTCATCAGCGTCCCATTCAATTCATGTGGCGTGAAAAGGCCCATAAATTTTGCTCAGAGAGCTCTTCTTTCAGCCTTGAGGTTCTTTTACATGCCGTAAATCTGCGACAGTGGACCCACTTTACTTTACTTCCCTTCCAAAGAAAGGTACAATTAGAATTTTTTAGGCCCGAAAAATCCATCAATTGTGACCGACATTGAACCCGCGACCTTGGGTTTAGGAGGCAAGCATGGTTACTACTACATCACCAGCACCGACCTGCGGAACGCGGAACAAGTAACATATACGTTACATTAATGATATCTGTAAGGGATGAAAGATGTTTTAAGTACGCAAATACACATATTCAATCTCATGCATATAACAAAAATATTTAAACTGGAATACAGAAAAGAAGAGCAGTATATTTCATTTATTGTCATATGTTATACGCTATACAATGATATTTTCCATATTTTATATACCCATTTGAACATCATACATTATTTATTTGTGAATTTAGTTTAATAATAGGTCTCATTGTATACATATTGTGCAAGAGCAGATTTGAATCTTTCCCTATTATCGGATGATGTTAGTTTAAGAGTAATTGGGAGAGCATTATATATTTTGATACATTCATAAATAAACTTAGTTTTAATAGCATGACAAATTTGCAATGGGCGTATGCGGATTGCTCTTTTGCCTAGTGATTATGTCATGTATTTGCATATTTTTAAAGAAATTAGCTTCACTTTTAATGTAAAAAGTCATAAGAAAAAGAATATAATTACAAGAAAGCGTAAAAAATTTACTTTTCCAAATAAATCTCATAAATTTTTATTATTTGCACTGTGTATTACCTGTATCGCTTTCATTTATAACATAAAAATACGCTTGCTTTCAACTGAGTTTCCCCAGAGAATTATACCATATATCATAATTGACAAGAAATATGCTTAATGTGCTTGTTTGAGGGTAGCTTCAGAACTAATGTGAATACAATGAGCGAAGCGCAAAGATTATTGATTTCAGTTTTAGCATAATATGCTCTGTATATGCTTTCCAATTTCAATATTTGTCAACTTGAAGAGACCGCCACGGGTGGCCGAGGTCGTTAAGTCGCGGACTCGTGAGCGGGAGTCTGGGTTCGAATACCGCCAGGACCATCCTCCCTGACTGAGGTTTTTTCCAGGTTTTCCTCAGTCCTCATAAATGGTAACTTCTTTCCTTAAAAATAAATCCTTTCCCAATATATCATTTCATCTCATGTATCATCAATGCTCATTGCCCATTGTGCCTCTGTAGCAAAAACTTGTTACTCGTATGTGGGAAACCATAGCCTATTTCTCTATCGAAACAAAACATTGAAATGCTAAGTTGCCTTTTTTGTCTTTCTGTAGCATAACTGATGGAATTTCTGGCTTATTTTTCTTTAGAGTTCCAATGATAGTCAAACAGTATTTTGATTTTAGTAGTTCGATTGCCATCTTAACGGAAGTAAACCGTGACTTCAAAATAATTCTTGAAAGAAGGTTCATATAGTGCTCGGAAAGAGCCAGACCATTCGTGTTTGTGGATTTATCAAGGTAGGGTGATGCGTTGTACAAAAACTAAGTTCTAGCATCACTAATATTGCTATTTTATACCACATTTATCTAATGAATCTAATGGTGTTTACGCTACTGTTGCATCAAGAACAAAATTATTTATATTCCTTTAAGCAATGCCAGAGGCTCCGAATTTTGCAGACTCAGTGGATCATAAGCCAGAAGGAATATTTTCCTTTTTTATTAAATATTTCGATTAGGAGATTCGTCATTCAGTCCGTCGTCGTCGTCGTCGTCGTCGTCGTAGTCATCATCATCATCATCATCACTGCCTTTATCTGCACTTTCCAAATTATCTTTTATCTGTTAACATGCAGTTTCATTATCTGGAAAGCTATAGTTGCCCTTCTCACTTTCAACCTTAAGAATTTTAGCTAATTTTTAAGAAAAATTGGAATCATCTCCACGCAGTAACATCTAAAATATAAGAAGGTTAGACTCATTTTAATATATATTTTTATTTTAAAATAAACTACAAATATTATGCCGAAAACGTTCAGTTATTTATTTTATTGCTTCCATGAACGAATGCAATAGTTTCAACCGAAAAATAATGACTAAACCTCGTAAATCATAAATACTGGAATATCAAAATAAATCGTTAAAACAGATACGTTACAGATATATTTCGACGTATTTGAAATGTTAATGATATAATTTCTTTACGAAATTAATTAATAAACATTAAATCACAGTCTTCTTCCTCGGAATACAATTTCAAGTTGTTACTTGTCCGTAAATACTGTTGGATGTTATCCTGCTCTTTTTACTCTCCGTATTTGCTGACAATTTTTTCTTCTTAATTTGCGCTCATACATTGCTATGCCCCGCTCTTAATTATTTTGTTATCATGGTGGTCCTTCTGTATGTGTTCAATAAATTTCCGCGCCATGATGTGTCAGTATCAATTTCTGAAAGCGTGATTGCCACCCCTGTACGAAATGTTGGTTCTTTGTGAACAGTTCAAAACTTGATTTTATAAATTACAGATCTTAAGGTGGATATTGGGGCAGTACCACTCGTCGCCGACCTCTGTCAGGACATCCAGTGATATAAGTCATCTCCATCTGCGTCGCCAAGTCTTGCACGTCACCATGTATGCAAACATTCACTATTTTGCACACCTGTAGAAAATCTGGGGGAGACACAAAAGTGCAAAAAGCATCCTAATGAAGTCCTGTTAGACGAGACCTTAGGCCGGCACTGTATCAAAACGTGTTTCCAAACAGCTTGAGTAAAATGGAAGAGACAGCCTTGGATGTGGATGTTTGCATTCGTGGCTGCTAATTCGAAGTCGCTGAGAATTGTTGACGGTTGGTGTTGCATATTCATTCTCAGTTCATGCATTTTCAGTTGCTCAAAAACATTACCGTATGTAGTTTTTTTGTCTCCTGCCGGTTAGTACATATACAAAAGGGAACATACATTCCTGTACCAATAATGAACCGTGTATAACTGTGTAAATATTCCAGGAGCTGCATTGAAAGTGCTATTTCCGAATATTGTAGGAATGCAGCCTAATAAACCCAGAGACGCGTCTGTACAAAATATGAGAATCCTGCCTGTTTGGATCGTTGCCGGAATCTCTCGTTGTTGATGGTAAGATAGTAGAGATGTAATATTTGCACGTCCGCCAGGGAACGTAGCACAGGAGGGTGGTTAATATTATGATGTCTGTTTTTACTTCTCATAACATTATTCCTATCTAGCACACTAATATGTACTGACTCTCTTGAAATGGTTGCTGTTACTGCCTGTACACAGCAGTAGGTAGTTCATTCGGGTGTTCTTCAGCCTGCCGTTTAATTCAACGTAAGACTTCTTGTACCGCTAAGGCAGTGCCATCGCTCTCATGCGTGTGGTTCACTGTAGAAATAACCGTTATTTCTTTGT
Organism: Metallyticus violacea; assembly: GCA_030762175.1. NCBI lineage: Eukaryota > Metazoa > Arthropoda > Insecta > Mantodea > Metallyticidae > Metallyticus > Metallyticus violacea. The sequence goes on from CM060846.1 coordinate 190,898,939, forward strand.
CAACATCAATATTTATGAGTAAATGTACAAACTTTGCGCTGCTTGCAACACCAATATTTTCTAGTCCTCTTCTTGTTACAGGAATGATAAAAGTATTTGAAATTTTGATGCTCCAAAATGGGCTTTCTTAGTGGAATTTACCAGTCTGGTGGTCAGTTTCGAATGTAATAACGTGAACAGCAAGTTTAGAATTTAGCAGACAGTAAAGAGCTTCTGGGCAACGTTGATGCTTTGTTATCTAGCAGACAGACAAGTTATGTTCCATGGACGAAATGTCATGTGGTTAAGGACGAAATTTTATTTGGTTGAACGTTCTATGGATGAAAGTTTCTGGACAAAATGTATGTGGGTGTGTTATCTACTGTCCTAAATATCTGTGGTCAAGTTGTTCGTGGGAGGGATTGGACGAAACGTCCTGGAAGCGTATGCCATCTCTTCATTGGGTCATCGACATGGCAGATATAGTTTAGCTTACTGGGATGTCAAATAGTTGTAATATGTGTAACTGGAAACAAGAAGCTAACCCAAATGAATTGTTTTAGTTTTCAACTTCAAGTTATTGCCTGTTGTTGTTGTTGTTGTTATTATTATTATTATTATTATTATTATTATTATTATTATTGTTGTTGTTGTTGTTGTTGGTGTTGTTTCATCGGGAGTATATGGGCTTAAAAGATACAATACCATTTCATTCATTTGGCGAGGGATTGGAGTAAATTTTAACATGTGAAATTACCTAAGCCATCCTTAGGCTAAACTAGCATGAACATGAATCCTTATTCCCATCTACCTATATGCCCATGCTGCTGTCTTCATATAAGGTGAAGATGAAGCTTTTGTTTATTTTGTTTACTCGTCCGGCTGTTTTACTACTTTCACATACACACACCGAAAACAGCGTATTTCATACTACCGCGCTTTTGTTATAAACCTTATGAAAGTGGGTTGAGAACCTGTCCTTATGTGAGAGGAGGAATCGTGATCAAGTATTCTGGTGAACTTCAGCAGCTCAGAGGCGTGGAGAAAGAAGTATCTGCCTCGTTTCTTTACTAATTCTAACAGAGTGCAAGGGGCATGCTGGCTGTACTGGCAGGCAAGCATGAGGAGCAGATAGGCAAGACAGCTCAGACCCGAAAAGGCCGGTACCTGAGAAAAGGGAAGGGGACTGAGCTGAATTAAAAAAAACATGATTAAATAAGTATGTTATTGTATTCACTTAGTTCACCGACTTGGGGCGATATATGTGCTAGATGTTTTAGTATGCTAATACTGGAATTCTTATTAAGCTAACTATTTTAATTACTGGAGGCTATGTTTATTTACTAATTTATTAAGAAATGAATCTTATGTGCATTATGAAAGCACGTACGGTTCGATAGACCCGTGGGAAGGTTGTAAGGATATTATCCTATGTGCTAATCTGAATAAATATACTCATTGATTAGTTCATATAAAACTTTTCCGCACAGGCAGTATTTTACGTTTGGGCTGTTAATCGCACCGAAACTGGCGTCATTCGTACTTCAATCCCGCTTTCTAAATCGGTACACAGCCATCCTCGTAGAAGATGCTGGAATGGTCGCCTTCCCTTGGCTAAACAGGCGCTTTATAGGGAGAAAAACATTCTGATTGTCACAAATAAGTTTGGTCATCGTAAAACTTCTGATTTGTTTTAGTTATAAAATTGTCAGTTCATATTCCTAATGTCGTTTCAAAGTCATTTTTTTTAAAAAAGAATAGAATGGTGTATTTTCTTTTCCGGGAATAGAAAGAGCATTCAATTTACGGTATAAAAGTTTTGGTATATCTATCAGCTAGGGGCGATAGGTGATGTGATATTAGATAAATAAGACAACAAATGTTTTTCACGCACTTTCACTCCTCTCTCTTTCATTTTGTTATTGCTATGAAGGAAACTAATTTATTTATACACAGAAGCCCGTGTGTTAACATCGATATACAAACGAGTGCTCATCATTGCCATTTCAAACCTGAAAGGACATTATTCTCAGTGGGTTCCACTTCGTTTTTCAAACATGGATGTTCAATACACGACCAACGAGACCGTCGATATGATTTACGTTTATGGCAAAGCTTATAAGAATGCTAGAGCAGCTTGCAACTTATACGGAGATCGATATCCTGAAAGGATGGAGCCATCTGTTAGAAATTTTCAACGACTTGCAAACTTACTCTCCGAAACGGGAGGTGCCGCACCAAGAAAACACCATCGAATAGGAAGTGCTAATATGGAAAATTCGGAAGTTACTGTATTAGCTGCTCTTGTCGCTATTCTTCACCAAAATTCCCGTCAACTGAAATATGTCTCGGAAATGTCTCAAAGGAGAGAGATTAAGTGTCACAAATACTATCCATATCACATTAGCCTATATTAAGACCTTCATGGAAATGATTTTCAGCAGCGTAATTGAATTTTGCCAACGACTCTACTTCAAATTCAAAACGGTAACTTTTCTCAAAATACATAAATTTATGTCAGTAAAATGAATGTGAGTGAAAAACATTTGCTGTCTTATTATCCAATACCATAGCCCCCTATTACTCCTAGCTGATAGATGTACTAGAACTTTTATACTGAAAATTGAATGTTCTTTCCATTCCCGAAAAAAAAAAGACAATTCCATGTGAAAAAATCTATTTAACCTTGAAATGACATTGAGAATGTCATTGCAGGGACAAGGCGAGGTCGCCATCTTATGTCCCCCTAAGAGTACCGCAAATTTTGCCTGAAGCACTTTTTTTTACTTTCCCCTTCGTTCTGGAGGAAAATTGCCTCGACACTATAAATGCCTCTCTCTGCATATTATAATACGTGGAAAATTATACGAAAATCGTATAATCGGTTGTTCAACGTCAGTTCTTCAAAACGTCTAAGGTGATAACACCAAACCAGTTCTTGCTTCGATGAGCTTCTCTTTTTACAGAAAATTACAAGGAGTAATATTATGCGACGTAGGCAATTATTTATGGAGTTCGCACAGGTAGAGCGAGCTAAAATGCGTATTAACTCCAAAATATGGTGGTTCATAAATTCGTGTCTATACGCTACTATAATATTACATATTGAAACTGATTTCACTTATGTCATGCAAATGATATTTTCTACTACCCATTGTGTTTTTGGTACTAAGTTCCGTTGCACTCTGAATATATACAACGAAGGTCAAACTGAAAGAGTGAAAAGTACGCTAGTAGAAACAAAATGTCTCAGTAAGCATGCGTAAAAAATAAGATATTGCATACGAATGGTTAAGATTTCTTGAGAATGTTCCCCTTCAGAAACATCAGAGCATGTATTTCATACGTGATGAAGCACCTGCACATTTTACTACACTGTGAGACAACAGCTAACTCAAAGATATGATTAATGATGGATAGATCGAGGTAGGCCTGTACCCTGGCCTTCAAAATCATCTGAGTTAGGAGTCATCTGTAAAATGTAGTATATAGCTCCCCCATTGACACTGAACTAGAGCTGAGAACTGTTGATGCTCGTCAACAATTACGAAATGAACCGGATATATTCAGTGAATTCAGTACTCAACGCTAAGAAATGTACAATATTTCGTACAGATACAAAGAACGGCATTTTGAGCACCTTTTTCAAAAAGTACGACTGACTGTATTGTAACGTGTGATGATTTCAATGTTCTTTCAGGCTTCCGCATTCGTTGCCATTAGTGACGTTAATGTTCTCTTGGTTTTGCCGCGTATTTGCATAACAGACATAACAGTAATACGGCATCTTACTTGTTAAAATTAATATAAAAGAAATGCATTTTTAAAAAGTTATTTTAGCAAGATATAAGTTTTAGTTGTGTTATTTATTACTAATTTACTGCCACGGGTGGCCGAGGTCGTTAAGGCGCGGACTCGTGAGCAGGAGGTCTAAGGTTCGAATCCCTCAGGATCTTCTCCCTGACTGAGGTTTTTCCAGGTTTTCCTCAGTCCTCATAAATAATGCCGGGGAGATACCCTAAACTTAGGCCTAGAACGTTTGCTTCCTTAAAAAATCCTTCCCCAATATATCATTTTATCTCATGTATCATCAGTGTCACCGCCTGTGGTGTCTCAGTGGTTAAAACGGGCGTTAAACACGAATCAAAAAAAATTATTACTAATTAGTGTTTTGGCAGCTAATATGGAAAGAAGAAAAGCGTTTGATCCGAGAAAAGTAGTCAATCCTGGTCTAGTAGTAACCATACTTGCCTTGTAGACCCAAGGTTGCAGGCTCAACCCGGCCAAAGTTTGATGCATTTTTAAGCGGTATAAATCCTAAGTATGGCTTCCTTTGGAAGGAAAATACGTAGATTTACTGCAAGTAAAAGAACCTCAAACCTGAAAAAGAGGCCTATGAGCAACATTTGTCGTTCCGTTTTTCGCCCTAAATTGAATTGGACGTTAATGACCGAAGATGTTAAAAGAGTGCCCTTAATTAAGTTAATAATAATAATTATTATTATTATAATTATAATAAAGGAGAATGTGTCCATCTTACAAATAGCCAAGGCTATCGTAAATTCTAACTATTCATTCGTATTTATCTCTACTTGCTGAGATATGTTTGCTTCATCGTTTACTCTTAACCCTCTCAGTTTGAGTTTCTACCATCACTTAAAGACATTTTGTATGTACGTACGAGGTAACTCAGAAAGTAAACTACACTTAATTATTCCAGGGCAAGAAACTTTTATTAAATATACAAGGCATTAAATATACCACACTATTTTTCGACAAAATAACTCGGTTTCTATAAACACTTGCGTGGATGTTTGACCGATTTTTCGATTTCCTGACGATAGAAATACGCTCCAGGTGATCTCAGATGATAAAATAAGCACTGTGTATTGAAATACCTAACTGTTATGCAAGTTTGCGACAGTCACTCTGAGAATGCGAGAACTATTGCATCAACCAGCAGCACAATGTCTTGACATTTTGGCCTCTTTCTTGTTGATCAGCATCAGTCACATCTGTACAGCTTTGTTCAAACTGCTGGCACCATTTTAATACGACTTTGGGGTACATTGCGTTTGGCCTATACTCGGGCGAAAAATCACAATGCATCTACATGTAATTGAGACGTTTTGTACACCAAACGCGTATCGTTGGTCGTACTTGAATCTTGGAATATGTTTCCAGTTGACATGCCATTTTTTAGATGTGCTACGATGCACCTCTTATCGCTACTGCTTACAACAAAAGCGGTTCTGAAGGAAGATCTAAACATGAATTTTGTTCTGGCCAAGCGCCACTCTTTTTTCGCAGTGCTGACAGATTAAGGCAACAAGTATAACTTATTTTGTACCACCCTCATTAATGCATATACTTATATACATGTAATTTTATATATATATTCTCAATAGTCAAAAAGGCTTAAAATATGTTTCCTCATTTTCATATCCAGTTTTCTGATTTACTTTTATTACTAAATTGTTTTGCCGTTTTCAAATCGCATTTAATTGAATTTTCATAATGTTATATATTATTGTATACCGAGAGAGAGGAAGAGGAGATCCGATGACCTTATCTGTAACGGCCGAAATATGTTGATCAAGACTTATCTATGATTATAATTATCTTAGATGGCGAAATGAAAAGAAGTTGGAAGAATGGAGACATGGTATAAACGGTTAATGCTGTGATTGAGAAGAAAATGAGCTAAAAAGCTACTACTCAACTATTTCAGTTTCAAGAACAACTTTTAGAGATAGTATAAATTGTGCACCTTGAGCTGAAGAGTGTGCTGTAAAAATTTTAGTCGAAAGCAGAACCTGCTACCGGTAATGCTAAATTTGTATGCTGAGTACTGCTTAGAAAGAAGACAAAGTAATACGGGTTGACTCTCTCTCTCTCTCTCTCTCTCTCTCTCTCTCAGACTTACGAACTAGAGATCATAAACAATTAAACTTACCTTTTTAATGACGCAAAGGAAAAGCTGAGCTTAAGCGGAAGCGTCTGTTTTTCTTCATCTTACCTTAGAAAATGTATGACAAAGATTCAGGGATTCAGAATAAAATATATACGTGATATATGCTTGTGTTTTAAACTGAACTGGAAAATGCTAGTAAACTTAAATGAAACCAATGCGTTAAATGTAGACCATAGTGCTGTTTTCGTAAGTTCAGCATAAAACCGCCAAAATCGTAGTACTCTAAAGGGGAGAAGAATGTTCACAATCCGTAGCGAGAGGCTAAAATAACTCTGGTTACTTGCTTGTCCGCAACTGATTGGTACATACTACTGATATTTTCCTTAAAAAGGTTGGGGACCAGAACTTTACGATAGTGCTTCTCCTGATTTCATTGGGGGGGGGGGGTTATACTGCTAAGACCATCCAACTGAAAACACAAAACTTGACTTTCAAAGTATTCACACAAATTATTTCTCCTTAGTATATTAGCATCAAATTTCCAGCTTTGGATGTCTCAGAAAATAAAACCATAAGGCACGCCACTAGCTCAACCACTAATAATAATAGCAACATCAATAATAATAATAATAATAATAATAATAAATGGGATATCAACTTAATTTATTAAACCATGAATGAAAAATAAAAACATTCAGCTTGCTTTTGAGTAAGTTCGAATGTTCCAACCATGTATACTGTAAGCACATTGCGCTTTTTAAAGGAAATTCTTATTCCCGTTTATAATCAGCGCGTTCATCAGTAATTATTTATGCGTTCATATGCCCCATGGTTATATGACAATGCCGAGCGATTTTGGTAGGAATTGGTAGATGATGGAACATTTTAAAGAATTATATTACTTAACTAAATTTGAGTTTAGCCAAAGTGTTTACACAATCAATAACTTTCATGTGAGACAATTTAGTTCTATACAGAAATAGCCCATTGCTTTCTTTTTAAGTGAACTTCATAACATCTGGTGACTTAAGGCTCTATAAAATAATCAGGATGAAATAACATTTTACTAAATTATTCCATGGGTTTTAGTAAAGTACTTAACGTGTTTTTATACACACCCCAAAGTTTCATTCCACCGGCAAATTTTTTGTAGTACAAAAACATGCACCCGTCAAAAAAGCCATGTGCTCCTGCTTTGTGTTAGCATTTACTATCACTACCACTATACGTTAACTCTACTCTAGAATGCAATAATAATTTTGAAATGCAGAAATTTCAAAATGCACTTAAACATTCAATGAATAACAAACACCGCGAACTAGCAATAAATATGGAGCTTTTGAAGTACATACCAGAAGAATTGGTAACTGATTGGAAGATATTGGTAACTGATTAATAAATGTTGCAAAAAGTGAATTATCCCTGAGGAATGGAAGAAAGCAGTTGCTGCCCATTTTTTTAAAAAGGGTAAAAGACAAGCCTGTAACAATTGCAGAGACATTACATAATTATGTTCAGTCTATAAAACATATGCAAAGATTATTACAAGCAGACTAAATATAATTAGTGAATCCCTATTAAGTGAAGAATTATGTGGATTTCTAAATGGCCGCTCAGGCACAGATGGATTCTCTCTTGTGGAACAACTAAAACAGAAACAGAATAATATAATCTATGTGCATATATTTTATTTATAGATTTCGAAAAGGTTTTCAATAGGATGCTGCGAGCTAGCTGTGCAATATTATAGCAAAAAGATCCATTCCAGAACACTTGATGCCAGAGCTATTAAAGGCCTTTATAAATTAAAGTTACTATTGACAAAGGAGGAATACTCGGTAGGGATAAAGTATGGACAAACCAAGGGGTTATACAAGGATGTTCCTTGTCCCCTGCACTTTTTAATATTTACATTAATGGTAAGATAGTTTTACTAATCATTTTAAAATTGGAAATGTAATTTTAAATAGCTTCATTTGCAGACGATCAAGCCTTGTTTGGGGAGACCGAAGAACAAATGCAAATTGCTGTCAACAAACTAAATGAAACCGTTGTCCAATATAATATGAACATTAATAACAATATATATATATATATATATATATATAGAAATTTTGGTAAAACATCACTTAAGATGCAACATTGTTAATATATATGGACAAATTATGAAATAAGTTGATAATTTTAATTGTTTAGTATATAGTGTGTCTCATTCCAAGACGAAGATGTTAATATAAAAATTATTAAGTTTAACAGAATAGATGGTAACATTTGACGTACAGTGAAAGGCAAAGCAAGAAGATACACGCAAATGAAGTTTTACATGAGGATGGCGTTCCAGTGCTCACATATACTAGTGATAATTGGACAATAGAAAAACCGAAGAGGTGAGGTGAGGTTTCTATGATCAATGGCTGGATTGACCATTTTAAATAAACAACGAAGTGTATCAATCAGAGAGAATTTACGTATATTTAACTTAACTGATATACTTAATAATTTTAAAGATAATTACTGTACATATATTCAAAGAATGACCGACGACAAATTTGGAAAATATTGAATGACAAATCTAAAGGAAAGAGAAACACTAACTAGATTACAAGATAGTTTCTCTTGATATGGAAATAGGCTAACGCCTATTCATGAATGACATTATTATTATTATTATTATTATTATTATTATTATTATTATTATTATTATTATTATTATAAGAAAGTTCAGCACTGCGAATAATTAAAGGTAATTTACTAACGGTCTTTTGGGGTGCTATTGAATACTATGTATGATGAATGGATCCAATAAAATGGATGCTTAGTATGTCCAAGCCCTTGTTGGGTGCAACTTATGACTGAGACCCGCTCCCTCAAAAATGAAAATGGAATTCTCAACACAATAATTACATACTTAGCTGACCCCTAGCTTGCAGCTTCCATGTACAAAATCACGGCAATTTGAGATACAATTGTAGGTGCATAGTCTATTCCGCATCTTAGGAAATGCTTAGTCTAATTTGACAATAGAAACAGAAACTCGCAACTCGCGTGCTTGTTCAAAGATTTCCATAATTATCACAGATAATAATTAAAACATATACTGTCAAGTGTATGTATATATATATATATATATATATATATATATATATATATATATATATATGTATTAATTGAAGACCTCGCGGGAAAATCTGCAGTTAGACTAAGAAACATTGGAGTAACCGCAATTTGGATGAGCACCCATCAAACGAAATCACATATTTTTGGCAACAGCCCTGTGATAAATATTCACGCTCTAACCTATGCCATAATTCTCAGAAACTTGTATCATACTCCACTAAAGTGGATTAAGCCAATTACAGGGTTTTGCAGAAGAGCTGGTTCCCAAGAGATCAGAGCAAATGAAATAGGTGTTTAGTAATTATTTCTAACAAAAATGGGTTAGTGAACTGATCTACAGCTTATATCCAGTACTACTATTCTAAATTGAGCAAACTTCAATCCTTTTCTCATTCGAGTTATCAGTTTGGACAGAAAATGCAAACAACAGGTTTCTTTTCCATGAAGTTCCGCTTCAACAATGTACCATTGCCGTTATCGTTTCCAGTACGACAAACCTCCAAAGGAAGACGTACTGTATTTAAAAATAGTTCATGCTTTTGCAACTGTGACCATTCCGCAGTACACACTTCGAGCTCATGAACAGCATTCGTTCCTATAAAGGTCCTGGAATACAATACTTTCAAATGGACGTCTATAAGCTACAGCGCGGATAGCGACAACGGAGAAGCACGAACTACTAACCGGTTCCTCTGACTTTCAGTGCCCAAGCCTAAAGAAGTTAGAGCGCTGTCTTTGTGGCGTTATAGTGGAAAAAAAAAAAAAAATAAATAAATCATTGGTGCCATTATGTCAAAAATTCAAAAATTTCACACATGATTCGTATACGAAAACAAGTTCTTGCAGAAAAGCCAGGCGGCTATTTGTAAGAAAATTTCCCGGTGCTTCTGCACCTCACAGGTGTAGTGTTCGTGATACTGTAAATAGATAGGAAAATAGAACATGTTCTTGATAAAAAAAAAACGAAAGAAAATCGCAACTCACTTAACGAGAAACACATTAAAGAAAGGTTAGAACGGAGTAGAACAAACTTTTAAAATTAAAACCATTATAAGATAACTGTTGTTTTGATATAGTATCCAAGGGATGATGTAAATATACACAGTAAATTTCTGCAACTGTGTTTTGGATATGTTAGAGGTGACTTGCACATTTAGTTATTTCACGGTCGAAACACGATTCCATTTAAAAAGTCATATAGTGACGCAGAAGAACGAGTACTGGAATGCAGAAAAACCCATTCTTATATACACGAAGTGCTATTGCAGACCAAAAAAATGGTGCACAGTAAATGCTTACAGAATTATAGAGCCTATATTTTATGAAAATACCTCGCGAATGTGCAGGGATAGCAAAAAACATAATTACACCATTATTCAAAGAAATATCAAATATTGAATGAAAATATGCATTTTTCAATAAGCCTTCTCTACAGCGCATGCAACATATCTCTCGTTAACTTTAATTGAGGAACATTTTGAGGATAGAATCATTTGCAAGGGAGTATGTCTAGCACGATGCCTAGATATTGATATATAAGATTTCAACAGAAACATTATTTAAGGGAGAGCTTGAAAAATAAAGTGTATCGGATATATATGAGAAATTGCAAAAGAAGAATTAATGCTTGTGAATGCAAACATTTTTAAAAGGCGTGAGAGATGTGCAGTGGCACAGTGGCACAAGGACATTATTTCCAACATTTCATGTGACAAAGGTAGGTGGTTAGCTGGCAGACAGCCCGCTTCCAGCCCCCATTTGGGCTACGCGTTCACGGATGAATGTGCATTTGAAAGCTCTTAAGTTCCTTATTAGCAGATTCTTAGAAATAGATATTTGAATGTGTTATTAGGAGATTCTAGAACAAGTACGAGCCAAAACACTGAACTTCCAGTTTTGTTTTGTCGAAGCTGAGAGCACAAATATATAAGTGCTTTGTATTGTCAGTCTCATTGTTATAAATCTGAATTCAGAAGATTCCTTACACAAAATGGCGCTGTTTGTAAACAGTTTATTAGAACTGCGGCCTATGGGCGATGAAGAGAAGAAGATCTAGTATTTGTTTTTATGCTGGAGTGCTCGTGCATAATCCTATGAAGGTAACTCTATTCTACCATTATATGATACATTTCATCTATTCGGGCATCGACGTCAACCAACTGCCAAAATATTAGTCAACAGTCTTAAATTTTATAAGGTTGTTTCCACAATAAATTATATTTCATTAAAAAACATTGGTTTCAAGGCTAAGAGTAAATTAATTTAGCGACTTTAACTTCGTTTAATTTGAAAGAATCCAGTACAAACTTTGTGCTGTATTGAAAAAAATGCATGTAAACTAGAAAAAGGCATGAGAACAAAACCTGGATATTCGCGTTTACCACGGCAACAAATCCTCATTTTTTTTTTTAAATTGGTTATTTATGGACGCTCTTTAACAACTCGGGTCATCAGCGTCCCATCAATTCAGGGGGTGAAACGGCCCACAAATTTTGCTCAGATGTCTCTTCTTTCAGGCTTGAGGTTCTTTTTCGTGCCGTAAATGTACGACACGGGACCCACAGTTTTACTTTCCTTCCGAAGGAAGCCATACTTAGGATTTTACGCCCGAAAAAATCCATCAATTCTGGCCGGGTTTGAACCCGCAATTTTGGCTTTAGAAGGCAAGTATGGTTACTACTTCACCACCAGGACCGACACAAATTCTCATTGAGAATATGAAAACTCTCACGCGAAATTTTTCCTCCTGAAGATGACACCAAGAGGCAAAAGTAACCTACCTCTTATATTATACTGCCTCAACCTATTTGGCAGTATAATATAATTTAATATAATACAATTAAATAATATATTAAAAGGATGTAATGTCTTGTAATTAAAAAAAGTATCGGAAATGAGCTAATCAACGAGGAGAATAAAAATAGTGATCGAAGAACAAAATATAGAACAGATGCAAACCTTTAAATATCTGGAATGTAATATAATTAATTATAAAATTAATTTAGATTGGGAAGAAAAAACACAGAAATACAATATAAAAATGGAAGGACAAGGAAATATTTTGGAAAATATGACTAAGGATGTGCAAATTAGATTCTATAATGTCCTATCAAACCTTGTATTGCTACGTGGTAGTGAACATGGATCCTAAGAGTAAAGGATCGGAAGCGAATTGAAGGGTACAAAGGAGATTCCTCAGATATGTGGAAAACGTAACAATAAGAGAGATTTTTTGAGTAGTGTTTAACGTCCGTTTTTACTACTTAGGCATACAGGCGGTGAACACTGATGATATACGAAATGAAATGGTAAATAGAGAGAGGATTTTTTTTTTAAGGAAAGAAGCGTTCCAGGCCTAAGTTTAGGGTATCTCCCCGGCATTTGCCATTTATGAGGACTGAGGAAAACCTGGAAAAACCTCAGTCAGGGAGGACGGTCCTGGTGGGATTCGAACCCCAGACCTGCAACTCACGAGTCCGCGCATTAATGACCTCGGCCAACCGTGGGGGTCACAATAAGAAATAGGAAGAAAAGTGGTGAAACCAGGTGAAAACTAAAAATAAAGAATATTCCTGACGATTTTACAGACTACTTGAGAAAGTGGCAACATCATGTACAGAGAATGGCCGTAGACAGACTACCATGGCAAGCATTGTACCAACACGCAACGAGACCTGGGTCCTCCAAGAAGAAGAAAGAATTCAATTAGCCTCGGAACAGGATAGCTATGGCCCATTCTTGAAAGGAAGAAGAGGAAGAGGAAGAAAAGAAGAACGCTATCGAAACAGCGGCATAAAATCATAAAAAAGTCTTGATGCTTCACTGGATTTTAATGTGGACGAAAAATACATAAATATTAATATTATACTGCGTCAATAGAATAACATTAATCAATAAGGTTTAAAATTAGATTAACTCTTTATGAAAGTTTAAAATTAAAATGGAGTGTATATTAAAACTAATAAATATTGAAACACTCAACTTTCAATATCAGTCAATTTCCAAGTATTATTCATTAATATATATTTTGCCGGTACATGATGTTTATATTTCACATTGGACTACTAAAAAGCAAGTTGTTCCCTATTAATCACCATCAATGAGGATCTCTTATTGCAATGTACTTTTACTTGAATCCTTTGAAAACCGAGGATCTCTTATTGCAATGTACTTTTACTTGAATCCTTTGAAAACCGCAGAACTGGTAGATAATGCGCTTTCGTATCTTTGAGATCCACGACATCAGCATAATAAGAATATTTATGGCGTTCAATTGGCTTTAAAGTACGCCATGCTGTTTTTTTTTATGTGATGTTAAACTGGTTTTAGTTCGATTCCTAATTTTTACAGTTCTAGATGCAGTAGATAAGAAATGTGATTACATGAAACCAAGAGATTGTGAATCTTCGTGAACTGTATAATAATTGTTTCTAGAAAAAATCTCTTTTGGCATGTGATGGGTATTCTAAAACATGTATTTTACCAGATTATATGGTTATCTAGTAAAATACAAAGTAGATATAGCTCAAATTATTCTATAGTTACCAAAGTCTTCTTTTTTACCTCTTTCAAGTGAAATAATATGGGAAAAAATAATTCCAAATTCAGGTAAGATTAGACTATATACTTCAGGATGTCCGAATACTAAAAATTAATTCACTTTCTAGACACAAAGAAAATGTCACTAATGGCGATGAAATAAAAGTACGTGATAGAATAGACTTAAAAGTAAATATTAATAAAGTCGATTGTCCATGCTTTTGTGGAGGTATAGAGTTGACTTTACTTACAAGACAAATGCATGTCGCGTGATAAATCGAATATGATAATTTTGTTCCGTACTTTCACTCCTTAATCCGGCTGTGATTGGTCAAAATTCAAAATTTTGTTTCGTTTCATTGGTCGATTTTAAGATGACGCCAAGTGAGCGAAATAGTCCCTACATTGCTAAATTCAATTAAACAGAAATAGCTATGCCCTTGAATAGTTCCGATTTGGAAACTTCTTTGAGTGCTCAGGATGTCCATGTGTTAGAAAATATAATTTACACTCAATTCTTGAAAGTACATGCAAATTTAATTACCAAGTTATTAAAATCAAAACTTTATATATAGACAAAAATATTAGAAGCTATTTAAGCTGTTAAGCGTTAAGTTATCTGACATGTAGGCAACAGTAAATTTGCCCTAATATAACGTACTTGCCAAATCATTAAACTAGATTTAACAGCATTATTTGAGAATCTTCTGGTTTTAATTCTCTATATGAGTATCTTAACTACCGATAAATTAACAAAATCTAATTATTTACACAGATAACCAATTTTTGAAACACTCCAATGCTTATTACAAATACCGTAGAAATCTTAATCACAAAGTGGTAAAGTGGTCACTTTAGTTAAAAACAATATTTCTTTAATCAATCCTTCAGAAAATATTATAATGGTGGTTTTAGCAGTAATTATTATTATTATTATTATTATTATTATTATTATTATTTTTTTTTTTTTGATTGAAAGAGCAAGAATCGTTGAATTCTTGTTGCTCAACTAAGATGTGATTTTATTACATTCTACTTGTCTAACGCAATTGCACTTTGACCCATTAACACTTACAGTGAGATGATCCGATTAACTGCACTCAATTTCACGCGTATACTTCACTAGAAATCTATACATATCATTACAATGACCACTTCCCCATATCCACAGTCATGTACAATACACTTCAGACTAGGCGAGAACTCTAATTGAGTATTCTATCACAAATTACTATTTCTGAAGCTATATCCTATTTCAGCACAATTCCCTAAGTGCTGTTTGCCAATAATAAGGTCTTTAGAAACAATTCTTCTACATCAATACATGCTCATCATTCCAAACAATTCAATAAAATATTTATAAATTTAATTGGATTGATATTAAAATATTTCAGTGCTTTAAGGACATTATTGTTAACAATGAAAATACTGCCTGTTCGTAACATGTTAAAAGAAGAAGAAGAAGAAGAAGAAGAAGAAGAAGAAGAAGAAGAAGAAGAAGAAGAAGAAGAAGAAGAAGAATCCTTATACTACAACTTCTTTGCAATGATTTATTTCTTTAAGCACCATACTATTTTGGAAAGTAAAATGGAAAAATGCAACCTTGGTGAATGAGGATCGCAGGTTCAAATTTCCCCTGAGACATGGCTGCAATTTAATGTGCTTATCCCTTATGATATCTAGATAAAGGCCGTGCATGACGCCCACTGCCACGAATTCCCTGTTATGTGCCTAGGTAACAATGACACCCATTGCTAGTGGGAGCACCAAGAACAGCATGAAATAATTTTCTAAATTATTTCAAAAATACAAACATGATTATTATTAGTATGAAAATGAAGTATTTTACTTTTTAACAACGATTACTAACACAATTTGCCAAATGTATGGTATTAATGCAAAATTCAATCTTTTGCTGAATTAACCTTTCATTTTAGACCCTTAGTAACAATAGGACGCTTCAAAATCAATATTTTTATCCATAACTTTTTGAGAAAATTCGCAGAGAAGTATCTGTTTATCCAATAACTGTCACATTATATGTAGAAAAAAAAAAAAAAAAGGAAGTTCTCTCAGTACCCACGCCATTTATCTTTTCACTAAAATGAAATTATTGCTTTTAAAAACTATCGCACATTTCGATCTAAAAGTTGTAACTATAACCACGGATATCTCTGAAACAAAAACGTTATTAACACGCTGATTTCAACGAATTGAAATTATTCATACGCTGTTTTCACCAATTTAAAATTCAGACAAGGACTTATAAAAATATCAGAAATAACATTTCTAGTGCAACGTTAGTGGGTAATATAAGCAGAAGAAACAAGAAAAGTTAATAATGATCATGTTTACGAAAACTGTCCTATGAAACGAAACTGGCATGTATATGCTCGAAAACAAACCTTAGCGCTCATTAACATGAGATTATGTTGAAATAACAATAATAACAATAATAAATTTATTATTATTCTCATTTATGGCGTTTTATATAAAACATTTGACTTAATACATTGGTCCTAACTAAAGTGTTAAAGAATATTCCAAGAATGGTAAAAAAATTGGAAATCAACCGATGTGTATGACAAGAGATTACCTCCATTTTAGTTCAACTCATCGAAATAAAAGTAATCGCTCTGAAATGAATTCAAACAAAACTAGCACATAAAATGCTTACCGTTGCTGGTGCTGTGGAGAACCTTGATTATTCGCCTTATGCTTATCCGAGTTGGATTGATTTTGCGAAACTGTGATGCAAGAAAAAAGTTTAGAAAGCGAATGCGAGAGAAGAGGAGTTCGTTCCCCTGAAGCCATAGTCACAGGACCTGAGCCAGTTTTGCTTGGCTTCGAAAAACCCAAATCTTCCTCATCATCGGTGCAAGCGGAGCGCTGTTTCTTCAGGCGCACCGTAGCAGTGCAAATGGCTTTAGAGTTCAGTTCGGTAGCAGACTGCGCTCGTCTTGTAACCGGACGCTTCTTTCGACGGTAACTACCTCGAGGCAGCGCGTGATCGCGGTGCTGGTAGAATCTGTCATGCCCTGTCGTTCCCCCATCTCCACGATCTTTGTTGAGGCTCTGATAGATATTGAACATATCCCGGAGCTCAAACCTATCACATTGAAGTCCAGCACTTGACTGGGGCCCTCCTCATCAGCTCACTTCTTTGCATGAGTGAGCAAAGCTTCTCGAAGCTTGCCAATAGGAAGTCTTGGACGGAGTTGCCTTTATCCTATTTGTCTGGCATTTAAAAGGCTTTGTTTTGCAGCCTAATGATGTGTTATGTGGAAGGTGACCAGCCAACGCTTTGCTCCCTCACGTGTTCCAATGTGCCTTTACTGAGATCGATAAAACAAGCGAACTTTGTTCGGTCACACCACATTGAAGACTTTGCCTTCAGTGGATGCCACACTATACCCCAGTGTTAAATTTGAAATTAAAATACCACTATTTCACTCCCATGTTCATTTTAATGTAGTAACAAAATCTTTTATTTGGCAAAGTTTAAATACTACATAAAAGCAGCTAATAAGGTTTTAACTTAAGTACTTCGTAGCCAGTCATTCGGAAGAGTAAAAAAAAAAAAAAAAAAAAAAAAAAAAAAAAAAAAAAAAAAAAAAACTGTTTTGGGGGGGGGGGAATAACAGCAAAGTAATGTTCGGGAAATTCTCCAAGTGGTATTCACTCATACAGGTTTCTTTTGTAAGCACTATATGTCGTCTTCTTTGCTTATTTTCAACACTTGCCGTTTCACAAAATGAATGGAATCCAAGCACCAGGGAATTCTCTTTAAATAATTTCCTAACGGCAAGAGCGCATTCTGTATGAACTTATGAATCGTAAATATTCTTATTGAACAGAAAATAATTATATTTAATATTTTTCAATACCCTTGCCTAGCACACTGTATACAATTTATCAACAAACATGTGGGTTTACTGTCCACTGCAATCATGCATGCCATTAGGCCATTATAGCAGGGCTCCTCTCCATCCTAAATATCGAGGGTTAATTTCCCACTAAAGTTCGCAGTACGCACTTTTCATAGATAATCCTCACGCACAGTATTTTAATAAATAAAAAATATCACATTTAAAATGGTATTATTACTTGTTTATCACTATAATATTAACGTAGAATGAATGTGTTTACAGAGTAGATTATTTTACGATTAAAGATAGATTTTCGACCATACATATAGTGTTCAAAGCAGAAAGAGGAAAGGCCTATTTCATTAATTTTGTCAGAAAATAAATTTGTAGCCTTTGAAATTATATTACAGTGAATTAAGCAATTAAAACTCCTTTAATACAACAAAACGCATTAAAATTATGCTTTATTAATATTTGTTCTCTTTGAAGTACAATATTATACCATTAATTTGCTTTTCACAAAATGACAAAATTCCTCTTATTTGCAGTAGAAACTTCACAGAGATAAGTAAAGTTTTGTTGACGTTTGCATTAAGCAACCTTTTTTCATCAGTATATCCTCTGATTTTCAGATGTTAGACAAGTCTTCGCATTTAGTTTCACAGATTATCTCTATTTATTCTTTTAACAAAAGTTTCCTAATCACAACAATCATAGGCAAATAATGGAATATTTGGCCAACATTTTGTACTATTTATTTGTTTCTTCATGTGTAATTACACTGTGGTCTGTGTTTCAACATTGTTGAGTGTATTTGTTCAGCCATGAATAGCTCTGAAGGCGAATTTCCACTGAATAATAAGAGAAAAGAAGCTCAAAATAAGGGAGTATGGGAAGAAAATAAAGGGCGTTTAGCTGGGAAGGAGTATGTTACTAGGAAAAGTAAGGCGGTGGTGCTAAGAAGCCAGATCATGAATGCAGCTGCCGTTTGAAGAGCACAGAAAAGTTTTCCGATGTTGATAAAATAACCGCGTTATCTGGACATGTTAAAACTGAACAAGACGAATTTAAAATGGGACTGATAGATACCTAGTAAACTAGTACCATAAAAAGAAGTCAGATGACAAGCAAGAAGCACATCATTCATAGTTCCCACACAGTTCCTGTTTCATACAAGTATTTCTCAACTTGTATGCTGTATGTGGGAAGTATGTCTACTATCTAACATTCTTACTACTAAAAGAAAATTTTCCTACAGTTAAGCGAGAAAAATATTTTAATATTAACAATGTTACACCTGAAAATGTACTTCGTAAAATATATCAACACCTCGATGCATTTCCCATACACAAAGCACAATATGTAGATAAACCTATCACGTACCTAGAACTTAGTATGAAAAAAATGCATCAGTTTTTCTGCAAAGAGAACAAATATTCAGTATTAATATGAACAATATGTCGAATATTAACATTAAGATTACGGATACGGGCTTGGTCGTCCTCAAATATAGATAAGTGTTCGACGTGTAATGTGGCGCATAAGTCCACATTCATTAAATGAGAATTCCAAAGAGCTGCTATTGCAGAGCTATGATCTACAAGGGAAGAGCAGGTAGGTTTTATTATAAACTAGAAGTGAAGAAAATATGCAAAGAAGATGGCGTCGCAGCTGTAAGTTTGGGATTTTATGCATATCGTTCCAACATTCGGGTTTACCTGTTTAGAATCTGTTCTACCTCTGAAAATCATGGGTTTATTTATACGTTTTGTATTAACTGGACAAACTCAGATAATAGATTTCATGCATGTTTACCACTATACGCTCATAGTTTCCACGAAAGTTTGTACAACATATTTTAAAGTTTTTCAGACCTCATTTTTAAGAGTTTTCATTTTTGTTTCAAATACTTCAAATGCTACAGTTCATTGCTGGATAAGAAGTTGAAGTCAGCAATTCATAGTTTTTCCTCAAACTTAGCTGTACAAGAGGCAATGCAAAACTGGACTCGCTACCACCAGAAAACTTTCTACTTGTGAACCGCTGGATCAAAAGCATTGAAAAGGGAGATTATTTTGAAAAATGATGTACATATTGAACCCCTACATTTGTGAAAATGAAGTGTATAACGAAAATTGTAGATCATTTTTGATTCGCCCTCGTATTTTTCTTACCAACTAAGTAAAACTTTCAACATTTCAAAATTTAAACTTTTGGAAAATTGAGATTAAAATTAATCAGTGTTATTTAAATAATGTCTATGTAATTAGTGTATTCCTCGTTAATATCAGGGGTGAGTAGACGTTCGTATAATTTTTATGAACATATGAAAAAGTTAGTTTATACATCAAAGTTATATTCTTAAAAACAGGTATTTTGAAAAGTTCGAAGTGGCTTTCCTTAATTTACGGGAATTGTTATTCGAGCAACAAATATTTAAAACTAAAAAAGTGTATAAATAGATATATGTTAGGTAAACCAAATAACCAGAATAAGAACAAAACAATAAAAGAAGAAATGCACGTTTCATTTTTAGTATTTTACCACTTTGAACTCACTTGAGGGCATGTTTTATAAACTTAACATCGGATGAATGTTTCAGAACTTCCTTATTAAGTCAGCCTTATTAAGAAATTCCTCTTTGCATCGGCATAGATGGGCAAGGTTGCTAAGGCACGGATTCATGAGAGGGAGATCTGTGGTTCTAATCTCCCTTGTGTCGTCCTCCCTGACTGCGGCAACTTTTAAAGGTTTTCCTCAAAGTCCTCATCAACTTCAAACGTCAGAAAGATACTCCAAACTTTGTCCCAGAACGTTTCCTTTGTCCCAAAAAGTTATTTTCCCATTTATCATTTTATTCCTTGTATCGTCTTATGTCCACCGCGGCCGATGATACGGTAAATGAGGGCTTTACACATCATTTTAAAAATATCATGGCACTTTTAAATTAACTGAGATACCTGTTTCAATCTATGAAAATTTATTAGACAAAATATCTAGGAATGTCTGACACAAACTGCAATTAAAAGGACAAAAATCGTATAAACTTAGGAGCGTGGAACATTAGAAACCAAACCGATAGTTCACAGCTTACATTTAGAACTAAGGCTAGCAAACCATTAAAGCACAAAAATAATCTCATTATTTGTCATGTGTTATTTGTCTGTCAATTTTCCATATAACTTGAGAAAATCCAAAAGAAATAGAGACTAAAAAAGTAATGTGACAGTTTGCGTCGCTCTACACATTCTATGTTCGCATCCCCAGGATATTGTCAATATACTTAGGGAATATAAATAGAATGACATGGCTTTTCTACAGACTATTTTTAAGTATATTAATTGGCTACAGTCAGACTGATAGGTAGAAAAAAATGTAGTGATGCACATATAAAGAAACCATTTATAAACAAATTTACTTTCTAGCTAGGATAATAAAAAGAGAAAATGATGTTTGCTTTGTCTACCCAGCATACAAATTCCGTGTTGGCAAGTACCTCTAAATGATCTATGTGGCTCAATAATACCTCATGAGAGTAGCCAATTTGAGAGACATTTTCTGACCTATACGGCCAGCACGTGTTTATATTTAGGCATTACTTCAATCTTATATTCTGTTCATTAACTGTCTTTAAGATTAGCTTCCACAGTCCTGACTATTCTAGTTCAATTAGCATCAACCATTGACCTAACTTCATCTGAACATAGTAGTATGTGAATCTTTTTCTCTCCCTTCCACCCAAGGATCACATATGGTTGAGATCTTGTGCTCAGCTTTCTCCGTCATGCATGCTGCTTCTATTATTCTGCTTCGTATTGTTTATCCAGTTCCACAACCTGAACGAGGAGAAACTTTCTTCTCATTTTGCGTTGACGGACTTATATTTGATTTTTCCCTATCTCCTTAAACCAAAGCACCCAGGACATAAAATCTTCAGGAACGACAGCACAATTCATGTTAACAAAACTGGACACCATGCTACAGACACTGAACACTGCAAGAAATGTCGGTCCTGGTGGTGTAGTGTAACCATACTTACCTCCTAAACCCAAAATTGCGGGTTCAAACCCGGCCAGGGTGGATGGATCTTTTCGGGAGTAAAAATCCTAAATATGGCTTCCTTCGGGAGCAAAGTAAAGCCTGGGTCCCATGTCGTAGAATTACGGCATATAAACGAACATCGGCTGTTTCACGCCCTGAAGTGAGTGGGACGCTGATGACCTGAGATATTAAAGAGCATCCATAAATAAACCAAATCAAAAATCTTAGCAAGAAACATCCCGACGCCTATATCATCTAACAACAGCACAAACAGAACGTCACACCACTTCCCAGCAAAACAACAAGCTCATTCTTGACACTGAAAAGCGCCAAGGAATTTCAAAGCATTTCATTGATCTACTCAGAACTCAACGCCAAGTACGGTTTCAAGTCGCTGCACTGGTAGGACCAACGGAATGGTGATGAATGGCGCGCGGCCGCCCGACTGCCCGCTCCACAGCCTCCGCCGTCAAAGACACTGCAAGTCCAATAACACCGTCCAGGAAAAATCAACGCTACTATAACTACAACTGCACTTTAATGACATAACCAGAAATAATGCCACCAAAACTGTTCAACTGAATGCCACTGAATGAACAAAAATCGACGCCACATGATCTTTCACTCAAAAGCCACGCAACTTTTAACCCCCCAAAAATAACTTCATAACTTGCTTCAACCTTTTCCGCTACTGCGTCAGGTGAACTGCCAGAGCCCAGCGTCTTGGCAGCCACCGGCATTATGCTTCTACCGTTTCCCAGCACGCAAATTCACCTGCATTATCGGGAGTGCTCAATGCGCATTCCCACCCAATTTTACTTCTACTATTCACTCTTACTAGCACCCTTACTACATTAACATTGGTTTTAAGAAGAAAAAAAATTGAAAGTTACACATAGATCTTGCTGATTTGTGAACACAGATTTCATTATTTTGAGTAGGGCATATTGTTTTACAGTCTTCCTAATACATGATAAATTTATAGCTATAAATTTGACGTTTTGAGTTAAAATCTTTCAAATTTTTCTTGGCCTTAATCACGTTATGCCTTTAAATATATCGTTTAATTTTTTGAATTTCAAAGCTTTTCTCATATGGTTAGATCGTTTGAGGTTAAAAAAATTAGCATGCCTCTCTCCTGATTCAGCAAGCATTCTCAGGAGTGATTTCTAAAGGGAAATGTCTCTAACTAGTTCGTCATTTGGCCCAAGAAATACCGAATTTCTCTGAAAAGTCAAGATTAATATTATCTATTGCTGTTACATTGACCAGGTGACTCCTCAGCGCCACCCTTCAGAACCACATCCGGTTAACCAGCCCAGTATGCCTCCGGTCTTCGGAACTGTTGTGCCAAAAATATTTTAACACCAGAGAGACTTAGAATGTTCATTTCTATACACTCTTCTCAGAAGTTCGTTAGAAAACACATATTTTAATTTAAATAATTATATCATGCCATCCAACTATTATGTGGGTCTTACTTCAGGTCGTAATATGATCTAATTATCCGGCAGCTTAGCGCGCGACACACCGGGTTCACGATCCGCAAGGAACACCATTGTCTGTGTCCGACAGAATAAATAAAGAATATAACATTGCACGATTAACAGATAATATTTAAATCAATAGCTTAGTTTTGCCATTTAAAATTGTCAGTGTGCCAAAAATGATTAAGGCATTGTAGCATCTAAACAAATGCTATGTTACATATTGCAACTCAGGTTCCGAAGTGTTTATTTCTTCTCGTATATTGTTTTGCAGTTCATATACTGTTAGCAGATTTGATTTATAAATTGTCCATTAAACTGTGCCATAAATAAAAACTGCAGTACGTTAGGCTCTGGAATCCAACAGGCTACTATATCCGTTTACTAATTACTAGACTTCTAAGTTTTAGCCCCGATCATGCGATATCAGTGACAGCATAACCGAGGTCGGATATTACAGCTATGCATGTAATTCGCTTGAGCTGGGTTAAGATTTCGGAGTCTATAATTACAATTACCCGGCCTTGATTACTCAGGTATGGCGCGAGTTCAGCTACGGACTGCCGGAAACACACTGTGCGTAAAACAAGACCCAAATAAATCAAATAACACAAAGTAATATATAACGGTCATTTGAAAAGATCTCGGAATGAAGTACAAATGTACGGCACATCTTTTGTAATTATTCTTATTTTTCATCATAATCTCCTTTGACAGTAATGCACTTTGTCCAGTCATGCCCCAAAGTCTTTATTCCATCACGAAAGATAAATTCCTCCAGGCCTGCAAGATAGCCTCCAATAATGATTCAAGCTCTTCATCGAACGAAAATTTCATTTCACCATGAAATTTTCTCAATTTAGAGAAGTCCGATAGAGCCAAATTAGGGAAATAAGGGAGATGTGGCAGAAAATCTTACTCCAATCCACTCATTTTCGCCATTATAATGGCGATCTTTCTTTATAAGCCCGGACTTTTCTCGCTTATTTTTGTCTTCAACAGGTTCAAAAGGTTAGCATAATACCCTCCGGTGGGAAGGTAATGAATTAGCAGTACACGATTGGCAATCTAGAAAACAGATGCCATGATCTTCCCAGCCGATTTCACACGCTGGGTCTTCTTTGGCGGTGGAGAAACATGATGCTTCCATTGTTTAGACTGCTATTTTGTTCCAGATATATAGTAACGCACCCCAGGTTTCATTATTGGTCACAAATTGACGCACAAAAGTCAGCTGGATATCTCTGAAAATGGGCTAAACTTGGCTGAGAGATTTGCACTCTGATTCGCTTTTGATACTTTGTCAGTAGTTGCGGTATTCATCTTTCCGGTAATTTTTAAGCACAATTCTTTCCCCAAAATATGAAATGCGCGATCCCCTGAAATGCCCAGAGCTTCGGCAATTTCGGAATTCTTTAATTTGCCATTCTCCATCGATGCACTATATCGATAATTTCTAATGTGACTGATTTTGTTCGTCCGTTACATGAATCACTTTCCAAGCTTTCCCGGCTGAGTTTAAAACTACATGGTCCGTTTGGAAACGATTGAATATCATGATACAGAATCCTCCAGTGTATTTGTCATATCTTTTTTACCAATACATAATAATCGCACGAATTTAGACATTTGTCATTTTTCCCGTAAACATAATTCTGCACTGCAACAAACAGCTATAGCTACTAATATTCTTGACCAATCCAATGTATTATTGCACAAATACAAAACGCCGGATTTTATAACAAAACTGCTTCGGAACTGCTGCTTCAAACTGGGGGTTGGTTATTCAGAGTACTTTTCAAATTATCCTCGTATATTAAAGTAAACAACTTACCACAGTTCTTTTTACTTACAAGTGATATTATCAAAATGTAATATGTATTTAAAACATGGTGACCGGTGTTACATTATTGAAAACACGATCTGAGAACAAATGCTTTCTACCAAACAGTGCAACTTGCTAGAACATTGTAAACCTTGTGCATTGATTAAAGAAACTTAAATAAATGATAACTTATTCAACATAGTATCCTTTAATTGTGGATGGAATACGTCTTAACACTAAAACAATTGCTGCAATGAGCATTCTAATGGAAATTCCCTACATATATGGTGTAATATAACGGACGTCTGTGACATTGTATTCCGAAATTTATCGCAAACATTTCATTAGTATGCGCACGTCTATGAGCAGTTTTAGCGCGTGGAGAGCGCCTTGGAAAACACAGATGCGCAGTTTTATAAGGAAATACATTGCAGAATTTATTTAGCCAAAAGCATTTTGAAAATGTAACTTCAATATCACTACTTGATATAATATTTTCAAATACCCGGTGTTAATGAAATGCACAACAATTCAAACGTTGTAGAGGGGTCGTATAAAACCATTTTTAGATAGATGTGTGTTCCACGAAGAAATATAATTGCGTTAACTAATAAACGAGTGTTAAAAAATGGATTAAAATTTTGCCTTTGAATGTGTTCTAATGTGTTTCACGAGCAAGGAAACCTAGATTTTCACTAAATCATCATAAGTATTTTCAAGATTTAGCGCTAGGAACGCCTCTAAAGGCTTGGACTAATATGGCAGTACAGCAATGAACAGCGGTTAAGTGGCTTGTAATTGTGTTACGTAACTTAGTCCAGAGGGAACTATCCATCTGACTATGTGGCCGAATGGATAAGGCAATAGACTGAGATTTCGAAAATTGTAGGTTCCGGTCCTGTGAAGTATGCTTATGTTATTTCATTCTTTAAGAGTTTATGATAGTTTATACTCATACATAAGATGCGAAGTAAAGAAAGTAATCAGCGAGACTCAAACTCGATAACAATGATCTGCTTTTACTTGGCGCTAAAATGGCAAAGATACATGCTCCACAACTTCCGTCCCTCATTGTGTGGCATCAATTCAAATGGAAGCTTCATTAGTCTGTGGCGTTAACTTAGAAACTTATTGCAATAACTTTGATGTCTATTCCTAAAATTAAACTTAAAATTAAATTAATGAGTAAACGTGAAGGAGAAATTTATTATAACAGAAGGGG
Source organism: Metallyticus violacea (assembly GCA_030762175.1). Lineage (NCBI taxonomy): Eukaryota > Metazoa > Arthropoda > Insecta > Mantodea > Metallyticidae > Metallyticus > Metallyticus violacea. The sequence goes on from CM060846.1 coordinate 190,924,932, forward strand.
TATAAGCAAACATATTCTTGGTATACATACAGTTGACGTTTACGGAAAGTTTTGTGCAGTAAAAATCATGAGATCATAATTTCCAGAATGAAGATAGTCATGTGCTATTACTGAAAGTTAACATTACATTGAATTTAAGCAGCATGCCTAGCGTTTTCGTGAAAAATATTTTTTAAACCGTAAGGAATACAGGAAAATGTGTTATGTCTCTCTTGTTCACATATGTGCTAATGACAGATTTTTCAGTACAGATCTCCCTTGCGGCCTGTACAGGTGCTACCGCATAATTTGAGAGTTTGTTAAGGGGTCTTAGAGAAGCAATTTAAGATGAGGAATCTATTGTCTCCGATACTTTAATAGTATTACACAACCGGAAGCAGCACACTTTGCGGCACCATTATCTTGCACGTCTTGCTTGTTAGTCACTTAGTGTAATCATCTTGATTTCCCAGTCGTGTCATATAATTATGACTGGGTAGATTCGCATTAAGATTTAAGCGGAATATACGCAAAATGCTTTGATTTGTGTAAATTTGAAAAAGGATACTTTTCTTTGGTTATGTTTTCTCTACTCATTCTAAACATAAACTCCGACTCGTTAACACAATACATCAAATAAAAAACAAATCTGTGTAATATTTCGGCCAAATTATGTATTTAACAAGGGAACTCGGGAATCTCGTCTCGAAATCTTATTTCAAACTTTACACATGGATATTGACAGGAAATACGTTAGTGCAAATTATTAGCTGCTCATATGAGTAAAAGAATGCCACATTTTATTTAGAAATGGAATTTTCCAACATTTAGAAAATTTAGAAAACATGATACTTACCTGGCTGCAATTGAACAGCCATCTTCCACGGAACTGTCTATCTTCTGTAATGGTCTCTTCCAACTGCGCAGTCAATTCATATGATACTGACGGGGTAGAGACCTTTGTACATATACGTTGTTCAAGCTTTAATTTCACACCGTTTTTATTCTTATGAGCAACTAATATCACTGTACTTACACATTTTCTTTCAATACTTAACTATGCGTAAAATTTAAGATAGGGTTTCGAGATGAACTATCTGAGAGTTCCATTGTAAGGCAAAAGTGGTAAAACTATTTTTCTTCTGATCGTTGCATTTAATTATTATTTGACTTTTCGGCATTAAATAGCCTTCCACTCTGTATGAAAAGAGGTCTACTCAATTCCTAATCACTTTCATCTTATAAATAGTATTATGGAATTTAATAGACCTTTGTTGGTTAACGATCTAGCCTTAGACATTGGAGTGGTGTTTCTATCGTCAAACTAAAATAAATAACACCAATGGTATTTGTACTTACAGCAAACTCTAATCCAGTGATAAAATATTTACAAAACTCAATTAAACAGTTTAATTCAGACAATTTCGTTGTCATTGTCGTTGCTTCTTTTTATTGTCAGCACATATTGCGCCATTTCACACTTGTTTTACAGTATATACTCTACTTTAAAACTAAGAGAAACATTAATTCCGCTGAAGGATATGTTCACATTGCTGGTTATTTATAGTTTTTCATAATGTATAGCTATATTTTAAGTTTTTTAGTGCATTTCTCATTAAGTTTATCAGATTTTGTTCACAACATAATTTTCCATAATTTTGATTTTTTTTTTCGGATGGCGAAATAAAATCCTGTTCGCAGCTTGAAAATGAACTACACCAATGCCTTCTGCCACCCGAAAGCAAGATTTCAATTCCTTAATTAGCAAGTTAGTGTATTAAAAATAACCAATAATTTAATTGCAATAATCTATGTTTATTAATTGATTTCTTCTAAATGTAAAGTTTAATTCGTTAATTTTCCATTGTTTAGATTTTATTTCCTGTGCAACAGAGTTTTTTTCTTTAACTACTGCACAAATAAACTTCAAAATGCCATTTTGCCAGTCTTTTCTTTTTGTTGTTTGTATAAGCATTTTATATGCGTCCTATTTTATATTTACCTATTCATTGTACTTGGCAATATTTTATCCCATAATTATTTTTGGGTTACATGTTCCTTTTTCTTTTTATTTGTTTATTTATTTTGAAATTTATCACTACTCACTATATGTTGCTGGCTCATTTTCTTCTTCACTTAGTAATTGAATAACTTTATTTTTATATTTTGCTAATTGTTATTCTAATAAATGCTACAAATTACTGTTAATTTTTTCACTTGTTTTCCATCCTTTATTTTTACTGTTTTAGATTTTTGTCCAGATCTAACACAAAACCTAAAAGGACAATCTGAGCTCTTATTCTCCTTTGATTTTCGAACCTCTTCTTCAACATAATACATCTATTTATGAAGCACATTAGCAGCATACAGTGAGGTTCATCTATATGCTCTGTTCTCTCTGACCCATATTCACTTGTTTCATATTCGTATAAGTACCTGACATACTTTTGCTGCAGTCATGTATGCTACTCACACAATTCTTTTTGATTTCACGTCAATAATTATTTTTCAACCCTTGCTCCGTTTAGTCCACAGTTTCGGAAGTAAAACGCTTTCTTGGATTCAATTATTACCATCAGACTTGAAAACGTACCCATGTCCAGCAAATGTTGCCACCTTCGAGTAACCTTAAAACACAGTAGCAGTCGAACTGAAATGTCAAACACATAAAAAGAATACTCCGCTGCTGATACAATGCGGCCTTCAGTACCAAAATTATCAGTTAATCGTTCATTTGCTTTACAGAAAATGTTGACCTCTTTCTTATTATTCAGAACTGGTATTTACACATTAATTTTAAAACATAAGCTGACAATTAGTTACTATAATTATAATTACAATTATTGAAAACTATCAGTATGGTCAAAGGTTTTAAGTGAAAATATTTACTGTCCGTCCGGGCTTTCTAAATTACCTAGCGACACAAAATAATATACGTTATCAAAAATGTAAAAGGAAGTTGTTATCTGTAACAGCCAACATTAAGAAAACCAAAACAGTTTCAAAATGGAGAATATTATAAAAATATTATATACAGCTACTCTTACAAATAAACTATTTAAATAATTAGATCAAAAGCAGATATCAGCAAAATTAATTTTCTTATTAACTATCTACCAAGAACTAAAGCAATCATAATTCAAGCAGAATGGAAATAGCATTACGATCTTCTGACGAAAATGACAGAAAATTACTTCACAACAGAACAAAGGGAATGTTTTCATAAACTATGTTTAATTAATCCGTCAATTTTTATTTTAATTTTCCATAATTTAGTTTTAGAGCTTTACTCCCTTGCGGTCCTCGCCATCCTGGAGCTATCGAGTTTGGCCGAATCTTCCGCGATTTGCCTGGAGGCGTGAGCAAGTTAACTCTGGCTAGTCCTTCGGTTTACAGCGTGAGTTTACTTGCTGCTTTCCCCCAGATCGCTATGATTGGTACCTTGGCAGCATATGTTATCTTTTGGGATGGTTGTTTGAGAAAATCCTTATGGTTACAGAGTCTTTGCATATTTATTTTAGATGTCTACAGTGACTGATACACCAACAATTAATTTTGTTTATTTAGTTCTTGTATTTCAAGTATTATGCTATATTTTAATGCTACTTATATGATTGTCTTATTTGTAATTCAGATAAAGGCATTATGCTACTGCCTGTGGCTAATTAACCGAGTCTTATTTGCATTCAGTAACGCCATGCATACTTTGTTGGTGATTGACACTTTAAGGACAGATATATTAGGAACAAAACATTCTAGTACCGCCAGGGGTAGCGGGGGTCGTTAGGCGCGAACTCGTAAGCGGGAGGTTAACATACCTACAAAGTATGCACCTACGAAGAAAGAATCCTCGCATCCTCTCAAAAAGATCACAAGTAGCCCATATCCGTGCTAGTGACTGCTCATCAGTGGCAACTGATGATGCGTACACAAGACTCTTAAGATATTCCCATAAGTAAAACTTATGGGGTTGAGGTTCCGAGAACGTGGTGGCCAATTTACAGAACCAATTCTTCCAATGTACTGCCCAGGAAGCACACCATTGAGATACTCTCGTACTTCCACGCTGAAAATGGAACTCCATTGTACTGCAACCAAATCTGACTTCGGATGTTCAGAGGGACGTCTTCCAAAACACAGGCAAAATATAGGTGACGAACTGAAGATACACGTACTCGTTTAACTGTGCAGTGATTAGATACGGTCTAGTTATTTGATTGGACACGATGCTAGTCAACACGTTGATACCGAATCTGTTCTGATAATCTCCAGCATTGCATGCGCATGCCCATACTCCCACACATGACTGTTCCTATGGTTCAGAATTAGCCCATTTCTCCTGAACATGCGCTCATCGCTGAAGAGAATAGAGGAGAACTCAGGCTGTTCGTGCTACCGCTAGAAGGCGCACCTGCAGAACTCTTGTCTCGGACCGAAGTCCGCTGGCCCCAATGCCTGCACCTTAAGCAAATGATAGGGCTAGAGTCGTTCTTCTTGTAGGACCGGATGCACGCTGAAGCTGTTCATATTCGGGGCCCTGGTAATTGCTCGGGTACTGGTAGAGGATTCCGCCCAAACATTGGTAAGCACCTTCTCTTCAAAGGCTGGGGTACCATTAGAGATCCAGTTCCCTGCAAACGCCGATGGGAATTTTGGAAAGTCGAGCAATAAGGATGATGTCTGTCTGGAAATCTATCCCTGTACAGCTACAGATGCATGTCCTCTTGCTTACCCATAAATCAAACGCATATCAGCAAGCTCGGTAAATGAAAAGCGTTACCATATTTCGAAGCAATTGCAAACAGTCTGTTGCATTTGGTGCACATAGCAGAAATTTGTCCATTAACTACTAAGGTGCGATGTGCTAGGTACTTCGCGCATGCGCAATTAACTTCTTAGCATTACTGAACTGTTGTCCATGGCGTGCAAACGCTCGCAGAACGCACAATTGTACCGAAGTAACAAAGCCATCAATTTTCAACTTCCCTTCTACTGTGTATTAACACTACCTTTTCCCGACTACTTGGGCAAGATGTGAGCATTGTAAATGAAAATCTAATACACGCACTTACGTTATATTGACTAATTGGCTGGTATATCAGATTTCGAAAAAAAATCATTATTTGAAAGTTTACAAAATGGATCATAAGTTCCCTAAATCAAAACGCATATCTAGGACCCCTCCACGATCCTTGTTGAATTTTGGGACACTTGTATAGTGTGTATGAATGTGCTTGTTAAGAATTTTAAATATCCTGGATCTGGAGTGGAATATTTCTTTCTTATATGCATGTATATGCAAAATTGCATTTGCGGTCAAAAGACACATGCGAATGATATTGTACAAATATATTTGTAAAGAATGGGCAATAAATGCACATCTTAGCACGAACTATACTGGACATAAAACAGTTGATAGTTTGCGCACGTGAAGCACGTGAGCTTTGCCATAGTCCACTTAGACGTATTCAATTTTAGAGCCATCCTGCGGTGTATATAAATGCAGTGGGAAAAAATGACATTTTATTATAACCTCCAAGTACTTGTTATAAAATTAAGTTGGTGCACAAGAGAGTAAGGCTCCAGTCCAGGAAAATATATTGCTTTTGTTTAACTTTTCAACTCCATTCAAGAATTAAGAGAGGAGAAATTTGTCAATTTATTGAGGATGTGCAGTTACAAGAATGACCAACTTAGGCGACATATTGAAATGAATAAACACTTAAATCTTCTGAGCTTGTAATTGACAAGGGCACTTAAAGACAAGAACAATATATAAGGCTTCAGAGCCCACAAAAGTGAAATTGGTATCCATGCTCTACAACAGCACAGACAATACTATGTGGATTCACTTTTACGATAAGTGGAATTTCAAAAGCTTGTCATGTGCACGTCAAAGACTACCGCAGCATTCATTATGTTAAAGAGTTTTCATGATTTCTGAACCACCTGTAAGTCGTTGTATACTTTCTAAAGCATTTTTGCTTACTTTGTAATAGCCAAACTACTGAGTACGTGCTTAAATTTGCACTAGATTATTCCCAATTGAGACATTGTCAACAGTTAACAAATAAAAGACAAGTGCTTGAAGAACAATTTACAACAGGTTTTCTCCCGACATTATCGGTAAAATATATAGCATATTAACAGTGGGCTTATAAAAGAAACAGAGTTCTGTTGGTAGACTTAACGCTAAAAAGACGTTTAGGCTGGTGTCTAGGCGACATTGATTTTCACTGGTGAGGCATGCTTCCATATGACGTTTATATCAACGCTCACAATATACTTCAGTTCAGTGGAGGCTGGGTTTCAAGACCGGTGGAACACAAAAATATGGGTAAATAAAGAAGTTAATAAAATCATTAATCCCAAATTTAACGAGCATATCCTACAGGCAATTAGTGTTTACATTTCGTCAAGCACTACTACCAACATTGATAGGGAATATGCAACTAAACAAGATTTCGCCATATAAGGGACAATAAAAACAAAAACTGCATTTTAAATTGTATATTCATGTTACATACTACCTAAGTAAAAGTGAATCGATTTACAAAATGTTAAAACGGGCATGATTCGACATTTTCCATAGACACACTTATACTTTCATTTCATTTTAGGCTTATATTTCATAAGAATATGGTATTTTTAAAACTAGCTAGATGCTTGCAACTTTCAATTGCAGTTTACATTATATTAAAATAGGGTCGGGAAATTTTTAATCAATAGAAGTATTACTGTACCACGTTTGCATATATTACGTGATTTATTTATTAATTAATTTTAATAATAATTGCATTTTCTTTAATAATATTGGCTCTATCTTGAAGAAACTCTGGAATTTGATGCAAGAAACGTCCTTAGTTTCCTAACTATTAGACTCTTTATAATATGGTACCGTTATCTGAAATTGAATTCACTAATGAAAGCATATTTTCTGAATATATACATTAACACTAGGATTCCAATAACAGAACTAAATTTTTGAATGGGAATCGTGAAGCTAGTCTTCCATAATTTGTAATATTACAATCCAGTTCTCACACCATATTTCTCCCAATATTAATTTTTTATTAATAACATCCTAATTCTGCATACAATTCACTTTATGTTCATCTGTCATTTCATATATATTTGTTGGAATTTTGCCAACATTTTGGAGACAGATTTAAACACCACTCCAAGAGGAGGGGTTATTAGATTGAACTGGATTTAAACGGACAGAGGAGGACATTTCGGTACCTCAGTCTTGCTCAATGGCTTAACCTACGCCTCTAGTGTAAGGAAGGAATGAGTGAGGGAGGGAGACATCGGGCAGCAGGACTCGGGGGCTATTAGACACACATTTAGATGGGGTTCTTAACAACATTTCCAGATAGAAAGTCCAACTGGCAGTGGCGGCAGCCCTCCTTCAAGGAGTTCCGAGTCCCTCAGAAGGGCAGTTTCAAAATCAGAAGCGGGCAGAAACCTTTTCAAAGTGCAAGCCACTACCACACTGCATATAGCACCACACCATAGAACCAAATGAATGAAATGATATGAACTAGGATGGCTATTATTTCGTGGAAAGATAACGTCCATCTCAGCATTTTTCAAAGAAACCAGGGTAAACCATGAAAAAAAACCCAAGAAGAGGATACCTTGCCTCAGGGGATTTAAACCAGAGATCCCCAAATGCGAATCTAAAGCGTTATCACCTTATTTCACACTGTCTTTATAACAAAGCCATATTCTAATGAGAAATGAATATTTTAATTTTGGTAATAAATCATAGTAGTTGGGCTAATAACAGAAATGTAAGACGCAATATTTTATAAATTATATGCAGATTTTATTTAGATGTTTTCCTTGCAAATTTTCTTTTCTGTAGTATGATCGGCAGTTACTTCGCAATTTTTGACCTGATCCATTCTCTTTTTCTTTTCAAAGTATTGTATTTTATTATAGAAATAACTTGGTCTCTGGATTTTATACATAATATTCTTAACTAAAGTCTGGCTAAAACAGCTTGAAACCAAAACTTTGGCATTATCCTATTGCCTGCGGGCAATTTGCAAAACTTTTTAAATGAACCTTGTATTTTAGCAAATTTATTATCTTCCATAGTTAAGACTATTACTAGACAGCCGACACAAACAGCTGCTCCTTTCTATTGACAAGGTCTTCCATTACCATTTTTGGTTCCTCTACCATTTTATTACTACAGACGTCTAGGGTAGCAATTTATTAAATGAAATTAGAAGTCGGCCATAGTGGTAACCATACTTGCCTGCTAAACCCAAGATAGCGGATTCGATTCCAGCCAGGACTGGTGGATATTTTCGGGCGTAAAAATCCTAAGTATGGCTTCCTTCGGAAGGGAATTAAAGTCGCGGGTCCCGTAAATTTGCGGCACGATAAAGAACCTGAAGCCTGAAAAAAAAAGGGGTCTCTGAGCAAAATTTGTCGGCCGTTTCACGCTCTGATTTGAACGGGATGATGATGACCTGAGATATTAAAGAGCGTCTGAAAATAAAAATAATTGAATAAAATAAAAAATGACATTGGTACGCAACTCAATTAAATTATGAACAAACTTGATGTACAGAATGGATTGGAGAATATTCACAATTACTCAAGATTTTGGAAATTTTCCTTGCGGTAAAAGCAAACTATGAGAGACCACCAGCCATCCGTATAATTCTTTTTTAAGTTGGCAGCAAGAATTCTGTCTGGTTTTTACACTTCCTAACAGTGGCTTGTACCATATCGCGTCATCAAATTGTGGGACCTGGTGGTTTATTGGAAATCGCATTTGTCTCATATACCAAAGGCCGCAGTTCAAATCCAGCCCGGGTGGATGGAATTTTAAGGGCGTGAAATCCTTAATTTGGCTTTCTTCGGAAGAGAGGTGGTGCCGTTGTTTCTGAGTGGTAGATTTACTACACGTAAAAGAACCTCAAGTCTGAAAGGAGAGGCTTCTGAGCAAAAGGCAATGACCACAGTCATTATAGTGTCCTTAAATGAACCAAACAAATAATAAATAATTCGTGCAAATATATGGCAACTGACGCAGCATCGGGGACTGCATCGCTCACGCTCAGTTGGGATATGCTACAGTTACGGCAGGAGGGATAGCAAACAGAAAAGAGTGACATTCTATTATATTTTAATGCACTGAAAAGTTTATGTTACCACCTATGTCATGCGAGGAGATTCTGGAAATATTTTATCTCATTTTCAACACATGAGCTAATGTTGCATACATTTATGTTAACAAAATTAATATTAATTACAAAATGGGGGTAAACATTAAAACTACGAGACGGGGATTGTGGGATTTTGAAGTACAATAGTGGTGGGGGAAATATTTATTGGCAAAACTAGGAACTAAAATATGTAAGGTAAGTATGGGGTACACTTGGTGGCAAAGATTGGAAATTAAAATGAGTTAAATCACGGTAACTACAACTGGATAAGCACGGGTCAATAATTATTTTATTGATTGAATATACACATTTATTTACATAGTGACTAAAATATGAACACTAATTAAAAAACTATGGTAAAAATGGAACTAAAATGGCGGTCGTGGTGGAAATTTGAATTAAAATAATGATAGTGAAAGCACTTGGTGGTAAAACTAGGAGCTAAAATATGTTTGATGAGTAATGAACTGAAAATGTGCAGTAATAATGGTGTATGAGGTAAACGTGATGTCAAATGTATTAACTAAATTTTACTTACATTTATGATGACAAATAAAAAAAATGTTCTGCGACGGTCGTGGCGGAAACTTGTGGCTAAAACTGGAACTAAAATACATAAACAAGATGGTGATAGCAAAGCAAACCTTTTGCTAAAATTTAATAAAAGTTTAAAAATAATTTTTTATTTGTGATTCACTTATATTAAAACAAAAAAGTTAGCAGTGAAATTTAATTTTTTTCAAATGTTAAAATTGCAAATAATAATAATAATAATAATAGTTAAAATAAAAAGTACTGTATGCAATATGTTAAACTGTGTAAATAATTGTTTAATTTACTTTATAAAATAAACATATTTATAAAAAGTTATATTTTTAAATTTGTTAGTTCGTAAACAAATATTGTTTACCCATAATTTGTTTTATAAAATTTTTGGTAACTAAAAATAAAACTAATACACACACACACATAAGCTGGTGATTGCGAAAATGTAATTAAACAATGCAAATTTGATACGTTCAAAAACTATTAATCGCTGCTAATATATATATATATATATATATTATATATAATATATTACATATATGATGGTGGTGATAGCGGTGAAAATTTAAACTAAAATTAGCAAAGAATACCAGCAACCAGTTACTGATTTATGGAAGCAGTGGAAAATGGCACGGAAAGTCACCTAACTGATCACTAAGTTCACAAAACAAATGAAATAAAGGCATGTCGGGAAAATTGTTTATCTGTTAGCACTAGGTCATAGTTAATGGGGAGAAAGTGAATGACTATATTTACAGGCGCTATAATTTTCATCCACGTCAGTTTTGCCTTTACACACTGCGATAGCTGTATGTAAACACAGATGGCTTTTATTCCTTATTTGACAATCTCACTTTGTAACTTCTCCAACCATAGCAGTGCCTGTAGCATAAACTTTGGGTTCTTTCGTCCGAATACACGAACTTTTTGATTTGCTAGAACAAAAGCTTTGTACAAAATAGAATGTTAATAAGTCTTTTTTTTAAATTTTTTATTTACATAAAGTAAGATTATTTTGCTGAATGCAGTTAATACTGCGCACTTAAAAGTGTTTATTTGGCTAGAAACAGTAATTTGCGATAGCTATAGGTAAACACAGATAGTCGTTATTCCTTATTTTGACGCTCTCATTGTTCTACTATAATTATAGCAGAGCTTGTAGCATGAACCAAATACATCTTTAAAGTTTAAATCTGTAACCTAATTGCACGGAATGTAATGAACTATATTTGATGCACTAGATTAATGTAGGTAAAAATAAAAATTAAAAGGACACACACTTGTTTATTAGTATACGTTATTTAATATAATTTGTGTGGAAATAATAATTTAAATATTCTGGTTTTTTATTTACGTAGTCCACAGCCCTCTGGTTTTGCATAAATTCAGAGCGTCTCATATTGATATAATTTAAATCTCCTCAATTATACCCAAAACAGTGCTAGGGCTATAGGTAAACAACGTTGATTTTTTCTTCATTTCGATGATCCCCTTGTTTCTACTACACCCGTAGTCATGCTTGTAGTACGAAAACAAACGTAGCGCATTGGAACTTCATCGCCATTCAATTGCTACCACGTACCTTCATGTAGCTGAAGATTAAAATACATATCTGACAAGTCCCTCTAACATGAGAGGAAATACAAATTGCTTTCAGAAACGAAAAGGATTAAACAAGATGCTAATGTATTGGTGAGATACACTAAATTCATGAAACAAATAAAATTAAAGCATTATCTGGAATTTTGTTTATCTGTTCACACAAGACCATATTTAATGAAGAGAAAGTAGGTCGTCATACTTACGGACACAGTTACGTAGGCCAAGTTTATACCTACAACATAATTACAAGGATTGCAATGAAATATTACTGAGCTATAACTTACGAAGACAATAATATAAGGATCGACAAAAATATATTATTTTATATTAACCAATATGAAATATAAATCAGCAAGGAATAAATAAATTGAATTATGAATCAGTAAATATATGGCGACTGTACCGCATATATTCGCAAAAGAAAAGTTGTTCAAATATTTTAGTAACATGTCTCTCAAACAGAAAGTAGTATACATTAGAATTTAGAACTATAATATCTTCAGTGGTTAAAATGTCACCAACGATGTCACAAACTCCTTCCACCACGAATCACTACGTATTTTCTCCATCGTGTATATTTTAGTTTCCATTTCTACCATCACATAGTTCGAGGTTTCAACACTTGAGTTATGCAGCTCAACTAATTTTCAGTCATCACCTACATACCTGTGCGACATCATATTATCTTGGGGCTGTTTACAGTAAACCTGCAAGGTTCCCTTGTACTACTTTACAGGTTCATACCTGCTTCTTCGTGAATAACCGTATGGCGTCCTTGAGAGTTGCTATCTACATCACGTAGCCGGTCCTGGTGGTCTAGTGGTAACCACATTTGCCTCCTAAACCCAAGATCGGTCCCGGCCAGGACCGATAGATTTTTCGGGTGTAAAAATCCTAAGTATGGCTTCCTTTGGAAGGGAAGTAAATCCGTGGTTCCCGTATCGTACATTTACGGCACGATAAAGAATCTCAAGCCTGAAAAAAGAAGCATCTGAGCAAAATTTGTCGGCCGTTTCACGCTTTGAATTGAATGGGACGCTGATGACCTAAGATGTTTAAGAGCGTCAATGAATAAAAAAAAAAAAAAAAAAAAAAAAAAACGCGTAGTTCACATATTTTCAGCAATTACCTATATAACAATGTGAGTGCATATACCTTTGAGTCTGTTTACAGCATACCTGTGTGCTCAGGCTAGTTTTTTCTTCATTGACAGTGTGACGTAACTAAACTAGGAATACTCTACAGACTCAAACATGTTTTGCATTGGACAGTGTGATGCCAGGATATGTTTTTTCAACTTGTTTACAGTAAATTTATAAACTGTTTTTGTCAAACTTTGAACGTCCATACTTTCTTCCCACAGATATCTGTCAGTCACGTGACTAAGTTTTACTCTTTATTACTTGCATGCATTAACTTTCCTCAGTAGCTGGCGGCATTCGTATTCAATGTACCTTCACGTCAGCTCAAATACGTTAAGTCATATTATTTGCAAATTTTAGTTTAACTGGTCACGGCCATCACTACCATGTTTATATCAGCAGCGATTAATACTTTTTTTCTACGAAACAGTTTATTTTGCAGAAGTTAAAGCATATTTTTCCCGCGACCAGTTTGCATTCATATCTTTAGTTCCAATTTTAGCAAACAAAATATACTTATTTATAAAGTAAAAAATATATATATATATATATATATATATATATATACACCGTTAGGCATTTAGCTTACAGAGTAACACTTTTTTTGCTTTAAACAAAGTTTATTATTTTTTTGCAACATCAACATTTATAAATTTCAATCTTAATATTGTTGTTTATACAAAATTATTAAAAATTTATTTGGTTTGTAAGCAAACAATTTTTAAAAATGTTATTTTTTTTAAATTATAACCAAAATATTTTGGAAATAATTATTTTATGAAATAAAGAATTTGTTAGCAGTGTTAACAACTTTTTTGAAAAACCTTATTTTATTGCAATTTTAAAACTTGACAAAATATGTTTAACAGATTTTTGCATATTTAAAATTTGACAAAACATTATTACATTTAAAATGCAATATATTTTTGCTTATATAACAGTCAGTCAAACGGTGAAAATTATTTTGTTTGCAACGTAATCTTTTTTAAAATATTATCATCTTTTTACAAAAAGCTAAAAAAAAATCATCTTATTGAAAATAGTTAATTCCATTCCTCACCACCACTTTTTAATTGACATTTATATCTTTTAATCATTTTGAAAATATATGTATATAGTCGTTTTTGTAACAAAGGTTTAGTTCACAGTTTTGCCGCCCCACCCCATTTCACATATTTCAGTTCCTAGTTTTATCATTGTAGTTCAAATTACCGCCACCGACGCTATTTTGTAATTAATATTAATAACTGCACAAATATATATATATTTCAGTTTTGATAAAATTGGTGTTTATTCGTTTTTTAATAGTGTTTAACGTCCTTTTTAACTATTGAGGCATCTCAGGTGATGTACATTGATGATACATCAAATGAAATGATAAACTGGGACAATATTTTTTTTAAAGGAAGGAAGTATTCCAGGCCCAAATTTTAGGGTACCTCCCCGGCATTTACCATTTATGAGGACTGAGGAAAACCTGGAATAAACCTCAGTCAAGGAAGACAGTTCTGGGATGCATCGAGCCCCAGACCTCCCGCTCATGAGTACGCGCCTTAACGACCTCGATCTCCGGTGGCGGTGGTATATATATATATATATATATTCGTGTATGTACCAAAGATTTAGTTAACAGTTTTGCTTCCAAATGCTTCCCCCGCCACCACACAAATTACCTTATCCAACTCATGTTCAGTTATCAGTTTTGCCTCCAAGTGCTTCCACAATCACCTCCATTTTAGTTCAGAGTTTTGCCATCACCACCATCTTTTATTAATCCCTGCCGTTCGTAATTTTTAAGCACCATTTTGCCCATTTAGTATTATTTTCATCACTGTGTAATTTATGTAAACATTTAATCATTAAATAAAATATTCCCGGATTAGGCAATTGGACAATCGATAATCCTACTTTTCCCTTCCACCAGAAGGGAGGATTAAAAGCTATACTAGCGCCATCTGGTAGCAAAATTATCATGAATTTGACAGCTTAATCTGGGGTTTTAATTTCAAGCAGGTTTTCCTGTTCGCAGGTCAGGTAGATCCTCAGGATTGCATCCCTACCTCGGTCTGCCACCCCTCATAATCATGCCGCGTTTCATAGAACTTTATAACACCCGATTTGATGTAACATTTAGCACAATATATTAAATGCAAATTTTTGTATTTTGTCCTTTTCTTTTAAGTTTGCCAATGTTTATGATTTTCGTATTACATAGTGAAACTAATTTCAAGCATTTTAGTATATATTCTTCAATTGGATTTTGCATTGTCTAGAAACGGCTTAGGAAGTACTTTCTAGCTGCGTCGCTGCTTATCATCTTAATGTGAACTTCAATTTAAATTTGCTTCATTGCTTCCAAAATAAAAAATTCTAACAGCGAGGATTGTTTAAATTTCTCCTAAAGTTATATGGAAGGAATAGCATGCATTTGTAGTGCGATCAGACGTCAAGGAATCTGAAACCAATTTTTGAATTGGAAAAATGTTAAGTTCATTATTTAATTTTCAATTAAGTAATATCTGTAAATTTCCGCCGCCAAAATTTCCCCCATTTAGATATATTATTTTTTACAAAAACAAAAGGTGGGTAACTATCTACCTGCCACACATATTTTATTACTCTGCGGAACTAGACAATATGTGACATCTCCACTTGAAATCATTAAAACGTGGGAAGTGGTATTTCATGAGGAATAATTGCAAACCACTGTCTCTGTGTACTTCTTGACAATGATTAACAAAACATTCCATGACAAAAGTTCAAGATTCATCATTTTCGTGGATGATAATCTGTTAAGTCGTAAGTAATACAATAACTTTCCTTTTCTGTACAGATAAGTAACCGTTAAATGCTGCAATTTCTTTCCTGATAACATAAGTGAAAGATTTTACTTTTAGGCAGCTAACCATAACTAAAAATTACCAGAAAATCTGTCATCATCTTAATATGCACCTTTTCAGTTAAACAAAATCAAACATTTATTCTCTTTAGTAACTGTTGTAATAAATGTGTATAAAACGTGATGTGCAAAATGCACTGAAAACAATCATGAAACTATGGCATTGAAAATACTGAAAACTGGATTAACAAGAACATAGCTTTTCCGGCGAACAGATTTTATGTTGAAAGGCTAGACACTGTATGTAATTCCAGTTTCATATTACACAGGGCCTGTTACCATAGCACAAGAAATATATGACCTTATGTCCATATGAATGATGCACACTGTTTTTTGTCACTTACTGTGTCTTTTTATAGTAGATTGAAGGATATAAGCTCTCAATCTATTCATTCTTTGTATACACAACTATTTGTTTCTCAAAAATAAATTTACAGGGAAAACGGTCAATAAGACATTTGCACAACAGTTTATGATCCAACACTGACTTTTCTATGCATAATTTATAAAAGATAATTGAAGAATTGTTACTGAAACTTGGACTTTGTACAGCTGCAGATTCCAGAGTTGAAAACCTTCCCTAAGGTCTTTTATGATGTACTTTGTTAAAAATCACCACAAAAATTAGGAATATCTATAATGTTAATCTTACCTGCATCGCCGAAGCCAACACGCCAACACTGCGAGTATTCCGAGTCCGGTGAACAAAAGCACCAGACCCACCTAAAAATGTTAAGAGTATTATCGTTACATTATTTATGTTATTCGTTCATCTTACTGTCAATTTTTTGTATTTAAATATTTTAATTGGTATAAAATATAAGTAATATTTTACATATTTACATAATATAATAAGGACTTTCAGCAATATCTATTTCTTAAAAGCATAAAATGTAATACAACAAAGAACAGAATAGCCTGCGTTCAAAAAGTACGCTAAGAATTCATAGCTTTGCGAGATGTTTTATTGCCTGCCTCTTTACCCTCAAAATATTTATATTAACATCAAATTGCTCCAGTACGAGCAAGTTGACTGAGAGGTGAAACCTGAAATCCGTAATCTGGGAGTCATCGTCATCGATCAACCTGACCAGGCTTTTTACTTTCCTGCTTTTGCTTTTAGTCGCAAAATAGACTGGATATTTACATATCACGAACTCCGATAAACATTTTACCATTATAAAATCATAAAATCAAAATAAATGGTACCAGAAGCCGCCTATGCAACTAAGGAAATCTGTTGGAACATAAAGTGCACTGAATACTACTTCTGATTTCACATATCCAGTAACCAGAGTTGTCGCAGTTAAGACCATGCAGTCTAAGCAAGAATAAATAGCCAATACTCTACAATACAAAGCAGCATACCCAGTTTTATATTACAAGATCAAAAATTCGTTTCTTGTTGTTTTTAATTATTATCATTGTTTTAAATATAAATCTTTCTACAAGAAAACTAGGCTTATTATATTTGTCACATTATTTTACTCTACCCCACTCTTTGAATTCTAATTGTTATATAACAGCATTACTGTTATATACTGTTACTATAGTCAGTTTTTAAGTAAAATATTATGTATATCTAAATAAAACACATAATTTTTTATCATTAATTGTAAATATACGTAGAAAAAATACAACGAAAAGAAAAAAAAAAAAAAGAAAAAAAGAAAAAGCAGGTTTCCGACTTAAAAATTCAAGAGATGAATGTATGTGCAGGTTTAAATTTATAAAAAATTACTGATTACTTATAGAATGTGTAATTAGTAAAATACGATAAAAGCGAATTGTTTTTATTTTTGGGAAACCATTTATGGAAAAAAAAATGGAAAAAATAATTTGCAGACTCGTACACATTAATATATACAAGCAATTTTTAATAATTACCCTACTACCAAAATAATTCTTACATATAAATAGAGTGTCATAAAACACCTTGTGAAAAACCAAGATCATTCAATATAAAAAGTATTGACAAATTATTTATTGATTATAAATTATTTTAATAGTGCCTCCTTTTTTAAATTTAGATGCGTTTAGTAACAGATACAGTAGTGTTAATACGTATTTGTGCACAGCGGAATATAGCTTAAGGTGGTAAGTAAACACAACTGTAAGAAAAGAAAAACTCACCGCAATAAAATTATTGGAATATAACTTAAGTGTAGCGTTTTTTTGTTTTTTTTGTTTTTCCTTTTTTTTAATGGTGTTTAACGCCCGCTTTTACTACTGTGGCACCACAGGCGGTGAACACTGGTGATGCATGAAATAAAATGATAAATTGGGAAAGGGTTTTTTTTTAAGGAAGGAAACGTTCCAGGCCTATGTTTAAGGTACCTCCCCGGTATTTGCCAGTTATGAGGACTGAGGAAAACCTGGAAAAAACCTAAATCAGGGAGGACGGTCCTGGCGGGATTCGAACTCCAGACCTCCCGCTCACGAGTCCACGCCTTAACGACCTCGGCCACCCGTGGCGATTAAGTGTAGCTTGCGTGACTATATGTTTTCGTTTTAAGAAGACTAAGAAATTGTTCAAGAGGAACCTTTTGAGCAAGCTACGAGTCAAGAACCAACAAAAATGACATGACAGTTTTATTATTTTTTTAAAGAGACGAAAATCAATTTACTTGAAACAATATAGCTTGAAAGTGTTGTTGCCCCATGAGTTGGGAGCGAAGTTTGAAAGCATTTACCTGTGGGTCTCAAAGTAAGGACCCCACGTGTACCTTGCCAAATTTGAGGTTTAGCTGAGGCTTTTGAAGTGAGTTTCCGTTGGGGTTTCCGAAAGAAAGGATTCGGCTTTCGACATAAACTGCTGCTGCGTGGGCGTGTAAGGCAACCACGCTTTCTTCGGTTACCATTTGTACTCGAGGATTTCCGCCATCTTCGTTGTCTTCTTCACACAACAGGGAGGGGTACATGAAATAAGCTCGACAAGTAAATATACGACGGAACGTAACTGTACAGGTTACACCTGTACACCGTTGACACCGTTCTCTTTACAAAGGGGCGATTGCCCATTTCGGGAAATGAATGCCCGTAACCCTTTGATTACTTGTTAATCAACCTTGCTCGCCGGCTATCTATGTGCTTGTGAGGGCTGCGAGCTTCCGTGACTAAAACAATCACTCTATCTAAGTGGCGCGCGGCAATAAGACTTAGATAAGTATTAATGTGCAGCCCGACTCACGCGTAGAAATTTACAAAAACCACCAATCGCTTATCACTAATTTATTGCCCGAGAATTTTGTTTCAGTATCACGAGAGAATCATGAATTCCACTTGTATTAATTTAGCACTTACTTAAAACTATACGTAGACGATCGGGCGACTGCTGCATTTAGAATCTACTGAACTCACATGCGCTGGGTGGCTTCCGATCATTTGAATGGGGTGAGTTGTTTGAACTGCTTGAATGAGCTGCCCCCGACCGCCTCAATGAGTGTCAACTAGGCGATTTTGCTTCCTTACATATCGTCCCATAGCGTGGCATGCCACTTACGTAATCTAGACGCCATGGGGTTCACATATGTAAGTGCAGAAGCTTCACCAGCTTCAAAAGCTTAAGCTGTTCTCTGCTGATTGGTCAGCTGGCATCGTATGATTTAGAGGCGGCACGAAACTCCAATCGCTCCACTGACACAAATGTAAAACCTCTGACTCCTGGGGTCAGAAAACCCCCATTATGTAACCTAGACTGCCCAGGGTTTCCCTTTCTTCGTGCTCTTATGTAACAAGTAAAACCTAAAAGCGCTACTTCTGCAGTCATTTTCCGATTCCCATACAAAATTGTATTATCCCTACTATTTATACTTAAGTAACGTACCAGAAATCATTATAGATATCACTGATATTTATATAATTATATAGAGCTTTGTAGTTCCTTGATGAAAACAATAAAACAAATGTAATACTTGTAGACATATAAATATTAAAATTTATCCATTCGATTATAAATTCTGCTACAAACTTTTAGGAAACTTACGATCACTATGAATGTTGTGGGAAATTTTGTTCAATGAATTGAATTTAAACAATATGGTTCTCGATTAATACCAAAGTTGTTAACAATGTATCAAACAATAAAACCTAACATCCCGTTTTTAAGCAAAGTTAATAATTGGAATTTTGATGAGTTTCTTCAAATCTTTGTTGCATTGTTCATTACTCGAAACTTGCTTGGAAGTGTGAAGTGAAAGTGTATAAAGCTCACCACCAACTGGAAAATTTCAATATAATTAGCTGAACATTTATAAAAAAACAAACGCCAAAGTAAATTTGTTAATATTTTTTACCTTGTACAAATGAAAAGCGGAGTTTATTGCGAAAGCAGTTTCTGAAGTTTACAGTAAGAAACAACTGCTCTTTAATTGCGACTATTTGCACTTAAGGTTTCCAAATGTTGGAAAAAAAAAAAAACATTATTTTTAATTTAGCTTAATATAGTATAATTTGTTAAATTTAGTATAAAGGCATTATTTGATAGGTATAGATCCCATTGATGAGCACATACTACCAAAAATTAAAAATATCTTCGAATTGGTAATTTTTTGGAGCAGAAAATAACGAAGGATCTACTTTGATGACTTGAGAATTCCAACTCCTGAAAGAAAAGGTGTTTTTCCAAGCGTATAGAAAACCTAGCTGGAACTAAATGATTTGAAAACCGTAAAAGTGTAAATTTTATATTTATTACTTTCTTATTTTTGACTGAACGATTACTTCAGAGAACCTGCCACTTGCCAGAAAACAATATACAGCAGCGTTCCTCAAACTATGGTACGTGGACCAGAAGTAGTCTTCTTCGAGTGGTCGCTTGTGGTTTTCTATAATCTAGATTTAGCATATATTTAGTAAATTCGAGTATTAGTCTGAGAAAAACAAACAATCGAATTAAATTAGTTGCGAATCTCGCCGTATATGGGAGAATCCCATAGTAACGTGATTTCCTCTGAAAAAGTTTTCTTTCATGAAAACATCTGTTAAGCACGTTTGTGAAGTTTGGAAACAAATACTAAACAAATAAGCGACGATCGGCATGCGAATCCATTTCATTAATATAAATACCAAATATTTTTATTTCATTTTAATATAGAGATGATACAAATTCTATTCTAAAGCATAATGGTTTACAGACCTACGTTATTATAAAATAGCCTTGATATTCTTCAGTTATTAAATAAAAACGATTATATTTCCTTCTATCTTTTAAATATAATATAAACGAAACAAATTGTATTACACGTGTACTCAAAACAAGGACATATACAATATACAGGATAGAAGGGGTACAGATGTCTTTCTTTGAACCAGATAGAGACAGTGAAAATATTATAAACAATGTTCTTTCACCTTTCATATGTTTATAGAAAAACATTAAAAAAAAAAAAAAGATTCGTTTGGCAACCGAACCCTCTTCTTGTTAACTCCTGCATTGGCACTTCTGTGCAAGCGAGCTTAAGGATGGTAGGTT
This sequence comes from Metallyticus violacea, assembly GCA_030762175.1. NCBI lineage: Eukaryota > Metazoa > Arthropoda > Insecta > Mantodea > Metallyticidae > Metallyticus > Metallyticus violacea. Next base: position 190,945,761 of record CM060846.1, read on the forward strand.
CGTGGTGGAGGAGAAATGTGACTGCCACTACAGTACCGTTTTGTTGTGCACTGAATGTCGGAAAGCGGATTAGGTTGAACCAATTGGATTACGGAAATGGTATTGATTGATACTGGTATTTATTTCCAACTTTGCAAGAAACAATGAAAGAAAATAAATACTTTGCACTAAACCTTTTGCTTATACGTAGTTATCGTAAACAATACATTTTAGTTGATCTAACAGTGAGAGAAAATAAAATGTTAATGTTTACTTGTACGAAACCTTTCATAAAAATGTACATAAAAATAAAAGTACAATATTTCCATTTAAGAATTTAGAGAGATAATAATAATAAAAATTAAATATTCATTGACTTTTACCACGATATTGTATGTGCAAGGGTGAAAGCTGTAATTGAACGATCAACCACTATGTATCAAAATACAGTTTAAAAAGTAAGCCCACTAAGTCCCCACGGCGCGCGCAACTCCTTATACCAATCCGGTTTTTAATGGGTACCAGATCAGGGAGCACGTGTCTTCAAACTCTTCCAACCCAAGCACCGTCTCAACATAGAACTCCAGTTAAGAATCACGATTTACACAAATTAAAAATGTTAAATTTTGGCTAAATGAAGCGCATAAGAAAAAAAGTCAAGAGAAGTATGGATGCTGATCAGCTATGTTTTATCAGGTCATTCAACGTTTCTTGTTAATAAACATTCTGTATTTGAATTACAAGCACATAAAAAGTGTTTAAATGTTTACTTTGTTTTGTTAAAATACTTTTTCAGGGTCTAAATTGGTATAACATATTTCTAGATAAGATCACCCCGAAAGACAACTTCACTTCGCGCTAGAAATCAGCATTAAAGGCTATTTAATAATGCTAATCTAGTGATTCTTCCGGCTGACAAAGGATAATCAATAGCATTGTAGGATATCTCTTCTCACAGTGCCAAGGCTTACGGACAGCTTGATGATGTCACTTATTTTGAGCTGTTGTCTTCCAATCTACACTCAAGTTTAATCAAGATATAGCTTCGTTTATCACTTCTTCTGGTACTGCAGAAGGACTCAGTCCCCAAGACATCGCTTTGATTACTCCTAATGCCCCTCCATACACTTGTTCTCTACAGTTCATAAAAATAACTGTTCAGGCCACCCGATAGTAACCCATTTTGATTCCTCCATCGAACGCATTTCTGCCCACGTAGATTTTTGATTATAGCCATTTGTTACGTCTAGGCAATAGTATATCAAAGATTGCTACCATTTTAGAATATGCTTATGAAAGTTGACGTTCGGCCAATTATAATATACTTCTGGCCACAATCGATGTGATGTCACTTTATACTAACATTTCCCACGATGAAGGATTAACAGCTGTTACGACATTACTTGGACTCTCGAGCACTTTCTCATACCCCATTCAAATATTTCATTATCATGTAGCTTGTTTGGTTTCTCACTCGCAGTGCGTTAAGATTTGATAATAAATAGTATTTAAAAATTAAAGTCACTGCAACGGACACCAGAATGGCACAGACTTTTTCCAAACTTTTATAGCTCCCTTAGAGTAACACTTTCTTAAGTTAGTAACCTGGTACCATTATTAGGGTTAAAGATATATTCATGCTGTGGACCCCTAGTTCAGAATCTCTCGATCGGTTCATTATTAATGTTAACTGCAAATTTTCAGTTTAGTTCACTTCTTCTCTCTCTCCCTGTGCTGTTAGATTTCTAGACATTGATATTTATTTATGCAATGGCTATTTTCTTATGTCCGTGCACATTAAGCCCAACAATTTACAAACCGCCACGGGTGGCCGAGGTCGTTAAGGCATGGACTCGTGAGCGCGAGGTCTGCGGTTCGAATCCCGCCAGGACCGTCCTCCCTGACTGGGGTTTTTTCCAGGTTTTCCTCAGTCTTCATAACTGGCAAATGCCGGGGAGGTATCGAAACTTAGGCCTGGAACGCTTCCTTCCTTAAAAATAAAATCCTTTCCCAATATATCATTTCATTTCATGTATCATCAGTGCCCATCGCCTGTGGTGCCTCAGTAGTAAAAACGGGCGTTAAACACTACTCAAAAAAAATTACAACAGTATCATAATTTTGATAGCTGTTATCCCCTGCATACTGAAAGATCTATTCTATTTTTCTCTTTCAATCCATAGTTACCATGTTTGTAATAACTTTATATCTCTTGAAACACATTTTAAAAGCATAGCTCAAAAGTTCCAAGACCAAAAATATCCTTCCTACCATTTATAATCCTGCATCATCCTTGCGCACAAACATTTCAATGCAAACCAAAACTTCCAACAAGAAAGTCATGCCTTTTTATTACTTGCTTGCCTGGAATTGAGAGCATCAAAGCTATTTTGAAAGAACGTCACGATACTTTATTAATGTATCCATCTTTAAGTGCTTTTTAAATTTTGTACTCCACCTTACTTTTAGAACACCCCCAAACCTTAAAAGTATGTTTCGCTACAACGTATCTCCTTCCATGTTACCTCATCCGGTCGCAGAACCTGACCTAGCCTAATTTAACCTTATATATACGCATATACATACACTTTTCTCCATATTTCCTTAGTTGATGTTATTTACACCCCTACATCCCGGTATATAAAATTTGAAATATGAAAATCCGCATGACAAAATTGCTTTCAGACTAGGTACAATTAGGGTGGTTCGCAGAAACTTTAACTTAAAAAAACCGGCTCCCACTTGAAAATAGTTTGAGAAACGCTCATACACAGCAGTTTCCGAAACTTCATTACGCCATAAGCACAATGTACTACAAAGAGAAAACTGAATAAGTATCCTGTAAAGTAATTATTAACAAGGGCAATAATGTCAAATTGTATTTTATATATTAAAGATTATAGAGTCACTTTATAAATTTTGGAGAAAATCTAGAGAAGTTTTAATTAATCAAAATTATTTCCAAATTAAATTATATACTTAACGTTTAGGCCAACTGCTGTGATAATTTAATGAAAAACTTCATTTAATGTAAATTTTCAAGTCGCTCTCGGAAGCGCCTTCGTTCTTCACTATCACATGATCGTCACACATTTGATAAGCCTACACCCGATCATACTTGCAGAGAGCAGCCGACATAGAATATAAGCTTAAAAATTGCATTGATTGGCCGCACGTTGTGTAGATAACACTCCTGGTTCTCAACAGATTTTGTACTATTTCCTCGTAAACTTAACAAGTTTTACAGCATAGAAGGACGAAGCTATAAATATTTTAACATCTCAGCTTTTCCTACACTTTAAATTTCTTTCTTCTTTTTAATACTCCTTCTCTTTCTTTATGTGTGTATATCGACCCCTGCTTTCTTAAAGTTAAAGGAATTGTATAATGCTCAGTAATATAGTAAAAGAAAAGTTTAAATTATTGAAAAGTAAATATCAGGGAATAGCATGTTATGAGTTCTGTGCAAAACACTGCATAGTGCCAGAAATATCACTTCACCGTGTTGACCCATCCTGTCTCCATAAGCATAGGTCTCTATGTTGATGACCTGAGACGTTAAAGAGCGTCCGTAGATAAACCGAATCTCTGCTCTCTACTATTAGCCGTCTGAGAATCAGCTGACTTAGTGCTACGCTCTTCATCCTTTAGTACTGTGCCGTTGTTGTCCGTACCACTATGTATGTGCCAAACATCTTTTCTCCCCTTCCTTTAAAGCCTGTTTCACTTTGGAACTTTGTGTTTACCTCTCTCTCTCTCTCTCTCTCTCTCTCTCTCTCTCTCTCTGTGTCTCCTGGTTGAGACCCGCGTGGGATTCTCAAAAATCGGCGTGATGTGAGAATTTTATAACTAGATTTTCAGGCCCTTGTTACCTGCTGTCAAAGGGAGCACCTAACGTAAGAATTCAAGCGTCTCGGCCATTAACTTAGCAATTGTTCGGTTCATTGATCTCCGTAGGTTTGACTTAGTGGCCAAGTAGTACCTAATTTGCATTGTTTAAAATTAATTTTAATTTCATTTGTGTTAATGTTATTTGAAGTGCAAACGATATATATTTAAATTGTGTTAAAATATTTTCCTGGTCAAGCGGTTAACGTAATTGGAGCAGAGGTAGTGAATAGTTCTGTATTGTAGATACTCTATCCAAAATAGCGGTAGGGCACGCCCTTAAATGTCATATTTATCTTTTTTTCACAAAAGTATGACGGCAATAAAGTCTAATGGAAAATTTAATTTGCGATTTATATTTTCATACCTATAAACGTATTATCTGATGAGTAAAATAATATTTTTCATATTGCATTTCATTTCAAATGAAATAGTCGTGTCACTGTTAGTAATGTTTCAATAACATTTTCTGTTGATTTCTTTCAGGATAAAACAAAAACCAATCAAACAAAGGAGAGAACTTTATTTTTCGATTACTTGATGAATAATAACGCATAATTTAAAGCAAAACAAGGAGAGAAAAGATTCCCTGGTAGAATATTTTTGAGCTGAATAAAGACCATTTTATTTCATATAACTTCAAATGTATACCATTTTTCTTGCACTATTTCTTACTCGTTTTAATACCCCGGTCCACCAACTGATTATAGCTAGAACAGCACAAAGTTTCCTTGGAACCACCTCCGTGGTATTGTGGCCAGTGTGTCTGCCCATAAATCTGGGGTTAGGGCTTTAAATCATCTAAGGTCAGTTGCCTGGGTAGGTTTTATTCCAGAAGTTTTCCTTAACCTATAAAGGGGCCAGGTAGCTTTAAGCATTGCGGACTCCCGCCTCATTTACGTATTCAGTTCATCAAGCATTCCTTCAGCTTAACTTTATACCTTCGTTGCTATGAGGGACGTTAAACTTTGTTAAAATCTCTTCACGAGAAATGAATATATAGCAGGCTGTATCCGCATGATTTTCCCACCTTCTCAAAATTGCTCCTCCAAATTTTCAGCAGTTTTTCTTTGTGCACTTTAGTTTTTTAATTCATTAACAATTAGCGTCTAAATGTTTTCGATCGCATACAGATCCGGGAATTACCGGAGGAAATATGAGAAATTTTAGGGTGCTGTTCCAACTAATCACTGGCTACCCTGAAAGCATGGACGCTCATGAGCATAACTTCCATTTTTGGCAGGACGTAGAGAACGATGTCCTCCCGAATCATGATGTACTCCTCTGGAGTTTTATTCTTGGAGACTCGAATATGCTCACTCACTTCGGTAGCAGACAACTAAGTGGCACTTATCCTATTGTCCAGCGATCAGAAGAAGGCAAGTGAGAGGAATGCGCTACGTAAATCTTTTCTACCCTCCTCACTATGTTCATGCACACTAGTGCCGTTAAAATAAACAGTGTTGTCAGATACTCGCCTCTTTCGAATTCCAGTGGGTGTGCAACGTCCGAGTATAAGAAGTCCTTATTCATGTGGCAGCATGGGTATCCCACATACCCATAAACAGTTCTTCGCAATTCAGCCCGTATTTGCCTTCAGATTGCCAGACCTGCACTACTGCTGGCTATTCTGGTTCATAGTGTTTTTTTTTTTTTTTTTTTTTTTTTTTACGCCAAAGAGTCATCATGCTTTTATCTTCAACAGACTAAAACACTTTCCCTTCTGTCCATATTGCCACATTCCCTTGGCACTGCGAAAAGCTGGCAGTGAAAATGTGATATTGGCAGTTTTAAATTCTGCGCTCATATTCTCTTTTGTTTCCGAAAACACCGAGTAATTTTAGCTTTAAATATTTCATCTATGGTAGGAATAAAAGAACTATCTTCTGAATGTGATTAGCCATGGAGGTCATTTTTTATTTTCCAGATTGGCCAAGCATATCATCATCATCACCACTACCTTCTGGAACTGCTGGATTCAGCAACGCATGCGCCCTGTGCAACAACAACAACAATAATAATAATAATAATAATAATAATAATAATAATAATAATGGTGGTGGTGATGGTGGTGGTTGTGGTAGTCTTCTACATGCCAAGAAAATTGTCGGGTAGGCCCTCTCAGGTGATTGAAGAGATGTTTGACATCTTTAAATACACAGGGGCTACAAAACAGTGAGATTAAAAATATTTGCTCTTTATTTTTGATAAGCACTTTTTTCATCTCTTTAAATAAGCAAAAACCAACAATTACATGGATATGATCCCAGACATTCTGTATGTGGTTTTAAGCTTGCTAGATGAAGCACTTCCAACCACTCCTTCCAATATTGAAATCTAATATATTCGAATGGACAAATATATATTTCTACTTTTAGGGTAAGAGATTTCTAAACTTAGATTTTATCTGTGCTCCTTCTGATTCTTTACTCATTACTCTTGGACGTAGTTTTGAGTCGCAATCAAGACTTGGTCAGATAGAAGGCAGCCAATTTAAGAATCTCGGGTTTATTGCATTTAGAATATATTTTTAATAGTTGGGCCGAATTTTCGCTCATATATACATAAATGGATATTTAACCCGTGTCTTTTCTAATTTCCTGGGCCTTCTATAATCTTGAAGTCGGAATGTTTTGTTTTAGAAGAGTTTGCATGTTGGCTGATACACCTTCCCTATCAACGAACATTTAAAGCAGCTTGTTCTTTATATGTAGACCGCAGACTCTTCTTAGCTTTCATCCGAAGCAGGCGTAGTCAAGATGCTCAGCTTTGGGTGATAATATTTAGCTTTTGTAATTAGAAATTTAAGAAGTATGTGGACTTGGTATCCAATGACCCAGGTATTTACATATTAGGCTTTTTTTTTGAGTAGAGTTTAACGCCCGTTTTTACTACTGAGGCACCACAGGCGGTGGACACCGATGATACACATGAGATGAAATGATTAATTGGGAAAGGATATATTTTATTTTAAGGATGGAAGCGTTTCAGGCCTAAGTTTAGGTACCTCCCCGGCATTTGGCAGTTATGAAGACTGAGGAAAACCTGAAAAAAAAAAACCCAGTCAGGGAGGACGGTCCTGGCGGGATTCGAACCGCAGACCTCCCGCTCACGAGTCCGTGCCTTAACGACCTCGGTCACCCGTGGCGGTGTATTAGGCTGTAAAAGCAGTGGGTTGTGTATTTTATTTAATTGGATTTTAATGATTTTCTTAATGCAGTGTATTTTTTCTTTTTAGTAATTTTAGTAACGCCTTTGTCAGGTGATTATGAAGGTATTACGGCATGTACCGAGTGAGCTTGCTTTGGCAATGAATTACATTGTCATGCCTTTTATAATCAATTTATTTTTGTTAATATTATTATTTTTTTATTAATTTTTTGCGGTAAGAAGGAAAGTAGTATGTATCTTACTACTTACGGTCGTTTTTCCTAAGGCCTTATGCGGTAAGCTGTATGTTGCTTATTTAATCATAGTCGTTTTGCAATAGATTTTACGTAACATCACAGTAAAATGGGCCAGGGTCCTTATAATTTTTGTCGAGACCTTTGTTTTATCATCTTATAATGATTGTACGTTCAGTACATGCTACACCAATTTATTCTTCTGCTACTTATAATGACAATTTTCGGCATTTTAAACTTTCTAATAAATTGCACTTAAAATGTATTTCTGAATTTTGTTAACCTATCCTTCTCCTGTACTTAGAAGCCATAGTTCCAGGATACCTCTTCGTTCAGTACGTTCCCCATAGTAACGTAGTGAAGCCTTCTAACATTCAACATATGGGAAACAAATGATAGCAGAGTAGCGGTTACAACTGTAACATAGCTTTCAATAATTTATGGTCAACTGAAGAAATGTTTACCTATCGGGTATTCCTTATTAATGACATTAATTTTAAAAATTGAAATCGTGGTTGCAAGGAAAAAGATTAGACTTTCGAATATTTTAAATGGAAATTTAAAATCCTCCACTGTTAGCATTTCTAATGCTATCCTTTTCTATAGTAAACTTTGTTTCGTGAGCTGTATCGATAGAAGTATTACTTGCGTTGAATGTCATTAATAATTTCTTTGTTATCTCTGGTGTTGTGCAGAAATTCTATTAGCTTTTGACATATTGATATACCAAAAGGGAATTCGAAAGAAACCGTTAAAAATCCTCAATATAGATGTTAAGTACAAGCGGAAACAACGATAGTCGGAAGATGTAAACAAAATAGGGATGGCTGCAATATCGACCGTGGTGGGAAAGGAGTAGTAAACACATTGCACGCTCTTTCTAATTCAGTGTAAGACTGTCATTCCTTAGCTAGCATGACTCCGCTGCTTTCACGGTCGAATTGTTGGAATATGCGAGGCACATATGCCCTCAGAACAAATCGCCAGAACCATAAGAAATAAACGGGAAACAGGGTGGAGCCGACTCGATGCATGGCAGAAAGGTGGTGAAGGGGCTCTAATAGGTCATCAAAAGCGAAATAGAGTTAAAAAGACAATCCCCGAACAAGATATCGCAGTTGTCCGTGCAAATGCTGAAAATCCTTGACATACTGTGAGCAACGTGACTCTGGATAATTAAATCCCTACCAGCAGCAAGACTTTGAGATGCTGAGTTCATAGTACTGGTCTCCCCCATCGAAGAACTGCAAAGAAACAGAAAACTTCTTTGGAACTGCGATTGGGATTTGCCCTGCAGAAACTTCCTACTCCTTGAGAAGTAGGAGATATGACAATTTAGTTGGATGAAAAATATTTTCATAAGATTCAAGTAAGTAATATATGTGTGGCGTCATAATGACCAGCGTCAAAATGAAAAAATGCCTGCAGCAAACACATCAGCTGGGACATATTGCTGGTTCTCTGTTGGGAAGGATCACTGGTTCCGGACCGGGAGAGTTGATAGAAACTAAACCTTGCATAGATGCAGCCGAGTATGAAGAAGTATTAAGTGACGCAGTTCTTCCGAATAGCACAGCATTGTTCCTCATAGAAAAAGTTCCAGTTATTACAATTAAGTAAGACAACAGCGCCGTCCACGGAGCTCGTAGTATTCGAAATTTTATTTTTGCTCGACATCCTGATATCCAAGTCCTGGATGGGTCTCCTGAATCGCCTGCTTTTAATACAATAGTGCATATTCGGACTCGGATGGTTAATAAGTGCGAGTTTGGCCAAGAGGGAAAAGCAGCCCTAATGAAGCACTGTAGAAGAGTTTAAAAGGATCTTCGAAAAGATCCAGAATAGTTCAAGAGCCTAATAAATTCAGTTCCAAGACATCTGAATGACATATTGGAGAGACTGGAGCCCCAGGTCACCTTCCTTTTAAATTGATTGCTTCTCCTCTTTAAACATTTAAACCGTCTTTGAGCTGTGCTATAGGGAAGATAAACTCACCACTGACCTACTGTAACACAGTCCGCAACTGAAGATTTGTTGAGACTAAAGGAGAATTTCAGAGCAGCATATTTTTCGTCGCGTGTCACCTCCATTTAGTTGTAGGCGGGCCTGAACAAGTCTCAACTTGCACACCTCTCACAGGCGGGGACTGGAAGTGACAACAATGAAACTTGAACCAAGTGTATATTACACACTAAGCTAACAAAATATTGTTAAGTTAAATTATAGTGGGGGAGAGTATGCATATAAAAAGTATGGACATTCTTTATTGAGCAGCCCTCTTAAATGTATACTGTAAGTTTGTACCTGACGATGAACCAAGAGGCATTAGGAAGGTCAATTTTTACCGAATGCCTATATCAAGTAAAATCAAACTAATCCGGGGATACCTACTTTAATGTAGGAAACAACAATGTGAAATACAACACTAAATATTAAAACAATGCGTCAGATCACATATCCGTAAATCGCCATAAATGAATTACAGATGCCCAAAGGTGAAAATAAATATATATATTGTGTTCTAATGCCTTTGTAATATGAATTCAGGTAGGTCAAAGCTGATTTATTTTATCCATATTTTAGTGAAAATATATTACTAATAGTAGCGGTACTAATACACTTTTACTGTGACTATTTCACTTATATGACGTCATCTTAAATTCGACCAATAAATTGAAACAAAGTTTTCAATTTTGACTAATCACAGCCGGATATCGCAATGAAAGTAATGGGAAAAAAAATTAACAAATCCGTTTTATCATGCGACGTGTATTTGTCTTGTGGTCGGTGTAGCCAACTCTGTACCTACACTTTATAAATGCTGACCACTTTTCTGTGTTACCAGTAATTGTAAATTTAACTAACTCAAGCAATGCTTTTTGCGCATTCAGCCAAACAGTGTGAAATTGTTTTATAAATTATATAACATATATGTCTAAGCAACCACAAATCTTAATAAACATGTTGTCGAGAATGGTAAAATGTTTCCTCCGTTTTTTTTTTTTTTTTTTTTTTCAGTTGATATTAGTAAATATAACCGTAGCAACTGTAATAGTCGACTTTCGTCTATTTAGTTTTCACGGTTTCTGAATAGGTAGGTAAGTATAACATTTTATACAATTCTAAATTTTCAGTGCATGAAAGTCAAATATCGGCAATCTCAAACCTCTTGTGATATTACTTGTGATAAGCTTAAAACTACATAAACAGTTACATTTATCGTATAAACCTTGAGGCCGGGCATGCTGACAACGTCTGTTTAACATAAAAAGTATTATACACACGTGTAAAACTAAGAGTATGTACCACATGTAGTATCCTTCGCAGTGACGTCATTTACAGTCAGCTTGTAGCCGGGGCTAACGCTAAGATATTTAAACACATATTTAAGATATGTGTCATTTAAGATATTTAAACACATTCGGAAGGAATATGATGGGTGTTTTGAATAAACTCTCATATGAAAGGGTATATATGCTGGGAATAATAGGATTGCATGACATAGCATACCCTCAACTTACATTTTCGGACAAGAAATAATACAACAAATGATTTTGTTATTGGTGACCGTTGATTTGAAGTCAGTTTAAATGCTCTGCAGCAAGGATGAGGTGCGCATTGTCGCACTTTCTTTAGTATACCGTTCATACTAATTAGCTTTATGTACATAGGCTTTGTAAAACAAAAAGAATATCGCTCGTATTCTTTTCCTTTTTGTGTTTCATTTGAAAAATGATTCGAGTTTATCTTCAACCCACCAGCGATTCCGAGAATTTTTCATAAATTTTACCACTAGAACAGAATTCAGCATTATGCGAAATGTTTAAATGTATGCCATTTAATATTCATTCTAAGATGTACTAAATATGCGTCTACCGTGGTCTACAAAATAAAAAGATTGAACTTACACTTTATTCTAAGATTTTCTTTTTTACTTTTCCATTCTTCTTCGGCTGATTCCACCAGAAGAGAGTGTTCGCTTATTTTTCTGAACTTTTATTCTCATAAATATCATGTCAGTCCTGGTGGTCTAGTGGCAATATTACTTATCTCCACAAATGCAAGAATTGAATAAAAGATCTTGCCAAGCATTATTTTATTTTTTTTTTTTTTGAAAATGCATATATTTTCGCGCCTGTAGCCATTACGTTGCTATGTAATTTTTTACAACCTCCACAAGTGATTTTTTGTTGCAGGCATTCGGAAAACGCAGAAGCATATTATGCACACATTTCTTTAGCTATTTGACTTGATGTTTATGTAGGGAACCATCCTTTTCTAAACATTTTTTAATTTATCTTTCTAGTTTCCTCTCCAAGTTGAGCATTTGAGTACTGCCTGGTGTTCACACATGTTCATACTAATACTGGAATTAGAAAAAAAAAATGCTCTTTATTACTACGTTTATTGACTATATTAAAATAATGCTGCTGCACTTAATTAGAAGCAATTTTCTTGTACATTGATCGCTGTTATGCATCTCAACTAAAGTTTTCATTGTCTGGTGGCTGCAAATGCATTTCTGCATCGACTTTTAAGCCCAACTTTGGTTGTAGACCAAGGAATTCAGCTTATAAATCAGGAATATAATCAATGGTGCCATAAGATATGAGCACTCATAATAGGTTTTCTCAGTCTTGAACGAATCTGTTCTCTTGCACAGATAAACCCATCTATCGCGAACGGTTTCTTACAACGAAATCTATGATAGACCACAGTTTTAATCTCATTTATGTTTCTGAACGTTGCAACAGCATAAATTGATGACATTTTAATGAACTAACTATATATAAAGCCGATACGGAAATCAAACACTATTCATCTCGCACTGCTTTTTGTTACTTGGGAAACCACACTTACCTGCAAGTGACGTCACTTGCTACTGCACATCCTGTCGTGGTTTCTACGCTTACTTTACTTATCTTGCGCAGAAGTACATAAAGCCCTGGCACTCCTCCCCATTACTCGCTCTCCCCTCACCTAACCTCTCTTCACTCACATTTGTGGGTCTTCTATAAAAAATATTCCCAATTTATGCATGTATCTTTCATGCTCCACGAGTAACCTGAGGTCGTTAAGGCGCAGACTCATGAGCGGAGGGCTGTGGTTCTATTTCCTCCATAACCGTCCTCCCTTATGAGGATTTTTCATTGATTCCCTATGTCCTCATAAATGGCAAATGCCGGAGAATACTCTAAACTTAGGCCTGGAACGCTTGCTTTCCTTTACAAAAATCTTTCCCAATTTATCCTTTCATCTCGTGTAACATCAGTGTTCACCATCTGTGATGCCTCAGTAGTTCAAATGGGTATCAAACGACACACACACACATTATATATATAAACCCTACCAGAACGGCGTTCAAACTTTTTAGAATTTATAATTACCTGTAATGGTAAACATTCCATTCTTAAAAAGACCGTTTCTCTGCATTCTGGTAGGATGACTCAAGGCATCACTCTCCACACAGAGGGCACAGTTTTTCCTGTTTTTCTATGCCATTCGACCTCTATTATTCCCTCTCGCACACAGGCATCCTCTTCTCCATACCTGACCTACTTGACACTTAAATCTTCTTTTACTCATTGTGCACCGCCACGGGTGGCCCAATTCGTTAAAGTTCGAACTCGTGAGCGGAAGGTCTGGGGTTAGTATCCCGCCAGGACCGTCCTCCCTAACCGAGGTTTTTTATAGGTTTTCCTCAATCTTCATAAATGGCAAATGCCGGGGAGGTACCCTAAACTTAGGTCTGAAACGTTTCCTTCCTTGAAACATATCCTTTCCCAAATTATCATTTTATCTCATGTATCATCAGTGTCCAGCGTCTGTGATGCCTCAGTAGTAAAAACGGGCGTCAAACACTATTCAAAAAAAAATATTCATTGTGCCTCAGTATATTGTTCATCGTATCGCGCAACCATCTGTTAACTTTCACCTACTCATTGCGCGTAATGTTCTGTCTCCTTAACCTAATGTACTTTATTTCAAATATTTTTACGTATAGAAATTTGCTTTATAAAATCAGTTTTCCTTGAGAAAAAACTTATTCCTGAAAAAAGAAATTTCGTAATTGAATCGTATTTGTTTTACTCTCTCGCTCATGCTAGTACATTTATACTACAGTAAGTGAAATGCTTTCTCTCACAGTATCTGCGAACATGATAGGGTCATGTATTACAGTAATTCGGGTTCGAAATGACATTTTATTTTTCCACAAGATGAAATTTGAAAGAATTCAGAAACAAAACTTACTTGTTTCTGGCAAAGTATCCTTTTTTATTAATTTTCTTTTGCGCATTTTCACTCTAGGCATCTTAGCAAACAAATTTACATCAATTCTTGCGGCGTATTAAACGAAAGAATGTAGTCAAACTAAGATTGAAACAATGACAAAAGAAAAAGGAAAGGCAAAAAACGTAATAATTGTAAAGAAATTAATGCATCATGTGTTTATCCCATTTCCTGCAAAAAATTTAATATATGTCGCTTTATACAATATAGATATAGACAATATAATTATTTATATAAGCAAAATAAAATAGAGCTCCTTTCACCATATTTTTTTCAGATTTTTCGCGATATGTTCATTCAATAAAAATAAGGAATTGTATAAATGATTGCGGCCTATTTATAAATGCCAATATTATATTATCACAAGGTTCGGATATTCGTTACAAATGCATTTTCCTTGGCATTTTCTTTGCTCCCCCTTCCCCAGATTAATTTTAATGCAATGTTTATGTTTCTATTCTGCATTAAACAACTTTCATTGGTCATAAACTAATATTTATGGCTTAGGTACATACTTTGAGTAATTTCCATAAGAGATTATGCAGGGTGTCCTAGATAAAATCTACAAATAAATAAGTTTTATGCTCGGGAATCATTAAATTTATTTAAATGCTGCTTACTGCAAATAACAAAGAAACTCACCAAGTTTTATGGTAGTAAAAAAGCTCTCCACAAGTTGCATCACGTGGCTCGGCAGACGGTGTTTGGCCTCCCGTTAGGTGCTTTCCATCATCCTCTTGAACCTCCAACGCAAATGAAGCAAATCAGCCACTATAATTCTGAGACATTGTCCTTTATGTGTCCCCAAAGAAAAAACCTGAAGAGTTTAGATTTCAGGATCTTGGACACCATGTCATCAGTAAGCCAAGTCCAGGAAAAACATCAAAGCAAATCCTCACTTGTGCAACATACTTTTTTTAAGTGTTTAAAGCCCATTTTTACTGCAGAGGCATCAAAGGAGGCGAACAATTGATATACATGAGATGAAATTATAAACTGGAAATTTATTTTATTTTAAGGAAGGAAGCGTTCCAGGTCTATATTTAGGGTTCCTAAGAGCTGGAAAAAACTGGGAGAAAAAACCTGTCAGGAAGACGGCTGTGGCGGGAATCGAACCCCAGATCTCTCGCTCACGAGTTCGTGTCTTAATGACTTCAGCTACCCATGTTGGTGTGCAACATAATGAGGGGAGCTTCATCTTGAAAAGAGTATCTATTTGGTATCTGAGAAATGGCACAATTCTGCAACATGCGCAAGCATTTCCATTGATTGTGTTTTCGTAGACTGATCACATGTTGCACCAAAATTTGGTTTTAGAGCAGCCTAGTTCAATATCCCCCAGTTCACGTGGATATTGGGAACTTCATATACGATTTTTTTTTTTTTTGACTACACCATTATCGTGAAATGTAGCATCCATCGGAAATAAACGAACAAACAAAAATAAACGTATCAACGCTACATTGAATGGAATAACAGTGTCGCTAATATAAAGCTTAACAAAGAATAATTGAAGATTTAGTGGAAATGTTGCTACATAAAACTTTGAGAGTTACGCAGTTTTTGCCTCAAATAGCTGTGATAGTTTTGTACATATCTTGTGCATGATTATGTCAAACATCTGTTCTTCCCTTCTCCGCCTGATCCATATTGCAACTTTGTGTTCATGCCCTTTCTCAATATTGGTTGAGGCTCACGTAGAACTTTGGGGAATCGCGCTGACGTCAGAATTTTATACTTAGGCTTCCACGCTCGTGTTTCCTGCTTTGATAGAGAGCACTGATTACAAGAGGCTCAGATCTTTCTGGCCAATAATTACAAATTGTTAGGCTCGTTGTTCTCTCCTCAAGCCTAGCTCAGTGATAGAGGAAGCATTCAGGCTTTATTGTATCATTTTCAAGCATGCAGGCTTTATTGTATCATTTTCATTTCCTGTTAATTTAACTTTGTGGTTATCTTTATTTAATTATGTAAGGTAGAATGTTATGATTATATTTTTTTTCAAATTGAGATAAGCACTTTTTTCTTGGTATGAATGTTTTTCATGTAAATTTGGTATAGTGCTCAGCCCTTAATTTTTCTGTATTGGTGAATTAGGCAAGCACTATTTTAATATTGAATGTTTTTTCTATGTAATTTTGGTAAAGTTTTTAGCCATTCAAGCCTATTGCTGTCTTGGATAAAGTTAAGATTATATAATTTTGTGTGTTTCTTCATATTATTTAAAATGAATTGTAATTTTGTGCAGTTATCTTCTCCCGTACTTAAAAATTACGTTTTCCCGTTCACATTCTGTATGTTTTTCTAATTACTCTTTCTAACATAAATGCTAGTGTAGGCATCAGCGGGAGGGTGTCCTATAAGTATGGTATTTGAGGACAAAGTAATGACACGTAGCATTGGATTTAAATAAATTTAATACTTTGCAAATAGTATAACTTTCTTATTGATAACTTTCCTATCAGAAACCATGTATTTTGTTATATTTTAAAAAGAGAACGTTTAACTTAATAAACTAAATTGGAAATGCACAGATGACATTTTTGGGCAGTTCAGAGCAAACCTATAGTACTTCAGGAATGTTTGTGCTTATACTTCTTGGAACAAAGAACTATATACAATATCATAAAATATTCTTTGTGAGGGACATGCAGTCACCACAATCCCATTTTTTCTTTCTTTATTGTCCTTCAGCAGTTTTTATATCATTTTCTACGCCCCTGTTTATAATTGAAAAAGTAATTGTTAAGACAAACATTACCGAGAATGGTAACTCAGGCAGTAACTTGAGTCTTGACTTCGGGAAGTCTTCGGCTAATTTTCCTTAAGCTCTCCATACTAACTATTAGATTTTTTGTGGTTTCCTAAGTTACTTAGGCGAATCCTGAGATGGGCATTTACATTTCATGAAATTTCCGCTCTCCCATTCCCTCACATTTCATTCCTTTGGTTCTACTACAGGATCGAAAGAGTCAGCGTAGGTGTGCTGGTGCTGAGTGACGGTGACTTGCTTCTTGGAGAGTCTGGTGTGGAAACTTTTCTTCTGACATTTATTTATAAAAAGTATGTCTTAAAGGTTCTTTTGGAAATGTTACTAATTCCACTTTCAATATTTTTTATGATTAAAAGTAGAGGATTAAGGGATTCACTGCTAGCTTCGGGGGTGTTCTATCTAGAAATATTGTTAGGCCCCATCAACACATTCATCGCTCCTGTATCCTGGCCGCTCTGTGTCTCTCCTATCTCATCCATCTGGAGGTGTCCGGAATGCGCTTAGTCATGAAAGGCAACTTCTTCAGTACAGCTGAAATATGACAATTTCATGTCCATACCAATCCAACCAAACCTAATCAAAGCCTAACAGCAGAAAATATCGCTAAATTACGAAGACATTTAAGAAGAAATTTGTGTTTTCTTTAAAAAAGTTGTTCATTTTAATTATACGCATTTTGATTTTCCGTAAAAATATAAACGGATATATGTAGAAATTCCCTATATTCTTTATATTAGAGAACTCAATGCAGTCTCAAACACATTAACTTGTCGATTCGGTTCTAATACATTGAAAGAAAAACAAATTTGTAGTGCAGTGTCCTGTTTTCTCGTATGCGTGAGATTATAGCACAGCTTAAAAGCATATCAGTGTCAGAAACAAATTAATGCAGATTAAGAGCAACGAAAATCATAGGTATTCAAAACAAGGAGAGACAGCGGCTTTTCTTAGGCTGCTAAAACGTCTTTACCCGTAGCCAAATCTTAAGAGAGTTCTCAAAAGCTTTGAGTAAAATATTGACGAATCCGATTACCGTTAAGAAAGGAAAATCTGCACTTCAAAAGTATCCTGTAAAATTTCACAATACTGTTCTCTAACGATCAACACTAAACAAATTATGTATATCTAATTGTTACCAGAGTAAACTATAAATTATGCAATTAGTAGTATGTACCCCTTCTTAGACCAAGTTTGATGTGGGTTCCCTACCTTAGTAGCCTTTCAGGAGAAGGTACACATTCAGGGGAAAGTATATTGCTTTTCACTACTGGGAGAGGCAACCCAGCATGAAGAAGGACTAATAAGAGGTCATTGTTTTATTGATTGAATACATACCTATAATTACACAAAATTATTTGAACTAAAATTAATTCATATATACATTCAAAGGCAAGTATACATTCAGTGGCTAGTATATTTCAGGGGGAAAGTGTACCGTTTATCACCACTGGGTAAGCATCTCCACGACAAAAATGAATAATCCAGTTTTGTGATTGAATATACACATATACTTACACAAAATGTGAAATAAATTTATTCTCGTATACGTTCAGGGACAATACCGTTTATCACTGCTAAGGTAGGGCTAAGAAGAGGCCATTTTATTGATTTAATATAGATGACATAAAATGATAGCAAGTAAAAATGGTGACCTGTTATATGTGTGCAAGTCTTGGTGGCAAAACTATGAATTAAGTAAAATGGGGAAAGCGGGCGGAGACAAAACTATGAACATAAGGGGATTAAGGAAAATGGCGGTGGCGGAACCACTTCGCGGTAAATATGTGAACTAAACGAGATTAACAAAAATTATAAAAAAGGAAGTATTTGGTGCCAAAAGTGTGAAATAAAACTTTTGATACATACACGAACATTTACATTTATTAAAACTAGTAATTACAAAATGGCGGAGAAAATGAACAAACACTGCTCGCGAAAATAAATATTAGCATTTATTAGTAATGTTATGACATACCTTAAATTATTTTTATTTGACAAATGCCTAGTCATTGACCATTAGGTCATTAAGCTACGAGTTTTCTAATATTTTTCAACAGTACAGTCCAAATTGTTTAGTGCAGAACTATTGACTAGATGAACAGCAGTCAGTCAGGTTTTCCAGAAGTACACAATGCGCAATGTTATGACATACCTTAAATTATTTTTATTTAACAAATGCCTAGTCATTGACCATTAGGTCATTAAGCTACGAGTTTTCTAATATTTTTCAACAGTACAGTCCAAATTGTTTAGTGCAGAACTATTGACTAGATGAGCAGCAGTCAGTCAGTTTTCTAGAAGTACACAATGCGCAATCAGGCAAATACCAAAAAACTTCGTTTGGTCAAAAGTTAAACACAGTAAAACACAGAATCGGTAACACAGTAGGATCCACAAGGTACACTTCAAAGCTTATCTTCAGAAAAGTAAGAAGTCACACAACGAAACGACTGTCTGAAAATCTCTTAATCTCTAATTTAGCAGAATCGAGTGGCAAGTTTCTGCAAATCTTTTGAAAAATACCAGTTCCCCTTTTCAATATAAAATCCGCCTTTGCGTTTCCTAGAAGGCCGGAGTGAGACGGTACCTAATGAAGAGCAACTCTTCTTTCAGTCTCTTTCAAAATGTTCCTACAGTTCTGTACACCGGAGCTCGTACTCTCTTGGATATTTTACAAAGCATGCATAGTAGAAATAGAATCTAAAAATATTACTATCTTCTCAAACGGAATATGACGGGCAGCAAGTTGTTGGAGAGTTGTATATAGAGCCTTAAATTCTCCATCGAAGTGAGTTGTAAATGATCCAACATTCAGATGAAAGGAAAAAAAAATCACTAAAAGTAACGGCACCTTGAGAAAAATCCAATTAGAAACCATTAGTGTAATTATGGAGTCACTCATCAGGATGGAAACGAGGGTTAATAGTCTCCAAAGCAATATCACGGAGGGCCGTATGGTAAATGTCACGTTTTTTCACATTTAGAACCAAATCCAATCTCACATAAAGTTCCGCATGCTCCATTGGTTTCACAAAAGAGAAACGTTCGTAGGGTGCATCATTCATCACATTGTATTGAATGTTCTCACGAACAAATTGAATGACTCCCTTCTGATTATTTTAAATTACGCACGTTGTTACAGTCGTAATTCCTCCCAAAGGGAATATTTGGGAGTCTAATTAGTTTATTATAATGAATCTCTGCACTTATCAAACTTCTCTGTATCATGGGCTGTTGGTTTCAGAGTAATAGCCTGCACGCGGGTGGTTTTACCCTCTAGTGATCAAGCGCAGTATCTGATTTTGAAAAGTATCAAGAGATTTCATGACTCTATCTTTTGCGGAAATCAATAATTCACGGTAATAATTCAGAAACGGCTGGATATAAATCCTGTAAGTTGTGTTCAAGGTTTCTTGATTACAATCCCATTTGACTCCCGCCAATCTTTTAAAAATTGGAAGTCTGATTCTTGCTTTTGATACATGTTAAGATTGTGTGGTCCATTTTAGTTTATTACCATAGATGCAACCCAAGTAGGTAGAACGCTCGTTTGTTGCAGAACGGTACATCTGCGAACGAGGTGATGAGTAAAGGGTTGCCTATTTAAGGAAAAGAGTTGACTAAGTCTTCTTTAGGTTAATCCTCACATTATTTTCTACACACCGGTAATCCCGTCTCTCAGGAGTCGAACAGTGGTATTTAGGTTGGCTTGGTCCTTTTCTGATGCACAGAACCAGAGGGCCAAGTCATCCCCAAACAGTGTAGTATTAGTAAGTCCTTCAGAAGTCAAGATGATGGAAAGGTCATTAATAAGATATTAAATAAGGCGAAGCTGATCACAGTACCCTGGGGTATGTTAGTTTCACTCTGCTTAAAGCTAGACATAGCATCACCGAAACGACAGGCAAAAAAACATTGCGAAAGGAAGTTCTTAATCCATGAAAGCATATTTTTACATACATCCATTATCTCTAATTTTTAATGCGCTTGATGCACCAAAAAGCGGCCTCAAAATCTACAAACACAGTTAAAACAGTGTGTCTCTGGTCAAGAGCATCCTTTATGGACTGGCTTAAATAAGCATCCTGTTGACATTTTGACTGGTGTTGTCTAAATTCAGCCTGGGTTAGACTTGGAAGGTTATCGGATTCAAGATATGAGTTTGGGCGAGACGAAATCATTCTCTCCATGACCTTAGACAAAATACTTGTTATGGAGGTGGGACGATATCTGTTCGTATTATCCAAGGGTTTGTTCTTTTTATAAATAGTGATAATTGCCTTTCTCCAGGCTGCAGGGACTAAAGAGTTACAGCTGTAATTATAATGTTCCAATAGCACAGAAAGCGTATTGTTGGCAAACAGTTTTAGGAATTCTAGGTGTAAATTATCGTCCCCGGGCTCTTTCCACACTTTGTGTATGATAGCTTCTTTAAGCTTGGAAATGTGGAAGTTCCGATGGAAAACTTCATGTCCGGGAGGTTGGGATGATTCACAAATTTCTCCTCTATTAAACTTCTGCCGAACATTAAGATCTTTTCTCAAGCGTTGTTTAAGAAAATGAAAAGAGTTAACAGTCTTGGCATTATCCTTGCAATTAGTTAAAACCCTTCTGCCAATTCTCAACGGCTCTCTTGAAGGCGCATTGGATTTACCATGTAACCTATTCACAAAATTGATAACCTTTTTACTATTTTTCCTATAATGAATTTTATTTATGTAGTAACTGAGGCGATTTCTTTTTGCAGAAAGAATTCCTTTTCTAGAGACAGCAACAAATTTTCTCAAATTTTGAATGTCCTCTGGTCTTTTAAATAGTTCAGCAGTAATATGAGTAATAAAAGATTTCTCTTTTAGACTAGCAGGGTTTTTGTTACAAAAGGGTTTATAGTATAACTGTTTTCCTATAGGAATCCATTTTTTTATAATACCAAAATTGTTATTTGAAAATCTAGCAAAAACTTTATCAATAATCTCAATGATTTCACAAAATATAAAATAGTTTTGATTATAGACCTAAGTTCTAAAGTAAAACTCTTCCAGTTGGCCTTTTTTAAAATCTAACCTGTTTCTAAAATTTTTCTTCGGAGTTTAATTAGTGATGGTATTAAATTCAGTAACAATCATGTGGTGGCCTGACATAACTAATAGCTTCTCTCACAGTATCATTAGCAATGTATGTAGAGACCAGTGTCACATCAGGATTAGTGTTATTAGCATTAAAGTGCACGTGTGTTGGTATTTATCATTGTGTGTGTATATGTGTGTGTGATCTAATTTACCAGAGTTCTAAAGGTCTCCATCACGATCCCAGTAGAATTATGATTATTGTAATTCCAGTGTTTGCTATGTGCATTAATAACTACGAATAAGATTGTTTTGCTGGAGAAAGTCGGGGGGGGGGGCAAATACAGTTCGGTGTTATCCGGCGGAATGTAACAACTATGTATTTTAAAGTGCTTCCCCATCTACAAATATCTAATAGTACTATTTCAGCACCGTTATATGCGAACAAATCACCGATTTAATGGAAATCGAACATTAAAACGTTCATATTACCAACAAGAATATCAATGAAATTTCTTCCCGACTTAGGAAGGATCTTATATAATACTGTCCAAAAGTGTGAAAAATGTTTGTATCAAAGTTTTTTCAACTATAGTATAAACATCTATATCATATGATTTCAAGATTGTGAACACATGAATTCTGTTTTCATGAGAAATGCTACCTGCGTTTCACTAAAGAACACGTTAGTCGTTGCATTTCTTTAGGAGGACGGTTGACACAGAAATTAGAAAACATCTAGAACATTCGAAGACCGGCGGAAGCTTGGGTATTAACCAGGCTGTACCATGAGGAGGCCTACTACATTGCACCTCTATACCTTAAACGAGGTGACGCGTAGTTGGTTTTAATACAGCTGCCTAAAGGCTACTGGGCAAAAGGAATGTGCGTAATCAATAAGAAGAATGGAAAGTTACGTGAATGTCGGAAACTGCACAGCAGGGAAAACCAAGAGCGTAACGTCACCAGGGGAGATTATATGTTAGTAGGAATAGAAGGGGACCATAAACGATTGCGAAGTACTGAATATCATTTCAATAACATGTTGATAAATAAAATATAAAATTTTGCGAAAAAAATTAAAAAGGAAAAGGCTACCATTTATAAATTTGCAAAATTTGTTACGTTACCATTAAAAATTAAAAATATTGTCACTACCTGATTTACTATCAAAAACAAAAATAAATTTGGATACAAAATATATTTGTTGCAAAATTAATTGTTTATAATATTTATCTTTGCAAAAAGGAAATTATGTTGTGCAAAGGGATGCTATATTAAAATGATTTACTTTAAGAACAAAAATTTGTTTTTGAAATAAAATATAAACTATCAAAAACTATTTACAATTTATAACTGTATATAAAAGTTATGTTGTGGAAAAAGGTTATCTTGCTATCAAAATACTTTCGCTCGTTAGTTTACTGTTATAAACCAATATGAGCATTAGAATGAAAATGTTAACTTTGAAAAGAAAATTTCTTAAATTTAGCTTTGTGAAAAGGAGTTATGCTGTTCAAAATGATGTTTTGTTGCAATTAAAATAATTTCACTCTTTCATGTACTATTATAAACAGAAGTTGTTGTTTTAATCCAATAAACTTTGAATACAAAAGATATTTACAGTATTAAACTTTACAAAAAGAAGATATGTTGAGCAAAAAAGATGTATATTGCAATGAAAATCATTTTAACTCTTTGATTTACTGCTCAATTATTCGGCGGATGTCATGAACAGCAGACTAGAATCCACGCTCTGGAAAAAGGACACAGGAATTACGTATGCAACAAATGATGGAATCAAGTGGCGTGGCGAGTATACAAAAGGAAGCAAAGTTGTGCAACTAGTGGGAAATCTTTCCAATGCACTCTTTAATCAGGAAAATCTGCTCTTGAACAATGTAAGCGTCACCATTAAACTCTCGCCCTCTTCGCAAAATTTTCATCTCTTTTCGGACATAAAGGACTTTAAAGCCTACACCGAGATTCAGTATGCTAGATTTATTTTGAAAGGTGTGAGACCGTCCGCAACCATCAAGCTTGCTCATCAGGCAGTGCTAGCAAAGAGTAATGCAAAGTACGATCTCAAAGATGTCGGGTTTCACGTTCTCAACATTCCAAAGGGGGTTAGTAGCATGACTATCAATGACGTTTTCATAGGTCAAATACCCAGAAGAGTGGTTATGGCTATGGTCGCCGACCAAGCATACAACGGCATCATTAACAAAACCCATACAATTTGCAACACTTAATGAACTCTTTTAAACTGTATGTAAATGGTCAGCCTTTTCCCTCACAACCCCTACAGCCCAATTTTGATGCCAGTCAGTTTCTCCAATGTTTTCAAACTCTACAGGACGGCCTCGGGATATACTTTAAGGACGAAGGGCATTCAATTTCAAGACATTAATATTCACACGGTTATACCATTATGGTATTTGATCTAATGGCAGATATGAGCGCTAACGAGCCTTACGTTTCGGGGTAACGGCACGGTATCGTGTCTATAAGTATAGGTTTTAAGGATCAAACTCCAGAATCTATCCCTCTGCTAGTTGTGGCTGAAGTACATCGCACTATAGAAATCGACGCTAACAGGACCATTTTGGTGTCATGAATACGTTGAAAATACGCCGGCTTCTGTCTAAATGCACACCACACTTTTTAGGCGTGTACGCCTGTGATCAATTGCCTCTGGTGAATTTGCATAATAGACAGCTTCCCCTAGCGGTTGCGTTAACACCGATCCTAGCACGATACCAGGGAAACATCGGGTCTGTATCTTTGTTTCAAAGAATGGCCGGGGGGAATTTTCCGACAGCTGTGGTCTAGAACCTTTTTCGGGGCATATTCTAAAAATTTTAAATCGTTGTTGTGGTACAAGATGGACTCACAACATAAGAAGCTTGTTAGGCGATGTCAGCAGCACATGTGGTAATTACGTTGTTGGTTACCTATCTCACCGCTTCCGTGGCCTTTTCACAATTCAGCATAAGTGACTTTATTAAATGATGACATCATTCAAAAAACCTACAGTCTTGGCGGATGCACACAAACTACTCATCAGAGCTGCATATCATTAAAGGTCACTTTTGCATGAATAGACATATATAACACTTGTCACGTTTTTATGTTGCTAATTTCTCCCGGTATTTTTTTTTTTCAGAACAAGCGCGCCAGTTGCTACTAGATGCTAATTTCTCCCGGTATTTTTTAGAACGCGCGCCAGTTGCTCCGAGAGAGGCAAGCAGCCAAGTCGCATTCTTATCGTGTGTGTGAGTGTGGCTAGTGAAAATATTATGCTACAGAGGTTATGTTCTTGCTTTCAGTGACATGGACGAGAGACCTCTATCGGATATTTACTTCTTGAACAGCAAGCAGTCCAAGTTTGCGGCCGTTGGGTTTTGACTTAAACCTCCACACAAGATCGTGGTGACAGTGGGTGCACGACGCAATGCTGTGGTCCTGGGTTCGACAGAGTGGCAGAAACTTGCCGAGACAATGCCGTCAATACAGAGTTTGACTCCTCATCTAAGAGAGTGCCAGTTGAGCAATCGACCATCCATCGTTTTTAAACGTTTATTTGGAGCACTAAATCTGGTCATCAAAATGGATAGAAGCTGCATATCACTGAGCATGGAGGAATGGAACACGCTAGTAAGCCTACATAGTATTATTACCGACATCATCTATCACAAGAAGAAGCACGAGATAGAAGTGCAAAATCAAATAGCTGCATATAGCAATTATTTGCATCACGCAAGGGAGAAAACGAATTTCACCGAGTATACAAGATACATTCGTTGTGCCACATTTAGAGTGTTCCTGGAGATGAAGCATTTTCTAAAAGCACAATTCATCAAAGAAACATGTCACAACAGGTCTGATGACGTCACACAAACAAACATGTCTTGAAAAACCGAGGTCAAACAAACATGTTGGTCAAACAACCTTCTTCTCCGCACAAACGAAAAAAATAGGTCATTTTGATGACAAACAACTTTCACCTCCGCACAAATCAAAAACCTAGGTCCTCTTGATGAAGCCCATCAGTACCAAGAGTTCGGCAGAGCAGTCAACATGATCATCGACGCGTTACGCCAACCAGCTGCAGCAGCGACCAACACGGAGTGTATCTCAGTGTCTAAGCTACAACCGAACGTGCCTTACGTCGTGAAAGGAATCCGGAGCATCTCAACAAAGAACGGGCCCAGAACCCTTGTACACCTTGAGAACGGGAAAGAAGTGTTTCTATCAACCAAATTCAACAATCTTTCTGCAGAACTCATCGACCAGCTAAACTCATTTGACTTTTGCATCGTCTACGAGGGCGAGAAGGTTCTCAGAAACGGATACCGTAGGCCCATCGAGAACTTTTCACCATCATAACATGGTGTACCAAATAGACCCGATGGGAATAGGCAAGAATCTCCTTGTCAAGCAACTTTTTAACAACCAAAATCATATCACAGCTAGCGGCGAGTATCCTGCTTACATCAAACTGCTCTCCACAGAAATCACATTCTTTGGCGATGACAAAACTGTCAACGCCAAATTAGTCATCAACAGCTCCGGCGTCGTGGAAGTCCAATGCTTGCCTTCAAAAGCACAACAATACGGCATAGGCGCACGCTGCACTATATACCTCGGAACCACCCGGCATTAGACTACAAGGTCACGTCGGCAGGCTGCTTCCACACGGCATCCATCAACGGATTCGTCGTGTCCATTCCGTCGGCCCAGGAACACCTCAACAATAACTTTTCCCACATGCTACTCGCATGCGTCATGACACCGTACGAGGAGGAGGACGACGGCGACGACAACGAAGACAGTGATAATGGTGTGCCTTTTACCAAAAAAAAGCATACACTACATATTTTAAAATCATTTTTTGCAGTGAATCGCCACCAATACAGTGACTGGGACAGTTATTAAATCATCTCCAATTTTTAAATTAATAATTGTAAACAAATATACAACATATTTTTGTGCCGCCATTTGTAATTATATGCTGTGAAATACATTGTAATTGAACATTTTCAATTTTTAAATTAATGACAAACAAATATACTACATATTTTTGTACCGCCATTTGTAATTATATGTTGTGAAATACATTTTTGTATCTGTGTATGAATAATAAAAATCTGTTATGCGTTAAAACAATAGAGTTTGCATTTTGAATATATTTTTATTGCATATTTCCCAACGTATTAACACTTCCTAAGGTATCCACAACCACTCCTACCCCACAAAAAACGATATGTTTATCACAATAATCCGTGGAAGCGCGCCCTGGGTCTTTGTATTTAAACATTTGATACGACCGTCACCATTTGGTTTTTTAATAAAATATGATTTGTCATGATAATCCGCGACACTAGCGCCCTGCTGGACTGTTATACATTTTTGTAAAAATCTGTTATGAATGGATTAACGATAATCCGGGGGAATTACACAACAATACGTGGGGTGCTCTGGTGGGTGATTATACATTTTTGTAAAACTCTATTATGGATTAAGCCATTGAATTAACGATAATCCGGGGATTGAGAGAGCGACAATAGCGCCCTGGTGGCGGAAATAATGTTAATCCTACGGCTTAATCCATAATAGATACTACTGTGCATTCTGTCCTGAACCGAGCGGAAAGCCTCTGTACGGTAATTGCATGTTTGCTGCTAGGTCAATCGAACTATAAACGCATGATTTCACAATAACATTGTGATGCTTATTAAATCTGCAGCAAAACCAATTTTAAAATATTTGGAACTGTTGAAGAGATGTTTGGAGCCTACTGTATGAATTACCGGATATCAGAAATAACTTATAACTTTTTCCCATGTAATTTTTCTATATTTCGTTTAATGTACATTAAGTATATGAAATTGCATGCACTTACAACGTCTGCACCACTACCTAAACTGGTGGAGCGATGGTTGATTACAGGTTTTTCCAACTCCGGTGCGGGTTATCTTAAACATTTTAAGTAACCACATTGTTAACAATAGAACTATGGCTAGGAAACGTAGTTTAGAGATGGGTACAAATTTGAGTAAATGTGCGTTGAGCACAAAGGAACGTTTTCAAGTCTCTCAAAGAATTCATGCCACACATCTTTGGTAGCAGTGCATGCAGAGTACCTCGTATATAGAACCATCATTATGAAATCTTTGAACTGCGGTAAAAATGAGTGTAGCGTTCATATTTATACTCAATTCCTTAAGAAAAGAAAGCGATGGTGAATGGTAAATCGCTGCAGATGCCGAAATCGCTACAATGAACGTCAGCTGTTGACTGAAAATATTTAAGAACACACCCAAGATTTAACTTTACTGCTTATTTATTTTCCCTTTCAGTTAATTTCTCTTTTTTCGAGTTGTGTTGATTACTAGTCACATGGAGCTGGTATAATTGTTCATTTTATCGTGCAAATGCCCTTAGTTATGTAATTGCTTTCCTGTCTACCGCTTTCGTTGTTATTACTTTTATAGCTTTAATTACATTTTCGAGTTTATAATAAGAAAACATTCTTCCCAACTATCTCCCGAATAAGAAATACCATTAAACAATATTAGAAGTGAGGATCGAATCCGGACATGTCGATTAAAAGTCACAGACTTCTTCTGACTCACTTGGGTCCAATAAATTTTGCCGCACTTCAAGGATTTGCGTTATTTGAATTACTTATATCTAAAACGCAAAGGAAGACATCATTTAGGTATTATTTCTAACAACAAACGCCATATTTCATTTACGGGCGATTGGAGGTTTCTACATAAGGCTGTAGATTTTTATTTATTTTTCTAAAGTATCCAAGCAATCTTTTCAACCACAGTACCAGAACTTGAAATGTTCTTATCAAACATTTTTAAGGAATGTATATAAAGCAATAAAATTGTTATTTTCCTAAATAAATAGAACTATTTCTTGTTATCTATGATAATTTTAAAACAAATATAGTGTTTTATTGTGTAGGATTATTTTAGCATTGTGAAAAAGAATGATGAAAAAAAACCTTCAAAATGCAAATAATATTTTTATCACAAAGAACTGGCGCGATTTCAGGGCCCATTTATCGATAATGAGACTTTTATTTCATCGCTCCAGCCCAACATCGTCCAAATTATGTGCACACAAATAGTTTATTTCATCGAAAAGGTGACTCAGAGCATGCGTTAAATTTCGTCTATCATACCGAACTTAAAAAGCTCATTACAGATTAATAGGCAGTTTACATGGAAATATAAAATAGAAATGCTTGGTTGAGGTGGAATTTCTTATGAAGAGAAGAAGGGACTGCGCCGGTTGTCATGCATGCCTACAGATTATTTTAACGTTATATTAAACTATTACATTTTACTTGTATGCCCTATCTGTTTGCGTACCGAACCACAAATCTCAAGCATAGGCATTTTATTTTTTGAATGTGGTTTCAGGTATATGAAAGTGGAGATGAAGAATAAGATATGTTCTAAAGATATTAATGTATTAATCTACTGGGCACTTACACAGAGAGTCAGAGGCAATTGCAACCCAATTACCACTGTGCGTGTATTTTAAAAAATGCACCAAAGCGAGAACAAAAGAAGACTTAGAAATGCACAGAATTACTGTAAGGCTTCTCCTCAAATCATAAAGTTCTAGAGCCTGGCTCATTATTTAGGGATATAAAACCCATGCTGTATAAGGAAACGTTAGCATGCAGATCTATTTCTTTATCGTGAAAGTTGTAATTACAAGAAAGATGGTCAATAGCATAGAGACAAATATATAGAGTATTGCGGAACCATCAATAGGATAGCATAAATAAAAGACAATTAATGCTTTTAAGGATTAGTTAAACAGAAATGTTATATTTGAAAATAATTTCGACACAAATATTTTAAATAAAGTTTACTTAGTAGAAAACACTTAACTCCTCATTTGAAAATCTACTGAACCAAAAACAAGAACATTCTTTAAGAAAGAATGGACTTAAATACAATTTGTTAATAGCTATTAATCGTTTTGTTTCAAGGGTATTTTAATTTATATATATATATTGCTTAGTATTTCTAAAATAGACTGTGAGCGGCTGGGTAGATTAATGACACTTCTCACCAGTTAAGTCACAGGACAAGAGTGGCAGTGCGTGTGCTTATAGTAGCCGAGCTGCACACGGTTTGGATATCTTATTAATGTATGTTAAAACCAAATGCTTTCCTCTCCTTATCCGTTTATCTACAACGAATTCCTTTTACGTAATTCCATTTGGTATATAAATTATGAAGAATTGTGCTATGCCTAATAAGAATAAAGCTAATATATTTTTCGTACCGATTGTTACCGAATGGTACCACAATATATGTAGCCTTATCAATACAGGGTGATTCAAAAGTCGCTCGCCATAGGACAATTACATTAAATTATATATATAAATTAACTCTAGGAACAACGTAACTAAAATAATAAGAACCAGAAAAGCAATATATTAATAAATATAACATTTAAATAGTCACACAAAGTGTATGTGCGCGTGCGTGCGCGGGTGGTAATTAAAATAGAATACAGAAATATTACGTACTCTAACGCACTAAATGTACCGTAATTTCAATGGTAACAAGTGCTAAAATATTACAAGAATTTTTAAATCCAAAAATTTATCTTACCTGAATGTGCTCAGCTTATATTATTAGTCCATGTGAATAAAACTGTTTCTTTCGTGCAATATTATCATTTAAAATATAATTTTGCTATCTGAATTAAGGGACACTTGTTTATTCCCATAGCAAATAAGTGCAATTTACAGTTTTGAAAGGCTAGACTTCCACCGTATTTGACATAATCGACATTGAGAGGGAGTACAAACGCTTTTGGAAAAGATGCTTTTTCTTCCGACTTCCATCCCTAACTCTTTTTAATAGTGTTTAACCCCCCTTTTAACTACTGAGGCATCAAGGCGGTGGACACTGATTACAGATAAGATGAAATGATGTATTGGGAAAGGATTTTATTTTAAGTAAGGAAGCGTTCCAGGCCTAAGTTTAGGGTTATCTCCGACATTTGCTATTTATGAGCACTGAGGAAAACCTGGAAAAAACCTCGGTCAGGGTGGACGGTCCTGGTGGAAATGGAGCCCCAGATGTTGTTCACGAGTACGCGCCTTAACGACCTCTGCCACCCGCGGCGGTGCAGCCCTAACGATTCCATTCAATTTTCCTCAGCAGTTACAACAGCATGTTAGTATTGCTTTTAAAAATGTATTTTATGCAAAATACAACGAGAATATAAGACTAAATTACACTTAAATTACTTACTATTTATGTTTATGAGTGTATATATATATATATATATATATATATATATATATATATATACATATACTGGAAGCTTTTTCGTTCGCAAGACCGCTCCACATGCATTTGAGCGCAGTTGACTGAACCCTTCAGTTCTTGTTTCTTTCTCACGCTTGAAAGCCGGTTGGGGAGCCGAAGGGGAGGTCAATATGAGTTTAGCTCTAGGAGCGTACGGACATGTTCTTGTGTGTTGTGTGACAATGTATTAAGTATTCATTATAATCCGTAACACCGTGTATTATGTTAATGTGAGCCATTAATATATTATATTCCCCAAAGAGTATTTATTTACGATTCGTACGTACATACAGAATCGGCTCGTGATGAACGGAGATTGTTTCAACAGACATTTCCTGGTATTCATTTTCCAAGTCGAAGTTCGATTCACAGCTGGTCAATAAACTTCCTGAAGCGGGAAGTGATCTTGAAGGGGGGGAAAAAAAGGGTACAAAATCGGGTGAAGTACTCGTAGAAAAAATGTTTCATATCATTGAACATTATCTGGGACGTGGAATTCACCTCGACATCTTTCTCAGCAAACGAGAATTTGCTACTCCTCTGCTCAAATAGCTACAAAGTTACTAATATTAAAACCCGACAAAATTACTGTAGTGCAAGAACTTAAACCGAGTGACCCTGCATCCAGGAGTAGATCTTATGAATGACAGTGTGCGTGACGGAGAAATTGATTCTAATCTAATTTTTTTACATGAATTTTGGTTCCACCTATTTAATTAATTAATTAATTAATTTATTTATTTATACAATAACCGATACTGGAGTTCAGAAAAGCCTAGCCTTATCATGAGAAACCCCTGCATGATCAAAAGATAGGAATGTAGTGCGCGTGAGAGCAATAGACTCTTATTTTTTAAGACCATTAACAGTGATTCTTATGTGCAGAATATTTTACAACCCTTTTCCGTGAATTAACTGCCAGGGAATGTAGGTTCGTGACCTTCCAACAGGATTCTGCAACGGCTTATGTTTTCTTAAGTGCAATTAATGAAGTATTCGACGATAGAGTCATTACTAACAACATATGGCCCTCTCGGTCTCCTCGATTTAACGTCCTGCGGTTTGTATCTCTGGGGGCATTAAACTGTAAAAGTCAAATCCATACATATAAGATGAACTGAAAAATGACATTCGTGAAGAAATTTCTCAGAGGGAGCTGTAGAGGATAATGGTTAATTGCATAAGCCGACGCCAGAAATGTATGGAAAATGAACGGAGGCATTCCAGCATGGTGAGTAAATGTACATTTTAAACATATAAGTGTTTGTAATAACTTAAGCGACAATCATAGATACGAACTTTCTGGCTCCCGTTCACCACGATGCCAGCTTGAACCGACCGACGGCCGTTACGCGTGGAGCTGTCCTGCCAAGGAACAAATCAACCGTTATAAAAATACCAAAAACTAAACCTTGTACGCCAGCAATATGTTACGGTCTCGGTTGGGGGCGCCGTACTTAAAGTCCGCTTTCAAAATGATGTGTACAATCTTACCTTAAAGAAGATGCTGGAATTAACTTCTTCCTCGGCTAACAGCTATTGTATCGCGAAAACACATTCTTATGAAGACGATTAGTTGGTCGCCGTAATGTTTTTTACTATCTTGCTAACATTTTCCTGTACATTCCGAAAGCCGTGCTGATGTTAATTTTGAGTATTTTGTTCCCCAACATTTGATATTTGCACTACATTAATTTACTGTTTGTTTTTAATACTAATCCAGTATATTCAATTTGTGCATAATATTATTTTTTTTTTTTTTTGAGTAGTGTTTAACGCCCGTTTTTACTACAGAGGCACCACAGGCGGTGCATAATATTATGAATGCAATTCTCGAAGGCGAGTGATAATGAATTTCGATATAAATTTTGCATGCACACGAAGAGCTGATAGTGTTTAAAATAATGTTTTCATATAAAATGTGTGAATAAATATACAGTAAACTGTCTAACAATCTTCGCTAATTAAGTGTATACTGCCATGAGACAGGGTGAAGAGGATATGGGAGAAACAATCAAGCATATGACAAAGAGTGAGAACCGTGGTTGAAGTACGGACATCGCTCGCTGCGGTACGCTTACTAGCAGAGACCTAGCTTGAACGAACAATATTTATAACTAGATCCTATAGATAGCGTACTGCGATATATAATCTGAATATATCAAAATTTCGATTGATTTTACTGTACAATTCCTTAGAAACAAAACTTTAAAAATGACACAAATGAAACTGTGCAAAATAAAGAAAATATTGCTGCTGATAGACAAGAGAAAACCTACCAGTTTGTAAAAGAACTTTTAGATTATGCTGAGAGCTATTACTACAGCCTTCAAAGTACAAATATTAGTTATATTTGCTCTAAGTACTTGAATGTATGACTAATGCAGAGGATCTGTAACAAGCTTATGTTCAACACGTTCTGAAAATTTGCTACTGACACATCCTAACACAAAATAAGAAGATGGAAATATCCTGTAATCCCTAATCCTCATAGGAGCGGTTAAGTTTACGAGTTTTCGCTTTCTGTAGACACTCGCCTTAATACTAAAGCGATCTTGTACTGAGGTAACTTTGCGATTCACCAAGTTTCCTTGAAATGGGAAATGACGCAGGCAGAAGGAACGAAGGATTGACCTTTCTGTTTCTCACTTAATTTAACTTAGTACGTGGGTACTAAATTTGATTATAAACGTTGAGAGCCACAGAAAAGAGCTCTGGGTGCCGTAACTGGCCCGAGAGACGCTAGTTGAACCACAGTGACCTATATTGTAGAATAACCACAAGAGTGCGTGTCTTACCAGTAATGTTCGAGCAGTTTCCTTATAAAATAAGATGTATTTAGGACTACAATGTGTAGCCAATATGAAAAAAACTGAAGAAATAAACAATGAAAGCCGACTGATGACTACCAAAATAATAAACATTTATCTCGGACAAAGTCCATTAACTTTTCAACACAATGAAAAGAAATGAATTGCAAGAGTGAGCATACTGAAATATACTGATACATCAAATGAAAAGTGTTTTTACAAAGTGTACTGAGATGTTTTCATTGCATTATTGTTATGTGCCTATATTTATGTTTTTCCAATTTATGCATTACTACTTTTGAGTTTCTCGAATAGTGTTACGTGATATGTCATAAGAAGTTCTTAACCAATTTTTTTCCCAGTTCATGTTTAGTAAAGGTAAAAAATGTTCCAAAAATATGTTTTATATATTTCATACCTTTTTCAAAATTACATACTGTAGGAACTCTATAGAAAATCGAAAGCGAATGAATATGATGAGAATATTTAGCAGACTTACTGGAAAGACAAAAGTACAAAAACATTGTGAAGATACAATTCTATATAGTCAGGAGAAACTGTAAGCTAAATTGCCATATTTTTTTCAAGATATTTTTGGTTAGCAGAGTTCAGAATAAATCACTGTTTCCTATATAATTTCAAGCTTCTGCAGTTTTCATGCTTTAAAAATGTAGAGGGAAATAATTTGTTTACAGGTTTATGAATGATAATGACCACACTGTATATATTACAATGATTTAGTTTATTTTCTTTAGGATAATGAGATCTGCAAGCATGATGTAAATAATGAATATTTAATGTATTAATTGTTATTCTAAATACAAATTTTAGAAGAACAATCATGTTCAATAGCTAAAATATTTAAAGTATTTCTTCATATCGAGTCTTACAATATTTTAATTATGACAACATCTATATCATTATTTTTCCGAAAAAGTTTGAGACAAGGGGCGTTTTGGAACAGAGTTGGAAGTTGAAATATTTATATTTTCACTGTCAAAGTTATAAAATAACAAGTTATACGATATTTCACATTCCACCTAAACTAAAAGGATAATAATTATATTTTTAGTTGAGTTAACTGTCATACGGGAAGTTCAATAATTTTAGATATTAGAAGTGACTTAGAGAAGCAAATTTGAAAGAGGGAATCTATGGTCTACGGAGAAAAATAGCTGAGTTATATGGCGGTAAATGTGCTGAAATTAGACAGTGATAGTGTTAGAACAAAATGGGATAACATTTTGTGTTCTAGCTTCGTGAAAGAGAAAATTCCAATTTTTAATAGCTCATCATTAGCGTTTACAAGATTACATAACGTTTAGCGAATTACCGTGTAATGAATGTTAGTTGGGAGCTGTCCATCCAACTGTGTGGCCTAATTATTATGGCATGGTAACAGAATTTTTGGAGAGCTCGGGTATTGATAAGCAAGTTATTTATATTTGTTTTATGAAGTATGCTTATATATACGATGTGAAGGTAAAATTATTTATTATTTTTTATTTTATGATGAGTACATAGGATGTAAAATTTACAAGATTACATGTTTTTATTAATTTTATATTGAAATATGATCATGTATAAGAAATGATATTAAAATTGTTTATAGTTTATATATTTATAGTAAACTATATGTTTATATATAAAATGTAAAGAAATGTTTATTTTTATTGTAAAGTATGCTTATTTCATGAAAAATTAAAACTATTTAATTTTATATATTTTATAGTAAAGTACGCTAATTCCGGGTGTCCCGGAATTTAACCGCACATTATAAGGATTATGGGGGTGCATTAGATAAGCCTTTTGAGATAGGGAACTTTGGTCTGTGGTTTCAAAGTTTCATGCAATAGCATAAAATTTATTAATAATCAGTACACCATGATTAAAACTCCACAGGAGATTGCGAAAAGACAGACGCTTCACTTGCTCAACGTACCATCCTTGAATATCGCTGTGGTTAAAAGAGTACTAGGTACAGAGGCATTAGATATTGTGATGGAGGAGAAAGTTCGAACCGCCTTATTAACTAGATTTTTTTAGTACGTTTCGTGTTGTAGTTACAATTTTATTTGCTTTGTTGTTCAGAACCGCTCATTCACTCTAAGCAAAATAAATTACAATAGGTTTAACGGTAAGGTTGTGAATAACAAAGAACTGTAATCTTGCAACTCTAATCAACAATCCTATATGATGTACATATAGGATTGTTGATGAAAGGTACATTTCAAAATTTAGAAGTAGTTTTCTCCACCAATGGTGGTAGACAGAGTTAAGTACTAAAAAGGAAATATAAACGGTTTCCACCTGAGTAAAGGAAAATGTACCTGAATGAAACCAAATATCTAAGAAAATTTAAGTAATCTTCATTTAGCGTTTTACCGCTGTACGAAAACCATATAAAATAAAATTGGAGGATTAGAGAAAAAATATTAAAATGCAAAATAATAAAGCAGAGATCACCAGATAGATATATTGTTCGAAGTGAAGGCCTGCAGCATCCCTGCAAAGAGTGCATCTTGGAAGAAATGATCCTTGTACCCTCTCAAAAAGTTGTGCACCGTTATGAACCTCATAACAAGCAGCAAAGACCCGTGCTAATAACTGCTCATTAGTGATGTGTACGCGAAAACGGTGGCCAATTATCAGGACCACCGCTTCCAATCCACTGTCCAGGAAACATATCATTGACATAATCTCGTACTTCCACGCTGAAATAGGGAGGAGGTTCATTGTGCTGCAACTAAATCTGACGTCGGATGTTAAGAGAGACGTCTTCCAAAACCACAGGCAAAACCTGTGTGAGGAACTGAAGATGCATGTGCCCGTTTAACCGTGTAGGAAGTAGATAAGGTCCAATTATTTGATTGAACACAATGCCCGTTCACTCGTTGATGCTGAATCTGCGCTGATAGCCAGCCTCCACCACTGCATGTGGCTGCTCATACTCCCATACACGACTGTTCCTATGGTTAAGAATTCTCTTGTGAACATGGTCTCATTGGCGAAGAGAACAGAGGAGAAGTCAGGCTGTTCAGTCTCCCGCTACAAGGTCCTTCTGCAGAACTCTAGTCTGGGACCGAAGTCCGCTGACCCCAATGCCAGCACCTTAAGCAGATGATAGGGCTAGAGTCGTTCTTCATGCAGAACCCGTTGTATAATGCACTTGTTCATATCCGTGACCCTGGCAATTGCTCGGGCGCTGGTAGAAGGTTCCCCCCCAAACACCTTCCCTTCAAAGCTGGAGTACGGTGCCTTCTGTTTTCATCGACATCGGGTCTGTGCACCATTAAAGATCCAGTTTCCCGCAAACGTCGATGGACATTTTAGAAGGCCGAGCAGTAAGGATGATGTATATCTGTAAATCTATCCCTGTACAGCTGTACAGCAGTACACGCATTCCCCCCCCCCCTTTCTTCCCCATAAATCAAAACATATCAGCAAACTCGGCAAATGAAACTTCGTTAGCCATGTTTCGGAGCGACTGCAAACAGTCTCTTGCATTTGATACAATGAGCAGGAAATGGCCCATTAATCACTTGGGTGCGATATGCTAAGCATTCGCGCATGCCCAATAACTTCTTAGCACTACTGAACTGTTTTCCATAGCGTGCAAACCCTCGAAGAGCGAACAATTTTACCGAAGTAGCAAAGCCAATAATTTTCAACTTCCCGTGTACTGTGTATTGATACTACTTGGTCAATACGTGAGCATTCTGAATGAAAATCTAATTCACACACTTATGTAATATTGACATATCCGCTCGGATATTCTATTTCGAAAAAGCGTCATAAGTTTTAAAGTTTACAATTGGGATCATAATTTCCCTATCTCAAAAGACTTATCTAGGACTCCTTCACAATCCTTGCAATTTGTATGGTTGAATTCTGGTAAACGTTGTATATAATGTTAAAGAAATGTAATTTATTTTTTATTTATTTTGTAGTAATATATGCATATATAAGATGTAAAAATAAAATAATTTATTTTCTTTATGGTGAAGTATGCTTATATATAAGATGTGAATTTAAGATAATTTATTAATATTTATTTTATAATGTAGTATATTTAAATATTAAATGCAGAGGCAATTTATTTATTTAATGGTGAAGCATGGATACATATAAAATGTAAAAGTAAAATTATTTATTTTACAGTCCGGTACGATTATACACTAATCAGGGCGTTTTCTGGGACAGACGTGTTTTCTCCGCTCTCTCCTTCCTGCCTGTCTGTCTGCTGTTATGGTTGCTACCAAGAGTACTGCTGTGGGCTCAATGTCAACGACGACATAGACAGCTTCTCTTTCTTGTAAGCAATGAAAAATAAGATCCTTAATGGTGTTAATGATTTTGTGTTCCAACGTATTTCACCAAAATTATGCTAAACTGCAAAATTAAATTTGTTAACGAGTGATTTGACCTATGCATTATACGATGCATTAAATGAAATGAGCTACAGTAATAAGTGGACATTAGAACTGTGGAATATATGATTAATCTAGAAGACCAAGCTATAATGGAACTAAGTGATAAAATGAAAATTCGTAGGGACCATGTGTCCTTTTTCACCCAAAACACTGGTCTTATTGCTGTAAGTTCTCAACTTGAGGTTTGTTCTCAAACCACTGCCACGCCCCATATAGATTCTGCTCCCAAAGTTACAAAAGTTTGGGATCTGAAGCTACCAGCTAAACAAGTTTTTTTTTTCAGTGGTGTTTAACGCCCGTTTTTACTACAGAGGATCCACAGGCGGTGAACACTGGTGATACATGAGATGAAATGATATATTGGGAAAGGATTTTTTTTAAGGAAGGAAGCGTTCCAGGCCTAAGTTTAGGGTACCTCCCCGACATTTGCCAGTTATGAAGACTGAGGAAAGCCTGGAAAATTTCCCCAGTCAGGGAGGACGGTCCTGGTGGGATTCGAATACCAGATCTCCCGCTCACGAGTCCGCGCCTTAACGACCTCGGCCACCCGTGGCGATGGCTAGCTAAACAAGTGAACAAAACGAATTTAAAGGTAGCAGACGCAACCTATGATGTTAAACACGATTCTCGGAAGATACTGGGAAGTCTTTACATAACAAATGTGACTATCAAGAATTATGAACAGACGTTGTGCGTCGCAAAATTTAAACTAAACGATTACTGCTTATTAGTAATAAAATGATCTTGGTGCTCACTCTACCATGCTTATGGATGTACCCAAGATTTTACCGTTACATGTTGATACACTACCTTCTCACACTGAGATATCGCCTATGGTGTCTCAGTAATAAAATGGGCGTTAAGCATCATTTAACAACACTCAGATTTACGAAAGTGATGGGTTTTTTAAAACCTAAGTTTACAGAGATTTCCGTGAAAAGATTGCTTCTCTCAATCTTCTATGATGTTAAACACGATTCTCATACTGGGAAGTCTTTACATAGCAAATCATATCAGGAATTATGAACGGACGTAGTGCGTCGCAAAATTTAAACTAAACGATCACTGCTTGTTAGTAACAAAATGATCTTGATGCTCACGTTACCATGCTTATAGATGTACCCAAGATTGTATCGTTACATGTTGACTGCCTTTTCACACCGAGATATCGTCTATGGTGTCTCAGTAATAAAAACGGGCATTAAGCACCATTCAACAACACTGAGATAGCGAAAGTGCTTTGTTTTTTAAAACCTAAATAGCAGAGGTTTCCGTGAAAGGTTTGCTTCTCTCAAGTTAAACTATATTCGTCCTTCAATCTTAATATTTACGAAGAACACTTATCTGTAGCACTTGACCCCGATATATTGCCCAGTAAAGCCTGTGTGCGTGTTTTTTTTTTTTTTTTTTTTTCCTGTCCTGCAAGGAATTAACAACGGTTGAACTAGTTTGTGATTGTATAACTAAATTAACAAATATCGCAGCTACATTTGATACTCGAAGTTTGAATGTCAAGTCTATATATGTAGCAAAATTGACCAATTAGAGATCACTCTTGTCTGATTTCAAACATCTTGCTTTTTGTGTAATTGAACCTTGTGCACATCGGAGAATTTCAACCAAGTAAAACTTTTTGGTCACAGCTTGGTCGCAGGCTATTGTAAAAAGGCAAAGATTCACGGTGGTGTAACCCTATACCTTATTTAAAACGTAAATTTTAAATTATTAGAGGTACAAATGTTTTGTGTTGAACAACATTATGAGGCCGTGGCTATTAACTTATTATAAGCTAATTTTAATCCGTACTTATAGTCTTGGTGATATAAGTTGCTAATATTTTTGAGTGAGTATAAATTACCTTTAATAATTATCAATTTGACATCACCGTAAAAATCGATAGTACATTGCAATTTTTAACTATTATAAGATCTGCCAACTACCATCCCAACCAGAGGGAAATCTTGCCTAAATAATGTCATTACTAATCTTTTACATAGTTGTATTAGTTCCAATGTTTTTATGATTCCTGTATCTGAACACAATGACTTGTTGATCAAAATGTTGTCTACCGGCCTCCTTTATAATCAACCTACTACGTGGTTATCCACAAGATTATATGAGGAATGCAACATGCAGGCTTTTACGGAATATCTTATTTGCTTTGATTGGACACATTTAATGTATCGTTATCAAGGTTTGTCATATTTTGAATATTTTAATTGTATGTTAACCATACCTTGAAAGAGATAGCGCCGGGAAAATTTGCGACTCAATGATTTCAATAACCATTTTATAAATTCTGTTAAGCATAACTCAAAGCAGGCAAGAGTTTGCATGGAATTTAAATGAACTTATATTCCAATGCCAAATTAACGCGCAATAATAGTTTTTCTTTGAAAACTGTTCATAATAATGTAAAATACTTAATAATACTACTACAAACAAAAATGTTTATGGATTAACAGTAAACTAATTAAGAATGTAGTTCCCAACATTACTGATCAGATAACTTTTAGAACTAATAACAGGTATTTTTCCTTATTCTCTGAAAATATCTAGAATTATTCCTGTTTAAAAAAGATGCTCCTAATATTGTTGACAGCTATAGCCATATAGTGATAGTGATTGATGAAGCAGTTTTATCAGGACCACAAAGACTCCCGAAATTAAATATTAATATTATTATTTAGCTATGAACATAATTAGTATAATAATAACAACCATATTTTGACTGGGATCAAGGATTTCAATTTGTTCATAATGTCATAAGAGTAGCTGGAAGCCAGCGGAAAAATTCAGACCAGGAAATATAATGTAACTTTGTTATTTTCCCCCAAACTAAAAAGCCCTTGAGCCTTATTTGTTAAGTGGTGAACGTAACGATAGTGCGAAGAGGCCATGAAATTCCTCTCCAAATAGATTCAAGCCCGAGAAGTCCCGTTATGACCATAAACGAAGGCTTTAAGAGAGAGCTTGCCAACTGTCCCATTCAAATCAGGGTGTGAAACGGCCGAAAAATTTTGCTCAGGGGCCTCTTCTTTCAGGCTTGAGGTTCTTTTTCGTGCCGTAAATGTACGACACGGGACAGAAGGTTTTATTTCCCTTCCGAAGGTAGACATACTTAGGATTTACAAGCCCGAAAATATCCATCGGTCCTTGGTGGGATCGAACCCGAGATCTTGGGTTTAGGAGGCAAGTCTAGTAACCACTACACCACCAAGACCGACAAACGTGTGTGTATGCGCACAAGTGTATTAAATCTCCGGATATCTACAATGAAGTTATTGATAAACACCAACTATTACACCGCCACGGGTGGCAGAGTTCGTTAAGGGACGGACTCGTGAGCGGGGAGGTCTGGGGTTCGAATCCTGCCAGGATCGTCCTCCCTGACTGAGTTTTTTTTTCAGGTTTTCTCAGTCCTCATAAATGGCAAATGCCGGGGAGGTACCCCTAAACTTAGACCTGGAATGTTTCCTACCTTAAAAAAGCCTTTCCCAATATATTACTTCATTTCATATATCATCAGTGCCCACCGCCGGTGTGCCTCAGTAGTAAAAACAGGCGTTAAACACTATTAAAAACAAATAGTATAGTGTAGTCACCTTATATTCATTTCGAGTGCTAAACCTCTTCCTATTCCCTTTTCCCAATCCGAGCTCATTCGCGACTAAAATACCGAAATTCCCAAAGAGCAAATACTCATGTTAAGAACACTCTCTTAACACCGATTCACATGGAGCAGCGATAGGCTAGGAGAAGACAGTATCTGGTGCAAGATTAAACCGAGGACGAGGCTTCTTTCGCACCAGCTACAGGAATAAGAAAATCTACCATTTCTCTCCCATAGGCAAATCTTCATCCAGATAAGCATCTTCCTGTCTGTGAAACTTCATTTGAACCACCATCATTTCTATCCAGTCCATTCTCCTCCTCCGAGTGGGATAAAACCCCGAGATCAGACACAAGAGTTAAGCAATGTATTCCTTACCCCTAATTAATGTTTCTCATCCCAACGTAACTTAAGTACCTGCTCCATTGTTCCCATTTTTACAAAAAATTTGGAGATTATTATGAATGAATGGACAGTTAGCCAATTATTTCGAACCGAATAAATTACTTTTTGCATCCCAATTTGATTTTAGATCTAAGTTATCTACTATAAAAGCAATAATCCTTTATGCAGTCAGTTGTTACGTGGTTTGAAAATTGTGATATGACTATAGCTGTGTTTTGCGACTTATCCAAGGCTTTTGATGCGTGTACCACACACATCCATCTGTTTTAAACTTTATTATTATGGTATCGTAGGAAATAGTTTAAAACAAATACAACCTTACCTTACAGATCGTAGACATATAATTGCTGTAAATGGAGAAAACTCTGTTGTTACTGATGAAAATATTGGCGTCCCTCAGGGCTCTGTTTTGGGTCCCCTTTTATTTTTACTCATGATTAATGACTTACCTTTTAATATGGATTGTGATTCCATTTTATTTACCGACGACACCTCTTATGTCTACGAGGATCAATTGTTACGATCTTTCATTATTTATGGATTCTTCCTTGACTGAGTTTCTAAATGGGTTGACGCTAATGGGTTGAATATGAGTAATGAAGCTTTAGTTAATTATTTTCTCTTTAAAACAATATTCGAACAATAACTCTCATTATGGCAAATGTAATTCCATATCATTGGAATTAATTGGATTTTAACTTAACTGAGGACAACCTATTTACTCAGTTTGTGTAAAGCTTTTTCATGTTATTTACTTAAAAGACGATTTGTATCCTGGGATAACGTTGTACATTTTTATTATGCTTTCCATAATGTTTTATCTTATGGTTTGCAGATTTGGGGCAACGGATCTAAAGTAAGTAAAATTTTACTTTTGCAGGAAATGACTATGCGCCTTATAACTGGTTCTCCATATGATGCTCATTGTCGTCCCCTTATTATTGTATTAAGAATTTTAGCCATCATTAACCAATACATTTTAATTGTTTCAAAACTAATCTGCACCAATTAAAGTGTCAATTTGACAATCATACATATGATACTAGAACAATGACTTTATATTAAGGCCTAATGTCAGATTAAGTAAAACCAAAAATTGTTTTTAATATGGCTTAAGATATGTTCAACAGATTACTTCGTGATGTCCACTCTGTTAGTTTGTAGATTTCAGGCCGTTTTAAAAACTAGGCTAATCAATAACCCTTTTTATAAACATGAGGTATTTTTATTATTGTAGTAATATTATTAGACTTTTAATTTCTGTATACTTGACTATTACCCATACTATATTATATTGGTTCTGGCAAATAAACAATTATAATTGTAATTATATAAGATTTAAAAGAAAACATTATTTAAGTATTTATGGTGAAGTAATAAATAAAATGTAGAAGTAAAATTATTATATTTCCTTTAATTTGTGGTAAAGTATGGTTAGATATAAAATGTAAAATGAATTATTTATTTTTATTTATTTTACGTATTAATATAATTAAATATAAGATGTAAAATAAGATTATATTTTTAACCATTTATGGTGATGTATTATTATGCAAATGAAAAAGTAAAATTATTATTTTTTATTTACTTTATGGTGAAGTATGCTTATATATAAGTTTTAAAGGTAAATTGCTTATATTATATTTATTTTACTGTTTTTGTTTGTTTTATTTAGGGACGCTTTTTAACATCTCAGGTCATCAGTGTCCCATTCAATTAAGGGCGTGAAACGGCCGACAAATTTTACTCAGAGGCCTCTTCTTTCAGGCTTGAGGTTCTTTTTCGTGCCATAAATGTACGGCACGGGACCCATGGCTTTACTTCCCTTCCGAAGGAAGTCATACTTAGGATTTTTACGCCCGAAAAACCCATCGATCCTGGCCGGGTTTGAATCTGCGATCTAGGGTTTAGAAGGCAAGTATGGTTACCACTACACCACCAGGACCGACTATTTTACGGTAAAGTATGCTTATAAATACATAAGATGTAAATTATTTATTTTTTATCTTGCGGAAGAGTATGTTTATATATATATACATAAAATGTAAAAGTTTATTGATTTATATTTTATTCATTTATGTTGAAGTATGTTAATATATAAAATGCAGAGGTAAAATTGTAATATATATATATATTATAAAAAGTGTTTATATAAAATGTTAAAAGTAAATTATTTATTTATTATTTCATGGTGAATTATCCTTATATATAAATGTGAAATCAAAATTATTTACTTTTATTTATTTAATAGCAAATTATACTTATAGGATGCAAAAGTAAAAGTTTTAGTTTTTATTTATTTTATTGTGAAATGTACTTATACATAACATGCAAAAGTAAAACAATAATACCTATTTGGACTTATGCCCATATATCATATTTAAAAGCAGATTCATTAATTTTATTTATATAAATTTGAAGCATGCTGTTATATAAGGTGTAAAGATAGAATTATTAATTTTGTCAACTATATAGTTAATATATAAGAAAGATTTATTATTTTTGTATTATTTTATGGTGAAGTATATTACATGTATATATATATATATAAGATGTAAAAGTAAAATTATTTATTTTTATTTATTTTAGTGTGAAATATGCAAATATAGAAAATATAAAGGTATATTATTTACTTTATATGCTGTGTATATTATGTAGTTATATTATTATATTCCCAATGCATACCGAAAAGGGTGGCAATGAGCGTTAAGGCACGGAATCCTGGACGGACGGAAGGTCTGAGTTCCGAATTC
Source organism: Metallyticus violacea (assembly GCA_030762175.1). Lineage (NCBI taxonomy): Eukaryota > Metazoa > Arthropoda > Insecta > Mantodea > Metallyticidae > Metallyticus > Metallyticus violacea. The sequence goes on from CM060846.1 coordinate 190,990,535, forward strand.
CACCAGGGCCGTCCTTTCATAATCAGTAGTTATCACAGGCAAATTTCGAGGAGATACCGTAACATTGAAACGTTTCCTACCTCCCACCAAAAATTCCATGCCAAATTTTATTTCCCATTTCAACTTATGTGTCGTCAATGTACACTGTCCGTGATGTCACAGTTGTTAAAATAAAATGTTTTTTCTAAATACGGAAAATAGGCAGATTTCTTATGCTAGCTTTCATGCTTGAACTTTAAAGTGCAAATATAGCAACTGTTTGATAATGCAGAGGACATATATTCTACTGTAGACACCGCTTTCACTTTATCCACTTTCGTTTCGTGTATTGTTGATTTATTTTGATACTTTTTATTTTAGAACAACTGTTACAATTTCCATATTTATAAAAAATGCTAACTGAAATATACCCATAATCTAATTCGGCAGTGGATACGCCGAGTGAAATCAGAATTATACAATGGCCGCAAAGCATACTAATGAGTGTGCGATAACTAGTGCGTTATCAATTTATAACAATTCTGAATCACTTAGAAAATAAGCGATGTGGGTTGCAAACCTCTAGTTCACTCAGCGCTGCCACCTCTGACTTAATCCTTCCACAGGATAGTAGCTCTTATCTACCGATGGTGAATTGTATCAAATGTAACCCAAGTTACTCAGACACTAAATCTTTCTTACTTTATTTGAAAATGTATCAATGGTAAAAATCGATCGGTTATAAATCCTGTACACAATGGAAAACAGATATTGAAAATGAAAATAGTTTCTTTGCAAAAATATATGTATTATGGAATTGCCATTTTAGAAATATGTAAACATATTTTCAATAAAGGAAGGAAGACAAAACCAACTATCTGACCTTAGATGCCAGGCAATAGATATAGAACTAATTTCTTCCATCTTAGAGTAGTATGGATAGAAAAGTAAAAATGAATTTTGGAATTTCACAGTTCATATATATAGTGCGTAACTAATTCGAAAAGCTGGAAACAAAATCAGACAGTCGTTCAATGCAGTAATGAATCATTTTGTAATTTATAAAATAAAAGTACTACCCTAATTTTGGAAGCGTCACATATTATTTATGATGATACAGTTTTTATTTTTCCAGTTCTACAATTTCAAGAAATGCAACTTCTCTAATCTTTCTCATAAATTCACAAATTCAACAAATTAACCAACATTTAAGTATTTTATCTTCTAATAAGTAAACATTGGGTATATTTTTCACTCTGTATAAAAGGTGTATAACTTATAACATGCATAATTTAAGCAAATCACGAATCGGAACCGAGGAACGAAGAGAATAGCCTTAGTTCACGAATATTAGTTACTTTCTCTCAAATTGTGTTAACTGAACGCAAAGGCTATGGACACTATAAAAGGCCTATCATAACGTCACGGTTGATCTCCGTGGAGTTGTATATCTTCAGCTAGGGATATATGAGCTAATTTTAGTTATTAATATTATAAAGGATTGCAACCTATATTCAGTAATAGCAGTAGTAAAATTGTTCACTCCGTTTTATGCTGCCGCGAGCCGCTGCTCAAATTCCCTACATGATTTCTACAATCGTCATTCCATGGGTTGACTGGCTTGCAACAATTGCAAAATTGAAGCTTTTAATCTATTAGTCTGTGATATACTTCTAATGTACGATGTCATTGTATTGGGTTCTTAGAAATAACCTTCACTTACTTTGATAGTGTGCAGATAGCTGGTTGCCCCCCGTTCTTGCAATACTCTGAAAAATCAATTAACATTTTTCTAACATGACAAAATTTAACGAAAAATGATAATATGCTTAAAGATGAAACTAATAACTATATTATTGGTTTAATGTATTTTTAAAACTTATTAGTAAATAATATTATATGCCTCAATGGTTACTATTCTGAAATTTGTATAAAGCATTAGTTATATTCTCCCTCAGAATGAAATTAAATTTATAGTTCTAGAGATACTTTATGCCACAGCTTACAAGTAGGAATTTATTACTCGAGAGACAGAGCTGTCTAAAAACATTTATTCAGCCCTTTACCTTCAGAGATCCACCAGTCAAGAACACATTTCCGGTGGACTAATTTGTGAAGAAAAATATATATTTACACATAAATTTAGTGTTTTCTAAAAGGGAACGAAAATATATACAAATGTAGAATTACGACACAGATTATAAATATGATCTCTTTAGAAACTTATACAAACCTTGCAATAGGAAAACTACACACGCTAAAGGGTAATTTCTATCTTAAAATACAATATAAAATCTGTGTATTGGAAAATCTAACAAGCTTCTTCTTTTAAAGATAGAAAGGGGATTGTTAATGGGAAGAAAACTTTGATATCACGGGCGCCATTATAATGAGTTATGTAAAAATATATGATCAAGTTTAGAAGAGTAAATGAAGAAATCAAAATAGATCATTTTTGTTGAATGGCATAGATCCGGAAGGAACATGGGGTACTAGTTATACTGTAACAATGAACTTATTTACTAAATATTTACTTGAAGTTATGAAGCTAATAACATAGCAAGCAAAGCGCTGGGCTTATAGCCTATTTACTGCTTAGCATCAACACGGAGAGAGTTTCAACATTTCTTTTTTGTGCTGCTGAGAGTTTCATCGAAAAGACAATATACACACATCTTTGCCGTCCACACTCACAGCAATACTTTCTGCTAACGCCCATTCTAATCGCACAGCCTTTGTGTTCGTCTCTGAAAGCCATTATATTTATAAAGCACCTAGTAAGTTAATGAAAATGACGAACAATTAAGAAAAAGAAAAATAATTAGTTTTAAACTGCTAACTGCATTTTCGTCATTCAACAAGTTGGTTGCAAACATTTCACAAAAAAATAAAAAGTAATACACCATCTATTTCAAAAGCAAAGGTATAAACTTATGATTTCGTCAAGAATTTGGACGTTTTTGCAAGTGGACATGCTCTTGAGTTATCATCTACAATCAAAACAAAGTTGAGCAAACATACCCAAGTATCATGTGTTCCTCTTGTTAATAACATTTACGTATCTTTTATTTTATATCACAAATGTCATTACAACTTATTTGCTGCTTAAAACAAAATATGTAATAAATCAAACATTTTTGCATTAAATGAAAAGTTCCATTTGCACAGAGGTGGAAATAATCGCCACAGTTGTTCGTAATGTTTGAATTGTAATTTAGTAAAAGTTCAAATTAACAAAACCATACACGCAGAAACTAATATATATATTAATAACAGATATTGAAATGAATATATTACTTTGAAATCTTTAGTGACTATAAACTTTTAGCATTAACTGCCTCTTTGATAGCTGACAGTTGTTCTTGCTTTACAGTGGTATCCGATTGTGAATAAATGAATAAATCAAGTAATCAATCAACCAACCAATCAATGAATTAGCCACTTAACCTCACCTCACCGATTAATGAAATGTAAATTATTAAATTGATTTCAGTTTTATGCGACAATCTGCCATTGCAAGAGTGATACAGAGCATACCAAGAGAGTGGATCGATAATGTTAATCATAGCTGCCACTTATGCCTCATTCAATAAGAAAATGAAAATAAATACATATAGAAATATTCCAAATGAAAACGATATGTAAATTGCTGTATAAACTTTCCTTATAAGAATGTTTTTCTCATGTTAGACCAGGCGTATCAAGGTTAGGTCTATAAATATAAAATAATGAGCAGTGGGTAGTACCTTAGCCGGTGGAGAAGGGGGAATCCGCACGAGATCTACACAAAAACAGTCTAATGACATGGGATTTTCACGAAATATGTATACATCATAAGCAGGATAAGTCTCTCTATGCTCCTGTCTGGACGTATTATTATTGTCAGAAAATGTCATACTGCAGTTGAATAATTATAATCAGAACAGAACTGCATAATACACAGGTATCACTCGAAATCCAGTGTAGCGGCTTGGAGCATAACACGAAAACACACCCCTTTACTCCGCCGTTCCAATGGTAGTGTGATCTAATTTTCATCCTTCTAGGAAGAATATTTAGTGTTCAAGAAAATACTTCTATATATCGAATACATTATGCAAGATTATCACTTCATAGAAGATAGAAGTGAGCAACAGAAGTAACTGTTTACCTTTAAGCATTGCCCTAGATTTGTAGGCATCTTTTATGAAAGTAAGCTAATGAATTATATGTATAGGTAGACTAGTAGGAAAATAAAGTTTACCGGCACAGATAAATCTATGACAAGGAATTAAACTTACAATGAGATAGTGCCGATGTCACCGCTACACTTGATTTCTTGTTACACGTGTGCATTATGCAGTTCAGTTCTGATTATTCAACTGCAATATGACTTTTTTCTATAAATAGGGAAGATCTAGGAACGAACGCTGAATAAAATGTGAGCAAGCTTGGCCTGAATCTGGCCAATTTGAGACCCTATTATTACACAAATGTGTACTTATATCCGAACATCAAGGTCTGTGTTGATATTCCGTTAAAAATAAAATAAATGAACTATTTAGTGAAATCAGCGGGTAAAGTCTTTTATGGCTACCGACTATTTTCGTGTAGATCACATGCGGATTACCCCTTCTCCACCGGCTAAGCTACTAGCCACTGTTCATTATCTATATTTCATAGACCTGACCTTGATATACTGTGAATGACACGGGTTTTCACGAAATATGTACACATCGTATAGCATGATCAGTCTGTCTATGCTTCGGTCTGGATATATTATTATTATTATTATTATTATTATTATTATTATTAAAATGCAGCTGTATTAAACAAAGCAACAGTGTTTTAATTAAATATATGTATCGCAATGGATGGAGGGAAAGATTTTGGAAGGACTTGATTGAATGTTTAGAATTTTCAGGGATAATGATAATACTTTCTTCCTCTCTGACGATGGTTTCCGCTGTCTTACAGTTTTGTCACGGCTGTTGAGACTCTAATGCTGGATAATTTTATGGTCTTGTGATCACACGGGAAGGAGTTTTGGAGATTAATGACATTTTTTGTTATGGAAGATGACACCATTTATTGTTCATACACTATTGTACATTAACTATTGCACTCAACTAATACAGTTTGTGCAATTAATTCTCTCTCAATACTAACTGCCGCTTTCCAATAATTGAACGGAATTGAAAAAGCGCTTCCACTGATATTACCCCGCTGACTACTCTTGCCAAACTGACTGTGGGCCGCAAAATTGCAAACTAAATAAACATGTTCTACGCAATGTTTTCCATGTAGCGGCTGACTCTTCCCTTGAAGAGGTTATTGGCCTGTCTTTTCATCCCTATAGTTGTTAAAAGTTTTATGGTGCCTTCCCTGCTTAAGAAATGCTCTAACTGAATAAACATCTTGTTCAAGGATTCTTTTCAAATAGCTACAACAGGCTACAGTAATTCCCAGGTCAGATTTTATGGTTGGAGTACTTTCTGCACTCTTGCGAGAAAATAACATTTTACATATAACTGAATACTTGTACAGGGAAATGACATTACAACATGATTACAACAAAGTTACATAAAATTATTTGCCACAATTAATCTAATTAAATATGAGCGTGTAAGCTCATTAATACTGCCTCAAAAGTCAGAAAAGGCAAATCTATTGTATGTGAGATAATCTTCTCATTCTGTTTGCACACTCTGCAAATGAGTTCAGCTTTGTAGAGATCCATTTTACGCAGATGTTTCCTGAAGACCATGCCTAGTAATTAATGCAGCTAATTTTCTTATTCCTCTTCTGTCTAATTTTAGAAGAGATGAGGAAGGAGTGTTGCTTGGACCTAGGACCAATTTCCTAGATTGTTTTTGTCCAAAATAGGTTTGCCACCTAGTTGGTCTTTCTCCCCAATCCACGTTTTTGCTGCGATCTTATCAGTGCGTATGCCGATTCCATCCATGGGTTTAGGGCCAACATTGGGTGTTTCAATATTGTTTTATTTTGCGAATTGATCTACTTTTTAATTTACATTAACACCCCGATGTACACCTCATTTCGAGTCTATTATAAGATGCGAGGGAAATCAGGGCATTTAGGTATTCCCATACCAATTTAGATTTTACCTAGTCCGAAAAGAGAGGCACTTTGACTATCAGTGAGGATGAGAATTCTTTTACTATGGCAATCTTTTTCAATTTTTAATTACTGTCAAAACATAATTTAGGATAGCAATTACTTCCGCCTGGAATACTGCAGTATTTTCCTAGGCTTATACTAATATGAGTTCTTGGACAAGTCATATAATCGATGCGCGATTGTATCCCTATATGGAATCCGTCGATGAACCATACAAGATGGTCGCGTCCTTTTTCAAGCATTATTCCTTTCGCCCAGTCTTCCAAAGACCCAAAAAGTTCCTTAAATGGAGGGAGCAATATTGAGTGTTCATTAGGTAAGACATACTTAGTACTGAAATATCCAGGAAATTCAAAATGAAAGTATGTTTAGTTGTTGCACGTTACTTATCAAATTTCCTGTTTACATCAAGCTGTATACAGTAAGCCTAGCCTCCGCTTATAAATAAATGTCCATGGGAGGGAAATCGAGCAGTCTCCAATGCAGCTTGAAGTACTTTTAAAAGCCCTTGTAACACATATACATGCTAATCTCTATAGCTTGGTAAACTTATCTACTATAGTAGTTTGTAATGTTTTTCACCACCAGACAATAGCGCCGTAAATATCTGACACCTAACCGTTGTACATATAGCCAATAGCTAATGTGTAGTTTTAGGCCCCAGGTTGTTCCAATTGTGAGTTTGATGGTTACAAGAGAGCACCTGGTTCTACCGAGAATATTGTCAATATCATTCTAGGTTAGTTTCTTGTCCATAATGAAGCATAGATATTTGACTGGCTCGGAATATTCCAGGATTGAGTAGCCCAGTTTTCATTTCTTAGGTCTTTAGGGTATCTTCTGTAAGTAACAGGAACAACAATAATTTTGCTAGGATTAATAGAGAGACCCTCCTGTATGCACCAGCTGTGAATGTTCCTCAACCCACAAGCATTAATGCCACACTGCGTTGGGAAATTTCCCAGAAATAAACAGTTCTTTGTCACCTACGTAGCCTTATATATAATATCCCTTTTGGATATCTTAGGTAGAACATTCACCATGAGACTCCAGAGCAGGGGTAGAGAACTTACCCCTCTGACCCCTCGTGGCGACGATCCCTTTCTTTTCCCTCAGAAGGCTAACAGTAATATTTCTGCTCCTAAGCATGGAGTTTTTCCAACTACAAGAAGCGTCATTAACTCCATATTTCAGTGCAGCCGGAACCATAGACTTATAAGAGTGTTACGAAAAGCACCTCTATATCTAGGAAGGCCCCTAGAGCTATTTCCTTCCTAACCATCGAGTCTTCCAGTCAGCTAACAAGACAGTGTAGAGCTTATATACAGAATTTAGATGACTAGTAGGCATATTGATTTCGATAGAGGGGAGTAATTACCAATACACTCGTTCGATCAGTTTTCTCTAGGCCTTTAAATGGAACTCGGTCGATAAGCCTTAGCTTTGGTGTAATTATTACGTATGCACTTAGGAATAAACACTTCTCTGGTAGCTCTCCACGCCTGAGGGATATAGCTAAAAACTTTACTGACCCGGATGCAAAGAAGGGTGTGAAGCGATTCAGCCTTTTTCTGTAAAATGCAGGAAAGATATCTCCGCCTGGCGACTTGAATGGATTATTTTTATTAATAGGCCATTTAATTATGAATTGTGAAGACTTGAAGTGCAAGCTCCCAGTCCTCCTGTGATGTTCTTGATTTAGAGTTTTCGCAGTGGTCTGCAGATTTATAGGTTTTGTCATAAGTGCACCCTAGAAAGTATACTTCCAAGAGAATTTCGAGTGTTTCTTCAACCGAGCATTTAAAGCCATCTGTAGGCGTACATTTCCTCCTACAGGATTTATTGGACTGTGGGCCAATACTCTCTGCAACCTGCTCTGCTAGACTAGATATTTCCTGCCTGAAGGCTTGCCGGGAAGATCTTACGGACATTTTTATTGTAGTCTGTGAGTGCTATATGAAACTCTCTCCAGTCTCCAGTTTTTTGCCTTGTTAAAGAGATTTCGTATTCTACCTCTCCAATGTTCAAGGTTTTTAGTCCGCAATGTCACTTTGTTAGATTTCATTCGTGACTGCATGGGGCAGATACAGGGATAACTGTCAAGTATAGACTCTAGGATATAATAAGCGACTTTGTCAATATCATCAAACGATCTAGCCCATCAATCTGTTCTATCCTACCAGAGAGATCCTGCATAAAGAGGGGGTTCTTAGCAGGATCATAAATCGGAGATTCGTAGAGAGAGAGAGAGACACAGAGAGAGAGAGAGACACAGAGAGAGAGAGAGAGAGAGTAGTTTTTTCAACTACATTAACATTAACTAATATATAGTTTTGATTCGAAAGTGATGGTTCATCCAAGACTCTCCAATTGGTAATCTGAATAGTAATATGCTCAGCACTTGCCAATACTTCCTGCTTAATGGGTTTGACAAAGTTAGGCTTGTTACCGACATTAAGTAGATTGTTAGACAGCAGAAAGGTAAAAGATACTCACCCCTTTTATTCATGTCTTATATAAAATCAATTATACAAAAGGTACAAAAGCATAAAGGAGGACAAAGACCTTCTAGAAAATAATGGAAAACAATTAAATTTTAAAATTGTAAAACATATACTCGATTTTTATGTTACATAGAATTATAGTCAATTTCGAAATCGTATAATCTGGAAAGCATATCTTCAAACTTCCTGCTCAAAAAGTTACAAGTGTAGGTGTAGGCTCTATGTGGATTATCCGTATATAAGGTTAGGATTTTACATTTTTTCCAGAATATATTCATCAGTCTTTATAATTTGGGCAATTCCTACTATCCTTCCTTTTCATTGATCATTCTAGGATATGAACATTTCCTTTTTCACATGCATATTAGTTTTCAATCAATGTTGATCTGTAGCTCTATAGTTAAAAACAATCCGAATTTATAACTAAATTCTTTAACAGATAATCAAAAGTAGTTTAATATTCTATAATGCCCCGGGAAATGTCTTTAAACATTTCAATTTTAGTTTTTATTTCCAGAACAGTGAGTAAAACAAGAGAGCAAGTCTTTCAAATTATAACACAGCTGAATCCGGTTCATTTACTGATATATTTTCAATTGGTGCGCAAATCATACAGAAAGTAAATAATTATGAAAAATCTTTATTTTTCCAGCTAAGAGAAATACCAAACACGTTATTTTTAGAGATTTTGCATGTAAATGAACAAAACGTTAAAAGATCTAATCTACTAAAGGACCTAAATTTTCAGTCAAAATTTAACAGTCAAACACACCAGGTCAGTTGTTAAAAGAAAACGTTAATGAAAACATATGCACTACTAAATAGCAAATACAGTTCATAGCTGATTTAGATTAAGTGATACATAATATAACGAAGTCAATGGAAGAGAAATCTGGGTTACATGTATATGAACAAACATGCAATGTATTAAATATAAAGCTTTATTAAATGTTAATGTAAAAGTATATACTTAGTTACTTCATAGATATGTAAATATTTATTACCTATGTAAAACTCAGTTTTAAACCAGAGAAAGTTTACACAGATATTGTTTTATGTCAAGTTTCAGGATTTGTTTCAACATATAATCTTGATGTTTTGAGCAACAGGTTCTCATGTTTTACAAGAAAATTACTTCCAAAATGAATATAGGGCAAATAGACTAGCTTTCTGCAAGATACTAAAATGTCTACAAGTCGTACTTTTACGCTATTAGATGATTGAAACATTTAGAGATGGAATAGAAATCGATGAAAGAAAGTAGTGTACAATCTTGTCTGCTACTGTAAGTATCTGTTATAAGGAACATTATTTTCGTAGGTAGTTAGTTAAAAAATAGACAACTATGCATTCAAATTCATTTGTTATCACTAATTTTCCTAATCAAATGTTGTATAATATGTGATTGCTCTAATTACATACCCAATAATACTGAGCAAATGTCCCCGAGCTCTGTTTATTCGCATTTTCGGCCTTCATCCCTCTTGGAAAGCACTACGTGCTTCATCACCTGCAACAAAATGGTTACAAGCCTTAATATATGATAATTGTCAACATTTATTTTAACCCCTGCATTAGCTACCACATTACTCGTTTAGAGGCCAGCTATTGCAGTCATCTCAAAGAAAAGTAGAGTTAAAGTAGATCATATTTTATGCACTTGTCATGCTCAGAACCGTAGGTCGGATGATCAGGCACGGGGGTTCTCAAAGTTTCCTTGACAACTGAGATACTTTAAAAAAATATCGCTGTCGCGGACATCTAAGATTTAACTCAAAGTTTAAAATCCTAAATTTTACCCTATATAGTTTTAAAGTAGTTCATCTCTAGTTTAAAACAATTAAGATAATGTTTTTTACATTAAGAAACCTCATGGATTATAGTTTGACCTATTTTTGAGTTTCGGGTAGGCAATTTGATAAGGAAATCACATCAATTAATGACAGCTCGTGATTCACATATTCATGTCTCAGTTTTGATTGCGCTTCCGTTTCATAATTAATAGTTGTTTATTAAGAAAATTATGGATGTTTAGGAAAAGCGATAGCTCTCCCAATGGTATGACGGTCAGAAAGAATAAATAATATGGCGTTTTGTTTTCAGCGTATTTGAAGTGAATTTCCTCTCCAACAAACAACATTGCGGATTGAACCTCTACCAAAAACAAAAATAACTTAGTTGATTAAATTTCTATGCAGCTATTAGAACAGATTTAGTTTTTAGAACACTGTTTACTTTTTAACCCTGATCTACATGAACAACAATATTGCGATAACAAAAATAAAACTTAGCTATTATAATGAATTTTATCTAAGTGCGTGTCATTTCTACCTTCCTGTGTGTTTCCGACTTAGTATAATTTCATAAGAAATAGTTTTGTGATTAGAAAAAATAAAGCACTTGTTATTTAGATTTCAGATTTTGCAATACATTTTTTGTATCATTCTGTAAGATTTATTATTCTGTTATTGTTATTATCTTTAATATTCTCATTACCTTTATACTTGTGTTACTGTTTCATTTCATATATTTAACAAGTACATTTATTTCCACCCTTTCATAATTTACATGTGTTTATATGTGTAAGATTTGTAATTGTTACTGCTTGAACCACCATCTTATTGTTTTTATTTTGCTTATTATTACGTTAATATTTTTCATTGTTCATTATCATTATTCATGTATGTTAGCACATTTATTTATTCCATGTTTTATATAGTATTTATACGTGTATGAATGTTGTCCTTGTCACTCATTATGTTATAATTTTAATACTGCAACGGAAACTCTGTGTAATTATTATTAGATTAGTAGAGAGGAAGAGAAGACCTACTGACATAGCTATGCCTCAATAAATACATAAAATAAATAAATAGCTGATTCCGCTTACATAGTCTCAATGTGAACATGAACATCCAGTTTTTACATCATTACCGATTCAAGAAAATGAAGCAAGGGAAAAAAATGACAAATCTTCAGCGTTCTCTCTTTCAGTTTCAAAGCGTGGACTTGCATAAATTGATTCCTGATATGTAGTCTTCTATTGTCTTTCTTTTCAGTTTACATTGAAAATATATAAATTAATTAACGGAATTTAAATTTGTGGTCAAGCCATTATTTGGTATTTTTCTCCATTGAAATTGTCGCTTTTACACAGGGCGATTAAATATATTCAAATTTTATCGCAAATCAATTTGAATGAATGATGTAATTGCTAGTCTGCGCACCAGCCTTGAAAGGACGGTGAAGGGGTGCTGGCTTCGAGAGTACAGTAGTGTACAACCTAGCAAGTGTTTAAAGGAACGTGGCATTTTGAAAACAAATAAGCTCAACTAAAATGAGACAGTATGCCACATAAGGCACACTCCCGCTCTCCACATGAAATCTCAACTGCTGGCTGATTATACTGATAGAAACTCGCTCCGCAATAGTGATGTTAGTAGTACGAGTCCCCTCGCAAGCGATTAAATGAACGTTACACTGCCAATGTCGTCCAGCTAGAGGAGATGGTGTCGTTTTGTGACAGTTTTTAACTTTGACTTCATTTAAGACCATGTATGGTATATATATATATATGATGTGGGCTCATCGGTAGCATAAACTTTGGAATGAGAACAGTAGTGTAATTCAATAACGTCAACATTTCTATGCCTCAAACCGGTTACCCTTTAACACTTATCTCGAAACATTACTAAACTATTCCATTGATGTCATGAATGACAGATTGCAGTGGTCGCTCTGGTTTACGAAACCCCGGATAGCATGGAGTGCTGTGCATCCATCGCCGGCATGCAGAGGCGAAATGCCTTCACAAAAAAACCCAACTGATGTAGCACATGGGATGCCTTTCAAGCCGACTTTTCAATCAAGAACTACTCCTGCTTAGTAATGTTAACCTCACCGTCAAACTCGCCCCTTTCACCCCGCAATTTCATCTCCTTTCCAAAAACCATCAATTCAACGAATACACTTGTCTCCGCAAAACTTCATTTCATATAAGTGAAAAACCAAGTCCCAGCATCAAATTCGCGCACCATACGGCTCTCGGAAAGAACAACAGGGGACATTACTTCAAAGATGTGGACTTTCAAACCCTAAAAATACCTAAAGGAAACACGAGAGCTACATTTAACGAAATTCTCGTGAGAATAAACAACCGAAGAATGATCAATGCCATGACGTCCGATAAAACGTATACACTGGCGATATATCCAAAACCTCAAACACATCATCTCTAATGTTGATTATTCGTCAATAATAAACCTTTCCCCTCCCAACGGTTATACACAAATTTCAACAAAGACCACTTCTTGGGTTGCTTTCAAACGTTCCAAAAAGGATTGGAATATATTTAAAAAAAGAAGGGAATAGTCATCAATAGAGTCACTTATGCCAACGGTTACACCATATTTGCTTTTGATCTTATGGCAGACATGGCCGCTAATAACGACTACGCTTCCTATATTTACTAAGGCAATGTCCCTATAAAAATGGAATTTAGCGTAGCTTTGCTAGAACCAGTCGATATGTATGTGCTCTACCGCAATATAGAAATCAACGTGCACAGATCACTACTTGTATTATGAATACAGATCAAATAAACAATATTCTCAGTAAATGTCCACAGTTAATCGGTATATTCGCCTTTGATACACTAATATTATCTCTAACTACTCGCCCTATAGCAAACCTCGTCGATTCGACCCTAGCACAAAACTGGGAAAAAAATGGGTATGCATCTTCATGTGAGGGACGATACCGCCTGCGGTGCCTCGGTAGTTAACACGGGCGCTAAACACAAGAAAAAAACCTAGGGAGACGGATGGGGAGAATAATTCGACAGCAACTGACTATCGCTCCTCTTGTCTACCTTCCTCCGTTTTCTTAGGCATTATTATTACAAAAGGTGACATTATAATAGATATCGACATATATGTGGTCACTGAGCAGTTGCATACCTGTCGCACTGGTGCTGCAACTTACCGATATTCATCTTCGTTCAAAAATTAGAATTTTAAATTACGGCTACAAAAACAAACCCGTTCTACATTCATGGAAAACACTTGAAATTAAAGAGGTTTATTGTGATAGTATCACACCGGGCGCTGGGTTTGAGGCGGCTTAATTAGGATCCCGACATTAGGCGCCAGTTTTGAAGCGGATTATGTATTAAGGCCCCACATAGAACGCCAATTTTGAAGGATTCTTGTTGATGATAATGTTGATATCCTTGGTTGCTGCCTACGCTTCAGCGACGTCTCAGGGTATTTCTGGCTATTTTGTTGGATCAAAGGGACTGGGAGTGTATATTTGCTGCCATAATAATCACACAACGTAACATTGTATATTCCTTGGTTTATTTCTCCTAACGTTCTTTTAAAATATCAGATATTCTTGAGAATAACCGAATTCGGTATTATGACCTGGCTTACATTCATTCTTGTTAAATTTATTTCGCGGCGGAGACGGTAATTGTAATCCAATTTTGGTTTCATGGACTTCACCTGGGAATTGGAGCCGCCTGCCTGCTAATGGCCACATGTAAATGTTCCGCGACCCACACGGTGCTTGAAATTTCGATTTTCTAGCCAAGTGAGCCATCAACATGTTCACTCTTTACTTTAACGATGAAACAAGTACAGCCGCAGACCAAAGACGTGGGAAATTAAAAATGAGTCAATGAACCTCGTACATCCATAAATAATTCACATGAGCAATAAGAGATGTATACCCGTAGACTAAATACTTCAGTAAATGCGCCATGAATAGAGGACTGCCTCTCTATATATCCTTTACAAAATTCCAATCTTCGTGGTTTACTAATGCCTACAGGGTTCACAAATATAAGCGCATGCTCCCCGCGACACTTAAAAATTAAAAAGAAAAAATATAAATGATTGTCTCGCTTAAAACCAAATGATATACGGTGTGAGAAATCGGCGCTCCTAAGAGACTAAAATTCAGATTCCAACTACCCTCAGCTCGCAGCTGGGTCGTTAAAAAAGACAAATCTGGCTTCTTGTTTTTCCCTTTCTAGTTACATCAGCGATTTAGTATTCCTGAGACTCTTTCCTGCTAGCTTTGAGTTGTAGTAAACAGTTAACATCTGAATAATTCTCAATCTTAAATGCTGCAATATAATATCTGCTTAATACTTACAATATTTATTAAATGCTATAAAGCATATTAAATATTAGCAATATATTTATTACAAAAATGTTTTATTGGAGGCGAGGATAAATATTGTTTCAATACCAGCCACGCGCCTGCGCATCAATCCTGTCAACCTGAGCACAGTTATATAAAAAATCCCACCACCTCACAGTCACTCTTGGTGTTGGAAGGATAAAGCTATAAGTACCGTGCTTTACGCTCTGCGATTGCAAAACCTTACCAATTCATAACTAATGTGCCCAAATCTATTTTTTTCAGATCTGCGGGCTACATAAAGTTCTTAAAAAAGTTGCATTCAAAGTAACTGTCGGCAGTCTTCTCCCCAAGCGTCAGCATCACCATCGCAAAATGCGGGAGACACAACTATAGTGTCTTCAACTCCAATGAAGAATGGAGTAATCTTGTCTTTGAGGCCGGGGCACAAATCGACCAACAAATCGACTCCGTCACCAAAAATGAAAACTACAAAATATATTCCCTATAACCAATAAGCTATTTCATACGTACACACCACCACAGGTGGCCGAGGTGGTTAAGGCGCGGACTCGTGAGCAGGAGGTCTGGGGTTCGAATCCAGCCAGGACCGTACCCCCTGAATGGCGTTTTTTCCAGATTTTTTTCAGTCCTCATAGATGACAAATGCCGGGGAGGTACCCTAAACTTCAGCCTGGAACGTTCCCTTCCTTAAAAATACTCCTTTCCCAATATATCATTTCATCGTCTGTGATGCCTCTGTAGCAAAAAAAGGGCGTTAAACACCATTCATTCCATTCCACTTCAAAAACACGATTATGGCACGCCTGGCGCCATCATTAAATACTCCGAAAAATGACGAGGTGTCCCCCTCTATCATGAAGATTGGATGATAAAGAATCTATACGTCCATAAAAATCAATATTGCCTACAGGTTCAAACGGGCAATACATACTTCAACCGATATAACCTTCGTCTGCAAGTTGAGACACTCGATAAACATTTTTCAATCTGCTTATCCTTCAAAATTTCCCCCTTATAAACAGAGTAAACCTTACTACCTTAATAACTTCCCGGATGTTATAGGTAAAAACATTGTTAACCCGCCTTTCTCTTTCTTAACCGCGCATAGTCACTCCTTGGATGTAGTCGTGGCAATATGCAGTAAAAAATATTACAAGATCTCATAAATCTCACGCAAATATCATAATTCATCACAATAAGAAATCTTACGTTCAAAGCACCCTATTTGGTTGTAGGGGCAAAACCATTAAATATAAATTACGGCAAAAACCGTATCAAGACTCGAGGACGAAAGGGAGGCCTTCCTACCTTCTGATTATAACAGATTACCTGAAGAGGCATTTCTCCACCTTGGCGAGGCACCGTTCCAAATTACATACAACGGTAAAAAGTTCCTGCCCAACGGCAACAGAAAACACATAATGAACATTTTGGAGCTACCTTCCTATTCAAATCATTAACACTGATTACTTCAACGTTGGTAAATATAATACATATTCCGTACCTATCTATTTTTTTTTACTTACATTCTATTTTTAATACCATTCTTACTCTATTTCAGGTAACAACCTACTGATCTCATTTCAAATTGATGCTACTGATGCTACATCAAATATACCATCACCGGTAAACGGCACGAAACAGTCACCGTCCGGTTCAACGTTTCCAGGAACACCTTATGCATTCAATTTAACTTCCTATATTTACATCAGAGTGCTGACAAAATAAGATATAGCATCCACGAAGACATTTACCAACCACCTAATTTAATGTGTACAATGAGCTATTGTTATTACCTAATATATGGAACAGTACTTTTTATTTCACCCTAGAAAATAAATACTAATCTGTATGTAAACATCTTTGTACAATATATTTATATATCAATAAAATTTTCTCTTCCGATGTGCTTTTACATGACGTCAAAGATAACTCACAACTATCACAAAAATGACATTATTGCCCCTAGCATACGACTTTGACAAGGTGGCGTCATTTAATTGCACGCCGGAAATTCATTCTATTTAAGTTATTAATTTCAAATAATTAACGGTAAAATCCAACCAGTATAAGTAACTAGGATATATAGTTTAACAAAGTGATAAATAATGCACAGTGCTTATATCCTGTTTTTTAGTAGTTCTGATTACATTTCGCAATTTTCCGGATCATATAGAGCATAATTAAAATAAATGAGAAAAATTCAAGGGTGTTCTGTATAGCTAAACGAAAATATTATAGAATAGCGTTCAATGAGTAATAAAACAGATTTTTTTTCTCTTTCATGATTTACTTTTAAGTTTTAAAATGTCAGAAGTTGTATTCCCTCTCGATGTAATTCTGCAAATCTGTAACAATTACCTTCTTACTGCCGATATTACTTCTTCATTAATCTTCTGCCGCGGTTTATCCATCTCCCAAAGAGATGGGAATCAGAAGGTGCAAGATCCGCAGGATGGGTGAGGAAAGATATTCCATTAGTGATCTCTTCTCTGGTGCGCTGACTTGCGTGTGGCTTCGCGTTGTCCTGAGGAGCCACATGCTTGTCTCTGTAAGGATGAATGTATTGGAACCGCCTCAAATTTTAAGAGCATTGATATATACTTTGGAGTTAATCGTTTTACTGTAAGGCGATTCTTTGCTCTAAATAATACATCCAGGTTCCCAGAAATATTGGCCATATCCACTGAAGGTATTATGTTGAAAAACATTTATGAGAAATCTTTTGATGCAACTTCATTGATTATCTTTTGATGTCAGGCTTTAAGTGTTCAATCTCCAAACAATAAATTTTCACCTTCAGCCTCGTAACGAGCAAGAAATTCTAAACAGATAATAATCCTCTGCTCCTTACAACCGTTAGTTAGGCTTCGAGGAACCCAGTTAGGAAAAAATCGTCGAGTATTTTAATTAGTGAGGACACTGCTGACAGAGATATACAGTTGAATAATGTATTGTGTTGTTAGTTGCCGTTCAAACTAAATACAATGTCGACACGTTCACATTGCAGTATGACTATAGTGTTCCGCCAGAAAAATGGATGGCCAACGAGACTTCCTCGACAGCCTGAATCTTAAAGATTGAAAGTGTTCGATTGGTATCTTGAAACCAAGTGTCGTCCGCGCGAGAAGTATATATGTGTCTGAATTGCTGAACAAAAATGAAGTATGCCTGAAGAGAGGAGCTTGGCCAATAGATCCTATATATCGGGTCAAAAGCCAGGCAACACGTGGCTTTGGAGACTGTACTCCATGGAAAATCAAAAGACTAAAATTTTAGTGAAGACTAGCTCGCTTCTAACTACATTACGTTATGCGGTGCTAATTTTCAGCGTCACCATACGATCATGGCTTGCCTTCTAATTGCCTTTCACTCTCTACAAGTACTTACAGAGTCATTAAAATAGTTAATGGCTTTTCATTGGCTCTGGTCACTTCTTACATTTGTACAAATGTTTCTATCTTGTCATCTTCCTTGAGTTATGGAACATACCAATTTAATAACTTGAGTTTCACATACACAAATGCTTTACATATATTCGATAGCAAACATTTAATTCAATATTATAAAATCAAAATATTTACATATTGACAAGATAGGGGATAGGCTGCTAAATACCGTTTCGGACATCAAGTCCGGAAATATGTCGTATATAAGTATTAATTAAAAATGTGCATGTAACTCTTATTTTTTCTTCACGCGAAACAAATATCACAAATACATTTTAACAAATTCTTTCCGTGAGCCTGAGGCTTGAATTACAAGCCACACACATAAGTTGTTTTTAAAAAATGGAGTACTGCACGAAAATGAAAAACTACTTCTTAGTTCTCCAGGTGCTTAACTCAGAGATCGAATAAATGTACTTAAAATTGCGAAGCATGCAACAGATAATATTAACATAATTCCCCTTTATGTGATTTGACTACAGTAAAATCAAGAATGTTTACTAAAGTGAAATATTTTAATCACATTCTAAGATATAAGAAAAATTAAAAATGTTAGCAATTTAATGTAAACACTATTGTAGTACTGAAGTAAAACATCCGGAATAGAACTGAAATATTTCATTATTTATAACAGAATTTTGGTAGCCTAAATTTAAAATATATCTATTTTGCTCCATTTACTAGTCTTACTATAAAGCAATTGGCTGGATAGAGTGAAACTATTGAGGCTTATTAGTTGACTTTGGAAAAAATATTGTTAAAAGTCGGTAATGAGACATACATGTTTACAAACAAAGCTGCAGGATAGGCCTGTCACACAGCACAGTGACTGAGAAGCACGATTCATTCAGAAGATGATGCAGTACAAAAGACGAAAATTGAGTCTGTTCTGTTTCCTTCACAACGCTGAAGCAGAAATTATGAAAGACTGACTTATTACAAAATTACGCTCCTCAGTACACGGTGAACATATTTTCCGTAAATTTAGCCTGACAAAAGTGCAAGGTATTATATCATGTAATATTTGGGTATACATACACGGTAATAAACACAAATTTGCTTGAAATTGGGAAAGGGTAAAAAGATAGTAAGGTACAACAGGAGTTCTCTACGAACTTTAGTCAATCTTAAGATTTTTGAAGACTTGTACGAAAATTTTATTGCAGCTGGTATTCCGCTTGGCAAACAATAGAATGATAAATTAAGTCTACTTTGAAACACATCCCAGAGGCCTAGGCAATCTAACATGGTGGAAGACATACATACAATATACATATGACAAACATATAAATTAACTGAGAACTGAATTTGAAAATGAGAACTTCTGAACAAAACAGACAAAATCAGATTCCGTGGGGCGTCATGCTGCCAATGGGATTGTTGAATGCAGAAACTGCCATGGAGTCCTACCTTTTATCATACAAATCATTAGACAATGTTAATTATTTTTAATGCGCAAGTCTATTTTTGGTCATTTTGTATGAAGGGTACTCATGCTATACTTTTATTATGGATGCTGCAATTTTAATGGTGAAATCAGTAAAATATCTTGTTATTCCAATACGTTACACATAGCGTGCCTTCATATACGTGATACAGGGTAACTGAAGAGGTGAGGACACACTTTGTTGACGTCGACAGACTTATGACTAATGTTGAAAAAATTTCTTAATTCACCACTTTCTCTTTGCCAGTTCAAACAATAATGTTCCAGAACATCTCTTTCTCCAGTTCTAATTGAAGCATACGAGTAACAGCAGTAATAATTCCCCCCTTTTTTCCAGTCAACTGAACTACTTCAGATTTAATATTAAATCTCCCCTATCCCCGTCCTGGTCACTATATACTCCGT
This sequence comes from Metallyticus violacea, assembly GCA_030762175.1. NCBI lineage: Eukaryota > Metazoa > Arthropoda > Insecta > Mantodea > Metallyticidae > Metallyticus > Metallyticus violacea. The sequence continues at coordinate 191,010,610 of CM060846.1, forward strand.
GGCCGGAATATCTTGTAGAACATGTATATGAGTATGTCGCATTACATTTTCCAAAGTAACTAGTAAGTAGTGCAGACTGTTTTAAAACGGTGCAGACTGCACAATTAAATAATATTGAGTCAAATTAATTGTAGAGAAGACAGATGTTTCTTCAAAATATTATATTTTTAACTTAAAGGACATTGCCCCAAAAGATGTTATGCAATAAAATTTTCATTAACATTTATGACAATGTTTTCCATTTATGACAATATTTTCTTTATTAAGTCAATAATATATATTAAATTGTTTACTTTTCCAGTTCGTATCTACACTATATACATACCCACCATTAAGAAACATAAAATCAATTTAGTGCACGCTATAATATATTTAACCAAAATATGCGCCAAATGTGCTCCTGTGTAGGTTTAGCAAGGTAATTAATCCATTATCCATTCAAATTCAGTAGCAGGAGTAGTAGGTTTCGTGAACGTTGTCCATTATCTTCTGATTAATTTATGAATTCTGTGGCTCAATTCTCACTACCCCAATCTCTCAAAATCCTAATCTTTTATCAAAAAGCTGTCTCATTTGGTCATTAGACCTACTCCTACCATTACGACAATTATTCCACTTAAAATTTTCCCTCTGTTCGCCGAGGGGCGTGCATATACTTATTCTAAGATTACTTTTATTTTTTTTAATTGATTTATTTATGGACGCTCTTTAACATCTCAGGTCATCAGCGTCCCATTCAACTAGGGGCGTGAAACGGCCGACAAATTTTGCTCAGAGGCCTCTTCTTTCAGGCTTGAGGTTCTTTTTCGTGCCGTAAATGTACCACACGGGACCCACGGCTTTACTTCCCTTCCGAAAGAAGCCATACTTAGGATTTTTACGCCCAAAAATCCATCTGTCCTGGCCGGGTTCGAACCCGCGTCTAAGATTCCTGATTGGACCTTTTATAGGCCTTAACTTCAAGCCTTATTTCCATTTTTTTCTTCCCTTTGGTTCCAAAAAGTTTGGATATCTGGTTTATTTAACTCCCATGATTTGTTTCTATTGGTTATTGTATTTTATGGTAGCCGTCGGGGTCTAACAAAGTTAAGCTCTTCGCAACATTTTTTATACAAAGGATCAAATTAAAAAAAAGACATACAAAGGAGACTCATGGTCATCCGTTCTTTGTCCAATACACAAAACACATTTACTATCTACATACTCTGGCTTATTTGTAAAGATTCTGTCTGCCTGGTTTTCCTTTCTCACTAGCCATGAAATACACAATAATAGACACACAATACACAAATAACTTAACTGAATACTCATAAATTGTACACACTAATTGTAATAGTATTTATAATATATGTAATTCATTATGTTAATATTTTAATTGGGGACGGCATCTCATTATTACTGCTTCAATTGCACAATAAATTAGACATTTAAAGTGTTACAGAAGAAAACGTCCAGAACCGTCTTTCTGAAAACTGAGAAGTATAAATGCATGCTGCCTTAACCGAATAGACTCAGTGACTTTAGAAGGTGTTAACAAGTATTAATATCATTTTTTTCCTTTGGTGGCAAATTTTCTAATAGTGAATTGAGCTGGCAGGCGAACTTAATTTTGTTCATGTGAAAGTTGAAAACCGTGCTAAATATTGCATCTGTGAAGAGATTCTTAAAAACACAGCAAAATAACGCCCTAAAGGTCAGAGAAGAATCTGCAGTAGAAGCAGCAATACTTTTAGCATTTCCCGTTCTACATCAAACATTTCAGTTGAAGATATTATGGAGGGGGACAAACCATTGGAACAGATTGATGGTTATTGTTTAAGGGGCGTACAACATCTAAGGTCATTAGCGCCCAAACACACTAATAACCGCGCCAGAACTAAAAAGTAAATAGTTAACACAAATCAAGTCATAGGTTAAATAACAGTAGCACGTTGTGCAACAAAATAAAAACCCATAACAAATAACAAGTGGGTGTAATGCCAACAAACAAGGGGCTAGTATTAAAACAGCCGCAGGAGCGAAAAAACAACAGTCCTATAATGGTCTAAAAAGGATCAATAAAACCCTATAACTAACAACACTACAACAAATAAACACTAGTGGTAAAAACTCATCAGCAAAAGCTGAAAACAAACCAGTATGATAAAAGTCTAAAATGGTAACAATAAAACCCCAAAACAATAACAAGGGCTATATACCACAACTCAATTAAAGACTGGTACTGAAAACGATACAGCAAAAGCTGAAACAACAACAGTCTTAAGAAAGTGTAAAAATGCCGTCATGGGTAAAAAAGAGAAAATCTCACACCTTGCTCCAAAAACCACAAACACGGATGAAATGGAGCACTCGCTCAACAGCAACCAAATCATCTGCAAGCATCTCCGCAATGCAGGACGGCAAACACAAGGAAAGTCTAAAAGCTGCCAAATAATGGCAATCAAGTAAAATGTGACGCACTGTAAAGGGGTGGTCACAGTGAGGGCAAGCTGGAGCGGGTTGACCATTAAAAAGGTGACAGTGACTAAAACGGCAATGCCCAATTCTAAGACGAGCTAAAATTACTTTTTCGCGACGAACAGCGCGAGAAGAAGTTGACCAGTTAAAAGGGGCGGATTTACATTCACGGAGCTTATTAGTTGGGAGTAATTCCCACTCCTCGCACCAGCGCGAAATAGTGGCTCTACGTAAAGAATGTATAAAATCCCCGAAATAAAAACGCTGCTCGTACTCAGTAGGGTCTAAAAGAGCAGATTTTGCTGCAACATCTGCGGCCTCATTATCTGGGAGTCCGACGTGCCCAGGCACCCATAGGAGTGTTACCCTGACGCCAGCGTCGAAAAGGGTTAACACTACATTCTGGACCAACTGTACAAGAGGGTGGTGGTTGTACAGATTTCTAAAACTTAAAATGGTGCTCAAAGAGTCGGAACATATAACACTGTTCCCCAGTCCCTGATCAGAAATAAATAAAACCGCCCGATAGATAGCATAAAGCTCCGCCATAAAAATAGATGTCGCAACGTTAAGACCATACGTAAAACTTGCTCCATTAAAAACAAAAGCACATCCTACTCCTGTGTCAGATTTCGAGCCGTCCGTATAGATAAAATGCCAGCCATTAAAAGAAGAGACAATCTCGCTAAAAAGACGATGAATAACAAGTGCTGCGGTCGAAGATTTTGGACTGGGCGTAAGCCCAAGATGAACGGGGGCCTCTGCCTAAAGGGAATATAAAAGATTACCCGGCTAAGAATAAGGCAGGTAATTCCAAGTCCAGCGTCCTTAAAAGCTTCCGAAAACGAAAAACAGCAGGCTTCGGAGTAAAAGACCGAGCAGCGTAAAAACCGTCTAAAGCCACATTAAAAAAGGGGCCATTCGTTGGATGATGAGGTTGCGCAGCTAAGCGACAACCGTAAGCAGAAAGTAAAACATCCCTGCGATAAAACAACGGAGGTTCTCCAGACTCCGCACATAAACTTAACACAGGACTGGTGGGAAACCCCGGTGATGAATCGGGTTCAGGCGGCGCAGAACAGAAGGCCGCGCAGAGCCATAAACAACACTGCCATAATCCAGTTTGGACCGGATAAGAGAGCGGTAAAAACGTAAAAGAATAGTCCGGTCAGCTCCCCAAGATGTGCCGCATAAAACACGTAAAATACAAAGAGAACGTTCAAACTTGCCGCGGAGTTGCGCTATATGCGATGGCCAGCATAATTTTCTATCAAACACCAAGTCAAGGAGCCTAACTTCGTCTGCGAAAGCAAGAGCGTCGGGGCCAAGACGGAGCGAAGGTGGAGGATACTCCTAGTGGCGCCAGAAGTTCATGCAGACGGTCTTCTCTGAGGAGAAACGAAACCGTGATTCACACTCCAAGCGTAAAGGCGGTCGAGACAGCATTGGAGGCGGCGTTCCAAGATACAAGTTCTCCGAGAGGAAAGATAAATAGCAAAATCGTCTACAAACAACGACGAGTGTATTCCTGGCGGTAAACACTCTATGACAAAGTTAATAGCAATGGCAGTGTGCAACTAAGTGCCGAGCACTGAGGTATACCGTTATGATAAAACTGATCCCACGCGAACATTAAAACCCCGGTCTTTCATAAATTCCTGAATAAAAACAGACATATGCCCACGTATGTTCCAATCGTGAAGCGTTTGGAGGATACCGCCTCTTCAACAAGTATCATACGCTTTCTCCAAATCAAAAAACACAGCAACCGTTTGGCACTTCCATATAAAACCGTCCATTATGTGGGTCGAAAGAGACACAAGATGGTTGACAGAGGAACGGTGACGACGAAAACCGCATTGAGCGTTCGTCAATAGATGCCTCGACTCCAAACACCTCATAAGCCGTCCGTTAATCATTCGTTCCAACACCCTGCAGACGCAGATGGTGAGGGAAATCGGACGGTAACTGGAAGGAAGATGTGGGTCCTTTCCAGGCTTAGGTATAGGAATGACGGTAGCCATTCGCCAGGTGCTAAGAAATGTGCCATGACACCAAATAAAATTAAAAGTCTGTAATAAAAATGCCTTGCCTTCCGCTGATAAATGCTGCAACATAGCAACATGAATGGTATCCGGTCCTGGTGCGCAGTGTCTAGAGTTCGTAAGGCCGTGCTCCAATTCCCTGAAGGAAAATGGAACATTATAGCTCTCCTGCTGGTCGGAGGCAAAACAGAAACCCTTCGACTCGACCTGCTCCTTTAAAGTACGAAACGAAGGAGGGTAATTGGCGGAGCTCGAAATAGCAGCAAAAGTTCGTCCTAAATCATTGGCAACGTCAATCGGAGTAGTGAGCACCCGATTTAAAATCCGAAGACCGGGTATAGATGTAAATCTTGGTTTGCCAGCAACGCGACGTAGCCCTTCCCAAACTACAGATGAAGGCGTTGTGCGGTTAAATGAAGAGGTAAAAGAAACCCAAGAAGCCTTTTTGCTATCCTTAATGACTCGGCGGCATTTGGCGCGAAGTTGTTTATAGCAAATCATATTTGCTGAAGTAGGGTGGCAACGGAAAGCTCGGAGAGCACCTCGGCGTGCACGCAACGCATCCCGGCATTCATCGGTCCACCAGGGAACCGGCAAGCGTCTAGGGTGACAAGACGACCGGGGAATAGCCTGATCTGCGGCTGTGATGATGACCGTACGGAGGTGCTCGATCGCGACGTCGATAGATGGAAATTCAAACCCTGAAAATTCGGCCATAGATCGAAAGAGAGGCCAATTCGCCTATTCAATGAGCCATTTTGGCGCGCGCTGTGAATGTGCGTTTGAATAGAGTACATGGATCAGACACGGAAAGTGGTCACTGGAATATGAATTGGAGATAACGTTCCAGGTAAAATGTACAGCAAGTGAGGCAGAACAGATGGATAAGTCCAAGTGTGAAAATCTGTGAGTGCTGTCAGTAAGAAAAGTAGGTTGACCAGTATTGAGAAGAATAAGATTGTGACGAAACAAAAGTCGGCTAAAAGGCTACCCCTTGCACACTCCGTGGTGGAACCCTATAGGGGATGGTGTGCATTGAAATCCCCCAAAAGAAGAACAGGGAGTGGTAGATGAGACAGAAGATCGTCCAGATCAACTGTGGTGATAGTGCCTGACGGAGGCAAATAAACAGTGCAGACAGAAAAACAAAGGTCAGAAAAGTGAACTGTAGCTGCAGCAGCTTGTAAAGGAGTCTGGAGCTGTAATGAAGTACTGTACATGTCATGGCGAATTAAAATTGAAACTCCGCCGTGAGCGGGAATGCCATCTTCGGGAGGGAGATCAAATCTCACCGAAGAGTAGCCGCGTAAATTAAAAGATTCTTGTGGGCGAAGTTTGGTCTATTGGAGACACACAAGCGGAGGGTCAGTAGAGCGTAAAATTGACTCGAGGTCAGGTCTTCGACTACGGAGACAACGCACATTCCACGAAAGGATAGCCATTGTTAAAATTAAATAAAAGAAGCTAAAATTTTACCACCTTACTTTTTGGACGGTCCAGGGCGAATTCTCTACCTGAGTTGAGAAGTTGAGTTGAGAAGAAAAAATCCGTTCGCGTAAAACTCGTCCTGAACTTAATTTCAGGGGCATTAAAAACAACAGCTTTGGGCTTCGCGGTAGAGCGCTTTGGAGAACTAGGCGTAGTTTGGACCCGTGTAAGACAAGATTGCAGGTCTGCGTACTGCTATCGCACTTCTTGGGCGCAAAAGAAGCTGCTGCGCTGTAGGTGCCGGTCTTAGGCACGACAGGTTGGCGAGATTGGAATCGCTTCCGGGCTTCGGTAAAGGAGAGCTTTTCCTTCACCCGGATCTCCTGGATACAGCGCTCCTCTCGAAAACGAGGGCAATCGCGGGACGAGGCTGGATGTTCACCGCGGCAGGTGACGCAGACAGGAGCGGATGGACATGCTCCCTCGTGACTTGCTTGACCGCAGGTTGCACAGATGGAAACGGCACTTTTACAGGATATGCGAGTGTGTCCAAAAAGTTGACACTGAAAATATCGCAATGGGCTCGGGATATATGGGCGCACTTCTATCAACTCGTAGCCCGCCTTTATCCTCTGCGGCAATTCGACCCTGTCAAAGGTGAGGAAAAGAGTCCGAGTAGGCTGTAATTCCCCCTCTTTCCTTGCCTGTACACGATAAACAGAGCTGACCCCTTTGTCTTCCAGACAGCTCTGGATTTCCGGGTCGGACATTCCGTCTAGAAAATTGGTGTAACAACTCCTCGCGATGAATTCATTGTCTTATGTTTCTCAACACGGAAGGGATAACCGTGGAGTAGCGTCGCCTGGAGCAATGAGTTGCTTTGAGACAGGCCAAGTGTCTCCACCAAAAGTGATCCGTTGCGTAGACGGGTACAGGACTTAACGGGTCCAGCTATGGCATCAATGCCCTTCTGAATCTTGAATGGATTTACGGTCGTAAACGACTGGCTCTCTTCTGTACGGCTAATAACCAAGTATCGAGGGAAAGACTTCTCGCATACTTCTTTTACTTCAACTCTTTTACGTTTAAAATGTAAAGGATTGTTTTCCAGTACCATAACGACTTATTCCTCCACCATTGCAACTGTCTCCGATGGCAGGCTGCTTCCTGGGCGCCACCCCGGCTTAGGTTACTGGCCCTGGCCTGAACAAAGTAACCTAAGGGTCACATATTCCTGTGTGTTGATGAAGGGACCCAATCCCCTGCAGGAAGTTAAACAGCTCATGCAATGGCCCTTCCCCGGGCCTGGCCTTTACCAGGGGATAGGCTCCCGTCCTACATGATAACCCTGTGCTTAGAGTTACGCCGTTATCCAGTCACATTTTACCGTGTCAAACACGGGGGCACCCATCAGACAAAGAACAGGGAAGTAGGACAAATAAAACAATAAAAGAGGCAAAATAAAAAGGGGTCAAACGCGCTGAGCGTGGACCTACGGGAGCAGCTCGGGTGCCTCGGGGTCGCTATGCCCCGTACCCAAAAAACTGGGCTCCTGAGGGGCATTGGAACAGGTGAACCTAGAAAACAGCACTTGAAGTTCAATGCCACATATTGGCTTGGATTCTCATCTTGATGTAAAATAAGCAGTTACATTTACAAAATAAATACTTCAGAAGAAAAAAAATAAATAAGACTTAGCTCTTGCTAAATTTTTTTGTCAAACATTGTGTCATGATGCTTACGAAGAAGAATCTCAACACATGTTGATTCTGGCTCAATTTTACTCATTGATCGATGGAAAAATGAATTCAGTATTAGGAAGAATGTCGTCACAATGGCACACAATGTTAATGCAAGTACTGGAAAACCAATAAGTATGTTTCTGGATAAGTTCAATCTGAGAGATGTATTCAGAGACTGGGAATACATTATTTGATATAGTAAAGTAAGCATCTGAAACAGCAAAAACGAGACATACCCAAATATTTAGTGTATCGTGTCCAATAATGTGAGCAACATGATAAAAAAATTAGCAAGGTTTATATATTATGACATTCTGTTTGTAACTCATACACTGAAAACTACTGGCTAAAGACTTACTACCAACAAACATTTCATCAAAAGTAAATAAAATATTGAAATCATTCAAAATTCAACGTATCAGCAGCAACTTTTATATAATGTTGGTTCTAGAGTTAGTCTTTTCGTGGACATCCACTGGTGCTCTCAAAGAGACGACTGTGTCTCACTGAAAAATTACATCACAGCAATGCGTAAAGTGGCAGCTAATGATGAATTCTAAAATTTCAACATCTATAAAACCACTTTTAATTGAAGAAAAATGCTTTTCACAAGTAGATGAAACAATTACACTCTTAGATCCTATCAGCCAGCTCATTATGTCAGATGTTAGAAAGTAATGTCACTGATTCAGCAGAATTATGGATGGTCCTACAGTTACTTGATGGTCATGCCGACCAACTATATCTTCTTGAGAAGCGGAGAAAAAGGTCTCTAAATATATACAGCCTGACGGCAAAAGTACTTCACCCCCACAATACCACAGGTAAAATCTCAAAAGGCAGCCTGTGATGCCTTAATAGTAAAAAGGGCGTTAAACACTATTAAAATCAAGAATCTAAAAGGAGAATATCATGACTAAGTGGAAGGATGTATACTTGAAACATTGGATGCTGAAGGTCTTATTAGTTTTTAACAGTATCGAGAACAAGCACGAATGCTTGGTGAACTTTTGGGCAAGGGTGTTACATCCCCATAAGCGATCTAGTTCTTTGCTAAGAGACGCCATTCGAAACTAGCAGATTTGGATAATAAATTACCAAACATTTCAGATTCGGAGAGGGTATTTTCTAATTGGTCTTTTGTCCATAATGGTAACAGAAAGAGTATTTCATTGGAAAAATCAAAGAAGCTAATTTTTGGTTTCACTCGCTTAAAATTAAAAATCAAGAGAGTGATAATTATTCACCAGACAACATGAATGTGTAGTGCTCTGTTTAATTTTTTTTTTTAATTTACAACCATAGAATTGTGGAGTTCAGGTAACATTTATATAAAAGAATCTGTTTTGAAACCAAACAGAAACAAATTCTTATGTGAATGTTTTGTGTTTAGATAAACATTCTTTGTCATTACAAACAAATAAAAAAACAACAGTAATTTGCTGCAAAAAATAAGGTAAGTAAATGAATTTATTTCAAACTAATAAGTGATGAAGCCTTTTTTATAGTACAGCAGTTTAAAGTAATCATGTTTTCTACATTATTATTACTCATCTAATGTAATGACATTTAATATTTTATATGATAAATGATTTATCAAAAAAAATTGGGAAGCACGGCTGAATAGACTTTTTGTGTGTCAGAATGCTAATAAACTTAAAAGAAATTAAGTAATTGATGTTTAGAATGTCAGAATCAATAAATGTTAGATATTTACTTCATGTAGAAAACGGTTTTATGCATTACATATTTTACATGTAAGTTAGGCGTAAAACAGGCACAGGTAATTTACTCGCTCAACCCTGGGCATTACTAACGAACAAAAATTAGCACAAACATACGTACAATGAAAGGACTGAGTAACTCTAGTACAACCACTCGCTGACTAAGCCTCCCTCAAAATAACTACAAGTTGGTACCTGCACAGGTATATTAGGCCTTGAAGATAGGCTTCTTCCAATAAGCAGCTGTCTTCCGATTCATAGCAAAAATGGCTATAGTGGATAAAAGTATCTCAAGTATCTCAAGTATCCTGAAAAACCCATAAAGTAAGCTTCAGTAAGAAATAAAAGATTAAACGTTATATTATATTAAGCCGAGTGTAGGGAAGAGCCTGAAGGTTAACAGGCTCTTACGTTATTTCAACAGCTACATTTACCAAAAAATAAAAAAATTCAAAACCGCTATACGCTTAACGGGATTATGGGCATTAAAGTATATATTATTTAGAAATATATTTTGGGTTATAATCTTTTGATATAAGCAATAAAAATCCTCTGCATGAAACTGAATTCTCTCCTTTATTAGAGTCTGGTTCAAAACTCTAGTTTACTTAATTCTAGACATTTTGTATAAATTCGTTTTAACTCGGGAGCTCTGTAAGATCTTTCTCATTTCCATCTGCTTAGCCAGCTGATTGCTAACAGTGCAAATAAATGAGAAAATTGGAGACGTTTTAATGCAGACTTCTTTTACAGTATGTTACCCAAAACATACTATGCAAAATAATAAGTTAACAGTAGATAAATCTAAAAGAATACTTTTTTAATAAGTGGGTTGTATTTTGTTGTAACGGCAGCGATTAGTTATTGAATGTCTCTCAATAAGTGATTCAAACAATTCACACTTCTAAGGGATATATTTACTGTTGTCTATTATATCAAAGGGAAGATTGTTAAAATGAATTCTTAAAGCGTTCTTGTGAAAGAAATTGATTACTTTTCTGCGCTAAACACCATGAAATTTTTGTTATATCTTCTAACATGTATAATTGCTTTTCTATAACAAATTTAAATAGATAAATTGCCATAAAATTATTTGAAATACTTAGTTTACTGTATTCGCAACAAGTGCATCACACTTTGATCTGGTGTTTCGAGCACAAATAAACAACGTTTTAGTAAAGAGTATTAAAGCATTTTATTACATATTTAAGAATTAATGAAAATAAACCAATACCCATTGAACAAAGCATATGGGCAAATTGGTCTATAATTAGAAACATTTTGTCAAAATTACTATAAATTTAAAGCAATGTAAACAATCCTTTTGTGATAACTATGCATCGGAGTTTCTAAGTATTAAAACAGAATAAAGCGGAGAGAAATTATGTTGTTACTGGACTATGGACAACAGGTGGGCAAAAAGTCACGAGTTATAAACCGATTTCTTCCTTTGTGTCTGTCACTCATCAGTTTTTGTTTACCTGCCGGGCGGTGGCTCATAGCTTGTGTTCTTGCTCTGTTTGCATTGACTGGGTGGTATAAATGTACTGACTTAGGAGAAAGTAAATGAAAACCTTTTGCGGGAAGGGATGAATGGGTGGATGGATGTGTTCAGGCGTGCATATGTGGAGGGTATGACAAAGTCGAGTGCACAGAGCCAGTGCAGGCGGTGTTGGCTTCGAAAATGTTCAAGTACCTTTTAGTTGCTTCGTCAAAATATGTGCTAAATGCCTCGAAAACTAGTGGAAATCTTCAAGTACCTTTTAGTTGCTTCGTCAAAATATGTGCTAAATGCCACGAAAATTGTGCAAATCTTAAAGTACCTTTCAGTTGATTCGTCAAAACATGTGCTAAATGCCACGAAAACTAGTGGAAATCTACATGTATTTAAACTAATGACGGTATATCAGTTCTGAATATAAAATGAAACGGGGAAAACGCTACACACCGGTAATTTCCACGCAGAAAAAGTGTATTTTAACTGTACAACTTATTACGAATACACCTGAGCGTAATGGATGAGCGGACAAGCGCAGTGCTACAAGCTTTGGACTTAAGTTATAAATATGGAGTTAGCGTTCTCCGTGTCTCACTTCGTTTTTAGGTTTAATATATTAGCTCCTTCTCATAAATGGAAGCGCTACATTATACCATTCCATTATTGAGGGATTTCTTTCATTACACTCCTTTTTGGAGTTAGTCACATGCAAGCATAATCGTGGCTGCTTTTATTTAAAACTGTAAATGGGTTTGAATATATCTTTTGTTGAAACAACTATCAACAAGGTTGACTACACTAAGTGAAACCGACCATTATACATTAATTACAATATCGGCAAAACAAAACATATATTTAGTTACCACTGCTGTTTGATTTGATTCAACTTGATTTATTTGCGGACGTTGTTTAACATTTCAGGTCATCAGCGTCTCATTCTATTCAGGGCGTGAAACAGCTGGCAAATTTTGCTCAGAGGCCTCTTCATTCAGGCTTGAGGTTCTTTATCGTGCCGTAAACGTACCTCATGGGACCAATGGCTTTACTTACCTTCCGAAGGAAGCCATACTTAGAATTTTTCCGCCTGAAAAAAGCCATCGATTCTAGTCGGGTTTGAACCCGCAGTCTTGGGTTTAGAAGACAAGTATGGTTAACACTACACCAGTTACCACTTCTGGGTAGCTAAGAGCAGCAGCAACTAGTTCAGCAACAATCAATACGTAGAAGGCTATGGTTTGCGTCCCATCAATGTTTTATTCTCCTTTTTTGAGTGCTAAATAAAAACTTTTCCAGCGGTCTTATGAATAACATATTACGAACTGAAGCATTTAACTATTGGAATTATTTATGCTTAGTGGTAAAACAACTAAATGGTATTTAAAAATAAATGTTAAAATGGTTATTATTATTATTATTATTATTATTATTATTTAAGGAATTTAAGCTTCAAACACCAATCACTAAAACAACATAAGAAAGAATTCTCTTCAAGCCCCAAACGGCATCTACACACAGATCTGTCTTTCCTTAAATTTCCCACTAACGCTTTGTCTTGGGCAGCTATTATTGCCCGAATCTGCGTAAACGCAGTCGTTATTGACCCATTCTACTCCCTCCTCCTGTTATCGGTTTACCTATTTCTTCACGTTCTCTGGTCACAAGCAAGTTCCCTGGCGATCTATGAGGAGTTTTGGCCTTGGTAAGGACGTCCTAAAATTTCGCCCCGCTGAGTTGCTCTCAGTCAATCACGAGGACGAGGAATCGACTGCGATACAAAGAATATTTAGAATGGTAGTTTATAAATATACTGCTCAAATCAATTAGAGGGACAAAGATTTGAACGTAAGAATTGAAGCCGTAGTTGGATTTAAGGTGGTAAATATTTTTTACAGAAATTTTAAATCTTTATTTAACAATAGTGTTTATTGTTATTTCACACGAGGATGCTGTGAGCCTAAATTAAAGGCAACGTTGTATAACTACAGTGGGAACTTCAATTAATTTAAATTTTGTACATGAGGAACACTTCATTATCTGGTAAGGCTTCCATGTCCCTGAATTACTTCTCCACATCTTCAAGGCAAGCTCCTGATCAATCTAGACACCTCCTCTCGTGGAATGTTCTCCATTCTTCGACAAGGGTATGTGCAAGCTATTGAAAAATCTGGGGGGCTACAGGATCATCTCGGACTCGTTTCTCCACCTTACCCCATAAATGCTCATTGGGATTAGTCAGAACTCCCAGCAGGCCAGTCCATTGTTTGAATCTGAAGTACCTCTAAGGTGGCCGTGGTGGTTCTTGCTGTATGCACTCTAGCATTGTTTTGTTGCCAAACCAACCGGGGCACCTTTCCAACTGCAATAAGCATAGCATGTTCTAGTACCATTTCAGCATTATGCCTGGCAGCATTAAGTAGGTTTCTGGCCACTATAAGGTCTGTTCGGCTATCAATAGTGATGCCACTCCACACCATGAACTGACCCATCACTGAACCTGTCACTTTCCTGAACTGTAAAATATTCATCATGGCGGCTATACCCACGCACATGCCCATAAAACTTTGCTAGACGAAAGCAAGATTCGTCTGTATACAGCACATTACACCAGTGACGAAGTTGCCAGTGTCTGCCCAATTCTCAGTCGGGCTTTCTTGTAAGCAGGCGTTTATCTCGGGGCATAATGAGGTTTTCGTAACCCTAAACCTACTTCTCTGTTGCTTATTATTTGGTCACTGACTTTGAACTAGTTGCCGCCCTCAGATCATATTTATGGCCCCGAGCAGTAGCTCTGCGTTACCGAAGAGCACAATTCATTATATATTGGTCTTCTTTGTCCGATGTTTTACGTTTTCCACTCTGATCTGGTTTCCTGTTTCAGTGAAGCGCTTCCATGCCCTACCAACAGCATATTTAGGCACATTAAGCTCAGCAGCCATTGTGGGAATAGTCCAATCTTCTTGCAGCAATTTGACCGCTCGAACAGTATTTACCTCATACTTACTGGCTACGTAAATGTAAACAAAGAGTAAAAAGGTGGTTTCTTCACCTATGGGCAGTTTCAAACAACGCTAATCGTTGAACACCACTTTAGTTTTCAACATTGTCTGTAATTTCGGCTTACAGCATTCTTGTGTGAAACGAGAAGTAAACAAGATGTACACACTTGTTAAATAAAGGTGTTAAACTTTCTGAAAAAAAATAAATTTACCACCCTAAACCGAACTACGGCAGCAATACATATGTTCAAACCTTTGCCCATCTAATTGTTTTGAGCAATATAATTAGAATAATCATATTCACGCATGCGAATGGAGAACAGAGGAACTAGCAGAGACAAAAATGTAATGAGTTGGAATCGAACAGTGAATATCTGGTTCTTACAACAACGAAACGTATACCATCGTTTTTAACCAGTAATCAAATGTTATATGTTGAGTGACCTCTTATACAACAACAGATTCGTTCCATTCAATTTAAAACGACATGTGGTACATGTTTCATTCAGTATTAATTAGAGTATATCGGTAGTAGTTCACCTACGGGTGGATTTTAACTTTAAAATATTTACGGCATATTTTGGCATAGACTGGTAAATCAAGCCTTTTCAGGTCAATACGATCTTTTGTTGTTTTAGTGATGGCATTTGAAACTTAAGCCACTTGTATAATAATAATAATATTATTATTAATCTTTTAAAATAGTGTTGCAATATTTTCCCACAAAGAAGAAATAATTCCTATAATGCTTCAGTCCGTAATATATTATTCATGAGAGTGCTGGTAAAGTTCATATTTAGCACTAAAAAACGGAGACTAAAAATAGATCAATGGGAAGCAAACCATAATGGTATCCAAATGTCTGTTGTTCTTGTTATTTCAGTAATTAATCTGTAATTATCAGTTTCGCTTACGTGTAGTAAACCTGTAGTAAACCTGTCGTTTAAGAAATAAGTATATTTTAACCCATTTGGAAATTACGGATGTATAGCGCTTTCCCTGTTTTATTGATATAACTGGTTTGTCGTCTTTAGTTGAGTTACATGTAAATTTTCACTAGTTGCGTGGCATTTGGCAAGGGTGGCCGAAGTCGTTAAGGCGCGGACTCGTGAGCCGGAGGTCTAGGGTTCAATTCCCATCAGACCGTCCTCCCTGACTGAGTATTTTTCCAGGTTTTTCTCAATCCTCATAAAAAGCAAATGCCGGGGATGTACCTTCAACTTAGGCCTGGAACGTTTCCACCGTTTAAAAAATATCCTTTTCCAATTTATCATTTCATCCTGTGTACCATCAGTGTTCACTATCTGTGATGTCTCAGGAGTAAAAACTGGCGTTAAACACTTATAAAAATGGCATTTTGCACATTTTTTGATAAAAGCAATAAAATAAAGACTAAAATTTTCAAAGCGAGCACCAACTACACTGGCGCTGTGAACTCTACTGATTTAATGATTTAATGCATATACGCACGCCTGAACGATAATGTCCCGCAAAAGGTGTACATTTACTTTCTTGATATCAAGTACATAACTTGATATTAAGTTCTTAAGAATTCCGATGACTAGCGATAACTCACACTTTTATATATGCTTATTTGACGTATACAAAGAATATTTAAATTATTGAAAATCAAAGATTTTGTTGACATCACCGTTTCTTTGTCACTCTCTTTCTGGGTAATTATATAGTTTTTGCTGAGCAGTAGACCAAAAGTGTTTTTTTTTTTCCCTATATGCCAATTCATCTTAGTAATTCAATCTGCCTAAAAGACTTGGAAACTGTGTATTTCCTTGGCAAGTTATCGTCCGATTGCTCCTTATAGACCCCCCTCCTCTATGGCACATATTCCGATCTATTTCTGGCACGCAATTCTCATTAGGGTTAGAATTTTACTATGTTTAAACATGTGCTTAGTTTCCGCACATTAGAAATCGTTTTAACAGACACAATTAATGTGTTTAAAGCAGTTCTAAACGTTTTACGTTTACATCCACATTAGTTTATTTCATTAATTAAATTACTTTCAGATGATAAACTCGCATTATGTATAGTTGTATAATCCATATTAGATTTTCGTCCATTAATTTGCTTTTCGCTGCTCAAGTTAAGGGAATAACGCCTTTGATATCTTATATTGTTAATATAATTATATGCAATATAGTTTCAATTATTTGCTAAATTTTTGTCACAGGAAATACACTGTGTAAAGCAAGTTTTTTCCCCAAGCTTTCACAGTGTAAAAATAAAGAGACTTCCTTCTAAGAGGTCTGTCCAACATACCTTCATTCCAAGATAAAGTTTTTTTTAGTTTCCATATACATGCTATACACAGCGATGCACCTACTTATTTATAGTCTTTGCTAAGAAAACTATACAGATCTATTAACTGAAAAAATATTATCTGAATAACTACCAACTTAACACTAATTTTAATTGAACAGAAACGCACCATAATAGATATTAAGTGCAACGCTTGAAACCTATGTTTCTTACATTTTGTTTCATTCCCAGCCACCCCCGCTTTTAAATTTCAAATGGCAGTTCAAACTTATGATATCTATATTTTAAACAGAACAGAATTATTACATATTTGGTGTTCTATCCTTACTTATGTTATTGTTCACATTTCGACAGAATAAATAATAACTTGTTAGTTGAATGAACACACAACTTATTTTAATAATATTAAAATAAACAATTTACTACATTGTTGGTAGAAAATATTATAAACATTTTGGAACTCCTGACTAGAGAACTTATATTCTGTTCTTTCGTGTGGGCTATATACCATTTTGAAATAATTTATTACAAAAATGCATTAAATGCTAAATATTTTTGTGTAGTTTCATGTCCGACTTCAATCAGAATAACAACAATCCGTGTTGTAATGAGAATAGAGAAAACAAACGATATGATTACAATTTAATCGTGTTTAAATTTTAAGCTTCATAAAGTACAGGGGTCCTTATAAATTTAAAATTGGAGGTGAATGTGGCCGGTGAAACCTAAAATTAAATCAATATTGTTTATATACTTCCATCCAATATTTTCGTTTAAATTAAATTTAATTTAAATAGGACATTTAGATTGGGAAGTTTGTAAATGATTGCTCTGCTTGTTGTGGCATTTTTCTGTTGCCCTGTGCTAGATCCCCGTTTTCTCTTCCATCCATACTGTAACCGATTCCTCGTGTCCTTTATTTTGTTGGTCGAGACTAATGAAGAAGCGTCTAGCAGGACGCCATAGCCTTATTCCGTACTAACTACGAGCGTGCCTCCGACTACAGGTTGAGAAGGAGTACACACTTCTAGGGATGAAAACATTTTCGGCCAGTTTTTCAAAATTTGTAAGATAGTTCGTTGCTCCTTTCCCACGCCTCACCCATTGACTAAGGCATTCGGTGTCACATATTATCTATTGTAATTACTTTATTTCGGTGGATTTCTTTATTATATTAAATAGTATTATTACATATAAACATTTATAATTGCAAGGCAAGCACATTTGCTTTCATGTTTTATGTCACTTTCTAATTGTGCTTTCCTTTTATATTTCTTTGTTGTTCCGAGTGAAGACAATTAACATTTTTTCATACATTTTATTGTGCTGTGCCATTAAACTTTTGTTTTGTGTATGCCTACAGGAATGTTCAATACACTCTTGTTGAATATTGTACGGTTAAGGATTTCCTTGTTACAATAAAAGTACACCCTTTGACAAAAAAGTTAAGTCATCTCCAGATTCTACCTGTTCATCGGAAAACTTCAGGGATGCCCGCAAATGGTGTATTCACAACGCGCATGCAGTTCAATGCACACTGCATTAGACACTTTGCCTATAAACGTGATGGTCACAATCATACGCATGTGGGAAGATAGAACATTACGGTAGAGTATCGATGGCCGAATGCTTTAGAAGGCATTGCTCTTCTGCATAAGTTCCTGGGCTCAAATACCACACATATTTGTTTTATTTTGTTTTTCTTTTTTGTTTCATAAATGTATATGTAGAACATCATGTTGCCTTAATATTTTAAGGTATCATTTGAGTTGATGGCACACCTATGCACGCACAAAACGTAATCGCAAACTAATGTATTCTTTTTAAACAACTAAATAAATATATGAACAGAAACATTTATCTTCTAAAGTAAAAACACACAGAAATAAACACAAATTAATATCGGGTATGAGCCCTCGGCATGTATAACTGGCCTTATCTTTGGGTATAGATGATATCAGATTTCTACAGCAGTGTGGGCGAGAAGGCAGCGTCTCACCTTCTTGAATTTGTGCTCATAAGCCATCTTTTGTCCTTTATGTGCAGAGAATGCGTGTGGAGCATATTGCATTAGATAGATCAAATACTGAAGGAAACATTATAATATTTATTACAGTGTATATAATATGTAAACGTTAAAGCTTGGTGTTTATGGGAAACAATATTAGAAAAATAATTTGTCATAATGAGTTAAAAGGTTTGTTAAAAAAAGTACTTCATGGCCGGCAGGCGAACCTGAGCTCTTGAACACGGCATCACCGTACACACTGCTCATACAGCAGAGCTAACGGAACACATGCTAATCAGCGTCTTTAGTGCATGCTACATTACACAACTGCTGCAGTGCCTTCGCAACTTTGCTGGATACCTTGTGAACTGCCCACGGTCTCGAGTAGAATTTTGCGTTCATGTCACTTTTTGTTTATTTGTTTGCTTTTGTTTGTCGCCAAATGTTGTACATTTTACACAACTCTTCTCCCTTAAATGAAACTACCTTTCCCGGCCACATTTAGTAAATTTGACTCGATGCTCACACATCAACGTAAAGATGCAAACATCTTTTATCAATGTTAAAGAGGAAAGAATTGCAGCACATGCGGTAGAATGCCAAATGATAATGGACTAGGATGAGTCCTTCCCCCGTTAATAATTAAATTTAATAATTTTTACCCCATTGAATTTTTATATATAGTTTCAACAGTAGTAAAATGTGCAGGGAAATCTGTAAATGAGATCATATTTGTACTCTGGTTTCATCGTTGGAAAGTAGCATATTAACTTTGAGACAATACTTTGAAGCATTTGCAATGATAAGTGGAAGTAAAACACTTGAATTTGCAGAATTTTTAGTACCAACTCCCTCACAGTCATGCAACATATTTTTAAAGTTGTAGAAACTTTTTCTTCCAACTCCCTCACAGTTATAGATGGTTTCCTGGAAATCATTCTTATTTAGTTAGTCCAGTTTCTAGGAAGTCCAACTTCAATGCTCGTTAATTTCTTTGTCTTCTCGGCGTGGATAGTGTCAGTTTCTAAGTGAGTGTGTTCCACTTCAATAAATTTATGGTTTATTTTCAAAACTCTTTCCTTCAATTTATACTACTTTATCAGCCTGAGAAACATAATGGCTACAAAAATATGTCTGTTCTGTCCTGTACAACCATCACTGTATAGGTTCACTTGGAAAATGCCATCTCGTAGGTTCCTCAAGTAGTCGCATAAACGGGAGGTAATTTCTTGACCATCCCTGCAAGCTATAGTTTCATTCCAGAGAGAGCATAATGGAAAGTATTCTTTGTTTGCTTTTGCAAAAATGGTTAATTTGAATGCCTAAAGTTGTCTTTTGTAATGTAAAAATGAAATTTGTAGCCACTTCTGTTAGTCAAAAGCTAGTTTCATTACGTATGGGCTACTTGCACTTTTTCTATCATATTGCTTTTTATAATAAGCGGATTCAGATAAAATCAAATATTTTTCTTCTGCAATCTTCTGACGCTGTTCTGTATAGCACAGATCTTCAAGAACATAGCATACTTGTCGGATATTCCACATGTATCACTTTTGGGTTTATGGAAATTTAGGTTGAAATTATTTACAAAGACTATTCTGTAGCACACTTCACTTCTAGAATCATTACCTTTTTCTTGATAGAATTCTGTATATAGCACGTATATAGCTGGTGTGTTCAAGTCTTTTTTTCTTCTTCTTATGAATGGTGTTTAACACCAGTTTTTACTACTGAGGCACCACAGACAGTGAGCACTGATGATATATGAGATGAAATGATGTAGGATTTTTTAGGAAGGAAATCTTCAAAGCCTACGTTTAGGGTGCCTTCCTGGCATTTGTCATTTATGAGGACTGAGGAAAACCTGAAATGAACTACAATCAAGGAGAACGGTCCTGGCTGGATTCGAACCCAAATCTTCCGCTCACAAGTCGGTGCCTTAACGACCTCGGCGGTATGTTCAAGTCTGGTGGCAAATATTTTTAGAAGTATTTGACCGAGAATAATGATTTTCATAACAATGAACTTTGTTAGTATGTTTCAGTGTATGTCCTCTTGTAGAGCTTTAGGATTGTTTGCATGCTTTCTACGCCCATCTTCAGGACATTATTCCACCTTCGGAACCCCCTTTTTTCTACACAATAACTCTCATCTTCTTCTGAGATAGGTATAGAGGTGTTAATGAAGTGTGTGACAGACTTCCGCTCTACGCTGTATTGAAGGAGAATACAAGAAATATATTCGGGCATAATTTCGTCTATTTGCAGTAGCGTCTTGACAAAACATGATATTGACATCATTATTTGACTTTTGACACAGTGCTACCAATTTTTTCTCGTTGAAATATGAGTTAAAGGTTGGTCTCCATGCACGCTGTCACAGAGTCGCTAGAAGGGTACAATTGAAAAAATCTTACTGTTGTTTGTTTTCACTGATTTCATCTTCTGCACGTAGGCCATATCACAGGTGTTGCTAATATTGAATTGAAGTACATGGAGAAAAGGGTCAATGTCAGTTGCAACTAAACTTTTTGAGTGAATGAGGGTCAATGAGAGCTTTGATCCTTATTGACGGGATATTTTCAAACGTCAATGGGGCCTATGTACAGATTAGCCCTTTTATCGTTTTTGGTTATAGGATGCAATCGACAAGGACTTGTGTCATAAACCTAAATATCTCTAGCAATAGTTGGCACGGGCTTTCGCCCTTAAAATATTTTCTGCAGCAGGTTAAACTTATTAGGGTTTATGAATGTCTCAGTTTGGATAAAAATGGACATTAACCTTTTCAGAACCAAGCTACAGATTTATCAGAAAGAACGCAACCAATTTATTAATTACATGAACAGTTAAAATATTAAGAATATTTCCGAGCCGGTTAGTATTATCAAATTGCACAAATAGCTAATATTAACTTAATAGTTTGCATTATTTTTCTGTAATTATGTACTCTACATAGAAAATACACTATTTAATCTATTTTTGATAGTACATAAATTGTTTCCTTAATATTATCGTAACATAAAATTCAGTTGATGACAAAAGTTTAGCAATGAAAACAATGTAATGACCTAATTGTTACTATGAAAATTTTATGCTAATATCATTAACGATTTTGACTGGAAATGAAATGCCTATATAATTCTGGTATACGAAAACAATTTTATACTTTACACGTACACTATATATAATAACTGCACGCGCTCGATTCCTTCCCCCCCTTTCTTTCTTTCTTTCTTTCTTTCTTTCATTTTTATATATTGTAGAGTCACAAGAACTTTCTAAGTTAACTGGACTATAGAGTCAAAAGAAATATGAAAATGTGTATGCATTTTATATAAAGCATATATTTAGAATGATTTCTTACAATCAGGAAAATTGAATCACTTTTAAAAGGAATATTCAAAAACCACGCTCCGGAATAGATTCAATGGGAAGGCAATTCTACCTTCCTTTCTATGAATTCTTTCAAACGCCCTTCACACAGCTTTAACGTATTCTGTAAGCACTTAATGCATCTCTCTCTCCCTTTCGAGGGGCTTGAGCACTAGATATTTCTATTTTTAGACGGTTCGGTTTCCAGAGCAACATTGTGAAAGAGGGAATGCTTATTGGAAGCAATGGAAAAGAGAAACTTCAAAGAATGCAGATGTCATAGGAAAGCATGTAAAGTTAGTTATTTAAAACCTTCCATTTTGTGAACTTATATCAACCTCGTGTTTCTGTATAAAAGGAGTTTTAAAATGTAAAGGCTATTACTATATTAACATACAGAAGTTAATTTTAACTGTTTTAATTAAGTTTAATTTGTTTGAATTTCTTCAATTACCTTTTCAGACGAACACTTGAGCCTGCACCAAAAATATAAGAAGACTGTTCTTATAAAAAATTTCAAAGCTGGTTTCTTTTGTTCGAATAATTTTAAGAGTAACTTGTTAATTAAAAGTGCTTTTAAAATAATCTTGTTTATGAGGCAATTGAAAAAAATTTAAATGTGCAAATTGTTATGGAATAAGGAGTATTACAAAACTGTTTGAGTTAAAAGAGAAGAAAATATGTGTAGACTTTATATCCCTTAAACTCATTTCCCCCAATGAGTAGGGCGTTAGGGTGAAGAATTGTCGAAGGTGCCGTAATCGCTATGGTGGTAAAAGTGGGTGTCATTAGCTGTGCCGGTGCTCTAGTAGTAACCACACTTGCCTCATAAACCCAAGATCGCGAGTTGAAACCCGGCTAGTACCGATGGATTTTTTCAGAAGTAAAAATTCTATGTATCACTACCTTCGAAAGGGAAGTAAAGCCGCGGGTCCCGTGTCGTAGATTTATGGAACGAAAAGAACCTGAAGCCTAAAAGAAGAAACCGCTAATGAAAAATGCATCGGCTGGTTTACGCCCTGAATTCAATGGGATGTTTATGACCTGAGATGTTAAAAGAGCGTCCATAAATAAAAGAAATTAAATAAATTAGCTATACTGATGCAGAACGTGTTACTATCGCTATTACTGCCTCGTTAGAGTTACACAATCTCAATGATTGGCTAGCTAGTACACAATCATCTAACAAGCAACTTTGAGAGACCGCAGCAGTGATTTTAGTAACGTAACGTCTGGCTCTATGAGGTTTGAAGCACAGATGTACTTTGTATTCTAAGTAAAATGTACACGGTAAAATGTGGGCGTATTTAATTACCAATATAGAAACAGAAGAGTCACCCTCGTGTAGATAATGGTATTGACTGCTACTGTTGTGGTGGAGGTAAGCGCGAATGTAACAGAATACTGCCTCGCATCTTGTGATTTTACGTCAGACTCGATGTATAACCCTTATGAAATGTCTTATTTGGAATTCCCCGGGTTCAAATCTCTTATGGTCAGGCCATGAGTATGGCTCAAGTGACGAAATTCATCCTATGTTCCTTTACAATTAAATTCAATATCTCTTACATAGAAATGTGATCTTAAATGCCTACTTTTTATGTGAATTGTGTGTTATTTACAAGATTCTGTACATTAGTAAGATAAGATATGAAAAATGTCCATACACGCTTATAATGTTGACTTAAACCCACGGACAGAAATTAAACACAATTTATATTAAGAGTAATAAATAGATTGAAATTAATATCTGTTAAATGTCCTTGTAGGTGCAAGATTCAAGTATTCCTATGCACTGTGTATGCTTACAAATTACCTTCCATGGCGAATATTTACATGAAATTAAACATATTGTTGAGCTTTCTATTCAAACCCTCCCCTATAATACTGTGTTCACGTTTCACTGTTCTCCAAAGGAACGACGCAAAATATCAACCCCTGAAACGTTTTCGGCAATTTTCATCTCACTTTATTCATAGAAGATAAAAGCTCACAGATTAACTCAAGATTTTTAAATATTGTGTTTTAAACACACAATAAAGCAAAACACTGCCACAAAGAGGGAGGGAGAAAAACCTAATTTGCCTCCCGTGTGCCGACGCCAGTCACCAATTGTTAATTATGCTTTGTCTAACTCTAGTTCCTCGCAGTTGGTACAGATGTAAATTATTTGGAAATCACCCATCCTAATGGCAGATAACACAGGATATTTGTTATGCACTCAATTAACAGAGCTAAGTTATCACCTATGGGAATATTAATTTACCCTTTCACTGCTTAAGTAACAGCACAAAAATATTTCATTTTGAATTAAATTTAAAAAAAAAAAGTTTAATTTCACTATTCTTCGAACGCATATTTGCTACATTCCAGTGTTTTTCTGGTTGTGATGCAATTTACTGATAGTGGGAATATTGACACAGACTGTATTCCAAGATAGATATGACACAGTATGTTTTGTTTCACATCAGCGTATTCCCAACCTAATTGACCAAATATTGCGTTACACTTTTTCAAGTAGAAAATTGCAATTAAAAACCAAATGCAGTGATATTATTTGGTTTGATTTTTAATTATATACCCACCAAAATTGTCTAAGAAGCAAAGCATTGATTTTAAAATGTATAATAATTATGAATGAAATCTTTTCATACAAGTCCTTGCCTCCTAAACCCAAGATTGTGGGTTCATTCCCGGCCAGAACCGATGGATTTTTTCGGGTGTAAAAATCCTAAGTATGGCTTCCTTCGGAAGGGAAGTAGTAAAGCCGTGGGTTCCGTGTCGTAGATTTACGGCATGAAAAAGAACCTCAAGCCTGAAAGAATAGGCCTCTGAGCAAAATTTGTCGGCAGTTTCAGTGGTGAATTGAATGGGACGCTCATGACCCGAGCGTCCATAAATAAACCGAATCAATAATCATACAAGCTCTTGGTCCTGGTGTTCTAGTGGTAACCATATTTGCCTCGTAGACCCAAGATCGCGGGTTTAATCCTGGACAGGGTATGCGGATTTTTACGGGCGTAAAAATCTTAAGGATGGCCTCCTTCAAAAGGCAAGTAAAGCCATGGGTTCCCTGTCGTAGGTTTACGACATGTAAAATAACCCCAGGCCTGAAGAAGACTGAGCAAAATTGATTGGCCTTTTCACGCCCTGAATTGAATAGGCGCTGAGGACCTAAGGTGTAAAAAGTGTCCTTAAATAAAACAAATATCATACAAATCGTAAAAAAAAGTATTTAAAATACATTGATAATACAACACAATGGTAAGAAAAAGCAAAAAATCATTTTTTATGGAAAGTAACAATTTTATTTCCTTAAATGTAATAACACACAATAACGAAATAATGTAAAATTGCCCCCTTTTTAAAATTTACCGTGATGCTTGTGCAATCATTAATTTATACCACCACCTCTTATATTAAGCACTGCTTGACATATCCTTGGCATTGTGATGAAGGATTTTATCTTTTATCTTTTTCGAAATTTTGCCAGTAATGGAGATGTATGAACATCTGATCCGGAGTTTCGATAATTGTAATGGAGTCAAGATTGCCCCACTGATGCTCAATCGGATTTCACTAGTACTAAGTTATGTTTAACAACCAAGCCATACATCCTGCATCATGTGCTTTAGCATTATCATGCATGTAAAAGTATTCGGGTTCAAACGCTTCAGCAATAAGGAAAACCACAGTCTGCAAAATACATATGTTTGCATTCATTGTCCCACGAATCAAAATGAGATTTTTTATTCGCATACCATGATATCTCCTTTGAATTTGTAAACTTTCTGTAAATGCCTTTTATCTTTCTGGGTTGTTTGCACAGTGTATTCTCCAGGAACTGGATGCGGACCGAAGCGTGATTCATCTGCGAGGAGAACATGGCTCCGTTGTTCCTGTTGGCAGGCAATACGTGTACGATTTGCACGGAAAATCGTTGGATCCCTTAATTGCTGACAGGGATAAAGTACTCTTTAGTGATTTTAACAGTTTGGATTGAGACAGTTAAAATGTTAACACTCTAAAGGGCAAGGACACTTAATAGCGTGGCAATAATTGACCATTTTCTCAGGGCTCTTGGACACATAGAGCTGTGTTGTTGTTATCATTAGTTTACTTGGATGTTGTTCTTTTCAACAGCCAACTTCTCGATATCACCTACACACTCTAGATATAATACCTCTTTCGGTTATCAGAGTCCTAGTGGAATCAACATGTGTTCCACGACTTCTAATTATTCCAATTGTCATTAGCATATATCTCGACTTAAAATGATATCTTTGGGCATTCATTTCATCTAGTACAAACGTTTGTTAAGTTTTTCCCCATATTTTATCAGAGTAAAATTACAGACTATTATATTAACAAGCAATTTATTTATTCCTTAAAATATGTAACAAATCACATAAAAAATACACATGAAAACTGAGTGCTATGGTAATAAATAGGTAGACACATGGAAAAAAAAAACTCTATATTCACTTTTTATCATTTGCCTAGATATGCTAACATTATTGTTTAAAATGTGATTTGTTCTTCAGACAATTTTGCTGCATATACAGTGAGTAAACAAGAACAGCATGTGTAACGAGACTGAATACAACCTTCCAAAAATATCATGAGAAGGTTGGGATGTTTGTTCAGTTAAAATAATATTGGCAGAAGCTTTCCTAGGTAGATATTTTCTGTATCACAGTCACCAACTCACCATAAAGAAAATCTTTTTAAAGTAAATTTACGGAATTCTTCTCCAAGTTTGATTATATATCTCTTAGCCATCTGTAAAACTTGAGACTTAAAAGGGGAGGAGCGAAACTTTCTCTAATATTCTTTTATTTCTTTCAAGAAACTAGAGAACAAAGGATAACACAGACGCTTCGTTTAGTCTTAAGATCCCAATTGTTTATTAGGAATTAAGGAAATATGTTGACGAGACTTTAGTGGTCATCAGCGGCAATTATCAAACATACTCTCTCAATATCTCGTATTTTACCGTCACGGGTGGCCGAGGTTGTTAAGGTACGGACTCGTGAGGAGGAGGTCTGGGGTTCGAATCCCGCCAGGACCGTCCTCCCTAATTGAAATTTTCTCATAAATGGCAAATGCCGGAAGGTACCCTAAACTTAGTCCTGGAAAGTTTCCCCCCTTAAAAATAAACCGTTTCCCAATATATCAATTCATCTCATGTATCATCAGTGTCCACCGCCTGTGGTGCCTCTGTAGCAAAAACCGGCGTTAAATACCATTCATTCATTTCATATGTATCAACAGGCAATGACACAGCTATTTTTCAACAGGAAATATCTTTATTCTATAAATTGTCAGGTTAGTGATTACCATTTACAGAACTTTTATGAAGACAGTTGATGAACATTTAGATGTAATATGACTTTATTTTTGGGGAAGACTGCTTTTGTTGGGTTTGTTATTCATGTTTTGAAGTGTTGCAAAAGAGATTCAAGATACTAGGGTAGGTCCATAAGTTTCCGGCCTCGCCGATAAGAATCATTGCCTTCACAAAACCTTCTGGTATCATACCTCCATCTGTTAAATAATTGCATCTGTAACTTCCGCTCCACTATGTACAGTTGTTCAGATATAGTTGGATAAAGAAGGCTCTGTGTAGAAGATTGTGACATGCTCAAAATGGAGTATCGAGCTGTTAAATTTTTCACAAAAGGGCTTATTCCAAATTAAATCAAACAGCAATTCGACGGTGTACATGGGGAAGCACCCTCCTCATATTCTACCATAAAAGAATGCACCAAACTTTTTCGAATCGGCCCAGAAAGCATTGAAGACTAAGAACGTGCAGTTCGGCCCTTGGAATCACTCAATCCTGAGAACATCGCTCTTGTTGGAGGAGAAATTATGGAAGACCGGCGTCTCAACGTTACAGAAATAGCAGTAAGGCTGGGCCTTTCTAAAACAAGTCCATCGAATAATTCATGAACATTTAAACATGAATAAGGTTAATGCAATATGGGAGTCTAGACTTCTTTCCTCATTCCAAAAGCAGAAACGAGTCATCTGTTGTTTGGCATTTTGGAGCTCAGCCGTGGCAACGAGAGAGAAGTTCTGCAAACCATTGTAACAGTAGATGAAGCTATGTTCCTCTACTATGATCCCTTGTCCAAAAGAGATTCAATGGAGTGGCGTAAACTTGGCAAAGCACCGCCTCTAAAGGCCAAGGTCACTCAGTCAACCAAGAAGTTCATGGCCACAATCTTTAGGGACTATGAAGGAATATTCTTCATCGACTTCAAGGAGAGAACACACAGTAAATGGGGAGTACTATGCTGGTCTACTGCACAGACTACGTCCTTCTATCAAAGAGAAAAGGCAAGGAAAGGAGTGGTGGTGTGCGCTTTCTTTACGACAACGCGCCTATGAACACATTTCTTTTTGCAAAGGAAGCCATGAAGAAATGTGGCTTCAAGGAGATCGATCATCCACTCCACAGTGCCGATCTAGCTCCCAGTGACTATTTGCCATTCCCAAAACTCAAGATGGGCCTTCAAGGAAGGAAATTTAAGTGTGACGAAGAAGTGATGGATGCTGTTTGTGCTCATTTTGCAGACCAGACTTCTGACTATTTGCGGGCAGGGATTGAAATGTTAATCCAAAGAAGTGAGAAGGGTATTGCAATATAAGGTAACTATATTAAAAAGTGAAATATAGTTTTTATCTTTATCATACCTAGAAAATGGTTAGGCCGGAAAACGTGTGTACCTACCAGCGTATATTAATATTTTTAATACCACTTTAGGTATAGTATGGGACAAGCCTTGATGGCAGTTTTTCCTGGAACTGAGATTGCAATTATCCAGCTGCTTATTTATGTCATGTAAGGAATGAGATATATGAAGAGTTTGTTTAGAAAAATAGGATTTCTCTGCTGTCTTTTTCAAGTATTATGTTTAGTGCTAACATAGATTGGATATAGAAGAGTAAATTTTTATTTGCTTACTCTTTATTTAATAATTCTTAATTTTCTCAATAATATGATAAACAATGTATGGTTTTTACTTAACTTTCCACATAGACTGTAGCAGTAATAATATTGGAGAATTGTCAGGTATCTCACTGCAGAAGTGTTACTGTTTAGATGAAAGTATAACTGTTTAAACTTTGAAATCAGGGATTGGTTGCGGTTATTAAGGTTTGTCCCACATTTTATAGTTCCTAAAAATAGCACAATTTTATTAATATTTCACTTTTCATTAGTTAAGAAGAAAAACAATAAACAATGTAGAGGTGAGACAAACAATAATACCATTAATAGAATAAATTAATGCATTAGCAAAGAATTGTAACACACAACTAACTTGTTTTAATATTCTACTTTTGTAATGGAGCTAAATGTAGAATAGAATCATATGCTTGTTGTGTATGCCTTTCTTTAGATAACATTGCTGTTATCAGTAAAATTACTGGCTTGGTGTGAAACAAAACCTTGAGCCATAATAAAAAAATTAAGCCAGAAAATGTTAATTTCAGGTTATTTGTGGTGCAGACCTAAACTTTGCAAACCTTGTTGCACGATGGCCAGGTTCAAATGATAGCCATGTTTTCAGAAATTCTACGTTAAAACTATATGGAACAAGGATATGATGAACATCTAATTGGAAGCGGCGTGTATGAATGTAATCATTACTTGTTAACCCCTACCCTCCGGGAACACAGTGCTGCTGAAATTATGCCAAGCAAGGAATTCAGTGGAAAGGTCTTGGGATCTGGAAAAGAAGATTTCCATGCCTACAGTATGTCCTCAGAACAAAAATTCCAACAACCCAACTGGTCATCGTTGCTGCAAGTGTTCTACACAATTATGCAAACTGCAGAGGAGACTGAATTTAATGCTGAACCATCCTGAAGTTAATGACCCTGCTCCAAAAGAAAGGGACAATGTAGTTGAGCTAAACTGGAGAAATCGCATCATCAATATGCATTTGACCTAGAGTCCTTTGGCTGTAATTATTTTAAATTTCTAAGGCATAAGATAGTTCAGGAGTACTGAAAATAGTTCTATATTGACATGTACAACATTCATAAGGTAATACAAATTTTAAACAACCGCATTTATTTAGCTTCTTTTCCAATAACAACCGTGTGAGCTGTTCCATCTCTTTTTTAATTTAGTAAATTTCCTGCAATGTCAAATTTCAGTTTTAATGTTTTCATTTTTTCCTTGTATTCTTCTCCGTAACTCCTATTGCATATTTTTTCTTTTCCTCCTGAAAAAACACTAGAAAGTCGCATATTCAAGTGGCAAAACTCGATTTTTATATACGGTGGTTTAGACTTTGCATGTCAAAATTAAAGGAATGTCTAATATATGTTATATAATATATATATATATATATATATATATATATATCATAAAAATGTCTCTCCTGTCAATCTAAACTTCACCGCCACAGGTGGCCGAGATCATTAAAGCGCGGACTCGTGAGCGGGAGATCCGGGGTTAGAATACCATCAGGACCATCCTCCCTGACTGGGTTTTTTTCCAGATTTTCCTCAGTCCTCATAACTGGCAAATTCCGAGGAGGTATCCTAAACTTGGGCCTGGAACGCTTCCTTCCTTAAAAATATCCTTTCTTAATTTATCATTTCATCGCATGTATCATCTGTATCCACCGCCTGTGGAGCCTCAGTAGTAAAAACGGCCGTTAAACACTACTAAATTTTTTTAACTTATTTCCTGTTTAAAAATATGGCATTGTGACCATTACTGTTTGTAGTAATTAAGTTAAAGTGACATGAAACCTTAAAAAATGTCCTTGTTTCCATGACTCATTCTTAAATCTCTTTATAGGTTCAATCCTCTGGTGCTCTTTCTTTCAATCATTCTTGAAAAATTTCTTTACATTTCACTGTCTATTTACCGTCGTTTTCATACTGCATATTCCGCTACAGTTGACAATTGTGTAGAAATATAGGGCAAACGGTTATTAATCAAGATCTACCAACATGTCATATAGTCAGCAACCCTGCATAAAGTAAAATATAAAGTTTAAGAATAAGTTTTACAAAAGATAAATCCTAAGTAACTGGAATTTACTTTTGAAATGAAATCACAATTTCCCACCATCAGAACATACATATAATGAACTAATAATAAACGTTAATTATCTATAATGGCAGAAATTAGTGTAATGGATTTAAGCTCCATAAATAAAGTATTATACTTTTTTTAGAACCATGGCAACATATGCAAATCTCAAATTTCAAGATAGAGCATCTCCAAATATGGAACAATTAATATACTTTCATGATCATTCTATATTTGTTGTTACCATAATTTTAGTAACTGTTGGGTATGTAATTTTATCTTTAATAATAAATAAAAATATTGACCGTCTAATTGTAGGTGGGCAATATTTAGAAATTTTTTGAACAATCCTACCTGCAATTATTTTAATTTACTTTACTGGAATTTACTTTTGAAAACAAATGAATCCATTATTCCATGTTACCATAATGCATTTAAAAATAGAGATTTACTGTAATATTTTATAACATTGTTGCGCTCTTCAGGTTCTACAAGATCCCCAAAGAGGGCAGACATATTCAATTGGACTGAGATAATGCTAGTCTATGCACCAACAGATACCCCCTCCCCTTTCATCTCTGCTGAAAAGTCACTTCTACAAGGCATGCTAAGCCTTCAACTGTATTGCAACTCGTCAATAGAAATTAACACATATTGCAAAACATATTAAATATTGGACAGGTTCAGACTTGCAATTTACCCCCATACATGGCTACAATTGGTACAAAATAGGAAAATGTCGCTAAGGATGCCCACACTTATAAGTTTTGTATATAATATAATTTTCAGCATAACCTACAAACTGAAAACATTATCAACAATATAGAGTTTATATATGTACATTTTAAAGAGTCTATGGTGTAATAATCTAGAATTTTAATTCCAAATACAATAAAATTACATTTTATGCCTGTCATTTTATCCCGTGGAAGATTTCATTGATTGATGCATTTTGCCTTGTAGGAATTATATTGATAATTTGGCTTCCAGGACTGTTCTATAATATAAACAAATTTTATTTCATTCAGTATCAACATACATTTTAAGATGTAAGTATAACAACAAATACAAATAACTTTCATTTACTCAAAGCTTTATAGCATCACAATATTGAATGTGGAGGTTGCCTGTCCTTTAAGCTTTTGCATATTCTTATGATGAAGTGCACTTTTGCTAATGAGCTTTACCATGAGTTTCAATTTTCAAGTACTTATGCAAACTGAAAACATTCATGATTGCATTATTTCAATTATTCTGGGAAATGTTGGGCAAGTATAGCAGAGCACAGTTCACAGCCTAGACCTGCTCTTTGGAAAACAGATTATTTTAAAATATATGAATTTGCAATTAACCTAGTTGCTTGATTATTGCTACCTATGCCACATTTCAAGCTAAGTTTCAGCATTTATGGTTGTCTCTTTCACATATTGCCAACTAGAATTGATACCAATTATAACTTTGACTTACTTGAAATGCAGTGGCATCATTGTCCATTATATATAGAAGGGGTTCAAAATTGCCTTCATACATTGTTGCAATAATCTCTTCAGGTTTCCCAAGTGGGAATGCTGCTGGACCACCTCCAGTTTCTTTTCCTAGGTTCATCTTCTTATCTATATCTGTTTTTTTTTTTTTAATTTTACATTTTTTCCATGGGCTGTTTATTGCTTTGTAAATAATAAAAAGCAATTAATATCATATAGCCTTCAGCAAAGTTGTTAAACTTTTTGCACTTAGTTTATTTCTAAATATACTTCTACAGCTAATGACATTTCAGTTATTATTTAATGATTTTTGTTGGTTATGCAAGGCTGGTTCTACTTTGAACTGCTTCTATTGCAATTCATAAGATGAATAAAACTTAATTTAAAACAAGTTTTCACCAAGTCAGCATACAAAAACATTGTAAAATGCTCATTGTCAAACAAGATGCCTCAATAAGGTATATTTTGTCCAATCTCTCTCAATGCCATCCTTGTTGTGGAGGCATTGAATTGTGTTTGTATTATCATCCATGCATCTCTTTTTTTTATTTATTAGTTACCTATACTGTATAGCTGCTATCAGGTAAAACTGGATGCTGAAGGCATATTTCCTACAACAGCAGTTTTTTCACTTTTGGTCATCTTCGACATTTTTACCTTGAAATACCATTACAAGCCTTTAGCAATACAGTAAAAAATTTCACATTTCTGCAATTTTACTTAATTTAGGTTTATTTATCCCACTGTCCAGGTTCCACTTGCAATATTTTTAAAAGTAACTTAAGTACACAGAATATTTAACTTTACTGAAAGCTGCGGTACCAATTGCCTGAGGGATGTGTGTGTGTGTGCGTGTGTGCGTGTGTGTGTGCGTGCGTGCGTGCGTGCGGAACCTGCAAAGCGAGATAAATAAACCTAAAGTAAGTAAAATTGCTGAAATGTATGATTTTTCAAAGCAATGGTAGCATATGGCTCATTTTACTTTTCCCGAGCAATTCTCTTCCTAACCTTACCTAGCTTTCACGAAAACTAGTGTTATTGACCGGTTTTTATCTAAACAGGCACTGAATTACCACTAACCCTAATGTTATTTCTTGTTTAGTTTCGCAATTAGAAATACAGCAACCGGCATCAAAGGCCCATTATTTTTACCACATTTTTTAAGCTACGGCACTCAATTTCATACTCTTTTGTCGTTTATAATCTTATCTCAACTTAGAAAATTACACTCGAATTGCCGCCACACGACTGGTTGGGAAATGTTTCCCCAGAATTGTCCCAAAATTACAAATTTAATGTTCACTTGCCAGCAGGTTGTTACAGTATAGACTTTGCAGAGCTTCTATTTGTTTGCATTCTTCCACCACTTGTTCGTTCGTCCTCATTTTACCTTACATTCATTAGGACTCCTTGTATCAGTCGTGACACCTTTCATGAACGGCAGCGAAGAAAACCGAGCTCAAATCCAATAAAATATTGCAAGCGGGTTATTTCGACTTTTTTCAAATCTATCTAGTGGCTCAGTTGGTTAGTGCATAGTGCTACAAAAGGGAAAGGTAATGGTTTCTCTTACCCCAGTAACAAACTTTTTTTAATATTCATAATTTGTCTACACTTTTCTTACTATAATAAATGTTAATTTTTTTAGAGAGGACAACGCACAAGTTGCAATTTACTTTTATTTCATATACGTTACATATTTAGATTGTTAGCTAAGCTTAAGCTGGGTTTAAGAAATTGCAAAAGTTATACTGTTAATGCTTAGGTTGCAAACTTTGGTTAAGTTTCGGTTGGTTAGGTTAGATTAGGTTAGCTAAAGTGCAAAAAATAGCTAAGTTTAAAAACATCCAAAAATATTCATACAAAGTTGCTTTTGGCACATGATTGCTCGCTTTTATGCATTATGACTGTATTTGTTGCAACTCGTACGTCAATTTTTCCTCATTGGTGTAGTCATTTCTTTGGATTGGGCTCGGTACTCTCCGCTGGCGTTCGTGAAAGGAGGCGTGACTGGTGCAAGAGCCACTGCTTAATGTAAGGGTAAATTTCGTCCAATTCTTCCCCGTTTCGTGGCCAATTTTGATTCGAGAATAGAATTCTCTGTGTTGCCAAGCATAACAACGTGACTTGAATTCTCGACCATGACCGGACCTCGTTTTAGCAACCGTTCGGTTTTGGTACTCGGCCATAGCTTTAAATCACGTCCACATCTGCGTTTTAGCAAACGGCCAAAGGTGTTCTGGTATCGATTAAAATCCAGCTGCCAGTTAATGATTAAAAAATGAAATTTAATTTCCATTGTTATTTTCACTTTGATATAGTTCAACTGGGTATTTTATGCAGACGAAGTAGTTCATTCTGTTTGGGTAATCAAGTAGATACTAAACATGAACACTGGCGAAAACGGTGGGTGAAAAAGAGCAATTGAAAATTGGAGAAAGAGAAATGGGGAAAAAATTGAAAATCCCAAAAATGGGTTAAGCACGAAGTATGTCACATTTTAACAGGACTAACTTAAATATTGTTTCTGCTATAATTTGCTAAATTAATACTGCAAGCTATTACCCCAATTTTGGAATTTATGCGAAAAGATAAAAGTTAAAATTACAAGTAATAGTGAATAAAAAGACCATTTATGTCAAAAAGATTAAGACTGATATTATAAATCTGTCAGATTGTTTAATTTCTCATGGTTGATGACAATATATTTTTAAATTGCATTTTCCTTAACATTCTAACACGAGGGAAGCTGAATAAACACAACTAAATTACTACACAGCGCATACTTTTCCCACTACTGTCTTCTGTAAACCCTCTGTATTCATAGAAATTGCAATATTCTCTTGAAATTCTGTATTCATAGAAATTGCAATATTCTCTTGAAATTAATGTATCTCATTAAAATATTTTTGAACAACCAATTTAAATCATAATACCACCATCAGTTCCGCTTCCTGATTCAGTTGACGTGAAATAGGCGGCGAGAATATACAAAACACCACATTGCATAAAAGAGGACGATTCTGCAGCTCTTCCGGTAAGAGTGTGGCATCACGCAGAACAGGGGATCACGAATGATGAAGTCGAATACAACTTATATATTCACAGGTGGCAGCAGCAGTACTCTCAACCCCACATATTGTTGCTCTTATTTTTGCATTGTACACTTGTTGTAAAGCGCTGACAGGAATTTACGGAGCCCCATCATTGAAGTTAACAGCTCTCCGCTTTCTTCAATTTGAGTACTCAATGTGCCTTTGCCATTTGTCGTACATTGTCAAGTTTATATCTAAATATATTATTCTTTTAACTTTTTGAATTTTTCCGTCTGATAATGCGAAAACTCTCCCTTGTTGAAAGCCGACCCATTTTTATTCTTTGTTTTCCCTACATTAGCAGTGAGACCTCAGGAAGTGCAATAAATCTCTCTGTAACCCTGCCACTGAAGTTGAGCAATACATCATCTGCATACAAGAGTGCGGGAATTTCTGACCTTTTACAATTCGTGCATCATAATCAGCTTCACACAAATCCACTGAAATGTCATTTGTGAATAAATTTAAAAAATGAGGTTAAATACTGCATCTTCGTTTAAATCCTCTGTTAAGAGCCTACGTTCTGGGCTACATTATTTCCTGCGCAATTCACAAAGAAAGTTATGAAAACGTTAAATGTAAATAAATTGTCATGATGAAAGCTTTTAACATTTTACCTGATAGCCTTTTCTCCCACAATTTCTACCCTAAGCATTACGTTCCAGGGAGCCGAATGCTTTCTGAAAATCTACAAAAACACTATAGAGTTTCCCTCTCTTACATCCCATATATTTATTAATCATATTTTTTAAAATAAAAATGTCACAGGTCCTGAACCCCGACTGAAATTTTGTAATGCTCCAAAACCCAACTTTGTAGTCTTTCTTACAGAATTTGATAAACATTTTTTCAATAGTCAGTATTAATCTTATACCCCTATAATTATCCGGATTATTGAAACTCCCCTTTCCCTTGTAAATGGATGATTTATTCCTGTAGCCTATTGGTCTGAGTAGGTTCCCTCGTCAAAAATAAGTATAAAAACATTTGTATCAGCTATAGTCTCCCATGGATTTTCATAAATGTCATAAAAATTCTGCTTGCAAGCCATTCCTTCCCACTGCCTTTTTATTCTCAGTTGTATAGCTTTTTAGTTCCTCCTTTGTAAAGACTGAATCCAATACTAGAATCAATGCCCCCCCCCCCTAGTAACTGTTCCTAAGTTCCTGGTCCCGCCCAATTTACCTATACTCCATACAAATATAAAAAGGATCAAGCCCAAAATTCCGCCAAGATGATATGATTCGTGAACGCTGTGTCTTATCTCCTTCATAGTCCGCCACATTTCCACAATATTACTTTTTATATTGAAATCCTAAGTTTGTTGCCACTTCGCTTTTGCCTCCAGCAGTGTTGTTTTATATTGTTTCCTCATTTTTATGTATCATTTTTGATTAAATTATCTACCCACTTCAAAAAAATATTAAGAGTGTTTTCCTCCTTTCCGTTCTTCCCCCCTACAAAATTCGCAACACCATGCTTTATTTTTTAAATTTGCTATTGACCCCCATATTCTTCACCGCTAACTGCAGTTGTGCAGTGATTTTTCAATATTTGCATTCACTTTTACTGAGCTAGCATGAAAGTGAAATTTGCAGCCTTTGTTTTTCTGCAGAGAAAATACTTGATCCCGCTATTTACACGTTGTCCCGTCTTAGAAACTCTATTCCTCTCTTCTCTAACGCGTAGCTCTAATTCCATTGGGGATTAGTGTGGCCCTATAAGATCAACCTTGAAATTTATTTTTCCCAATTAAATCATGGGATATTTACTCAATGATACCTCCCCATTATTGCATATGAAAGTAAGTTTCCCGCTTGTGTCTTCCCCATATTTCCTGATTAATATTTCTAATTTAAAAAGTCACATAATAAAAGCAGTTCCTTTCCATCAGAATTTAATATCTTACTTTTACGCATTCTAAATGCTCCCCTACATTCATTCTTAGTTTTCTCTCTTCCAAATGTAATATTTTCACAACCAATCCTTGCATTAAAGTCCGCAAAATTATGAATCCAGCTTCAGGAAATTTCAACTGTAACTCAGTGATAATGCCCCCAATTCTTCATAGAAAACAGGAGAGGCATATCTAGATGTAGGTGATTGGCGATACAAACTCATAATATAAATATCTCACACTAATACGGCTACAATACTATCCCTGGCATATTTACGGGCATATGTTTAATATGTTTCGACATATTTTCCCTATAGAAAGTTAACACTCAGCCTGGATATCTCCCCCTTTCTTGTTTTGTTGCCCTTCCCTTACTGGTACAACAAAAATCATTCACCTCTATAGTCTGTCGCCTTTTCCTCCTGTCATCTATTGTTATAGGTACCCCCACTGTCCTGGTTGTTGTTAATGTTGCTGCTGTTGTTACTGCTAAATAGTAGCTCATACCAAAGCTACACATTCTCTTGATCAAAATCACCATCCTCTCCACCAGAGCTCCTTACCGCTGACCCATTGCCACTGCTGCCTCTCATATCGCCGGTCCTCTCCCATCTCTCGTGTCCGCCACCGGCTCCTTCTCGTCTGCCAGGAATCGTCTCTCCCAATTTACTGAACCCCTCCAGCTCATCCCTGCTTCTAACTCTCCCGTTGTTCAATTTGTCGATGCGCGGGAAATACTGAGCTCCCTGTTTCATGGCATCAGCAAGATATTTTATTATTAATTTTACTTAAAACTAAATTTATTAATGGGGATAGGAAAGGAGTAAAATAGAAAGGTAGTGAGGCCCCGCATTTAGCACACTGGTTAATACGTGAGGCTTAAATTGCTGCCGATGAATGGCCGGGTCTCATAGAGTTAGTCTAGAAGCCAGACATGGCCGAGGCCCTGAATGCTACCGGAGGATTAAAGGCATGGGATGGGTTACATGCGTTTAATCATCGATTCAAAGGTCGTTCTTACGAACGTTTGGTAAACAGCGTTATTGATGCTTATGTGCAAGATTTCCTGTTTCCAAGCTTAAGTTTGCTGGTTTCGGTGACAAGTGTGGTGTAAGTCTGCATGCCGTTGTGTCCTGAGATCGCGGATGAGTTTACCGCTCTTTAGGGAGAAAACACTCCTCACCTACTGACGTTGGGTTGGCGACTCCAATATTGTGGAGTGATTTGTGCGGTCTTTATGTCCAGTAGGAGTCGATTGAAATTCCCAAATTTTCTGTAGCTGCCGGTCCGTAATTCGGAATACACCTTTTCCAACCGGTCGAGTAACAGTATCAAAATGAGTTATAAGCTGTTCTAGGAGCCTGTCGTGGTGTTGTTCCATGCGTTGGGTAAAATCGGCTATAATTGCAGGGATGGTCTGCCGGAAGAAGACATCTTGGACGTCCAGGCGCTTGACAATTGTGTCGCGACCCCGACGCATGAGAGCAACCTGCTCCTGGAAGTGCTCCGCGAGAGAAGAGTCCGTTGATTTTTGTAGTCTCTTGATTCTGTCCGAACTTTGTATATTGGTGGTCTGAAGAGTAGTAAAAGCCTCTTCCAAATGGTTTAGTCTAGAGGTAGTGGTATCCTGTGCTGCTAGCTGTTGGTTAATTAGGCCTGTTTGTGGTATGATAGTATTCTGTAGTGCGTTGATGAGACTAGTTAGCTTCGATATGGCTTCCGGAGTTGTGCTCAGCGTGGTGTGTGCAGCTTCTGTGACCATAAATGTAGTTGGTATGCACTGCTTAGCAGTTGGCAGCGCATGGGCGGCAGTTGGAGTGTTATAATTATGTCTGTCGTTGTAGTTGTGACTGGAGCTGCGTTGGAGAGGGCAGGCGGCCTGGCCCGTATAGTGAGTGGTGCCTCCACACGAGGCACAGAATCTGCGGCGGCGGGTCAGGTCGTGCATGGTGCAGTTAGCTGTAAGAGCTGTAGCCCCATAGTAGTGACAGCGCGGTGGTTGTGTGGAGTCTAGTTCCGAGTGCCCGTATGTGCAGCAGCGTCTACACGGGAATGTGCGACGGCGGAGCCTGGGCTCAAATGTGAGGCGGTGGCTGCCTTACATTCTACTGGCTCCATAAAATTTAAACGAAGCAGAGGTATCGCATATCTTTGCGAATATATGCGAATTGCATAATATGCAGAAGGCCGCTGTCGCTGTACTGTCCGAAGAATGTACGGGCAGGCTATGCTTCGTGGCACTCTCGGAGCACAGCACTGCTATGGGGGCTGCTGCTGTTAAGCTGCAGTGCGTCTGATCCTGTTCTTGTCCTAGAGGTGTTGGCTGTGACTGTGGTGGCGAGGTAAAAGATCTGGAAGTGGTATTGTCCATGTTCCTGGAGCTGGCTGGGTGTCGGCGGTGACGAGCGATGGTTCGAGCGTGTCTGCGGCGGCGGGCGCTGGCTTTGGAGTGGCGGAGCCAGTGCTACATTGTGATTGGCTTGTTGAGCTCTTTTCCTCCAGGGTAACCTGCTGCAGATATTTCCCCTTAAGAATTTCGTTCGGTGCAGCAGGGCCCCGGGTTTGAGAAGTTGCCGGTGTAGTGGCTGGAGCTGGCTGGGTATCCGCAGGACGTGCAATGGTTGGAGCGTGTCTGCGGCGGCAGGCGCTAGCTTCGGAGTCGCGGGGCGAGAGCTGCGTTGTGATTGGCTTGTTGAGGTCTTGCTGCCACGGTGTCCCATGTTGAACCAAGACTATTCTTCCGGAAACTCCATTCCTGTCAGACTTTCTCACTAAAATATTCGCTGATAGCGACACCATAGTCTCTCAAACATTGAGCAGTCTTAAGCATGTGCTCCCGTAGTTTAAAATGAACCAATTTGCAAAATGATTGGTCTCGGACTCCTCCCTTGTTCAATGTCATAGGCACCCAATTGAATTCCTATTTTGAATATTATGCTGCAATATTTTCTCCGTCATCTTCCAGCTCTCCTTCTCCTCTCTCCCCACACCATAAAACACAATATTGTTTCTATTAGACTAATTCTCCAGATAGTCTACTTTCTATTGTAGATTTCTCACACTGTCGTTTACTTGCATTCAAGCCTTCTGCAGCTTCTGGATACGTTCTATCACACCATTTACGTTGGAGACTAATTTATAAACTAATTTATCAACCGTGTTCTTCCCTTCACCATTCAGCGCCCCTCCCCGCTGAAAAACCCCATCCCATCTTCTTCCTTATATCCTCCAAATCTTTCAGTTCTTCCTGCATTTTACACCTATACCACAAAGAATATTAAAAACACATCCGACCACCACGTCTAGTAACAAACTCTCGATGGCAGTGTCGAGGAAAACTGCCTCGTAAATAAACAGGGCTGGGTAATACATAGTGTAAAGGGCAAACTAAATTTAGTGTGCTCCAATAATCAAGTTGGACAAGTAGCGATATTAAATCGATTATAATTCATCAACGTTGAACAGATGAAGTTTGAAGAGAGGAAAAGAATCAATATGACACTAGCTCAGCTAAACAGTCATCTCTTAGTTTATGTAATATAGGATATATACATAAACTAATACGTGAAAGCATCAAAGATCTCAAAGAAAGGAAGTGACAGATCCACTATGGATAGCTATAGGGATAGAAGGAAATAAAGCAGCAGAAGAAAACAAAACGGTAAAAGAGGCAGGGGTAGATGGCTTCAAAATGCCACTCAACAAGAAAATTAAATGTACAGTTAATTATTACAGAAACTGAAGAAGGTTTCAGCAAATGGGGAGAGTTGAATGAAAAAACGCAACTAAAGAGATGTATGGCAGAATTTTTTCATGTCCATACAGCACAAGACAAAACCATTTTCATTACTGCAGATTTAACAGGTATGATAACATGATATGGTAAAAACAAGGCGTATTTACACGGTTTCGGGATTAAAGATAAATCTACACTTTCCTTCCTCAAGATGCACAAACTGTAGGGCAGTTATGTGTCAAAGTGGATAGCCTGAAAGATAACCTGAAATGCATAGAAACGATAGATGACCATATCCATTAAAAACGCTTGTCAAAAGACCATTAAAATTCAAATATTATTCTGTAAGCAGACATTACAGCCATATAAACAAAGTAAACATTGAGAAGGTATGTTAAAGTGTGTTTATTATAAGTTTCGACATACTCTTAGCAACAACTACATATAGAATTGCATTTCTGCAACGGAAGTTGATGCAGAAAAACAAGTGAATATTTATGGCAGATATACATATGTTGACTGTACTAGTCTCAAACTTGCAGTGTTTACCACATGCATCTGTTATAGTTTAATGTAAATTATATATTTTAAATATTTGACAATTTAATATTTTGTTTAATTAATAATGTGAATATTACATAATGTATAGTTCTAGGATAATACGTTGTTATGGTTGTTATATGATATCTTTGTTATGAACTCGATGCTAGCGGAAAAGAATTTCAAGATGATGAAATAGCAAGGTGTAACAAACGATGAACACGAAAGACAAACTTTTAATGACCAAGCGTTAGAAGGAAGTTATGATTTGTATTTTGGTCGCATCAGGATTGTAGCGTCTTATGACATAATTTAGTTTTGAGCGAGCCAATCCTTTCTGTATAATTTTGGCTTATAAAGCGTTGTGGGTAGCATGTGGTTACATTTATGAACCCCGTGGGCGCCTGTAAACTACGTGGTGGTGATTTTCACGAAAGTATATAAGGAAGTAGTTTCACTCGTTTGGGATCAATTCATCATTTCTGAACATTTCGACAAGACTTAAAACACTTCGACGCAAGAACCATATGAATGTTGTTAAGGGTTAAACTGCTGATGGCTCGTTCGCTTGGAAAAATCAAATATTTCTAGTGCTCTGTGATTAGCGGGAAGTTTTAATATCGGAATTGGAGGGTAGGTGACTCAAACGCGAGGACAAGTGCGTCCTAATATCAAAGTGAGAGCCTAATAACCATCTCCGTTGCAAAGCAATGTTCGTATATAGGTCAAGATCACTACACAGTACCCAGTTATTTTTAGAAACCCCTGCTAATGTAAACACTGTTACGATCAATAAACTGTCTAGTATAAAATGTTATTGCAACGAAATGTATCCTCTCGCGTCATTTTGAGCGGGGCTCAGCAAAACAGAAAAAAATTACCGATATTCTGTTGTCTTGAAGCGTAGGCAACAGACCGAGGCAATCAACAAAAACAACAATAACAAATTGCTTCATATTGGCGCCCAACGTTTGGGGCCGCTACAGTAACTTAGAAGAATGCTTCAACTTCACCTACAAGCAAACGTGAAACATATTTGTTATGCGTTTTCTATCATTATACTTTCGAACTCTTATAAGCCCTATTATATTCTTCTTGCTATTGTTAGATAGCTGTTAATATATGCTAGTATTTAGCTAAAAACAGCAGCAGTAAAATTAACTTCAGGAGATAGGTCTATATTTTTTCATTAATAGATTGTGATACCCAATGAAAGGTGTAATATACTTTATTTTTGTCTATTATTAAACTTCAAGTTCCAAAACAGTGAACCGTTACTGTGTTTAGT
This sequence comes from Metallyticus violacea, assembly GCA_030762175.1. Lineage (NCBI taxonomy): Eukaryota > Metazoa > Arthropoda > Insecta > Mantodea > Metallyticidae > Metallyticus > Metallyticus violacea. The sequence continues at coordinate 191,053,263 of CM060846.1, forward strand.
TGTCATTCATATTTAAATCATGTTTTAAAGTGTTAATGTTGTTGCAATTTAAAGTCGTATACTCTTTTCACGCAACGGAACTAGAAATTTTTTAGTTCAATTAATATAGTAAGGAGCTTCATTGGTTTATACTTTTAAGTGGTGTAATGAAATATTGAATAGAAAATGTATTAAAATTGCGATTAATTAAATGTGGTAATATATTCAACACCACTTTAATTTTTAAGCATGGCTCATGAAACGTTTAATGAAATCAAATTTATAGAAAAAGAGGAATGCTTCCACTAAATTACAATTATGAAACAAAACATATTAACAGAAAATCCTTATTGGGCCACGTTGAATAAACTTGGAACATTTCCAAAATGTAAGTAGCTCCGATTTAATACATTCTGCTTTCCAACATAAAATTGTTATTCTCAGTATCTGTATGGTACAAGTGCAACACCATGACTCAAATGCAAGAGTGTCTTACGAGTTGGAGCTCCAAGAACATTACCTGGGTATGTTTATTTCTGGGGTTCACGTTAGGATGCGAATGCAAAAAGTTTAAGGGACCACAGACTCCACATTTATTTGCTGTCATTTTATTTACACTCTATTCATAGCCTCCAAAGAGTTTGCCTGATAGCGGGATGTTAAATACTATTAAACGGTAATTCCGCTAGAGGAAAGAATTACAATAGATATCTTCATCATAAAGTAGTACAAATGTTAGGTTTGAAAATTTTGACAAACTGTGGATACTGTATTTATACACACTACTGCTGATTCATTTCAATAAAACATATAATATCGTCATATTTCTAGTTTGAACACAAACAAACACAAAACAGCAGGCGGGTGACGCCTGCATTCTTAAAGCTGCGCAGTAATCGCCATAAAGTTCTATCTGAGTGGATGCATGGTTTCATCTTGTGTTCCCATCTGTCATTGTTGTTGGCGATTATTTGCGATCTGATTACCTTACGTAACCATTTCGAAGCGAATTTAAGCAGCGGGGATCCGGTCTCGCGCCATCTGCGCATGCAGCGCTACAGCCGGCAATAAGGCGCTCCACCTCTGGGTATCTGTCCCATTCGGGCTGGACTTTGGTATTTTGCGTGCTGATTACGTGTGCCGTCCTGACGGAGGCCGTGTATTTTTCTATTTCTTTATCAATTTCCAACGTGCTGCCTAAAGATACTTTGGGGTTTGCAAGGGAATGCAGTTGTTTTTTACTATCGCCCCAATCCGTCGTTGCATTTGTAGTGCCGTGGTTCGATTCAGTCGGCCTAATATACCAAAAGTGACCGAAAGGTTATCAGAATCTACGCTGTGAAATACATTTAAATAAGAAGTTAATTGCACTTTTTTTGCAGATGAATATACCGCACACGCCAGGAACTGACCAATAACAACAGCCAGCTACTTTCAGTACATCATCATATCAGCTACATACTTCATTGAAGTGATTGGGATCGTGTTGACAGAATCACTTGTGCTTCGATGAACTCGAGCATGGATCGAACTACACCAGACACAAGAAGAAATACTAGTCTCGGTCATCTTCTAACAACCAAACACAGTTCCTCCAGCAATATTTATGCTCAAAATCTAAACTTGGAAACTGAAGATATTTCCAATTTTGGTCACACTGCTAAGGATCATATTATCATCTCAAGTCAGCAACTTAACATTCACGGATTTTCCACTTCTGCTGTAGACACTACCCGCACCGTGGTCAAACCCCTCCAGTTACCAGTTTTCCTCAGCAGAAAATTCTATTCTTGCAAAAGAAGATACTGTTTCCATTACCCCTTCATCTGTTGCAGAAGAAGAAATTGTCAGCATTGAAGCCGGGATAAAGGAATTACAGCTAGCCATTAACGGAAGAGATACGTCCAGAAACCTCCAAGATCCTACAGAAAGCCTAGCCACCGAATAGTACTCTTACCCAAGAAGAAAGAGCAGCACTAAAGAAACGCAATTTCAACATTATTATTATTATTATTATTATTATTATTATTATTATTATTATTATTATTATTATTATTATATTCAAAAACTTTTCAGATCCCACTTCTTGGATTCTACGGGAAACCAACCTACTCATCAAACAATCTTCCACACCATTAAAAGAGCAGCACAACATCAAGAGAACGGAAGACTTTCCACCTAGGCTTTACGGTTTACCAAAACAACACAAGCAGGGCGCTCCGTTACGTCCTATATTCAGTTATTGGCTCCCTCACTCAGGTGCTTGCCAGGTATCTTGCCAACATGTTTAAACCCCATGTGGTACTGATTCATGCATTATAAAGATTCAGGGCATTTTATTGGGAATATTAAGAATCTTACACTTCAACCTGGAGACCTACTTATGAGCTTCAATGTCGTAACCCTTTTCGTTATGGTTTCGGTTAGTGCAGTCATTTTACAATTCAATTATTTCTGGACGATATTTCAGTTTGTACCAGCATGTTTTGATCACCATATATTTTTAGTAGAATAACGAGTTCTGTGAACACACTGGGGGTGGGACTATGGGCAGCTCTCTCAGCCCTGTCATTGAAAAATTTTACATGGAATGTTTTGAAAAGACAGCTTTACAGACAGCCCCACCTAAGTTGGTATCATTATGTGGACAAAACTTTCGTAGTATGGGGCCAAGAGGAGTCTCTTTTCTTGAATTCTTGCATTACCTGAATAGCATCAACCCACGGATTCAGTTTACAATGGAGCTGGAAATAGATGGTGATGGCTTTTCCTGGATATTTAAGTCAACAAGAAGAGCGATGGTACTCTGGGACACACAGTTTAACGCCAGCCTACCCACACAGATATCTTAATAAAGCCTCCAACCACCATCCGAAGCAAAAACGTTCCATGATAAAAAGTCCTAGATCGAGCTTCCTGAGTCTGTGAACCAAAGCTCCTAGAACGAAAGATAAAACGCCTGCAACAAGTACTTCGAGCTATCGGGTACGAAGTCGAGGAACGTTTGGGTAAATGGAGAAGAATTCCATTAGATCATCGCCTTACATCCCCGGAAGACTCGCTTCGCATAGTTCCCAACTATATTCCTATAAATACCACAGCCGCAGTCTAGCACTAGCGTTTGTGCTTCCCATGCGGCGGACTCGGGTTCTATTAGCGGTTGGGTTAGTTACCCGACTGACGTATTTTCAGAGAGTTTCCTTCAGTTCTGTTGGTGAATTGCTGGAAATTAAGGCCACTTAGTCCCCTGAATTCAATAGACAAATTTATCATTGAAAATAATGTCGCGGTGCCATGATCAGGGAAAATATATTCCCTGCAAAACACTCTCAAAGCGTAATACAACCCCACCATGTTTAACGGTTAGGAGAGCACACTAGTTAATGACCTAATCTCCTATATGTCGACGGACATTATATTCTTCTCTTAGCTCCTTGCCTCGTAAGCACAGGTTCGTGGGTTCAAACCTGTTCAAGGTCGGTGGTTTTTTTAGAACTAAAACATCCTAAGTAGGTATGGTTTCTTTCGGAAGGAAAGTAAAGTCATTTGTCCCATGTCATAGATTTTCGGCATCTAAAAGAACCTCAAGCCCGAATGGAGAGACTTCTGATAAAATTATTGGCAGTTTCACGCCTAAATTGAATCGGATGCTAATGATCTGAGATGTGCGTGCTTAAATAAACCAAATAAATAAACTCTCTAAGCACGGTTATATTTGGATTCATATATTAAGTGCTTTAAACCAATAAGAGGTGTCCATTGGTGATATTAATAGTGTTTAATGCCCGTTATCGTTACTCTATTGATTTTTTTTACTTGTTTATTTAAGGACGCTCTTTAACATCTCAGGTCATCAGCATCCCATTCTATTCAGGGCGTGAAACGGCCGACAAATTTTGCTCAGAGGCCTCTTCTTTCAGGCTTGAGGTTCTTTATCGTGCCGTAAATGTACGACACGGGACTCATGGCTTTACTTCCCTTCCGAAGGAAGCCATACTTACGATTTTTACGCCCGAAAAAATCCATCGATCCTGTCCGGGTTCGAACCCGCGACCTTGGGTTTAGAACGCAAGTATGGTTACCACTACACCACCAGGACCGACTAACTACTCTATTGAGACATGACAGGCGGTGGACACTGATGATACATGAAATGATAAATTGGGAAGGATTTTTTTTAAAGGAAGGAAGCGTTCCAAACTTGTGTTTAGGGCACCTCCCCCGCATTTGCCATTTATGGAAAAAAAATTCAGTCAGGGAGGCTAGTCCTGGTGAAATTGAATCCCAGACCTCCTGGTCACGACTCCGCTCCTTAACGACCTCGGCCATCTATGGTGGTCCCATTGGTCATTATGTTCAACCCATTAGAATCTATTCTTTATGATAGTGGAATTTAGCAATGGTTTAGTTAGTGCCACATGCCTCTTCAGATAAGTTTCTGAAAGAATCCTTTTTACTATTACAACAAATACTTGATTATTGCTTTTTCTACTAGTTTTACCAATATTTGTGGAACAGTTTTAAATCCGTTCCTTTTACCGGTAGTTGTAATGAATTGATCATCACTTGTGTACTTCCCGCAGCTATTATTGATACTATAAAATCTTAGTTATTTAATGGGCAAGGTGTATTCCATTCTCCCAATATTTAGTCAGATTCTTTCGTAATTTGACGAATCGGCAAATCGATCTTCCTTAATGCTACAACCACATTACATTTTTCAAGTATACTTCTAAACTTGGAGACATAGCTATCAACGAACAACTGAAGTGCATCTAGCATGATATGTACATTTTAACTAGCCTATGAAACATAAAAATGCCAGGTTTCTATAACGCAAAAGTATCACTATTTAGTGAAAATAAAAAATTGTAAAATTACATATGTAAATCATTATATGGAATATTGTTTTATTTTACAAAGTGATTATAATGAATTTCAATTTATATAACTGCTAATGTCAATGCAATGAACTGGTGTATTAAAATTAATGAGTGCAAGTGTCATTTGCATCGTCTAGTTACAAAGTTATCTTTGTGTTTAATGTTTGAACGAAAGTTTACTTTATCTAGCTGAACTATTTTACTGAATTTTCTTGCGTTAAAATCAACGAATTTCTAACTGCCAAGAGACAGAAATGATACCAACGAAAACCCAGGTAATTACAATCTGAACAGTAAAAATGTTGATATATCAACTGTCGCGATCAATGTAAATAACAGTGTGTACTCCAGTAATTATGCGTTTTCTCGTGTTACCCCAGCTGCGAGTTCTTGTGGACTATGTTGCCGGGTTACGGGGAGAGGGTTCGAAAATCCACACAGCGAAGCAGTAATCGATACAGCCACTGCACTCTGCAGGAGAAAACGGAATCAGGAGCCAACTTGGGTATTTCAAACGTTACGAATTAACCGCGTGCACTTCGCTCAAAGGCTTTCAATATTCACATTAGAACATCTATTTTCCTTGTTATAACATTAAGTGAAACATAAAAATTGAAAAAGGAACATTCTTAATTAGAGCTGTCAATTCTTAACCATTTCATTAGGTAAAATGAATCGTGCTGCGTAGCTTCGGCGTGTTGGACATATTAGACGTCATCAATTAAGCTTACATGAATGCCACTTTAAATGGGTCACAGTACACATGTTTTATATTAAAATATTAGAAAACATTCTATTAGTACCTTTAAAGTCCGATTTTAGTTAGGAGGCAGTAAGAATTTAGCACAAGGAAAAAAAAATCAGCTATTTATTACAAAAATATGCCAATTAGAAACACGAGATTTCGAAATGCATTCTCATACCTGGATAAACATTACATATTATAAAGTTCACGATCAGATGGTGTTGAATGATATGCTAAGATAATAACACAATCTTTTTGTGTTTTAAAAACTCTAGTTTCTCCCCATGCACAAGGTCTGTACACAATGCACATTTGCTTATATTTTAGAGATTAAAGTTATATGAGTGATGAATGCTTAAAAGAAAAATTAAGAACATCTTATTTTCCTTACAAGCCAATAGATCATATCCAAGAGAGTTATAATTAGGAATTATGTTCATTGGCTATTCCTTTGCAATTCTAATGCAGGCATAAGGAGCTTATGATCGTGTGATGAGAATTGCCCAACTTATTATTTGCTTTGCTCACAGTTTCCTTTGGAAGATCAGATAATGCAAAGACTGAAGTAATGAAACTTATTTACAATGACCTTGTATTTGAAGACGTGACTTACCATTTCTAACGTAGTGGAGTGGCTTAGGCGATAAAGCTAAGAACTCATATTCGGAATATTCTGGGCGTCTCGTGGCCAAGCATCCTAATTTTAGCTTGTTTTCTAGAAGTTTTTCCCGTTTGCTTAGGCGAACTTTGGGATGGATTTTAATTTTCCATAAATTTTAAGTACGTCGCTTGGAGAGTGATGATGTGATGACTCAAGCTGATAATAGCAATAGTGACATTTTGTAGTATTTTTGCACATTCTTGAAGGAGTCACATCAAAAAGCAGCTCACCATCCCCAATAGTTTATTTTAGTCCTTAACGGAAACATTTATATTTATTCGTTGAATGTGAAGGAAAAATAACATGTTTAGTGTCCCACAAAGTTTTAACATATGTGAGAAAGTTCAATGTTCAAAGACATTATGCTATTTACTATGTGAAGGATTATGCGCGTTATGAGAATTTGAACTGTGCAGCAGAGATCGAAAAGTTCAAAGACAGTTTATTTTCTTCAGTGATTGCACTGGTAATATTCATATGGGTAAGTTCATCTGTTTTAGTTAGCTCAAAATTAGTATTAATCTTATTATCACGCATTTAATTTTATCACTATGAAGCCTATTGTAATTACTATTAGGTTGTTAACACTTAAGTTATTATTAGTAGTATTATCGTCATCATCCTATTTTTCTGAGAGAACTGTCTTCATGTCAGTCACATGTCAGTTACGAAATATTATAGCAGGAATATTCTTCTTCAGTTCTATCGGAAATTTTTCAGCCAAGTTTACGTTACTGTTATAGACATGCTTAGAATTCCATCTTACTTGAGGCTGCAGCAAGTTCCTTTCTGCTATGGACGGAAATAAGAGACCATAAAGAAATCGAATTGGTGATATAAATATAAACTCTCCTCTTTTGATTAGTAGTGCACATTCATTTACACAGAAATTGTGTTTATTTTAAACAACAAAACGTGCCAGAAGTCCAATAGTTGCTATGTTTAGTCGGTTCTGGTTGTGTAGTGATAACCGTACCTGCCTCATAGGCCCAAGATCGCGAGTTCATTCCCGGTCGGGGTCGAATTTTTTTCGGGCTTAAAAATCCTAAGTTGAGCAAAATTTATCGACCGTTTCACGCCCTGATTTGAATGGGACGCCGATGACCTGAGATGTTTAAGAATGTCAATAAAATTAACAAAAGCAGCAATGTTAGCATCACCCGTCAATAAATCTTTTCAGGGTTTCGAACTCCTTTAGGGGGGACTCCAACGAGATTGAGCGGTTCCATCTGGAAACCAGTTTAAATATGTACGTCCCCGCAGTATCCCTCACCTCATCTCTTCCTATAGAAGGTACTCAAATTGGGAGTGTAGGCACAAACGGCCAGCCGTAAGCAACGTCTAGGTACCGATGCATTCTCCGCCCCGAACTATCCAATCCTACCCAATCCTAACTGCTTCCAAGACAACTCTGCAAGTCAAGCTGTGAAGTTTGGGGCAGAGCAATAGTGAACGGAAGAATAATGAGGGGAGACCCACACAGTCACATTAAATAGTTTCCTATTCACATTCATTCCAATGACTGGTAAAGATTTTTAGTGAAGACATAAACATGATCGCAAATTCCACAGCGCACAAAAAATATGATAATTCATAATTAATTCGACGATTCAATAAAAAAAAAAGTGTGTCCGACTTAAGTTAAATGAACAGATGTTGCTGTCGTCGCCCTCGTCCTCCTGAGCTTCGTCACATCCGTACTGAATCATAATCACCTTCATGTTCGTTGTCCAACCAATACTCTCTCCTCAAATACTCGCAAGCATTTCTCCACTTCTCAGCGTCAATGATTGTAAAATTTCAATAGTGAGTGCTTCTATTCGTGAATGAATGAATGAATGGTGTTTAACGCCCGTTTTTCCTACAGATTCACCCCAGTCGATAGACACTGATGATACATGAAATCAAATGATATATTGGGAAACGATTTATTTTTCGTTCGAATCGTTCCAGGCCGAAGTTTAGGGTACCTCCCCGGCATTTTCCATTTATGAGGACTGAGGATAACCTGGAAGAAACCTCAGTCAGGGAGGACGGTCCTGGCGGTATTCGAACCCAGACCTCCCGCTCACAAGTCCACACCTTAACGACCTCGGCCACCCGTGGCGGTCTCTATTCGTGAAGCTGTCAGACTTTTTCTGCCACTCGTTGGATAACCATACCTCACATTACTCAATGTGCTCAGATTACAATGGTATGTCGATCATCTTAAAACTTCATACCCATTACTATGGAACAGACTGTTAATATTGTATGATGGAGTTGGTGTAGGATTTTCATCAATACAGAATTTAAATTTCCTTGCACTTTTCATTTACATAATATCATTAGGAGAATTACCTCCTTTCCTATGATTTTTTCAAATCGCTTGCTTCCTTGAATCGATAGTGGATTTTTTTTTTTTTTGTCTCTTACATTATCTAAAGGATATTGTCCATCACAATTACGCAATTCGTAGCTAAAAGCTTTTAACTCACCAACTGAAATTGTCATATTCACTTTATTACTACAGTCCCCGAATTTTGGTTGGTTTTAGAGAAAAGTTGAGGCCAATAAGTGAAACTGTCTACGCGTCTGCAAGGACAATAATGCATCTCTGGCCCTAGTGGTGGCTCGTTTTCACCCCAAATCAAATTCTCCTTCGCTCTGCCAACAATTATGGATCCCGCAGTATGTGTGGATCCAGGTTTAATGTAGAAAATTACATGCTGCTTCATATGACCCATCTTGTGGTCATTTCCATTGCTCCAAAATAGCGCACTCTAGTACATACTGTTCGCTTCTACACTTTGTTTTTGTTCTTGTTCTTCCGTGCTATTTGACACATTAACTTCACCATCATTAAATCCTGGGAATTTATAATTTCAGTAGTTTCCTAATGTTGACAGGATAAATGTTACACTGCACTAGCAAGAGTGTGTCATCATAAATACGAAGATATTGCAGCAAGCTGGTAATAGATAACAAGGAGAACAAAAAATACCCGTTTGCTACTGTTTCATGTTTTTCAGAAAATAAATATTGCACAGTGTTCTGTATGATTAACTTACAAATGTAGAATGCGCTGATTGCAGACATTCAGTATATGTTTGTTTGAATAACCTTACTGCTAAAGCTAGTTCATAATTAGTTGCTCTTCTTCTACGGCGCTACAACCCGAGACCAGGCCATGGCCAGCTTCAGCAACCGCTGCTCCCACTAACTCCGTCTAACAACTTCATTGATAGAGGGCAATACTGCGGGAAGGCATGTGATGAGCATGCCGGCTCTCCGCCGGTCTACTGTCGCAAGGCTTTCTAGACCGAAGAATGCCACCGCTCCATCAGGCAGCCCCCCAATTATCCTCACGAGGCTGCGTGAACACCATTCCAGGCCTCTTAGAAAAATTCCTTAGCACGTATTGGGAATCGAACCTGGATAATTCTGGTCAGCAGTCAGCAACGCTAACCACTAGAGCACCAAAAGGCTATTCTTCTCCGGTGATCTAGTCGTATCAATATTTGTCTCATAGAAGCACGGTCGGGATTCGAACCCGGACTAGGTCGATGAATTTTTAGGGCGTAAAAATCTTGAGTAGGACTCCTTTCGGAAGGGAAGAAATGCCGTTGGTTTCGTATCGTAGATTTACAGCACGTAAAGAACCTCAGGCTTGAAAGTAGGGGCCTTTGAGCAAAGTGTTTCGGTCATTTCACGCCCTGAATTGAATGGAACACAAATTACCAGAGATGTTAAACAGTTTCCTTAAAGTTTCATGATTAGTGTTGCTTATTTTTTTAAACTCAATGCTATGGCAACAATATTAAACGGAGTAATGCATTTAATTTTGCAAACTCAACTGATTCACGTAGGAAGGTAGGAAAAAGCGCTTGGACTTATGAAAAAACTGCAAAAGATATTATTTGTTCTATTTCTATTTGTGTATATATTATTATTATTATTTTATTATTATTATTTTATTATTATAAACGGAATGTATTATTACAACGCATTAACACATTACACCTTATGAAATATAACATTAATTAAATTAAATTAAATTAACTTTTCGGTGAAAGAATACGTTAATGGACAAAATAGTATTAGAAAGGTTTGTTCCATTTATAAAATGAAATCACCCCATGAAACTATGGCTCTGAGTTCTCTTCCACTCCGTATACGTACTGCAATAAACAGAAAACCTGCAATATATTTGCGTGATTGTAAACACACTGTGCGCCAAATGCACAAACACATGGAGTAATAGTAGTGCCTGATTAAGAGTGTAGCAGAAATATCTGTTTGCATGAACACACAAGGAGTTTTTTTTTTTTTTTTGAGTAGTGTTTAACGCCCGTTTTTACTACTGAGGCACCACAGGCGGTGGACACTGATGATACATGAAATGAAATGATATATTGGGAAAGGATTTTTTTTTTTTTTTTTTTTAAGGAAGGAAGGAAGCGTTCCAGGCCTAAGTTTAGGTACCTCCCCGGCATTTGCCAGTTATGAAGACTGAGGAAAACCTGGAAAAAACCCCAGTCAGGGAGGACGGTCCTGGCGGGATTCGAACCGCAGACCTCCCGCTCACGAGTCCATGCCTTAACGACCTCGGCCACCCGTGGCGGTACACACAAGGAGTGGACTTGACCTATTGCTTATGTGTGCGCTTACAACTGAATCGGTATCACGATGATAAAGCATTTTTCATAGCAAAGAAACGGGATTTTGTTATACAGTGTTGCATATCTGTATGTAGTAATGAGATATAAAAATTAATTAGAAGTCTTATAACAGGTATCAAGAGTACAAGTGTAGCTGTAAACATGATGGAAATGCTTTTAACTTTCGAAGTGTTTGATAAACATACATTTTGTTACATAGCCGTAAAATCCAGCATTATTTTACTTACATGAAAAGTATAATTTATACCCTGCTCCTTTCAAGAAAACCAATTTAAATTTTATATTCAGATATGGTAGAACGAATTTAATGGTGGTAATTTTGTTATGTAAGCTATACGCGTCTTTCGAGATTAGCGATTAAGGTTACAATGGAAATAGTTTCGCTCTAGTACTGAACTACTTAAATATTTTGGAAATGCTTTATAAAGAAGAAACGGTAATGTTATTCTATTAACAACGAACGCATTCACGGAATGCTAAAAATTTATACTTTCCAAAAATTATAGGCATAACAAACATTTAGGATGTTTCCGCTGATGACAGAAAGAGAGATTGGCAGTATTTTCAGGAACAGCAATCGGTAAATATTGACTGAAAACCTATACTAAACACATATCCTACGTTAAACGAATTGCTAAGTTACAGATTGGCAGTACTCCACTGCATAAAACTGTAGTACAACAGCTAAAAGCATTTATTCTAATAGATTGAACAATAATTACTTTCAGAGGGGTGACATTACTTATGGTACTGAATTCCAAACTTTTACTCATTTGAAATTAATCGACTGTTATTTAAAACATTCCATGTGACTTCATACTACGGTGATGTTTATATTCCTCATTTGTTATCGACTCGTTAAAATGCAATGATGGCCATTAAAATTGCAATGCCCATAAGAGACGTTAAACCGATTCCACATATTCTTAGAACAAAGTAGTATGGCTCGTTAAAAATACGACAGCAATACCAGCAGGTGTCTGAATTTGAACAAGGGAGAATTCTGGCATACCGAGAGCGCGAATGCCATTCCGAGAAATTGGAGCTCGTGTTGGACGAGATTGGTCCATAGCGAAACGAATATGAGATCAGTAATTTGAGGCAAGACGAACACACAGAAGGGAAGGTTTCCAACGGTTCTGTCAAACCGAACGAGAGGACATTTCCGTATGGGTATTAAGAACACATATAATGTGTTCCAATTTTGATGGCCAGTAATGTATAGATAGCAAACACAATGGCAATAAAAATCCACAAAAATGTTATGCACTCCAGAAAAATAGGGAGACATTGAGAGCAGGATATAGAAGGCTGTAATAAAAAAAACGTAAAAACGCTGGCTAGATTACTGATTGAATTTGCTCATTTGTGAATAACAAATTTGGTACAACCTAGTATTCACGATAATACTGGTCTAAAAATGTTATTTTTTACTCTTCCCCCTGGATATATGCAATATGAATGCATTAAATTCAAATATGTTTTCAATTTTACTCTATCGGGCTATGTTTTAAAGCAAAATCACTTCATATGTAATAATGTACTTATATTTTGATGAAATGTTAAGTTTTAAGACATATAGTTAAGACAAAACTATTTTTGTAGGTTTCATTTGAACTTTAATATTAATGAATATATTGAAGAAAAGAAAGCTATGCGTAAACAATTATGAATTTGTAAACATTTTTCACTACTAAGGAGAAGAAAACTCAATTTTTTGGATGTTCTGATATGTCCTTCACTAGTGCTCCTTTTGAAACAACAACAGTAATCAGCAATAATTTACACATCCCCACAGCCTTGGCTATGGTTTCCATTGTTTTAATGCTTTTATGAAATCGCTCACCTTGTTCTCCACTCATTACACCAAGATTTGCAGTGAAGTGATCAACATGATTGCTGAGAATTGCACTTTAAACACTCGTTCTACACCATAGATTTCTAAAATGCTGTAACATTTCCTCCACCATTTCCTTTTAGTTCTCAGATTTATTGTGCCAAGAAAAATTACTGTCACTTTCCTGTATCCAACCATGCTGATTTCTCTAACTTTGTAACAATAAAGTTGAAACAAGCACTATCTTTATTCAAAGTGGCAACAATTTCCTTCGTCATGCCCAACTTAAATTGGAGTGGTGGAAGAAACATTAGATGGGGAAACCAGTGGTTTATACTTCATATTATTTTCTTCAGGAAACTAAATTGCTCCTTTAAGGCCAATTTTTCTGGTCCAATGCTCTGATTTAGCCCTACCGTTTCATTTACAAAGTGAACCATTTATTATCCTTTTTAAATATTTCAGAATATTTATTTTCTCAATGAACTAATAATAAAAACTGTTATTTCCTGTAATACCGATTTCTGAAAAAACTGTAGCCCAATGAAACAAAACTAAACCTGGTTTGAGTGATTTCATGTGGTAAGGAATCAGAAAATATTAACAGTTTTTATTCAGCAAAAACTGTGTTGACCAGTGTAATAGATTCCAGTAAAATATATTAATTACTAGGGTGGGGCGGGACGGGAACAACCTCTTTGACACAGAAATCTATCACATATGCAATGAAAAGAGATGAAGGAACTCAATACATGCAACTATCGACAGGGCTATATACACAGACCCATCTTCGTCTACCCATATTGCCCAAACATGCAAGCGGCATCACTCCACCTGGTTAGAATCCAGGAGTGAGATTCTGAATACAGGCCAGTTTTTGCCGATGACTTAGACCACGTTACGGATGGCCGGCGTCAGACATGTATGCGACTTTGCCAGTCACAAATGTATTCAAACCGACCTGCTCACTAATTACAAATAATTTGTATAATTCATTTCCAAAAAACCTATCGAAACTCAAATTTTGTAGCAGAAATAAGCAAAGGAAAGCCTTTTGATTTAAATCGCAGCACTCGATTATCTTAATAACCAACCTGAATTCTTAGCAATATATCATTCTTCCTCCATTCTATTCCAAACTTCTCATTTCAGATTCTTCGATGTCAGGATATTACATGCGGGTAAAAGATTGAAGTGTCCAAATTCCGAGAAGGAGATTGCCTGAGATCGAGCAATCATATAAATTTAGCTCACATTCAAATGTTTTCAGCTAAGAGGTAACCCTGTCACCACGCGATTAATGAACTTGTAAGGGTATTGTTGATTTCATCACGTTTAGATGAGGCTATAGCTTCTCAACACACTCAGCATCACTGATGCACTACGTGTAAACGGACGATTGCGAAGCTGTCAAATAAGGTTGTAAATTTGGACTGCCCTAAAATGATGTTTTCTAAACATGAGAAGTGTGCATTGATTAAAATTGAAATGGCACGTTTGCAGCACAAGCGGCTTCACTCGTGTTACATACATAAGAGTATAAATGTTCATATTTGCTGTTGATGTTTAATAGTGTCTAGTCACACAGTGGTGTTGAACAATAAAAAGAATAATTAAAATCCTTAGATGTGCTTAAAAGGAAGCGTATTTGTGATAGTCACATCACTACCTAGTGAGTTTGAAAGTACTCAGTTTATATTATTATAATGTGTTAAGGGATCAATTTAGCTAACTTTTAGAGCGTTAAATTCTGTTATAATCAATTAATTTGAACTTTGTTGTTAATAAAATTATATCTGTAATAGACTAGCTATTAAACTTGATGATATATTTACAAAATCTTTTATTTCAAGCTAATACATAGTATTCCACCTAGAGGAATCGAGAAATAAGCTATAATTTTAAGTGTAAGTAGTGGATTATTAAAATATCATTTTACAAAACTTGATATAAAATCTCTCCAAGTTTACGAAAATGGTCACTGCAACATTATGTTTGCGCTTCCAGTTGCCCTGTAGACATGTTAACTGCACTCATTCCATTCTCGGTGAACACATCGTTGTACATCCTTTAAAAAATGCTGTTCTGTGAATCATAGCACGTACTGAACTTTTTGCTGTAGCGTCCACATGTTTACCTTAGCCTGTCTTGTTCCTCTACTGAACATATAGCGACAGGCCTGTCCTCGTACGAGTGTGTAAGCACACGGACTATAACATCATTATATGTTTATAAATTTGGGGAATTTATTTACCTTGCAAGATAAAATCATATCTTCCTCTGATTTTAAACTGTGAGACTTTATTTATTGTTATTTGGGGGGGGGGGGCTATATGTATATCAGAGAGTTTTAACCTTATCATGGGTCAAGAGCGAATTAGCGTATTTTTAAATCACTTAAAACACTAGATCAAAATATATTGTGATCCCAGTGATGCTGAATTATTGTATCTATGCTTAGGCAATATGCAGAGGTGCGATATCATTCCAATCACCTCACCGCTGGTTCTCTGCTTGAGCTATAAACAAAAGACACGAAATTTGTAGTGGTATTGTAATACCGGTCACAAAGGCTTTTGAAAGAGTATAAGGATAACTTCCTTTGCCATGCACATACAACTAGGTTTATTTTGTCAAAAAAGTTGGTCAGTGACTTAAATAAAAGAAATGTATATGGGTCCAGCCCTCCAAAAGTGTAGCCGAGACTGACACTAAAGTAGTGTGGTTGTTTACAGCACAGGCAGCAGGGCTATCTATAGGATGAAAGCAGGGCCTTTGCAGAAGAGCTATCAGGGGAGCTAGTTCATTGTTAGAGCTGTTCATATTATCAGTAGCTGATATCCCACTTCAGCCATAACCCCTGTGCAGAGACATTATAACTCGCTCGCTAAACGTTTTATTGCAATAGAGATCTGTAGCTAACGTCAAGCTCCTGCAAGTTAGATTTAAGAGGATACACTCAAAACGAAGGATGTCTCTTGTTTTTCGCTGTTTGTGTTAAGAAAGCTACAGCCCTGAAAGTACCGCCTGTGATGCCTCAGCAGTAAAAGCGGGCGTTAAGCACTATATATATATATATAAATATAAATAAAATAAGCCCTGAAAGTGGGGATGTGCAACAATTTATGAAACTAGGTTCGTTATACCATGGCTATTTCTTTATTTTTTGTCCCTGGTTTATAACCATCCCACGCTGTGACCTTAACTGTTACCACTACCATGACCTTAAAGATAA
The DNA here is from genome assembly GCA_030762175.1 of Metallyticus violacea. Taxonomy (NCBI): domain Eukaryota; kingdom Metazoa; phylum Arthropoda; class Insecta; order Mantodea; family Metallyticidae; genus Metallyticus; species Metallyticus violacea. Next base: position 191,069,264 of record CM060846.1, read on the forward strand.
CTGGTTTTGATCTTCGGCCAGATATTCCTTGGTTCGTATGTATAGTTCGATGTCTTGCACATGATTATAACTATCTTATCACTTTGATCCAATAATGGAGGATAGCTTTTAATTTATTTTAATCTCATCTTTCAAACATTATGTAACATTTTAGTGTCCATTTCTTACAGCAGCCATATTAGTTATATTGGGTAGAGTATAGAACGATATGAGGATTCTTTAAACAGGGGTGGACCTAATAAAATATATTAATTATTAAATTTGCAACAGGGTTCCGAGTTTGTGTATTAGCATAACTTACTGATGCGTTTCTGGGCTGTTATGAAAAATTCATTTCGCTAAATATTGCTTCCTTCGGATATCAATTAAACTAAAATGGCATGTGAGCTCATGAAGGTGAGCATTGTAGCTGGCCTGTTTGGCTATTACATCTGGAGCACTGCAAAGTGCAAGAATGTTGCATAATGGTTGACTAGAATCCTCCTTTAAGCCATTTTTATCGTGATATCCCTCTCATCCTGATAACTATCAGTACTTTGTTGCTATTTCATCAGATTTATCTGACCTTCAGCATAAATAGTGAATGAGTGCCTGGCTTTTGGATAAATATAAAAATACCTCCTGTAGAGAACCATTTTGCGAAAAATTCCGTTCTTATAAACTAGATAAATATTATGCGTTTGTTCCTGATTTTAAGCTACTTCGTTCCTAGTTATATTGAATAATACGCAACAATTTATTTTTTTTAAGTTTTTTTTTTTCCATACAATAGACCATTTTCGTGGAAATTAACCGAAACTATTCCAATATTTTGTATTTAATTTCAGCTTTATGGGACTACTGTATGGCCTTTTATAACCGAAGAGTTAGTCACATTTTGACTTAGGACTTTTTTTAGGTAAGGAAAGAAGTTTAGGTGAAGGTAAAAAAAGAAATGTGGGAGGGGGGAGTTGCTATATCTCGCATAAAGCACCCTCATTATTCTGCTAGGAAGAGAGAGACACTGCCACGGGTGGCCGAGGTCGTTAAGGCACGGATACGTGAGCGGGAGGTCTGGGCTCGAATACCGCCAGGACCGCCCTCCCTTACTGAGGTTTTTTCCAGGTTTTCCTCAGTCCTCATAAATGGCAAATGCCGGGAGGGTACCCTAAACTTAGGCCTAGAACGATTCCTTCCTTAAAAATAAAAATCCTTTCCCAACATATGATTTCATCTCATGTATCATCAGTATCCATCGCCTGTGGTATCTCTGCAGCAAAAATGGGCGTTAAACACCATTCATTCATTGCGAGGAAGAGGAACATAGAAGATACCGGCTATTTACTAGGAGCGGGTGAAGGGAGTTTTTTTTTTTTTTTTTTTTTTTTTTTTTCCTAATTTGATTTATTTATGGACGCTATTTAATATCTCAGGTCATCATCGTGCCATTAAAGTCAGGGCGTGAAACGGCCGACAACTTTGCTCCGAGGCCTCTTCTTTCAGGCTTGAGGTTCTTTATCATGCCGTAAATGTACGACACGGGACACACGGCTTTGCTTTGCTTTACTTTCCTTCCGAAGGAAGCCATACTTAGGATTTTTACGCCCGAAAAAATTCATCGATCCTGGCAGGGATCGAACCCGCGATCTTGGGTTTAGGACGCAAGTATGGTTATCACTACACCACCAGGAATGACGGGTGTAGGGAGTTTGCCCAATATCACACATGGCCGAAGCCCTGACTGACAACAGGAGGATCAAAGGTGTGGTTGGGGATGTATTCAAGGTGTGATTTCTTAAATCATTGATTATTTTGGTTGTTTTTTTGTAATATGAATTGCCGCATTCTGCGAAGACAGGGCTAGCAGTACTGCCCATCTGTCGGCGTTGGTGGTGCTTGGAAGTAGGCCGTGAAGTCGGAGCACAGTTGGAGTAGTGTAGTGAAGTATTTGATCGAGTTGGGCTTTCGTGTACGCTGATTTTGTTTCTTTGAAGGTTGAGATTCCTTTATTACAGTTTCTGTAGTGGTCTTGAGTTCCTGGATCTGTTGGATGAGACTGAAGGATGAGCTGGAATTGGGGGAATGGAGTTAGTGAATGGCTGTTCCAGGCGATCGAGGTGAGATGTTAGAAGTGCGATTGCTGAATTAAATTGGTTATGAATTTCCTCCATGTTTGAGGTGATCCGGTCATGGAGTTGCCTGATAAACTCAGACATTTTTGTGATGAATTGGAAAATGGCTTGGTTGGAACTGAGGTGCAGTGCTAGGTGCTGGGAGGTCATTTGAGTCCGGTGCGGGGGCGTTGTGTTGTGATCTGGGCTGTAGCGGATACGACGCCTGATCCGTAAAGTACCGCTGCTCCCACAGGAGTCGCAGTATCGGTGGCGGTGGGTAAGGTCGTATCTCGGGCACTCGGTTGCTCTGCAGTAATGACAACTAGGTTATATAATACATCCAGGTCGGGATGCCCACAGCCGCAGCATTTACGGCATGGTATAATTCCACAACAATTGCGAGTCACCAAAGTGAGTGACAAAGATATAATGATATAATGGCTGTAAATAGAATATTAAATATATGAGGAAAAAATAAATTAATTATTGAATAAATAAAATGCCATCTCTTTTCCCATAACCACCGGAAGAAAAATGAGATTGTTTGTTTCGATACGACCGCACAGTTGTCATGAAGGCAATCTGGACAATGTGGAAAAGAAGTGTTGTCATTTGTTTTTGTTTTTTTTTTTCCCATATATTTTCCAACTCAATAATGGCGATATTTATGCACAGGTAATTTTAACGTTCAACATTGATTACTTTGAGGAGAAATGGAGTTAATTCAGTACAAATTGATAAATAAATGAAATATATCGCCAAACTACGTTAATATTAGTTTATATCGCTGTCCCTAGTCCATCATAAGTTACTGAAACAGTTCGCCGTCGGCTATTTCTCCTATCCCGTGTATTTTTCAAAGCAGAACCAATGAATATATAGGTAAAAACAAATATTTTCATGCTTGAAGTCTTCTAGCCATTATTCAGCTAACATTTAGAAGCAGAATATATTGTTTTTTCGCATTGTAATTTAATTTATAGAGAAATACCACAGTTTTTATCTTTATAAAGCAGTTTATTGCGAATGCAATGTCCTCCCCTCTCCCCCATTTTTTTATTCCTCAGTTAAACCGCACTTCTGCCTTGCAGTCATTTGCCGCTTTCAAAATTCATATTCCTTTGTTCTGGACTCAATCAATATTGCTATTGATTGGGTACTTTTCCGTCCTTCTTAATTTATAATTTAATCTTTAATTTACCAGGGTTTGACCTCAGAGCTGGTTCATTCGGTTAAATTAGTTTTTGTGGTTCTCCTTTTTATAGTCATTACCTTACTTCTGTAAATTCAAGTTCACTCATATACGGAATATTATTGTTTTAACGTAGTGATTTTTTTTAATAGTATACTCTAGAAAAGTTTAACTTTAACATTATTTGTATACTTATGTTATACATGTATATTTTACTAAATTCATTTAAGTTTGTATGGCTTTGTTCCAGAATTGAATAGCATCTTCTAAAAGATGTATGATACAAGCGAATAAACATTTTTCTCGAAACATTTATTATATACAGGACGGTGCAGGAAAATGGGAAGTTTTGAATTGCGCAAACAAACACGGGAAAATATTTATTAATGGAAGTGCATGTGTATAGTATGCCATTAGCTATGTTGTAATATAAAAATGTCGCTTGACACATTACATCTTGAAGATGACATCGGAAAGATGTGCTCCATTTCGGCGTACATATTCTGATAGTCATTGTGCAAACTCTGCAATGCTCGGTGCATTATGTCTCGGTAATGTAAGTAATTTCTTTTTCACAGCTCTGTTTTAGTTCATCGATGGCTGAAGATGCCCCCCAGAGGAAGAGATCGCAAACACTGAGATCAGAGAATCTCGTAGGCCACCGTTACGCCAAATGATGCGCCATTCAAATAACTGGCGAAAGGCTTCCATCGATAACGTGACTCCCTCCAGCTGAAACCACATATTTTGGATGTTAAAATCTGCGTAGTTGTGCAGCCTCCGTGCAAAGAAATTTTAAAGCATATCAACATACAGATCGATGTTATTGTTGTTTGTAATGCCTCCTCACGTCACGTGCAAAAGGTAAGGACCAATGATACCATAACATGACACAGCACCCAATTCAATAGATCATAGGATCCAAAATTGCTATATGATCCCCATTCTAACTTATAAAATATAGAGTCATACAAAGATCAATAGCTTAGTGCAACATAGTAACTGATTTTTTAAAATTATTAATAAAATGAAACTGTATTTTTAGACAAGCACCAGCTGTTAACTAAATTTATGTACGCATTACTCATTATACCACTTGCATTTCTGTTAAATATAAACACTCTTAAATACAAACTTAACACATATTTATGTTAAATCTGAATTATATATGTTTTCTACTTTTCTGATACACCTAGGCAACCAGATGAATGTGAACACGACCCATACCCTCATTATAATTAGGTCGGAATTGTTATGCACTTAACATCGAATTAGGTACACGTAAACTACTACATCAATACAAAGAAACCACAAAGCTATGAGTCATCATCAGGCAGGTACACAATACTAAAAAGTGACGGGCGTAAGGGAGAGGGTGGTTTGTAGATAGTGACTTATTCTATTCCTTCCGCATAATTTAATTCCGCTTATTTCCTGTTTTAGCGCTAGAAATTTCTATATCTGTTTATATTCATCAGATACATTTTCTTTCTCTTTTAAAGAGAGTTTCCTAATGTTTAAATTATCACAAATTACTCAAGAAGAAGGACATTATTCTATTAGCAGAGGGGCCTAAATTACCTTTATGTTAAATTTTAAACAGCGATATCCTTGTTCAGTTTCATTAAGTGAATATTTTCATTTGAAGGAGCTTAGTGGTGATCACATTAAAATATATAGCTACCGCAGGGTGTTTATTTTATGAATACCATTTCATTCATCTCCCCAACCTAAACACCAGGTCACTAAAACAACAAAGATACATGGATTCTCTTGAAACTACAGCCTCTAATAACTAAAATTACAAAGGAACATTAGAACTCTTCATCATAAAAATGCTAAAAGTAAATATTCCAAATATAATAATATTGTGTAGTAAAATGCCAAGAAGTATTAAATATAAAATGGAAATAGAACCTCTACTGTGTACAGTGAATAGTTTCAATAAAATTGCTCCATTTATATCAAAAAAAAAAAAGGACGAATGGCTAATACCGCTTTAATTGTAGCTCCATTGTAGCCTTCAAGATTTGTGTGCTACAATTAGGAGTATAGTGGCAGGGTAATAAGATTTAATGTCAGTTTATGGTTTTCAGCTCCTTTCTCCAGGCAACTATTTCTTCATCGTTTTTCAGTCGCAAACAAGTTCCCTGGCAAACAATTTGACCTCGGTAAGCACGTCCTACAATTTTGCCCAGTGTAGTTCCTGTCAGTTAATTACGTTTGCGAGGACGAAGAATGCTATTTAGTTCCGATGGAGTTTTATAATGAATATTTTAATTGACAGTCTATGTAGGAATTATTATATTTTGTGTATGAAATGCAAGGAAAATGGCTGAAATAAAATCTCTGATGAGTTGAGATCAAACGGAGAACCTCTGGGCCTTACAATCACAGTGAAGTGCATACCAATCTCTTTAACCCTGTAACAAATATACTAGATGATTGCAAGTCTCTTATAAAGTAACTAATTCGTTTCCTTGAATTTATAACTACAGGTGATATGTGTTTTACTCAATATTCACCTAAATTATAATATAATTTGTTCAACTGCAAGTGGATTTTAACTTCTTGTACGAAATTTAGAGCATATTTTGACATAAAAGGGAAAATAAAGCCTTTTAAGGGTCAGTATCTTTCCTTTGTTGTTTTAGTGATTTAATGCTTGAAGTTTTAACTCCTAGCATAACTATAAAACCAAGTTCTAATAAGTATTTGGCTATTTTGCTCATAAAGAAAAAATATTTTGAATTTAATGCTTAGATTATGTTATTCACAAGAGCGCTAGTAAAGAATTTATTTAATATCCAAAAGAGAAGGATAAAAATTGATTGGTGGGGTACGAACCATAACCTACATACTGACTGCTGCTCAACTAGCTTGTTACACCTTTTAGGTACCCTGCCAGAGTTTAAATTTCGTGTAGTAATGCCTGTGTAATGGTGTTTTCACAACAAGTATATTTTAACCCATTTTCAGTTTTAGAAAACACATTAACAAAACACTGAAATTAAAGCATTCACGGATACTAACAATATGGAAGATACTTGCATATGACGGATTCCGTTATGAGAGAGAGCCCGCAAAAATGTTGGAGTGGTATAATGTTGTGCATCCATTTATAAGAAAGAGCTAAACATAAAAACGCGAACTCTTCATTCATAACGAAGTTATTAGCTCTTAGCATTGAGTTTGTCCGCTCGGCTATCACGCTAGGTTCTAACATGCTGGTGTTCACGTCATGATAATTAAGGATGTATAGCGTTTTCCCTGTTTCATTTGATTTTCAATACAGATATATTGACATTAGTTGAGCTACGTCGGTCATGGTGGTCTAGTGGGAACCTACTTGACTTGTAGACCCAAAATCGCGGTTTCAGTACTGGCCAGGTCGATGGATTTTTAGAAGGTATGCATTCCTTCGAAAAGAAAGAAAGAAAGAAAGAAAGAAAGCCATGCGTCTCGTGTCGTAGATTTACGGCAGATAAAAGTACTTCAAGCCTGAAAAAACAGACCTCTGAGCAAAATTTATCAGTTTCACCCCTGAAGTGATTGGGACGCTGATGATCTGAGATGCTAAAAAGCGTCCGTAAATAAAGCAAATAAATAAACAGTTGAGCTACATGTAAATTCCCAATTTTCATGGAATTTAGCATCTATTTTAAAAATTAAATGCATAAAGTGTTGAAAATATTATAAACGAGCACTGAATACACAAGTTTTGTGAACTTTACTAATTTAATTTTCATACCCTCTATACACACTGACGCCTGAACGATATTGTTCCGAAAAAAATATCCTTTACCCCTTTAAAGAAGGTGTTTATATTCATGTTACTCTATTTAACAGAGATATCATTGAATGCTTCACTATATAAAACAGGAAGCTAAAATCAAGGATAGTTTCAGGGAAACTCTTTTATATTTTATAAATTAACACTAGTAATAATATGGGCAAATCATAATGCCCAACAGAAATTAGAAAACGATATAGTTTCAAATTAAGTTATATCGGATTTCCAAGGTTTGCAAAACGTCTTATTTTTAAAAAACACAATATTTTGTCTTACTTTCATTGCTTAGACTCGGAAATAGCAAATAACATTAAGCATTAGGTCACTACCAAAAAGTGAGCTTAATCTAGAGTCTGATTCCGTCTTACTTTCGTCTAGTATATCGCTAGAATTCCACTTATATCGGACAGTGTACAAAATGCTTCTTCACAGATTTTCTCCTGGTACTTCAGTTTTCTCTGTTTATACCTTTGTCAGCTGTTATATCTTCACCTTCGTACCATTTCCGACCCGTTCTTAGTTATTGGCATAGGGCATTAACGGCTAATAAAGCAATCTGCATGACTCACCTTCAAATCATGGAACAATAAATTAACAAATAACTAAATAAATAAGTACACAACTAAGTAAACGAATCGAAGTCTATTGCTAAAGCTTTATTTCTTTATCAGAATTAAATGATTTGGTTCCACTACCTACTTTTGCACTCCTATTTAGCTTATTTTATTTCCAAGATACTAGCAAAAGGTTTTATACTCAGAAAAAATTCAGATAAATGTACCGTGCGTTCCAGTCAACCATCAGTTAAGACACTCACGCAATAAGCGGCTAGCGATCTATAACCGAACAAATATCTACATTATCGATTCATCGATAGATGGGTGATTACAGTGTTAAGGGAGAAACCATAAATACAGCATAGATTGAATATTTTTTCCTTGAGCCAGAAGTAAGAACGCATCTATTAACACTCTCTTCCAAAGAAAATTAATAAATTAAAATGAACATTCTGAAAGAGGAAAAAGTGAGGCATTACTCAACTACAAGCATTTGCGGTAGAGGATAGAATAACATCTACGTGAACCTCTTCTTTGGATTTATTTTTTAAATCATAGATTTCAAATCAGCATTTTTTCTCAAAATATTAGAAAGTACCTTTCAAAACTGCAATTTTTGCAAAAATAAAAATAAATCGAATATTAGCAATTTAGAATGTAAATACTAATTTACAATATATTTATAAGATTAAAATGAACAAACACATTTTAAAAAATAAATAAAATAAATTTGGTTAGAACATCGAAATAAATAATGTATATGACTGTACCTTATACTCTTTTCCGTTTTGCACATTTCGGGGCCATTTTCATCAGTAGAACATTTAGGTTAAGTATATTTAGCAGCATTTATAGTGTAGCTCATTGTCCACTGACAAATAGTTTATATATTCAATATGTGCTTTACATTTAGCATAACTTAGATTGACATGTTTTTATTTAGATAAAATGATTTAATTAATTTAATACGTGTAAATTTAAGTTGCATACAATTAATTGTTTAATGTATTTTAACAAAATCTACATGTTTTTGGATGAAAAAGAGTCATTAATAGGTGTAAAATTAAGTTGGCATGTATTTAATTAGTTTGGCGTATTTAACCACGTTGATATAGAAGTAGATTGACATGTTTTTAGTTAGGTGCAATAAGGTAGTAAGTTAATTACAATAAGGAGTTAAAGAACAGCTTAAGTAGTCCGGAAAAAAACTTCAATTTGAACAGTATTAACATAATAACATTCATATCTACATATATCAATGACACATTTCGACACATAAATTTTGGGTTACTTTTAAATATTTTTCATTGAAGAACAACGCTCATAGACAACTGCAGATAATTCATTCCAGTCATTTATGAGTTTATCCAAGAAAGCGAATTTACCTACATCCGTTCTCTGTTGCCCACAATTATAAAACTATGATCGTTCTTACCACAGGCTGTAGGCTTTTATAATTTAGTTGTGATATGCTTACATTCATTTTGTTCTATATACACATTATATAATAAAATTAACATTACTTTTTTAGTCTTTATGCAAGCGATTCCAAACCTAAAGCTTTTAACATTTTCGTTGCAACTTTTTTTTTCCTTTATGAATTTCACTGTTCTACGAAGGGTTTTTCTAGAACATGTATTTGAAACATCTTTTATGAACCCCAACAAGGTGTTCCATAATCCATTAGGGGCAGAAATAATGATAAACTATTTCCTTCTATTTTTATTCTTATAACAGAGTGTAATCCCTCATGATTTCCTCGTAACACTATCAATTTGTTTGCCCCATGAAGGTTACAGCTTAATTAAACTCCTAAGTACTTACAGCTGTTTCCTGGGAAATTTCTTCTTCGAGTTAATAACCAAGATTAATATCTATTCAGCTTTTATAAAATGTTATTGCTTTACTCTTAGAACCACTTATTTTCAACCTGTTTAACCGCTCAACTGAATATATCATTAAAATCGCATTGTATAATCTTCATATCAAAACTGACCTTTTTTCTATAAACTATACAATATTCATAAAATAATCGTATTTTTTACTTTATATTTAATCAAAGTTTGTTAATTTAAATAATAAACAATAGTGGCTCAAAACCGCTATCGTGTGGAACTCGTAATGTCACCTTCATGATAAATGATATTTCCTCTCCTATCTCAACTCTCTGGATTCGCTGTTCTAAATTAGTTTAAACCCAAAGTATAAACCTTTTATCTATATTTAGTACATCTATATTTAGTTATCCACTAATAAGTCATATAATGCTAAATCAGAAGTTTTCGAAAAATAAATTATCATGCTTTAATTCTACCTCCTACATCTATCTCTTCAGCTAGGTCCTGAACTATTTACTTTGGGGGGGGGGGGCTATTGAAAGCAAATCCTTCCCTGAAACCGTGTTGATGGTGGTAGAACCTTTCTTGTAATTAAGATAACTGCGAATATTCGACCAATGAAATATTCCGTAACCTTATACACAACAGATACGAGACTAATCAGTTTGCAATTTTGAATTTTTTTAATACCGCCGTTATGAAAAGGGACTACCACAGCATACTTTTAATCTTCCGGTAGGTTAGAATCATTTGGAGATATGTTGAATAAGCGCGAGATGATAATCTCCCTTTCTAGCTTCAAGACTTCCGCAGTAATACCAACAGGAGACCAACGCCTTCTGATGTTTTAGTTATAATTGTATTTATTTTTTTGCTTTAATTCCTAGAGTTAATTATTTTCCCCTCTTTCTTCTACGTCAGTGTGACAACTCCTATTAGCGTTATTCTTATTTTTATTAATTTAATCATAATGTTTGTTATACACTGAAACAAAATAAGCATTTACTAAATAAGTTTTTCCTTTTCCTCCGTTATTTATTTATTTTTAATTTTCATCCCTTAACAGTGCCATTCCATTTTTATTTCTCTTTCTTCACCATACATTATTATAAAACGTACTCCATTTTACATTGTCATCTACTTTTTGTATTCGTTTCAGGAAATTATCTTATGATTTATTTTTTATTTATTTTTTCACATTCCAGTCCTTTAGTCAATTCAATATATTTAAGCAGTTTATCTCTTCCTCAAACCGTGCCATGTTTCTGGGTCTATAAGGACTAAAGAATCAAAATTGTTACTTGACTGCTTAGTGATCTGTTTACGCTTATATATGCACTCCTAGCTCTTTAAGTAAAAGGCGTGTTCAGAATAATGCTCTGGATCGGGATCATTTTTATTTGTTTTCTTATGTCCTTAAAATATTTTTTTGAAATCCCAAACTATTAATGGATTTGTGCTTGGAACTTTTTATTTTCCCAACTGGCCTATAATAAAACGCTATTATGGTTCCAGATGTTCTGTAGTACTTCGCAGGTAATGTAAAGTGACAATGTAAAGGTCTGACAATATATAGGAGTATATCTAATACAGCATTGTCCCGGACGGAAGAGGAATTACCTGGGTAAACCCCTTTCCCCAAACCACTTTATTTACTATTATTTGAAGGTAGAACTTTTGTGCTCAGTAGCCGTTTCAATTTATGTAGGTAGTTTTAAATCTCCGGAATTATCATCTTACGGTCATGTGCTGTAGTAACCAAGTTTTTGTTGTAATTTGTGTAAAGTTAAATGATTTAATTCCTTAGGCGGTCTTTAAGTTACTAAAATATCTACTGTTTCCTGCTCATTTTATCTGCACACATAAAATTTCAACTTTCCTATGTGCCTGTAAGAGTTATTTTATTCCTATTTAGTACAAACAAATATGTCCCCATTCACATTACCTGTATCGCTTGTAAGAACTAGTTTAGTTCGACAATTTTGGTATCGTTTATATATAATCCCGGAGCCACAATTCCGTACCGATTATTACACTTCAATTAAATTCCAAGCGCAATTAATTTATTCAATATACTGCTGCAATCATCCTGAGGCCTGACTATTCTTAAAGTGTCTTGTATCATCAATCTCCTGGATGCTTTGATGTCACCGGTGTCTGCCTCCCCCACTGGTGAATGACGCCGCTACTCTGGAAAAGAGTGAGTCCAGAGCCGTTGCAACCACTTCAGTAGATATGAACACCATTCCTAGGTCCCTCTCTTCCAGGTAGATATTTGGATCTGTACCCAAGCGAAGAAATCTTTAATTTTCATAATCGTCCTCCAATAGATGTCTTGTCGTCTCAACTCCGCTGATGACAATCTTGGCAGCAGCTAACTTTCTTTGCCTTGTCGCCAGATCATACATACATCCCAGTAGATCATGTACATGTCTACTTGCATGTTGCGTCCTACATGCAGTATAGCAAGCCTTCTGCTCTGCTCTCTCGTGCTGCTCGATGACGCGCTCCAGTTCTTCAGTTCAAATGGCAGAGAATCATTCCAAAGTCAAGTGTTCATTGCGGTACCAAGTACTATAAAATAATCCCCTAACACGAGGTAAGATGCAGTCTCCTTCTCGGTGTCCCTGGCTGTCCTGGTCTCCCGTAATCCCTGGTTTCCTTAATCAGTCGAAGTTTCATATGCAGTTCATGAACCTCACCCTGCAGATCGCTGGTAGCTTCGCAGTACCCAGCGGTCGTCCACTTGCTGATCCTTTTGAACCTTCTGGTGGCCGAACTGAAACCACTTCTCACAGAAGCTACACGATAAGGCGCATGTAAGTTCTTCTCACCAAACCCACACTTAACGGCGGTTTTCTCGACGCTAGGTGTTGGATCGAGTTCCACTCCACCCACAGCAAGCAAAGTAGCGATTACAATTAAGAAATAAAAGTATACACTTGGCTCACTAGTTGACTTACTTATCCTGAGTTTAGCAATCCTCCAGTCTACTTCAGGCCAAACAGCGATTCTCGCACGGGTACGTAGCAAGGTCACATCCCATTGTTCTTTGAACCGGTAATAGCAGGTATAAAACCGTTTCTTTCCCGTCAACAGCTCAGTGAATGAGTAAGGTAGAAAAAAAAAAAAAAAAAAAAACAACAACAACAACAAATATATAGACCATCATTTGTATTTATACACAGATAAGTATTTTAATCACATTGTTGAGTTAGTACTAATGTATATCTTAATAATGAGAATTTAATTTGTGCATGAAGGGTTATATGCTTTGTAAAAAGTGATTGATCGTTTTGATAGTTTGAGCCAGCTCCGCACTGCGCCTTGACACCGCAAGATGTCACAACAGCATGCTTGAGACGAGATATATGTACGCGATACCGTGTACTCGGCATAGCATAAACTTTTGTAATGCGGTGTGAATCAAAGGGGAAAAGAAAACAAAAGTCCTTCAGTTTTGTTGAGCAGAAGGCCAAAGTGATGCGATTTATCTGGGATAAAATGAACGTTAACGAAAAGGTTGTAAAACCTACTGTGCAAATGCCCAACATATGTAGTATATGGCGAACGTAATAGTCAAAATTGAGAGCACTGTTCCGCATTGTTTGGTTGAGTGCTGCCACCGGCAAGAAATAAGTTCAATTATTTAGTACCATGGACGGTATTGCAGCCTTTTTAGTTGCCCTCAATCCATCAAATGGGATTTTAAAGCAAGGTAGGGCAGTATTTACATGCACTAAAAGGAAATTTTGGAAGATATGGACAAATGTATACCAGACGATAGCTCGAATTAAAAGAATACACAAGTCTATGGGATTAAATGGGTGAATGCAAGATGGTATTTTCTTTTCTGGGTGCACTTTTTAACAATATGAGAGTGACATTTCATTCGATCAGCTTCAGCAAGGGTAATCGATTGAACTAAAAACTAAAGCATATATCCAACCTTTAGGCGTACTATCAGCAAGTTATGTCATAAATATCACTAAAGAGCGAGGATTTATTTATGGACGCTCTTTAACATCTCAGGTCATCAGCGTAAAAAGAAGGAGAAGAAGGACCAGGAGTAGAAAGTGCATTCTCTATCAGCATCTTCCAAGGAAGCATGCGAGGTATTAACGTATTGTTTTTAATGATCATTTGCCAGTTGTACCTTCATTATTTTCAAAACAGAAAGCTGCTTTACCTGTGGGCGAATTCAAATGTGCGGTTTCTTACTCTCATTTCACACTGAGGTTGGCAAATCAGATTCCAGAGGTTTGCTCTTATAAGTAGATCTCGCTGTTTAACCGGTGCATTAGTAATGTGTGTGTGTGTGTGTGTGTGTGTGTGTGTGTGTGTGTGCGTGCGTGTGTGTGTGCGCGTGCGTGCGTGCGTGCGTGCGTGCGTGCGTGTGTGTGTGTGTACACACATACACATACCACGTGAACTATGCAACACGGTATATGATTTAGCTGCTAATGGTAACGGAGAAAATGTAGGAAAAAACTGTTGAAAGTGCTGTCTGTAAATCGATAAATTCAAGTCAATGTATTTCTGGTGATGTGGAAAATGAGAAATGAAAGCCCTAACTCCATAAAAAATAAACAAATACAAAAATTTCCATTTTATACTTCTTTCTGACGAATTACAGCAGTTATAGAATGCAGGTAATCAAAATTTATGAATTGATCAAAGCAAAAATTTGCATTACAACGTTACACCTAATAAAGAACGCATCTACACAATTATCAAAAGAGTAAACTCGATATGTGAAAAGCGTACCCCTTTGGTAATTCAAACCATTGACGACAAACATTAGTCGGCAAATCTCAAATTTGGGATTGTTTGTTAGAATTAAATAAAGCGAAAATAATATGAAATGTATGTGCTAAATTCAAAATCAGTTTAGTTTGTTGAAACCACATAAAGCTTTTTAACAAATTCACACTAGCCATTTTATTAAAAAAAGAAAAAGTTCAGCTCACTATTTCTAAATACAAGCTTCAAAATGCAACAAAAATAAATAAAACATAAAATGTGTTTAAAAAAGTGAATCCATAAAGTTTACATACATTAACCATAATTTTACTTGTTATGCAGTTATTATGTTTTTGTAACTGAATTTACACATTTTAATTCCTATCAATATTGTTGAATTTTAATGGGTACCAGAAATAACACTGTAAATCAGCAATATCTAAGGATCTTTGCTCCAATCTTTTTTCAAATACATTATCTAGTCCTCGCTTTTTCTTTGTCGAACTACTTCAGCTGCCTCTTCATTTATGGGAGGTTTATGGATTTTATCGTTTAAGCTTCCAAAATAACCAGCAAGCATAATGCTGGCCCATCGTCCCTGATATCTTGTATCAAACTTCGTTAAATCTTTATGGAGCCTTTCAGCTTCTTCACCAACAGAACACAGGTTTTCAGGAAAGTGGTTAAGGTGTGAATGTTAACATAGATTTTAAGACTCGTTTTGCAACTAAGTTTCTTGAATGCATGTAGTATTTTGCTCGCAAGATTTTTATAATTTGGAAGACTTCTTGTTGGTAATTAATTTTGTTATGAGTTCTTTATAGGCTTTCCTCGCTGCAAACACTTATGTCTTATCGTAGATTCAAATGTACTAACAAACAAGTTTTCTGATATTCGGACCATTAAATACGCCTTATTTAAATTATATTTCTGAGAGAGCTGAAAATTTGTCCCAAACACATTGAGAACAGGCACCATGTTTATTTAAAACCTTGTTAAACTTTCTTTAACGCAAATTTGATATGTAGAGGTGGTACAATCACTGGCGAAGCACTGTTGACGTTTTCGAGTACAGCGTTCTTGGAACTAGTAGTTGGCCAGTCTCTCTGGATCCAGTGACGGCCCCGTGCCCTGCTGCCCCACTCACAATAAAGCTTGATATTTAGTGTAGCCGATTGCTGGGTGGGCAATAATATAATTTCATGTGAAGGATTTAATCCAAACTGCATAGCATGCATCTTGGTGGAAATTTATTTGTGTATGTTATAAAGTTGTCCATTTTTTTCTAAAAATTGTATATCACATTTACATACATAATCAAATTCCAATCAATCTGTATGTGCTAGAAAGGCTCGAAAATTGTTTAGGATTTAAGAGTGATGTCACTAGTCGAACATTTTTTTACATTTTTGAGGCAATAATTTCATCGTTGGCCTGCATAATCAATGGCGTAACCTATTTTGTAAATGCATATTGAAGCATTTGGTTCAAAGAGGTGAAAAATTTGATCGGTTGTTAAAAGATTTTATATTGTATTTCATGCCCAGTTTTTTACTACTGAGACACCACAGGCGGTGGACACTGATGATAGATGAAATGATATATTGAGAAAGGATTTTTTTAAAGGAAGGAAACGTTCCAGGCTTAAGCTTAGAGTACCTTCCCGGCATTTGCCATTTATGAGGACTGAGGGAAACATGGAAAAAACATCGTTCAGGTAGGACGGTCCTGGCGGAATTCGAGCCCCAGCCCTCCCGCTCACGAGTTCGCGCCTTAACAATCTCGGTCACACGTGGCGGTTTGTAAACGAATGAATATAAGTAATAATTGGAAAAACTACAGACGTGAAATCGATTCCTAAAGGAACCCATGGACAAATGTTTTTTAAATGGTATAAAACATGCTGAAGACAAGTACGTATTATGCAATCAAGAATGAAAACTTACAGTCAAAACTGCACGACAGAGAAACGGGTGTAACTTATATTAATCTTCAATGGATTTAAGTCGCTCAAAAGATTCGATATGCATTTAATAAAATTGGCAACATTGCTCATTAGTCTGAATTATGTGAATTACCAGACATGACAGTTGTGCACGCATTCTTCATTAGGGGTCCACGGTGCAAAGCAAATTTCTGTTTTGGTTCACTCGCGAATGTACTTGCCTTCTAAACCCAAGATCGCGGGTTCAAACCCAGCCAGGATTTATGTATTTTTTCGGGCGTAAAAATTGTAAGTATGGCTTCCTTCGGAAGGGAAGTAAATCCGTGGGTCCCGTGTCGTACATTTGCGGCACGAAAAAGAACCTCAAGCCTGAAAGAGAGACCTCTGAGCAAAATTTGTAGGCCATTTGCCGTACTGAATTGAATGGGACGCTGATGACTTGAGATGTTAAAGAGCGTCCATAAATAAAACAAATCAATCAAACACTCACGTATGCTATTGACTTACACTTCTCTTAACGTCTGAAATTTCGTCAAGTTAAAGTGGAAGTTGAACATTGATTAATTAATTAATTTATTTGAAATATAATTAATATCTTCACATATTATCTTCCACACCACCAGAAATACAATGGTTCGCACATATAGATTTTCAAACATCACATTTCAACGTTTTAACCTATTTTTGTTAAAGTAACATTTTCCTCATCCTGCTAACGCGCCAGTAACGTGGCGAGATCTACTTATTAGATTAGGTTTCGTTGTAAACCCACCAAAACGTATTCCTTCGCGTGCTGTTATGATTGGGTGACTTGAGGCATTAGATTATTTGCGACGGGGAGAATTCTATTAATTGCTCCTTAAGTACATTATTTTTGTACTATTATATAATTCATTTTTTGCTCCAGAGATATATTTAAAATATTAAAAAAAATAACGTTAGAGGTGAAAAGGAAACCTAAAACACTCTGAAGTTTCGTGCAGCGAGTGCGATGCTGTTTTAAATACCGCACTTATTGTTGTGGAATCTGCATATTGCCATGTCTGTTGTGTATATTTAGCGCAATTGTTCTTTATGCACGAATGTTTTATTAAGCTGTTTTATTGCACAAGAGAGTTAATTTCAGAGCAATAGCACCTAAAATCATTCTGGTATGTAAAGCTAATCGCTACGCAGCCGCAGTAATCTGACATAAATAGCTTTACATTTATTATAGGCGACTCATTTGTTTAAAAAAAAAAAAATGTTCTTTTCGACGCATGGAGCTTTTCAAAAATCCATCGCATCAAATTTCTGTAAAAGGCTTTTTATGTTCATGGGTTTTGTCGATAAATGCTATTTATGCACAATGACACTACGCTTACGGCTGAAAAAACACTTAAGTGGATTATCAGGTCCACTTTGTCCCGAATTCTTTACGCATATTTTTCACACAATTTAAATACGCATTCAATGCAACTTTTTGGCCCCTTCTCAAAGGTTTTCCATGACGGTGCATAATGATTTCCACGCGGGCGTCCATGCTGCAAATAACTAAAGTCCTTTATCAATTATGGGCATGCCTTTGTGTCGGAAATGCAATTTTAAAATTGTCATATTTATTGCATGTTAAATAAGCAATTGTTACTGTAGTTACAGATATTACAGATGATGCTTTTTAAGTTGATTTGTGCATAACTGTGGTATTCAGTTTAGTTACGCTTTGTTTTGAGGGATTAAAAAGCAAATTATACTTTCATCTATTCCTCGGATACAGAAGCCATAAGCCCCAAATAACTAACGAAATATTCCCCCTACACGTATTTCTGGTAAACAGCAATCGACAGTAGGGGTAAACACTCACTGCCTCAGGTAGTATAAACATTTAAATATTATCAACAACTTTGATCAGTGTTTAATTCCCTTTTTACTTCTGTGACATCACAGGCATTGGACACTGAGAATTAATGAAATTAAATGATACATTGAAAAGGAATTTTGAGAAGGAAGGGTTCTAAATCTATTGGCCATGTACTCCATCCTCGATCAATATTTGACGGCAGTCAAATCGGCATTTGACAGCGTTCAATGTGATTTTTCGGCGCATCAACAATGATTAAATGTTAAACGAGACAGTTGATTATGGTCAACTTTGACCGCGGATATTGGACCAACAACTCCGTTGATTACGGTCAAGTTGCACAAAATGACTGCCCGTTTAGATTTTCTTGAAGGCATTCAGCGCGAGATAATATATCTGGATTACTTAAATCGGGGCCAACGTCAAAACCGAAAGAGTGACCCATTTGAAGAGTACGTGGACAGGAAATTTGAAGAAAGATTCCGGTTATCAAAGGATACGTGTGGTGGCTGGTGTATGGAACGACTGAGAGGTTAGAGTTCCCTATTAACCTTATTCACCCATGTATAGAGTTTTAACAACTTTGAGATCATACGTTACAGGCGCTTTTAATATCATTTGGGGATATTTCTAGCATCCACCGAACTGCCTTGCGTATTATCATTGATGTGTCTGATATAATTGCTTCTTTTTGTTCACGGTTTGTGTCATTTCCGTCGAGGGCAGAATTAACATTTGTGATGGACGAATTTCATCAAATCGATGGATTTCCTGGTGTCATCGGAACTATAGATTGTACATACATCAGGATTCAGTCTCCTGCAGACAATGCAGAACTGTTACGTAACATGAAAGCATATTTTTATCTAACTGCCAAACAATCAGTGACCACGATTTATTAAATAGAGACACTGTACCATGATAGCCTAGATCTGTGCACGTCTGTACCATATTTCGGAGTCTTGGCCATAAGCACAGTTTGAAAATTGGGAAATAGGGTCTTTATTGGTAGATTTTACTTATTCCGCTTCTCAAACCTCGGACTCCTGCAGAGCACCAGTACAACAGATAACAGATTAAAACCATAAACTCTGAGAAAAGGCAATATGGGATCTGAGAAAGGAGATTTTCTATATTATCGGTTGGGCTAAGATTTGGGCTGGAAAAGGCAATGACAATAATAACTGCTACCGCCGTTTTGCACAATATCGCAAGAATCACCAACAGTGAAGATCCATCAGATAAATTTGAGATACTCAAACTATTGGAGGAATTGCGTGGTATGAGAGGAAACGATATGGAAGATCATGAACTGTCCCTGAAAGAGAATTAATGCATCATAATGATGCTTTGCCAAGGGTTGCAGTTCGCCAAGCCTTAATTAATCAACATTTCAATTAAGATGACTGAACTAATTTGATTTTTAATATATAGCAGAATATTTTATTTATTAAAATACCTGTATTATGGAAAACATTTCACCTACGTCATCATTAATGGACTAAGCACAAGAACAACGTTTTTTTTTTTCTTTTTCAATACAATAAAATGAAAACCCTGAAAAACTAAATATAAAGGTCATGCACCACCATTTTTTGTTTTTCCAACACTCAATTTTTTCTTTGAACATGATTTTTAATAGCTTTATTCTCATTTTCTTTAAGTATTATTTTTTAATTATGTCTTGGCTAAGTTCCCAAAATCTCGATTTTCTTCTTATAGGCATCATGTACCGAGTGGCTGGGTGTGGGAGGTTTTGGAGGCAAATGGGGCGATGCCATCTTGTAGTTTGTTGCAGGGGTGATGCAGTTATCGACGCTTGTGGGCTCATTCTCTAGTGCCACCTCCACTGATGGTACTTCATTGATATATGGTGATGTTTCTGATGTCAGTCCGTATACTATTACTACATCTGGAGTGGTGCTACCATCAATACTGTCTACGACATTTAGGATCAAGTCGCAATATATGGCGTAGGAATTATTTTGAATTTGTACTGATTTCACAAATGATCCTTTATTTCCAAAAGTTTTGGATACTGCACATCTGTTATTTATTTTACCTCACATTTTGTATACCTCTATTTCTATTTTCTGATCTGCAATATTTTTCCTCGCTGTAAGTTTCAAATTTTCGTAACATATGTTAAGTTATCTGAAATTCTTTTGGTAATACCTAAAAGTAAACAAAATAATGTAATTGCTAATTTTATTAAAGCTTAAAATAACCTCATATATGAACTTATAAAGTTAAGAAAATAAAACCCTTTTCTTAATATGAATTGTCATTTAATTATTTTGATATTTATTATTGAATCAATATATGTTAATCAACATCAATCATAATTTTAATTTCGTATATGAAATTAGGAAGTTAAGAAAATAAGACCCGTTTTATAACATGAATTGTCATTTATTTGTTTATTATTGAATAAGTATTTGTTAGACATCAATACTTATTTTAACAAGGCTAGTCCAATATGGAAACTATAAAAAAAAAATAGTTCAAATATTGTGTTTGTTAACACAAATTTGTCACATTACTGGGAGTAAAAAATCCTGTACGATTATCAAAATGTTACACATAATTCAGTTAATAACTTTGTTCTCCCCCCCCCCCATTTCCAGAAAGTTTTCACTTCATGACACACGCTGTTTTAATAAATAGCGATTTACTTATTTATTTATTTGGTAATTAGAGCTCATCTGGCATCATGTTGAAACGCATGGCTAAATCATTACATGCCTTCTTTTCCTTTAAAGAACATGACTTTTAGAAATTCAAGCTTCAGTTTATTGGAATAAGAGATAGCTAGTTCCAACAGAATGTCTATCTCGTGCTGAGAAAAATTTGGAGACACCAGTATTCCATTTTCGTTTACCTATATGGTAATCAAACACAAATAAAAAACAAGAGGATTTAGACAAGAAGGTTGTAATTGCACTACAATCTCTGGCTATGGTTTCCTTTAAGTAATTATCGTAGAATAGTAATTGCTATCAGCCTAGCGCGCGGTCAGCTGAGGCGGTTCCCTGAACGAGAATTAGCTATGGTGCACCGCAACTACAATTTCACTGTTGATCGGTTCAGCTCGATCAACAAGTATTTGATTAGAATGATCCACATGGCCGTAAGTCAAATATTTCATTAGTCATTGAACAGGACTAAGAAAAATCTGAAGAAAACTCGGAAAGCACGACCCTGACGGGATAAACGAGCACGAGCAATGCACAAATATATGAGTATTATGGTAGAATTTAAATATTACAAGTAGATACTTCGCATTATCTTGCAGAGCAGAATCACAGATAATATAGTCTGTATGTAACAAAAGATCTATAGGGGAAGAGAGAAAAAAAATAACACTGAGTTCTATAGTTGGAAACTTTTAGCAATTACCGCTGTAACAAATATAAATGATAAGCAAAATACGCGTTTTCATTTCTGCAGACTTAAGGTATTTGTGATCCGTTAAGCATAGTGAGATGGTAAAGGGAGCAGAGGGTGAAGATAGGGAAGGGGAGATGAACGAGAGAGAGAAAGAGCAATCCGGTCATTGAGAACTATTTATGCACAATGTTTAGATGATCAGCAACCTTCTTTACTCATAATAAATGGGTAGTTTTTATACCTGGAATATTTACTAAGAGTTAATAATTAAGTTGAGTGTAAACTTCGGTGCTAACAGCACGTAGGCGGAATTAAATTTTCATTATATCTTTCCAATGCATGTAGAAAGCACAATTTCTGGATGTTTTGAATAAAGCTTTCTACAGATAAAGGAAATCTTTGAACAGTTTTAATCGTGTCAGTGAATTTACCAATTATTATAGCATTCATTGTCCTAAAGTAAAGCCAGTGGTATAAGGTGCAAATTCACTAAAATTTTTATTGTTGTAAACGAGTAAGCTGCCAATTAGGCGCAGAATTTTCGTTATTGCATGTATACGAAAGAGGAATTGTTGGTAATGTCGACATTACTATATCTGCTAAGAAAAAGGGCATGGGAGATAAAAGGAGAAAGAAACACATTGCAATATTTGCCGGCATTTGCAAAGAAAAGTAAAAACATAGTAAAGCTCCATAAACAGCTCAAATATCATGCGTTCCAGTCAGCCATCAACTAGCCACGCATGTATGTCGTCTTTGCACGTTTGTAAGGAATAACCAGTGCGTGCTGTTTCGACTCTTGTGTAGTTACTGACGGGACGGATTCCTGTTTTCTGTCTTGTAAATAGCCTATAACTCAAAGGGGTAATTTAACCATGAAATCTATGAACACCATTGCAGATCACAAGATTACGACTTAATAAGGAATTTGCCGTAAAGAAAAAACACGGGACAAACGGCACAAATTCCAATGTTATTGGTGCGTGGTAGATTAAAGGTAATAGAAAATAAGCCCGCGATCCAACACTGTTTAAATGAACACCACAGTACTCAGCTTCCTTTACTGGAATCTACCAGCAAAAGACGGTAGCCATACTCCTAAGTCTTATTTGTGCTTCAAGAAATTCCCGCGCAAAATTTACGGCAACTCAATCTCGAAGAAAATCAATTTAAAATGATGGCTTATTTATTCACTAAATATTCAAGCAATATATTTTTTTAAAACTGACACACAGTGATTGTAAATTAGGAACTAATTAAAGGAAAATAAATTCACGATTTTAATACTTTACATTAAATAGAATGAGCGGTGAAAAGTCTATAAGAACCAAAATTAATATTTCAAGGAAAAAAAAAAAACGGTTCAGACAGATGTCTGAACAAAATGCTCAACTTTGTTTTCATATTGGAAATAGTTATTGCAAAAAATTACACGAAAAAAACCCGTATTTTTATTTAATTTTTTGAGCAGAAATTCATATGGGAGTCACGAAATTTCACATCCACACTTGACTGACTCTGTATGCAAAAAACACAATATTCCTAACTTACTGAGTTTTGCAGGTGTCTATCGTTTTCTGAAAATATTATGTTCCTTCCAATTTTAATGTTCACTAAAAGTCTTATTTTCACAATCAAACCCCATTAACTTTTCAATATTTATGCCGGATACTTTACTTATTTGTACAAGTAATTTTGCTGATTGTATGTATCTGCTATGGCACCAAATACATTTTCTTTCTTATTCACTTGCAATTATCTTAAACGGTCTCTACCCCCTCAGTTTTCAAAATATTTTCAACTTCTTGTAGTACAATTTTCTGACCGTTACTCTTTTCATCTGCCCCAAGTTTCTTTCCTGTAAAACAATTTAAGTTCGTTTACTCACCGTATTATTAATTTTACAATTTCGCAATATAATGTTTCTAATCGATATTACAACGACGTGCAACAGAACAAATACTGCTGCATTAACAACTGAAAAAATTTACGGTGCTTGCATCCTTCTCCATGAACTCAGCTGATGGTGTTTAATCTTTTGTACCACCTATTGAACTTTCTATTAGCTAAGTAGTGAACTTATTGAACTTCTATTTGACATCACTGGATAGGCACGAACACTTATAGTAGTAATTAAAAAGAACCCGAAAACGTGTAGAAACTTTTATTTCAAAGGAAATGAAACCTTTTACACTCCATCCTTCAAGGTACGCCCCTTGGAAGTGGTACACTTCACCCAGCGTCCGTAACCGCTTCGCGAAACGGTCCTACAGCACATCAATGTCACATCCCGCAGAGCGCACATTGCATTAAGTTTTCACCTCTTCGTCCGAAGCGATCCTCCGCCCCTTAAGCAATTTTTGACTTTTGCAAAGAGTAATTAGCTAGAGCACGACCTAGAGAATACGGAGACTGAGGAAGGGTAGTATATTATGCTTTGCTGAGTAAACGGTGTGCTGGAGAGTTGTAATGATGTTCCTTGCCACATGAGGTCTTTTTCATCCCATCACGAAAAACGGCAACATAGTCTCCTTATGGACAGCTCGACCTTCACAAATATATTCAAAGTGTGTCATTCCCTGGACACCGAAGAACACTTTGAGAATTATCTCTTTGATCTGTCTGTATGAAATAATTTTTGTCTTGGTGAGGCGGGTGACCGAATGTGAATTGATGGTCGTAGAAAAAACGCCATATCTCGTCACCTGTAATCACCCTGCTCAACAGATTTAAGGTCCCGATTCACCCTATTAATGAATTATCCACTTACCATTGTTCGCTGTTCCCGTTGCTCATTGGTTAGTCTTCTCAGATCAATGTCTGCGGTCTTGTCTCAACTCTGAACATTTAGTTCTTCAATTCTTGGGTCTGGATCTTCCTGTACGTGGATCATGTTCCACTGAAAGGCGAGCATCTTTGGAATGTTTGTGCCACTCGTGCTTTTAGGGCGTTGCATTCCTTCTTCATAATCTTGGCGTAGCAGAGTAAATCTCTTATAAAGTTTAAAACATTTTTTTTTTATTTACTCCCTGCTCTTTAAGGATCATTTTACCATTTACTCTTGAGCCTGCACCGGTATATCTTCACCTTATCAAACTATCAGCTGTATTAACTGGCTGTATGCTATATTAGTCAGAATCGATCAACTACTATTCCTGTGCAACTGCAGTCTGTCTGCCTGGGAACAATTATCGTACTCCACCAAGGCAAAGCACAGAAGTTGCCTAAATAACGTTGCGGAGTCAGCCAATATTAATTTTCCGTTCTATTGCATTAGTATCCTTTTCCGTAAAAAGTAAAATGTCAATATTTTGGTAATAAAAACCTTCCCTCTCAGCTCTTCAGTTAATAAAAATCAGAACTACAACAAAGCAAATAATAAACGAAACTAATAATCTTCACGGAACAACAATATCACATTAACTCAAGAAATGACATTAATATACACTTTGAAATAGAAAACGATAACAAAGAAAAGTAGCAATATATTTAAATTGTAATTAGTTATACAAATACCGTTAATAAAACAAACTAAAATTTCTTAAATAGTGATATTTAAAACGTGGATTAAATTGCCTTTGTGCTATTCTCATTTTACACCTATTCCAAATTAGAAAATTTCAATAATAAGCTGTAGCCTTCTTCTCTTCACACAAACGTTGTGTTATCAGGTGCTAGGAAATATGGAGGCACACTTAACAAGACGTAAATTTTGCCAGAAGGTACCAAATGGTTCTACTTAATGGTGGCGGCCACAACATATGGCAATCCAAAATGGATAATTTAGAGATTCCATTGATTAACCAGTTTTCTGTAAGAAATTGCAGAAACCGAAAGCTACGAAAGAAAAGCCACGATACCGGAGTGAAATAAAATTAACGGTCTCATGCTGGAGCACATACAATGAGAGTGCTTGAAATTTGCAATATGGAACAAAATCTACCTAAACAAGGCACTACTTAACAGCTTCGGATTAGCATTTAGAACTTTACAATAAGTGCGAGCAGTTTGGTTGCTCTCCAATAACAGTAATTGCGATATTAAATGGACGACTGTACGAGGTCTGTTCAAAAAGTATCGCGAATTTTGTGTTTTTTCAAAAAGTATTTATTTATTCAAGTATACCTATTTGGTCCCCTTCAAAGTAATCCCCACAAGATATTATACACTTGTGCCAACGTTTTTTCCAATCCTCGAAGCACTTTAAAAAATCGTTTTTTGTGATCTTGTTCAGCTCCTCTTTCGATGCCGTTTTTATCTCCTCAATCGTGGCGTAGCGTCGTCCTTTCATGGGCCTCTTCAGTTTTGGGAACAAAAAAATGTCACAGGGGGCCAGGTCTGGAGAGTACGGTGGCTGCGGCATCATAAGTGTGTTGTTTATGCCCAAAAATTCGCGCACAATCAACGATGTTTGAGCAGGGCCGTTATCATGGTGCAAAAGTCAATTTTTGTTCTTCCACAAATCCGGGCGTTTCTGGCGGATTGCTTCGCGCAAATTGCGCATAACTTGCAGGTAATATTCCTTATTGACCGTTCTACCCTGTGGCAAGAACTCATGATGCATCACGCCCCTGCAATAGAAGAAAACTGTAAGCAAACCTTCCCATTCAACCGAACTTGGCGCGCTTTTTTCGGTCTTGGCTCGTGTGGCAGCATCCATTGGGATGATTGAGCTTTAGTTTCCACGTCATAACCATAAACACATGATTCGTCACCAGTTATGACCCTCTGGAGCAAATTTGGATCGTCGCGGACAGAGTTCAACAGCTCCTTAGCAATGTTAATGCGATGGTGTTTTTGGTCGAAATTGAGCAACTTTGGTACGAATTTTGCGGCGACCAGCCTCATGCCCAAATCATTGGTAAAAATCGAATGGCACAAGCCAATCGATATGTTTAGGTCCTCAGAAACTTCTCTAACGGTGATTCGAAGATTAGCCAATACTATTTTCTTCATTTCTTCAATATTTTCGTCTGTTGTTGACGAGCTCGGGCGTCCGGGACGCTCTTCATCGTTCACATCTTCTCGACCCTCTGAGAACATTTTGTATCACCGATAAACGTTGCTTTGGTCCAAGGTAGCTTCACCATATGCCACAGTCAACATTCGGAATGCATCCGCGCAATTAATTTTGTTTTTCACACAAAATTTGATAGATTCTTTATTCCATTTTTTGGAATAGGCAAAAATCGAAGACAAGCCAAAACACATCCAAGCCAAATAGCTGTCAACAATTAACTGAACATTCAAAATGGCCGAGCTTGTCAACATAAGTGAGGGACGTAAGTACCAACATAACGCCACAAAACAATCGAAAATCGAATATACGTAGCCCGCGGAAATTCAAAATTTGCGATACTTTTTGAAGGGACCTCTTATATTGGTCAAGCGTTCAGTGCTATATACCAGTTTGTTTCGTTGAGCCTTGTTTTATTTATGTTACAATTCGTACACACAGGCAGTATATATCTTGTTTTTCATCTAACTATATGTTGAGCCTTATTTTGTTTACGTTACAATTCGTGCATAATATATATGTGTGTGTGTGTGTGTGTGTGTGTGTGTGTGTGTGTGTGTGTGTGTGTGTGTGTGTGTTGATAATTAATTTTGAGACGTTTCCCAATAGCAAAATATTAAAAAAAAAAAAAACAAATAAAATAGAAGACAATATATGTGGAATTATTATCAATTTTAAATTTACATTACTTCCAGACTAACAAACCAGCTAATAGTACGAGAGATAAATTAAACAATCTACGTTACAAAAATTGTTCAAAATGCCGTCGCTGGGCAATTTGACCCAAGCTTTGGGGCACTGTTTTGAAAGCTCAGAGAGTTTTGTGTTTGCTAAATCCATTTTGGATAGCTCTCTCAAAGCGCTAACACAGGAGTTGCATAAACTAAATATTTTAATGTCCCTACAGATAAAATTTTAGTAAATTTAAATCTGGCAATCAAACAGACCATTCATTGAACTCACTCAACCAATCACTCTTTGCGAAAAATGATCATTCCACTAAGTAAACTGAAACGCCGAAACGCACATTCGTAAGAGTACATTCCTAGATACTTCGATAATTAAATGTTTCAACTCATTTTGAGAAACTGCAGATAAATGTATTTTGTCAAGACATATCGTCATGTGTAAATCCAGCTTCGTCAGTTAACTGATAAGTGACAAGATATTCATGAGCACAGTATTTGCACCTTTTGATAAGGGTACAGTTTTTATGCAGTATATTCAAAGTAGTCATGTGGCAAACTTCTTCCTTTAAAGCAATTGTTCTTTTTGTTATCTGATGAGTTTTGCCCATACGAGTATTACGAAGAACTCCTTCAAGTTCAGAATTTCGAACCTCTCCATCCAAAAGTCTTCTTAAAGAGGCTGTGCAGCGACTGTGAACTATAGATCAGTGCAAACGATCTTGTACAAGTTTAACTGCCTGTCAGGACACCTTTCTACATAAAATGCATGTCTCCCTAAAGCATTGCCATCTGCAAGACTATAAATGTAGAGCGTGTCTGCCATTTCACTAATCGAAACAGTTTCTTAAGATTTCTTAAATAAGAAAATAAAAAGGCCATCAAACAAAGAAAAACAAATGCTATGGCATACGTTATAAAAAGAAACTGATTACAAAATGAAAGCAATTTAGTTGATTACTGTTTAGGAATAAATGAACGTCAACATTTTTAAATATTCTGAAAGGAGGTATTTTCAGGTCCACGTTTATAAGCGTTTTCTTAATGTTTGTTTTACAAGCAGTGTCTGAAAACATTTGACACAAATTTACATGCAATCTGTGTAATATAAGGACAGAAAATCTATTTCCCAAGGTGGATTTTGTCCAAGCTCTGATAATTGCGTAATGTACTTGTAGTTTGTTCAGGTAATGTTATAATATGAGATAAAACAATGTTTTTATTAGACGCACTTAGAGTGTTACATCAAGCTGAATATCATTCAAAAAAGTACCAATAGAGGAAAGCATTCAACAACACGTTTGGAAGAACAAAGATGTAACTTGCGTTCTTTCATACTATTACTACAACTTTGCAAAATGTACAAATAATATAAATTAACGGGGCTGAACTTGGTCCCTCATAAAAATATTGAGCTCATCTTGTAAAGTGTAAGTTATGCAATCTCATCTTTTTACTGAATATTGCATATACGCTACCCAACCACATCGTATGGATCAATCATCCTACCAACATTATATCTAACAGCGTGCTGTGCTATCATAATATTTACCATGCACAGTTCTGTTTACATGCTTGTGCAGCAGGTTTGAGTTCAAATATTCTACTTTTGAGAAATCACACATTTTTATTCGTGTCCACACATATACTATCCAGCACTTTCTACTGTGAAAAATTTTGAAAATTAATTTTAGTTGATTTTAAAATATATAACAAAATATAAATAAATGGACCGTTCTTAGTATCTAACATTGTCGTAAAATAGACTTGTGTGCTCTCGTCTCTGCACAGCGATGTTTTGACAGACAATATCCAGACTTACTGTACGAGTAATGTAATAGTAATATGCATATATATGCATATTATATATATATATATATATATATATATATATATATATATAAAGTTTCTCTGATCCATTATAAAAATACGAAAAAATAGAAAGAAATACAATTTCTCGTTTAGCTATATTAATATGTTTTATACCGGTTTTTGATACGTTAACATATACTGTATTTTTGCATAATACATTTTCATTCTTGTTAATGTTGCTTAATTTCCCGAGTTAAACTGTATTGATGCAATAAGATGTTCCTTTAACTAATTATCCTTTAACTGGATTTCTGCTCTAAATTTTGTCTACTTGATTGCAATTATTGTAAAAGAAATCTGGAAGTTAAGAGAAAAATGCATCAACAGTTTTAAACACGACAATGTAATGCGGTCTCTGAAATACAGAGTTACACAGCTACCAACGTGTAAGATCACCTGAATCGTGCAATATAAAATTGGGAACGGTAGACGTAAAAGAAGCGACGTAAATCAAGAGTCCGACGTAAAACGGCACAGCAAGTAAAGCAAGCCTAGGTCTATACACTGTAATTAAGAGTTGATAACATTCTGGCATTTGTAAGGGCAGTTTTCCCGTGGCGCGCAGTGCTATAATCACTCGCAAAAAGTTTTTTTTATGGCTGGTGTTCAACCAGACACTTTTAATACATTAATTTGGCAAAAAAAAAAAAAAAAAAAAGTCACCATTTTCGTGCAGAAGGGGAAGGGGTGGGAAGGAAGGGTTTATTGAAACATATTCATCAGGCTGCGCTTTGAACCCATAACATACACTACTAACACTGAAGCGTCAGGTATAACAAGAACAAAGAAAATAGAAAAATAGAAGTATTGGGTAGGTTTGAACCAATGTAAAACTTTTCTTCAATAAACTGGAACATTCAAGAAACCGCTTAAGCTACCCAATGCCTATAAATACCATATTTGGTATTGAACGGAAAAAAATAATAGCGGCCATAAAATAAAAGCTGCTTCAAAGGTCATTTGGCTGCAGTATGTTGCTCTTGTGATTTGGGGAGGGTGAAAAGAGATAGCGATCGATAAAATCAAAAAAAAATATTTAAAAATGCTCTAAAGAGAGTACATGTATATAAGGAATAAGCAAGCTATTCAATTTCCCCATGTATGTATGTATGTATGTATGTATGTATGTATGTATGTATGTATGTATGTATGTATGTATGTATGTATGTATGTATGTATGTATGTATGTATGTATGTATGTATGTATGTATGTATGTATGTATGTATGTATGTATGTATGTATGAGTAAAAGCAACATTTATACTTTTTGGATTTGCTGCAAATATAGAAATTCATATAATGACAATGCCTTTCTCTTAACCCTTTCATGGACCATGGGGAGTGCATTCCAGACCTATATACTATTAAAGGTTAATGGGAATTCCACTTAGGTCTGACATTTATCGTTAATTTCTTCAAACAATGAAGCAGTGTTTTGAATGGCGTAAGAAATTTGGCAGTCATAGGAAAGAATTTGGAAAATGGTAGGGAGAAATTATACTATAGTGCATGAGTTTTATTACACCGTTCTTTCAATGCAAACAGGGAATTGCAGCTACCAAATATTTGGACAGCAAAATTGTAAATATTCTGTCAACTGTAAGAACTCAAAATCTACAATGTATAAAGAAAAGCAATTGAGCAATTTGCCAGATGAACTGCCTGAAGCAAGGGATATTTTGGCTATGATTGCCCCACGCTGGGCGCCAATTTGAAGGAGTTGTTGGGTTGGCGTGGGCGTAAGTTTAAATATCACATGCCTCGCGCTGGTAGCCAATTTGAAGCAGGATGTACGGCGGATGCGGCTGGTCGCCGAGTAGTCTTTTCCCGCTATAGTCCACTGCTGCTCCGTCTGATGGGGGGGCTTTCAGTTGGGGATGCTAGGGATCTAGGGGTTCGCTGTGCTGGAGGTTTTGGGACTCGGGAGTCACCGGGACGAGAAGGTTTTGGCAACAGACCACAGAGAAAAGCACAAGAGTCTCTCTAACTCATAGTTTATTGATAACACAATATAACCAATTGACCAGACTGTCCGCAGAGATCCTGGTTCTAGTTTTCTGAATATAAAACACCTGAACCTACTTTAAATCTTACTGACTGACTTGTACCTGCTCTCCAACCGATCTTACTCTTTTACTCGCCTATTCGTGCTCCTCAACTGATTTTACTCCTCGACTGACTTAACTCTTTGACTGATCTCTGGCTGTGACTATACTACCAATAACTCACACCCTTCGCGAAAAATATTTCTCTATTATCATGAATTAAACTTTACTTCTAGTTTCCTGATTGGCGATTATTCAATATATTTCAATGCCTATAAACTCCTATTATTATGGCCGATGCCTATTGGTTACCCATTTTTCTCCACGCCTACACTTTTTAAATTTTATTGTCTCTTTCTGGCCTTTCCCAAGAAGCTTTCTTATCATAAATCCTGGCTGTCACTTTCTATGCTACTCCATTTGTCGCTTTATATCCGCGTGCTATTATTTAGGCAAAACATGTTTCAACCAACTGATAGCTATCTTTACTTTCTCGGAAATTTTGGGACATCTGTATCACCGTCTTGAAATACTTTGTAATTTCCATTTCTGAAGCATTCTCATAAATCTGCACTTCTCTTTTACCCTTAGCTCCATTAGGTTCCAATGTATCATAAAATGGAAACGACCCTTTTTTAAAATACGTTGTTAATATTTACTCTAAAGTATTCACAGGTGTTAACAATTCTCAACCTTTTCTCTACCTGCTGAACCCAATGGTCTTCCCTGGGACAGTCCATTAGTCTGATACAATACAACCCCTGTACAAAAGCAATAAATGCTTGTCACAAGCTTTGCAGACAATTAACATAAATGGGCAAAAGAATGTCTCAACCTGGAATTCTGTTTGGCACAAAATATCAGCTCCAATTTTCATCCATGAAATATAAAATTATTTAGGAGCTATATTTTTCGGCTCCATGCCTATCAGCAATCGCTACCTATAATGAGATCATGGAAGATGTTGAATACTTTAATCGGCTAAGAGAAAGACGGTCGAAGGTGGCCGAGGTCGCTAAGACGCGGATTCCTGAGCGGGAGGTATGGGATTTGATTTCCACCAGGACCGTCCTCTCCCTGACTGAGGTTTTTTCCAGGTTTTCCTCAGTCCTCATAAATGGCAAATGCCGTGGAGGTACCTAAACTTAGGCCTGGAACGCTTCCTTAATAAAACAGTAATCCTTTCCCAATATATCATTTTATCTCATGTATCACCAGTGTACACGGTCTGTGATGCCTCAGTAGTAAAAACGGGCGTTAAACACTATTAAAAAAGTTATAGAAAGAAATGCTATTTGGCGACGTTTTCGAAAATGTTGGCATTAAATTGTTTACTTTATTATTGGTCTGGGGACTATGAATATCTTTATACGGTGGAAGGTAAACAAAAGATTTTTGGGATGTCAAGACCAGCTCAGCTTTCTTCCCCGGCTTGCAAGACAATTGCTTTGGGGTTACTCATTCCGGAAGCATATAGGAAGGGCGTCCAATAATTTTCTAAGCAAGCAGAAATTGTTTCCGAGGATGTTACATTAGCGAGAATTGAGAACGCATGCCGTTTGTGTTCTACTAATGTGTGAGACAAGAAAAATTTTATCTGCAAAGAACGTAAGGGGTGGGTGGTGGGTGCGTGCGCACACCTATGCTTTACAAATTTTCTGGGAAATTAGATTTTCTCTGAAAGAAAGAGCATATAAAAGTTACAAACCTTTAATCTTTCAAAAAGTAAATAAATAAGCATTATATAAATATTGCTAAATGTGCCAGAAAAGAAGTCGTGGAAAGTCCACTTCCCACCCAAACTTCCCAAAGTATTTGATGTTTACTTCCTAAACCTATTCTAAAGCAATATATGTCACATGAGTGGAAAAGTTAGTGCTAAATTATAAAAGAGGAAATTATGATAAAACCACATTAAGAGAAATGTAAAATAAGAAGCATTATCTGTTAAAATAACACCAAATCGAAAAATGTGTCTATTCATGTAAAACAATTTTGTGTGTGCTGGGAAATTAGGATTGACATAAACTTAGGAGACATAAACTTACAAGAATTTTTTAAATTTCTAAAAATAAAAGCAAATTATAGTTAATTTAACATGTATAAGGAAAAATATAACATGTTTTCTTTACTCTTCTCATTATTTATTGGATGAAACCATCTTTTCTTTGGTATTCCAACTTTTGGTTTTACTTTTGGATTGTAAGACAGAATTTCTTTTGGATATCTTTCGTCAGACATTCTCTACAAATATTCTGACCATATGTGGTGATAATATTCCATTTCTTCATTAATATTGTAAACTTTTAGCTGTCTTCTAATATGTTAATTTCTTAACCTGCCTTTTCTTGTTCTCCTAATATTGACCTGAAATGTCATTTCTACCACTTGTATTCTACTTTTGTGTCTGGGTGTCATTGACAATGTTTCAATACTGTATAGAACTCTTGTAATTGCCATAATCTCACTATTATACATATAAAGCTCGTGTAACTCCCATAGTCTCACAGACTTTTGTTGAATCTGTCCTGTCTTTATTTTATAATGGTTTCGCACATTTTTTAAATGTTTTATGTTATTTTTTTCAATACCTGCTTATTTTATATGCGATATGGAATAGCCCAAAAATTTAAACTTTCTTATTTTTTATTTTTGTTATATCTAAATGGATGATATCTCTGGAAAGCCACAAACATAGTTTTATTTATGGATATTTTAAAGTTATGTTCTTTAGCAGTTTTCTGAAGTTCAAAGAATGATCTACGCAGTATACATACATTGATTCATCATGAAATGTTATATCACGAAATTGAAGGTATAATAAACTGTAATTTTTATTAATACAAGCTCCACCAACTAGTAATTTAAGATTTCGTTTAACCTTTTCGGAAGCGATATAACAAATATGGAGGTTTCAATCATAGGCCTTCCCACATTTGTCGGATATGGAAAACCTCCGCTCGTTGTTCTTGGAATGGGGCAATCCAAAGACGGGTACAGTCTTCTAAATTATCAACTGCAATGATATCGGAAATAGAATGACCGCATTCCCAAATCTCCACAGTAGTTCCTTTCGTTATGTCCGACGAATAGGGGCAAGATAATAAATGTATCACGCCCCCTCTTCCAATGTCTGTGTTAGCTTAAACATGTGCTTAAAGAGATTACAGAGACGTGACAAGGTTGTTTTCCTGAACAAACTCTGATGCACGCATTTATTACGCGTATCTTAAACAAGCAGCCGGATAATTGCAATTTTAATTCCAGGAAAAAAGGCCATCCAGACTTATCTGTACCAAAACTAAGTGTAAAATTATCTGTGGAGTGTAATAATCAGAGCTAAATGATGGTGCTTAGGAAAGAGAAGAAAGAGGTCCTTAGGAGGAAAGTTGTGAAAAAGGCTACTCCAATGCAAAAAACATTCAACCAGGTGAAGAATCAATACAAAGAAAAAACCAAGGAATAAATGTCAAAAATCACCGTTGTGCGTGCACAGTAGGTTAATTGTAGGTATATGTGTGGTAGACATAGCAAGAAGACCAAATGTTCAACTGCGTTTATGAGTGAACTAAACAGTTGAGCAAAATTTATAGAAAATGTAAATACTTTATTAAAATATGTTACATGATTATCTACTATTAAACAAACGAACAAATAGTTTTCCTTCATAAAAAAGAAAATTATTATACACAAGCAATATTCAACAATAATCAATTGCATGGCCACAAACTGCTGTGGACACTTTATGACCACCGCCCCCCCCCCACCCCAGTAACTAAAGAAGCTTGGGATAATGCAGGCACTTTCCTCCACCCCATAAATCTTTGCTATTCCAGAGATGCCTTGAGGAGCATCTAGGCAATATAAGGCTAGTCAAAAGTGCAGAGGACGCCAACAAAAATGTATACACATTTCAAGGAAAGAAAAAACTGTATCAACATAACAAAACTGAAGTGTCACAAACAGAAAATGAACATTAATTATCTTAGACTTTTACAGTTACAAACAGTTGCTCAAAATTCACACCATGGGCGTCGACACACTTCTGAGTACGTTGAAATACTGATTCAGCAACGTTGCGAAAGTGTCCTCAACGATTGCAGTACATGCCGTTTCAATTTCTTTCCGAAGTGCTGCCAGTGTAGCTGGTTTTCTACGGTATTCACAATCCTTAAGAGTTCCCCATAGTAGAAGTACAACAGAGCTCGATCCGGAGAACGCTAGAAACTCAATCGGACCTCTTCGTCCTATCCACCGCATTGAAAGATTGTCATCAATCTTACGTACATCTCGGTGTACGTGTATGTGTACACGTGTATGTGCTGGTGTACCATCCTCTTGGAAGTAAAATTCCTCATTTCCATAGAATGGCGGGCAAGACGAAATTGTAATTCGCGTTGGCGATTTTGTTTTGTACATATGTCTTCATTGCCTTTGTACTTCAACAACATTCTCTGTTTTCCAATACCACTTCAAAATTGCTTTCCGTTGTTCAAACAATAATCTTGGCTCCATTTTATTATAGCATAACGCAGTGCGAGTCACATCTGTTTACAGAACATCATACGATAATCTTGGCTTCATTTGTTCATTGTTGATTTATTTGTCACATAGCATCGCTTTCATAATGTATGTGAGTCACTTCTGTTTACAGAACACCATACTACACACTACTGTTGTTTTTCGGTGCAACTTTCAAATATATACTAAATAGACATATACTTGGAAAGTGTGTATACATTTTTTGGCATCCTTGGTATATCAGAGTTTTACAATGTAATTGCAATTACACTAATGAAGCTATAATGACAAAGTATAAACAGACAAACTACAAAAAGTTTAACTATTTTAGGAATACATAGGTAGCATGCTCTGCTGTAAATGTGGGTGAACCCACGGATGATTTCCTCTTGCGCAGATAATCAGAATCTTTAACCTACGAGGTTTAAAGATTTCATCATTGCACGGATATATTTATCTGTCGGCGGATCCAACTGGTTGGTTAAATGCAACGTTGATCAATGATTATGGACTTGGTTGCATGCACGAATTTCCAGCACATAAAATGCCTCATTAACTGATGCGGCTACCATTTACAGAAAAAGCCACCTGGTGGTCAAATAAATATGCCATCAAGAACAGTTCAAATATAAATGTCCAGAGTTTCTCAGTTTCGCTGTGCACAATGAACAAACAACAAGACAGTAATAAGACAATGTTAATTTAAAATTCCGGAGATTTTTTCGACTAATCCTGTATTTTACTTTCTCGTGTTCTTAGAACTACTAATCTCAACCCAATAATATACGTTTGGCCTAAGTACAACGCGCAATGAATGTCCTAGGTGACAGGTCCCGCATGTCATAATGGTTCTATAAATGCTATGTACTGATGTATGTAGTTTCACTCAACATACACACCTGTGTATGCATGTATATATAAAGAAGTTCCACAAAGAGAGCACGTATGGACAGAATTATATGAAATTATTATTGTAACTATGATGGCTATAGATTAAGACAATAAAACCAAATGCAAATTAATAATTCAAAATTATTCTATGATTTCTTCATTAAAACTCTGGTTCATTAAATCATAAAATATATCTGTTATAGTTTATCTACAATTTTATGCTATTTGTTAGAATATTAAGTCTATATTTGACAGTGTGGATATAATTTAAGTAACTATTTAACAACCAAAGTGACTTAGTTTCATTGTTGGGAGGGGTGGTTTTCTGTCCACGTTCCTATTTTGAAGAGGAGCGAACAGGGAGTTATGTTGCCATAACATAACGAAGGAGAAATCCGTTTCTCTATAACATTAGAGTTGTGTGGAACTGTAGAGTTATCGTCCCACTTTAAAGGTTAATGTTCCCAAAAGTGGCGCTTTCACATTTACTGCTATTTATTCATAATACCCTTGTTTATTGAAATTGTAGATATGGCAACCTTGTTTGCACTCGCATATAGTCATTACGAAAATACCATCGTATAATCCTACAAAACACATTGGATATGTTAAGAGACCAATTGGTACGGCGCTCTAGAGTCCAGTACTTAAAAGAAGTGTCTATATTAACCTCTAGAATATTGCGACAAAACTAACACTTGTCTTAAATTTCTCATGAATGCTTACAGATGACAACTGCTATCCTTATACGTTTTGAGCAACACTTTACAATTACTATATAAATGAAGTTGGTGATTACTTCTTAATCTCTCCTTGTAGATCACCAAACGTTCACAATTACGAACCTGGAACAACTTTCTGCTCTCGACGCCTAGAAATACCCTTAATAATAAAGCTCATAGTATAAAAAGTTAAGGGATTTTGCTTGTCGGATTTTGAGCTATTTAAAATTTGAACATAACTATTTTTGCGACGAGGTTTTTATTAATTCGTGGGTAGTTATATACAGGTGAGTCAGCGCCTCTGCGAAAAATTCGGAAGAGAGTGAAATATCACAATGAGAAATATTTTTAAACAACCTATGTTCTTGATTTAGTTTAAAAGTTTTGTTCCCTTTTGGTTCAGGACCTCTGAGACAAATTTGGAGAGATAAATCTCTCAATGTGGAACATTTTTTTTAAACGACCTATGATTTCTGACTCGTCGTTTAGGAGGCATTCATCATCGAAGAAAGGTCAAGGCGTTACGGACATTCAACAACTACGACCTATTAATTTATGCTGCAAGTACCCTCGGGAAAGTTTATAGGTGTTCCAAATGCCAGTCTTTAACCTACTTACATTCATTACACCATCGTAGACGTGTCAGACAAACGTCTTGCAAATATTTCAGGTCTACGTCGCATGATCAAAGCGGCGAAAATTCGCCCATGAGTTCGTGTTTTGAGCCGACTCGAGTCGTGCACACAATAATCTGTACATGTCCCCTAAGAAAAGATCTAGGTGCGATAAGTCGGCTGGCCGTTTCTTCTAGTCCCCTCATAATATAATATCATGTCGGTTAACGCAGAGAAAGAAAAACGGTTGTTCTCAATGGGTCCTTGCACGCATTGGCTACACACAGATATACGGCGTGGACAAGAGCGTCACGTGGTTTAAAGTTGAAACCAGTTCACAAAAATGAATGCACAATTTCTAAACGACGCGTCAGAGAATATAAGATGTTTTAACAAAAAACGTTCCTCATTATGATATCACTTTCTCCTCCGAATTTGTCGCATAGGTCCTGTCTCACTGTATATGGGGTAGCTGTAGGTCCTTAAGGCTATTTCAGCATTACACGTGGTATATTTGCATTGAAAACTTCTGTTGTCAAATTTTATCAATCGCGTAATATTCATATTCATGACACACTTGAAAAATAGATACAATGGATATAAATACTTCAGAAGAAAAGTAGTACACAACGTAACTAATATTTTAATTGGGGAAAAATTAAATTAGATGTAAGAAGCAGCCCATGAGATAGTTCAAAGCTTCATACATAGCCCTTTCAAAGTAAAATAAAAATGATAGCATGTAGGAAAAGTGAAATACCTTCTAAGCGAATTGAGAGAAAACCACACTAGTCAACAAAATTACTAATAATTCATACACCCGATTCTCATTTTTACTGGTTATTTTATAAAGAAATTATAAGGTGTTCTATTTTGATATTTTATATTGGTCCATACAAACCGAATACGGCGTTGTCTTATAGTGGAACAGGAAGAAATAATTAAATTCACCACTAGAATAATTGTGCCTATAAGTGACTCTAATAAAATTATACCTTTACTTTTTCCTTGGGCTACGTCTTACTCCAACAGTCAAGGTGTTGCAGGCTATGTACTGGAATAAATTAATGAATGATGAATAATAAATAATGGAATTATACCGGAGTCTGTCGAATTCCAAAGTACCATGGTACTCGCTCTTTTAGGGCGAGAAAAAAACCGGAAAAAGCCCAAATAACCCTTTAACACATGCAGGGTTCCAACTTGAGCTCTCGGCTTTTACAGTTGGTTATGGACCGAAGTACTGGTCGCCTCTGCTGCTAAGCTACGGAGATTATTACATGCTTTGACATCGCCATATTCTCAGGGATACGCAATTGCGTATTCTACAAATTTTATGATTCTATGTTCAGTATTTAGCATAAAATATGATTAGGTGCAATGTATCAAGAGCTGTTCTCGAACTTTTTCGTAAAGCTCTTGAAAAATACATCATGCATTCTCACTAGAGATCGGTGCTATGAACAGCTATATTGTTATAATTATTATTGGTATTTTAAATTTTTGTAGTAAAACAAACTCACTTTAATCTATACAAAACAGCTGAGGTTATATGTCAACCATGTTTGTGGCAGTTGTCTTGTGGTTAATTTTTATTGCACCAGATATGCATGCTATTTAGCTGCACATGATACTACTTTATTTCTGTTTTTTTTTTTTTTTCCTGAGGCATGTTCCTAGCAATTTGTCTCTGGCTTTCCATTTCTCCTATTTTTGGGTTCATTGACCTAAGACAATATAAAATGGCTTCAACCCCATATTTATATTATTGATATAGCACAATTGATTATATGTATTGTAAATCTTAGTATAATCAATTTGTACAGTTTATGTGTATATATATATATTAATAATTAAGTCCTTTTATGTATTTCTAAAGTATGAGAGCTACTTGTTTACAAAGCTTTTAGACCTAAGGCAGATAGTGTGTTTTGGAAATGGGGCGAGAAGAAACAGATGCCTCCTATTTCTTTTGTATTTGTAAGAGTCTTTGTATGTGAAGGGTCTTCTTTAAGAGTTTGGAAAACTGACTGGATCCGGTCATTAGTTATTGTATGAAAGGACAGGAGGGTTAGTTTTTGTTAAAAGCCAGAACAGACCGGGCAATTATAACCTATTAACGCCACGGAACCTTGTGGGTGTCATAAATTGCATGTGACTTTAGGCAAAGACACGCATGGAAAAACAGACGCAACGAAAGGTAGCTAGGCATTCCCAGAGAGCTTTTGTAGGAGAAAGACGTAAAATGTTAAATGATAGCGATTTTCTTTAAATCTCAAAGGCGGCCCTTGAATGATAAACTTAATTTACTATAAATAAATGGTCTTATTGTAAGTTATACTACTCGTGTTCGTCTAGTGCACCATTTCTTAGTCCTCTTCCATGGACCTGTGAGGGTCATAAAATTCCAGCAACCACTGACGCTAGCCTGGCATTGCAGTATTCGATAGGCGGCAGGAGAAGAGGAGATCAACAACAATCCCTTAATTAATTTAAATCTACAAATCCCTCCCCCCACTTATCGAAGTCAATAACCAATACGACTGCATAATTGGTGCCCAACGTTGAAGCCCACATCGAATCTGACTGCAAAATGGCGCCCAGCGCGATGGCGTGCACAAGCTGGAAATGAGGACATCCAGGAATCTTCATAGCTGAAGTAGAAGAACTCCTAAACAGAAAGAAGCGGATGCCACATCGCGGAGACGACACTACATTTGGTGTACCAGACGCTACATCTACGAGGACGACATCGGAGCGGAACCAACAGTAGGCTATAGCTTACAAAATCGTCATTACAAGAAGAGAACCGGCCTGCCGACAACACGGAAGTGAAGCCGACTGCAGCGAGGATCATCCAACGCCAGGGGAAAAGAAATAACTACAAACAGAGTTGAGATTATTTTTTAGAATCTTTGCAGGTGCAGAAGTGCTTTAAGTTATATGTTGCTAAGGAGTAGGAAACTCAATATGGCAAGTCAAGGTAGTGTAATAGATAGAACAGCAGTGGCAGAAATAAATGTATTAGGAATAGAAGGAGATATTAGTGTAGATGCAGATTTAAATAATGAATCTAATACTAGTAATCAATCTGATAAAACAGGCAGTGAGGATAGGATGATAAGCATGATTAGTCATATGATGAAATTAGAGATGGAGAAAATAGAAAAATCCCAAGTGGAACTTAGCAACAAATTTGAAAAATCACAAGGGGAACTTAGTGGTAAAGTGGAAAAATCCCAATTGGAGTTAGTAAATAAATTTGAAAAATCACAAGGGAAACAGTAGTAAAGTAGAAAAATCCCAATTGGAGTTGAGCAACAAATTTGAAAAATCACAAGGGGAACTTAGTAGTAGAGTAGAAAAATCTCAATTGGAGTTAAGCAACAAATTTGAAAAATCACAAGAGGAATTTAACCAAAAATTCGAGAGTTCATAAAAAGATTTTCAAAATAGGTTAGAGCAAATAGAACAATCCCTTTGCATCAAAATCGAGAGTAAATTCAATGATGTTCAGAACACCCCACTAGATCTCTCAAAACAGTTAAAGGAACGCCGCAAAAATTGGGAAAGCGAGGCAGACAAACCTGAAACAGGGTTTTAGTAATGTTAGAAAAGATGTAGATAGGATAGATGATAGAATCACAGAAATGGAAAGTGAAAGAGTGGACCTTAGAACAGTAGTAAACAATAGGTACTCAGGACTAGAGGAACAAGTTAATCAAGAATTGAGATCAGTAAAATTAATCATTCAATCTTTAGATAAGAACCAGAGCCAGTTATCTGATTAAGTCACTGAGATAAGCAAGGAAAGACGTAGTGATAGAGTAGTTGACGCTGATCCTAGTATAAGTAATAACCCTAATGTAGTGCCCGAATCACGACCAGGTGATTTGCACACGGCAGAGGTCAATGAATCTTTGTCGGATACCTCGGCCAGGGCTTATGTGAATGTAAGTGCTCCTGTTTTAAAATTCACCTTTGTCGTCATGTATATCTAATGATAATATGTGTAATAGAGCCGGAACAAACCAATGCATGTCCAATATGTCATACTGTGCCTGGCCTAGCCAACTGATTAACCAATTCACACCTGCAAATTTTTATGAGGAGCGAAATGATAACCCAAAGTGGTTTATTCAAGAAATGAATGAATATTTTCGCATCAAAGGGGTACCAGAAGAGATGAAGGTCATCTTTATCAGAAAGAATTTGAAAGGTCAGGCGGCAGATTGGTTTAAACTTACGTTATCTGATTGCACGTCTTATAACGATTTCAAAGTATTGTTCCTATCTCATTACTGGAGTCCATCACACCAAAATTCCATTCGTTTAGATATTTCTAATGGGAAGTATGATTCTAGAACAGGAATTAGTATGGTTGACTATTTCCTTGCCGTAGGAAGGAAAAATAGGCTGTTAGATCCACCCTTGTCGGATAGAGAACTAATGACGCTGGCTTCTAATCACTTTCCCGAGCACATCAGGAATCATCTGATAGTTGCTAAGCCGGTCAACATTTACGAGATGATTGAGCTTTTGACGGCGTTTGATGTACAAAAAAAAAATCACCCGGACCATAGAAGAGGAAACACCAGGTATGAGCTGTACAGAGAAAATTACCA
The DNA here is from genome assembly GCA_030762175.1 of Metallyticus violacea. Lineage (NCBI taxonomy): Eukaryota > Metazoa > Arthropoda > Insecta > Mantodea > Metallyticidae > Metallyticus > Metallyticus violacea. Next base: position 191,111,648 of record CM060846.1, read on the forward strand.
CACGCCGAGGCAAAACTTCACGGGAACGGGGCAAGTTCGCGTCGATTCAGATCGAATGGGGAGAACATGAATAGTAGGAGGTCCCAGATAAATATGATACAAACGATGCACCGAGGAAGAACTTAGAGGGAATGTCCAACAAGATCACAGCCATACCACAATTACAGGACTGGAGAGGAATCTCCGACGAGATAGAGGAGAGAACCGAAAACATGGCAGTAGACACCTATATCTCCCAGACACACAAGAAATCAGCAAGTATACTGGAGGAATCCTGATGAAAGAAACGCCAGACTCTCAGAAAGTAGAGAATACGTTAGGTCAAGATCACCGAATCAAGTAATCCAAAATGATCGAATTCAAGACCATCAATCGACTGATCGAGAGCAGAAAAACTCAAAATTCCCGTTCTCAGAGACAAGAGTAAAACAGGGTTGGGAAGGTTTACCGGAAGAGAGAACAATGAAACGCCAACAGCGTCAAACAAATTTAATATCTAAAAGGAATACTTTGTCGAACCAAGGGGAGACGGATGAAAACTTTGAAACACTGAAGATCAAAGTTCAGAGAGGGGATATCCGAGCTTATACTTTGATTGACACTGGAGCCACTAATAGCTATGTAGCTATGCTTTTTACGAGAAGCTTTTTACGAGAAGCTAATCGCCAATAAGGTGAAACTTATGGTGCTTACCTGTATGTGGAGTGTACTGCTCTGTTGCAGTAGGCCAATGTAAGGAACGTGTAAAATATCAAGTTATGATAAACGTGGAAATTTTGGGAAATATTTTTGAAATAATGTTTTTAGTTGTCCCTAGATTAACGGCAGAAATCACTTGGAAGGCGGTGATCAATTTTGAACATAAAATAATTGCAATTAATCAGTCGTCGACTTTAATATCAACACCATTTAATAACGAAGAAAATCAAGGAGATTTAATACCATTATCTGCTGACCAAAAATTAGGGATGACGTGTTTTTCGTGGAAAAGATTAATATTGGTTTAGGTAACATGATAATGAAAATAAATGAAGAGAATGTCGACGATAATGATAGACGAGGAAAGTATGTGTAGTCATCCTTATACATTCTGCGGAGATTGCCAGGACAACTTGAGGACATCAATAAAATTAAACAATATAAATAGCGATTTATGCAACAGGAAAGATATAATTTGCTTGAGAGTAGGCAATAATAAAGAACGGTTGGAACTACTGAAGGAAAAAGCGAGAGCTGCGCACGGTCTAAACACGCTACACCAGAGGCAATTAGAGCAGATACTTATAAAAAACTCGGAAGTTTTCTCTGAAACTCCGGAGAAGTGCACTAAAACATTCACCATTTCGAGGTCAAGAACATCTCACCATATGCACACAAGCACCGGCCGATTCCAATTTCAATTCGTGACCAAGCGGACGAAGTTATTAACTCCATGCTCCGAGACGGAATTATAGAGATATCGGAATCTTGTTATATCAATCCACTATGCTGGGTCCGTAAGGATAATGGGGAACTACGTGTCACTCTTGACGCGAGAAAATTGAATAGTTAATTCAGTGCCGGACAATTTTCAGCCAATTACCGTTGATAATGTGCTGACAAGACTTACTAGCGGAAGGTATTTTTCCAACTTAGATTTAACTGCTTCATTCTGGCAGATACCGCTTGATAAGAGTGTGAGAAAATATACTGCTTTTCCTCATAATGGACGGACTTACCAATTCAAAAGATGCGCATTTGATCTTTCTTCGAGCGGAAGCGGACTACTTAAGGCCTTATATGGAATTTTTAAAGACACCATTAAAGAATATGCCGCCCAGTATATGGACGATATTTTAATTTTTGGAGATAATGTAGAAACACACATAGAACATAATGATCACATTTTAACTAAGTTACGAGAAAGCGATATGACAGTAAAGTTAAAAAAGGCGGCCTTCTTAAAGAAACTGAATTTTTAGGATTCATCATCTCAGAACAAGGAATCAAACCCATCCCGAAAAGATAGAGGGAACACTAGAAATCCAGAGGCCAAAAAATTTAAGACAGTTGAGACGTTTTTTTGGGAATTCTTCAATACCAATCTAGATTTCTAATCAATTATGCCTCTATAGCAGCGCCATTAAGAGAATTGTTAAAATCAGGAACAAAATGGCGATGGACACAGAATGAGCACACTGCTTTTGAAAATATTAAAAAGCTTTTCCAACAGGCGATTCTACTGAAAAGACCTAGGAACGACCTGCCATGCCTAATTTATACCGATGCGTCATGTAAAGGATTTGGAGGGGTGTTGGTGCAACAACACGAAGACTCATCACAACACGTGATAGCGACTGCCTCTCGAGGATGCTCCAAGACGGAAGCGAATGCGTGCATTACAGAATTGGAAATCGCTGCTGTGTATTTCGCTTTACAAAAGTTTAGAATGTACACATTCAACAAGAAAATTATTCTGAGAACCGATCATATAAGCCTTTCTTTCATTCATCGATGCAAACTTATTAGCTCTCGTATCTCGCAATACCTTCACGAAATAATGGCCTACGACATTACTATTGAGCATGTTCCGGGGAAGAATAACATCTTTAGCGATTACTTTCTCGATTAAAGCATAGGGAAAGTATGCCTAAAGCCATTCATAATCCAAACTATGAGATCACCGTAATGAAGTAGGATAATAGCTAGAAAGATCCTTCAGAAAGGACTTCCAAAATTTGGCCCAATTACAAGCAACTGACGATGAGCTGAACCAATTAATGATAGATGCTCCGGAATTAAATACTAATACCTTTGGTACTATAGCAAGGCGAAATAATATCTTTTATAAATTACATGGAAAAGATGAACAACGATGGAAGCCTATCATCCCAAAAGAGATAGTCAACAAATTAATTCAAGCCTTTTATATCTCTACGATTCCTTCGGGGACAGAAAAAGTGTGTTTAAATATAGCTGAGAATTTCTATGTGAAGCATTTGGCCAAGAAAACTAGAAAAATCATCGCTGCATGTGAACTTTGCCAGAAGGCAAAACCATTTAATATTAAATATGACATCGAGCCTAAAACCATTATCCGAGAGAGTCCGCAAGCGCTAGTCACAATGGACACCCACGGAGAGATGCCACGTGGTCAGTTTGGACATAGATATGTATTAATCTTATAAGATGTCTTTTCTAAATTTGTGAAAATATATCCTTTAAAATCAATTACAAGCAAAGCATGTTTAAGGAAAATAGCAGATGATTATATTAGGAACTATGGCGATATAAAAGCAATACTATCGGATAATGCCACCATTTTTGAGTAAAAGTTTTCGACAAACAGAACAACACGGAATAATTTTGTATAATTGCTCCTTATACTTCCCGCAAGGTAACCCCGCGGAGAGAGCTGTGAAAGACGTTTCAACATACTTCCGTATTCTTTGCCATAGGCAACAGTCCAACTGGGTGACTTACTGTCCCATAATAGAACGTGTTATAAATCATTCTATTAATCCTATTACACGCGTAGCTCCAGTAAAAGCCATAATGAACCAGGAACGAGACATTCTTATACCTGGACTACCGACTGCACTTCCGACCGAAAAGAAACAGATAACAGACGAAGAATTATGCCAGAAAATGCTAGCCAGAATAAGGCATAAGGCAGAGAAGCGCCCCACAAAAGTAAAAAGGAGGAAACGTAAATGGAGTCTCGCAATCAAAGACCTAGTTCTAGTCATGGATAAACATTTGTCTAGTCGACTCAAAGGGTATTATCACAGAATGGGATTAATTTACAAAGGACCTTACGAAATTGAGAAACAATTTGGGAAACATATCTTTAAGTTGGTGGACCAGAAAACCGGAAAAGTAATTAGTAATTACCATAAACAATTACTACGTCCTTTTAAAACACTTGAGGAAAGTCCAAAGAGGTAATTCACAGAAATGCTATATTATTGCAAATAAATAGTTTGGCATATTTTTATCTCATTTATATGTTCTCGTGTAGGCGTTATTTGTACCAAGGGTATAAGTTAACTCGAGCACTTGCATGATAGATTGTTAGAATAAAACTATTGTACTCTAGAATAAGTAACATTAAGTGTATAAGTGAATGCCAACAGTGCACTTACAAGAGTGAAAATGTGAAAGTGTGGTATAGTGAAAATACTATAAAAACAGAGTGTAAAATGCAAACGCATACGTTAAAGAAGAACAAAATTCACCAATCCTAACTATTCATATTCTATGTTGATAATCAGCGTAACTAGATATAGGGATATTTTTGTGAACGCTTACAAAAAAAATCGTGAAGAACAATACAGACAGTATATGAAACCAAAAATGTCAGAATGTTACTGTTATTAAGAGAAGGTTCTGAAGAAACAGATATAAAGATAATTTTATTGTGTAGTTCATAAGGGAGTAACTATTCCTATAATTAATTTTAGATTTCACGGGAATACGTCTTAAACTTTCCTGTCCAGATCGGACAAGAAACTTAAAAGACGGGGGCATTTGAGACAATATAAAATAGCTTCAACCCCATGTTTATATTGTTGATATAGCACAATTGATTATATGTATTGTAAATCTTAGTATAATCAATTTGTACAGTTTATGTATATATATATATATATATATATATATATATATATATTAATAATTAAGTCCTTTTATGTATTTCTAAAGTATGAGAGCTACTTGTTTACAAAGCTTTTAGACCTAAGGCAGATACTGTGTTTTGGAAATGGGACGAGAAGAAATAGATGCCCCCTATTTCTTTTGTATTTGTAAGAGTCTTTGTATGTGAAGGGTCTTCTTTAAGAGTTTGGAAAACTGACTGGATCCGGTCATTAGTTATTGTATGAAAGAACAGGAGGGTTAGTTTTTGTTAAAAGCCAGAACAGACCAGGCAATTATAACCTATAGACGCCACGGAACCTTGTGGGTGTCATAAATTGCATCTGACTTTAGGCAAAGACAAGCAGGGAAAAACAGACGCAACGAAAGGTAGCTAGGCATTCCCAGAGAACTTTTGTAGGAGAAAGACGTAAAATTTTAACTGATAGCGAGTGTACCGGGAGAAGGACCGTGGTGTAGTGAAAGGCACTGACCGGGAATTTTATAGACTAGAATTCATCGGGCGAGTTGCAAGTAAACTCACTAATTTTCTTAAAATCTCAAAGGCGGCCCTTGAATGATAAACTTAATTTACTATAAATAAATGGTCTTATTGTAAGTTATACTACTCGTGTTCGCCTAGTGCACCATTTCCTAATCCTCTCCCATGGACTTGTGAGGGTCATAAAATTCCAGCAACCACTGACGCTAGCCTGGCATTGCAGTATTCGATAGACGGCAGGAGAAGAGGAAATCAACAACAATCTGTTAATTAATTTAAATCTACAAATCCTCCCCCATTCATTGAAGCCAAATAACCAATTCGACTGCAAGTTGGTGCCCAACGCTGAAGCTAACATCGAATCAGACTGCAGACCCGACAACCCGCAATCGCAATCTAGAAGATCATGTTTTCTCTTTTACTCCTGATCATTCTCTATTTTTTCGTCACAGGAAATTTTAATAGTGATCAATGCATGTGCCATCATAAGCGATGGGCACTAGTTATACGTGAGCTGCATGATAAAATGGGAAGATAGCTTTGTAAAGGAAGTGTTCCAGACCTCCCAGGCGTTCGCCAGGGATCAAGAATAAGAAAAAGGTGGTAAAGACCCGAGTCAGGCAAGAAGCCTGGCGGAATTCAATCCTTAATCCGTTCACAAGATCGCTTCAGCGACCTTGGTCACCCAAGTCAGTCCAACCGACCGCAATTCAGATATTTCATTTACTTAATTATTGGTTTATTTACGAACGCTCTTTAACATCTCGGGTCATGAGCGTCCTATTCAATTCAGGGCGTGAAAAGGTCGATAAATTTTGCTCAGAGGTCTTTGAGGCTCGAGTTTCTTTTCAATGCCGTAATTCTACGACACGTGACTCACAGCTTTACTTCCCTTTCAAAGGAATTTACACTTAGTATTTTTACGCCAGAAAAAATCCATCGACCCTGGCTGGAATAGAACTCTCTTGATCTTGGGTGTATGACGCAAATGTAATAATCCCCTTGATTTGTCCGCATTCTATTTGTAACGAATATTCCTCCTTTCTTAATGTTACATTAAGTCTAAAGTAAAGACTTTTAAGGGATTTGCTTGAGCAGAAAAAGGAATTATCAAAGCTGGGTGAGTTTTTATGTGAAGTACGCCCAATAACAAGATGTGTGTTTAAACAATGTATAATTGAGATGTACAGACGTGTGAAAGAGAGAGAAAGCGTGTATGTGTTTTTTTTATGTAATATAATTATTTGCATGTTAATAGTTTTATAGTAAACATTTTTACCTTTGGCACACTCTGGAACTGAAGTAAAGGAGTAAAGGTCTACTCCAGAGCTGCAGTAATATATCAACAGCTATTGCATATGCAGCGACTTATCAGTTGCCCTTCTTCACTTGCAGAACCAGCCAGGGCCTACGGTGCAGACACTAAGTCAGTTTTTTTTTTCAATAGGCGAGCAAGTGTGGGGAAAAGCTTGCACTGGAAATATTTTCCGCATTTTTTCCTTGTCATCTAACAGAGAGTACAAGTACAGTACTAACGAACTCGGGCCCATTTAACAAGAGTGTAAATTCACAAGATTTTCAAGTAATTGATTTTCTTTCGTGACTTAGATTATGGACTTATATACGAGTGATTACTGTTAAATATACTGTATTGCAACTGATATTAACATAGTGAACATGAATTTTCTAACACAGTAGTGAAGAACTGTGTGCAGGCAATAATTTCTTCACGCAGCGCTTTTTATACGTCAAATATGTTTCACCTGAACATCTTTTATTCAACCCAAATTTTGATAGATGTCGTCGTCGTTCTTAGTGGATGGTTTTGCGCAGAAATTACAAAAGGAAACTTCAGCATATAAGTTTCAAAGTTCTCTTTAATTGCGTTAGCAATATACCATTCACCGATTTTCTCTAAAATCGAGGGATGCTAGAGCTGCACGAATTGCATCTTTTCCACAAATATGATGATTGTATACTCTTAACTTCTCTCACACATTTATTCAACTATGGCCTTAATATCAGTGCTGAATAAAAGAGGCTATATGAAATGTAACTTAGTTGCATGGTTAGAATGAGAGAGAAGAAATAATTTTGAATTTGCCGTGCGCCTCGCTTGATACGGATACAGGTTGCAGTAAGTCATCTTTCTCCCCAATGCCGAAAACCTGCATTTTTTTCCAAGTTAAAAAATCATTTTCATTTTAACATAATACCATATGGAGCTGGAGTCAACATTATGAGTTCAACTTTAGCACTGACAATGTTTACTGCCATTGGTTCAGCAGTCTATCATATCAATTAAGCAGGCACTTTCTTCCGCCCCTTTTCGTAACCTCCAGAGTCTCTTCAAGAAGTCCTCTCTTCGCTTGGAAAGAGTCACATATTTATTCATTCTCTTAGGAATAATCTGCCCTTTCAAGCTCTCATTCATAATCACACCCGTGGTATGTGGAGTTACACTGAAGACACGTTCTGTATTGCCATGATACATTTTGTATAGCATGCTGTACAGCACCATTTCCCTTGAATACTATCATATTTTTATGTTCTTTCATATACGTGGATAATGGACTTTTGGCAGGTTTTCGAAATTTACGGAAAAATAAATATCTTGCTCCTCGACTGTAGTCCTTCCAGCTGCTCATTTTCCTTTAGCCTTCAGAGTATCAGTGCAACACTCCTACACTCGCAATAGTTTTGCAGTTCAGTAATGTCTATCATATCTGACCTAATGACCGTGCGCAGTTACTCTGTTTGAATGATCCCAAGTCTATAATTGTGCTAGACTAACCTTGTTCACCCAGGTAAAGCATAATTATTTAACTGCAAATATGAATTCTTTATGAAATATATAACTTTCTTCTAATAGTTCTCAAACCTACCATGCAGTAATAATGTACGCCTCGGATCATCACCGCTTCTTCTTCTTCTTGATAGTACCAACTGCGCTAGAATATCACCAAAACTTTGCCTGTGAACATAGTAGCATGTTTCGTTGTTCCGCGTTAATAACTTATTTTAGTGATAAACAAATGAAAAAAACTGCCACAAGTGCAATGTCCCTTCTAACGCGGGATAAACCTGAACCCTTGCAGTTCAAAATTATTTGCCTCCTAAAAATGAGTAAATGAAACAGGATTGTCCATTTGCGGTGTCCGTTAAGATGTGTCATAATTGCATTAAGTGCTGTAGTATACAAACCAGTGAATATAAAATTTGTTCGTCATATGATACTATAAATATACGAGTTTCAGCCCCAGGTATTTTTCCATACTAATTAAAGTCTCCCATCTACTCTCACTTATACAAGAAACCCGAACATTAGAAAATGTTTGTTTAGTACATTTGCAACCTTGTATTAGCTCTTGAACATAAATTTACTATTCCACATTATATTTGACATACATTTAGAAATTAAGCATGCTTGGAACATGCTCTTCAAAGTTGCTAAATAAAAATGGGCAACCCCTCCTTATAATTCCGGCTCAAGATACGTGAATCACTTCATAAGGCACAGCAATTATATTCCGAGCATGCACCAGTGCAGTAGTACTTATGTTCGTGTTATATATTTCTGAATGCAGTCACCAGTTTAAAAAGTACTATAGAAAACTATTAATCCTCGGTCTCATAGTAGTATAGTGTAACTAAAGCAAAGTTCGGTACAACAATTTATTTTGAGTAGTATAAATGAGAATTTTATGGTATAGTCAAGCAAAGTTGCGAGAAACGTTGGATGATCGTGCTCTCCCTATCGAATAGTGGCAAGATGGTCTGAAGACTTCAAACATAAACAAGAATTAATATTTTAATGGCGCTCAATGAATTCCTGATTAACAATTTTCAGGGGCACTATGTTAAGGCAAGTTGCAAGGCTGTAAACCTTTCCAGTCAGATTACTTAATTCAATTATATCTATTAAGTGAAAATGTCGTGCATTATTTATGTTCTTTAAAACAAACCAAAGGAGTTATTTGTTGGCAGTGGTAGAAGTCGTCTGCTATTAACGGTTATCCACTTTCCTCTTAAAAGCCATTTAGTGCAGTTACCTGAGCAAACTGTATGGAATACTTGGTTTTGATTTCCCCTCTACTTTAACATTAATATTACAATACAATTTCACCATATATTATTAAAATATACTTAACCCATTGGACTTTTTAATATTGAGTTTGATTCTTATATGATTCCCCAAAACGAACTAAACGACGTTTAGAAGCTTATAATCGTACTAGGTTTCCAATAAATACTTTTACGCGAATTTTAATCCCATCAGAAATGGGTTCGCTAAGAGTCTTAGGGCCAACTTTTGGTATTGTAACCACACATATTTTAAACATATCACTGAAAAACCATTACAATAGAATTATAGATCGTAAAACCACATCAAAAGGCTAAACAACATGAAATGTTGTATAACTAGTCAACAGTTCTATTCAGACCAAGAATAACATAAATGAAAAATAACGCCAGAGAGAAATCAATTGTTTTTCTGCAGGCTAAAAAATGTATAATTTGGCCAAATTGCTGGACTGATGGTTCTATTCCGAAATATACCTTTTGCTTCTGGAAATGCTTCTGTACTTGAAAAATTTCATTGATATTATAGTTAGTAAAACATTTGTCGTTTACAATGCTAGATAACCAGTGAAACTTAATGGTAAGTATAAGCACACATGCAGTTATTGATATTTTTTAATAAACTACTTCCACACACCAAGCAACATTATATAACGCGTATATATGGTGGGTTTGGCAAACGTGGTGCTCTACTTCGTTGTTTATAAAACATTTGTATTGCGATACTTCATTGCTATCGTCGCCTTTGTTATCAGTAACATGCTTTTCTTACAATGTGTAAAATGAACTGCAAATTAAGTATAAAGTTTTACTTCCTTTTTTGTGTTACAATGCTGGTGTAAACACGATAACAACACAACATTGTATATAACAAATTTAAATAGAAATGTTTTAGCATACAACCACGAAACGTTCAAGTACTGCGGAAACAGAATCTGTCATGGTTTTACTACGAAGCGACTAACAAAACTGTGAAGATAGGAAGACTACTTGCTTGAGTGTTTTGCCAGCGTCGGATTGTTCTATCTGGAAATGAAGGGACCATATCTAAACTCGTATTTCACCGCCCGTCACCTGATGTCTCCCTCACTACGACCCTTTCTCCTGGAGGTCACAAACGGCCAGTCGATAAGCAAGGGTGAAGCACCGAAATATCATCTTTCGACCCTAACATGTATTTCAATATAATCGGAGTTTCCAAAAGAATCAGTACACCATTGACTAATATACCTCCATTCCAAATGATACTACACAGTAAGGACTTAAGCTGTGGAACATGTTCCTGTGGTGCAGTACTTATGACACTAGCGTCAAGTAAATGCTTAACATCAGTATCAAGTTCGAGATTCGTTTATTGATTTTTTTAATACTCCTTATATATGGGCACATTTCATCATAAAGAAAGTCGTTCCTGGTGGTGTAGTGGTAACCATACTTGCCTTCTAAACCCAAGATCGCGGGTTCAAACCCGGCCAGGGTCAATGGATTTTTTCGGGGCGTAAAAATCTTAAGTATGGCTTCCTTCTGAAGGGAAGTAAAGCCGTGGGTCCCATGTCGTACATTTACGGCACGAAAAATAACCTCAACCCTGAAAGAAGAGGCCTTTGAGCAAAATTGATCGGCCGTTTCACGCCCTGAATTGAGTGGGACGCTGATGACCTGAGATGTTAAAGAGGGTCCTTAAATGAAATAAAACAAAAATCATAAAGAAAAATATATAATCTAATCCGGAGCATTCGAATCATCGTCTTCCAAATCACAATCTTTTGCCTGATCCATTAGAGTCCTTAGTCAGGTGGATAGCTCCTTGTAGACTAAACTCATAACATGAGTAATGATGTGATCGTTCAATATCATACTGTAATGATTAGTCTGAGATTTAACAGATTTTATAGCACCAATCTTGAAAATGCTGTGATAAACCATTAAAGATTGGGATTTTCTCGTTCGTAAAGCAGCTTTGAAGACATTCTAAGGCAAATTTTTAACCATTTTACTTTGACACTGACTCACTGACTCGCTGACATCAGCATGAAATTGCAACTGTTTTGTCACCATATAACTCTTAGGTTTTCACGGCCGATGTTATAATTAAAACAGTTGCAATATTCCGGGCTGTTTTGCCATGGTCCATGGCTCAATATTATACCTTAGATTTCACAATTTTTTACGATTGACATCATTAGTGGACGAAGAACAATAATTGACTGCTGAAAAGACGACATTATTAAACCACGGACCATGGCAAAAGAGTACGGAAAATTTTCACAGTTTTAACCACATATCTCTGCTATTTTTCTTCTTTGATGATAAATTCCTGATCTCCAATTGCTTATAAAGGGCCCCTCTAAAATCTCAAACTATTGCGATTCAGTTTATTAACGCGCTGTAGTACATCGAGAGGAATTCATGTGACTTATCAATTCATCAATCAAAATTGAATGAGTGTTCATCTATGCATTTAAAGCATGTCTCACTTTCTACGTAAGAATTATAAAATAAAATAAGAACTGCATCTATAGAATCTGTCAATCGTGGTTTTATTTGTAAACATGTGTTTACAGAATATAAATCCTGAAAGTTCTGGGCTATGCTATTTGAGACAAAGCCGAACACACATGAATTAAAAGTTTAGTATTTAACATGCATTGCTAATGTGTTAACTCACAAATTTGAAACGATTTAACGAAGTCATTATTGAAATGTATCAATAACGAGCTATTTTGTCATGGTCATTGAATAAAATTAAATTAAAAACCAGAGCTTTCGCAGACGTTACGATCGCTACCATCAATGAACTGAAAGTGTTTGCAGGCAGAGGTACAGGACCGTTTGAAGTTGAGAAGGTAGGAGTGTTGGGAGAGTTGTGGCGCAGACAATGTTTGTTGACCAGTAACGTATTCCAAGTCTTGCTTAATTGAAAACCTCTGCCTTTATATTATCTGGACGTTTCTTAAGACCCCTCTTCTAGTCAGATTAAGTTATCCTGCTGTTATTGGAAATACTCCGTTTTTTTCTAATTTTATTCCAAAGCAATTTTAAATGGCGCATTTCGCAAGTGCACTTTTTTGTTAATGAAAGCGTAATTGACGTGTATTGTTCTACAAGGCGAATTTTAATCCATCTTCCAGTAATACCATTGTATCTTTTCCACATTCGCGTGGTACTTTATACGCTCCTTTGGAGCTGAGAGTATCCCTTGGGTCTTTCATGAAACGCAGTTTTTTTTACCCATTTTTGTTGTAGTTGTGACAACAGTTTTTATGTTCTTATTTCTCAAAACCCAAGTAATTTGTAGCGCAAGGCCTTAGTAAATAACAAGAATGTTTTAATTTAGTATTTATGATCTGGTGATAAAGTCGTGTTTTTTTTAAGGTTTCAAGGCTGGATCGATTGTTTTCTTGCGGTAGTCATTTGCTTGCAAGGCTCTCTGGAGATTAAGTTCAGCTTTTAGTTCCTTGAGTTTGATATTTTGGCTGGGTGGATCAGAGTTTTAACTCTGGCTATTTTTGTGTGGGATGATGTTTGGATAGCGGGTTGAGATATTGTTTTCTATGATCTTGTCTTCTAGAGCACTAGAAGTCTTGCGTAAACAAGTATGTCTAGGAATGGAAGTACCTGAAATACCTTTGAAATGTAATAAGCCACGTATGTTTGACTATGTTTTGTGAAAGTTTTTACTGATCTGAAGCAGGAATTTCAATGAGTCATATAAGAGAGTAATATTTTGTATTTGCTTCACATTGAAACGCTATACTACACAGCAAACAGACTGAGAAATATACAAAGTAAATATGGTGTGGTAACGTATCGACTTAACTTTTTTACTCCATAACGGTAACACAAAACAACCTAACCGAGATTACAGCATTCTGTCCTAACTGCTCAAAACATATGTTGACTTTGGCATGTAGTAAATGAATTTGCAAGCACAGGCAAGTGATTAGTGAGAACAGAACATTACAAAGAGTCGTACATTGTAGCTTTGTAAGCCGCTTCATGAAATGGAGAAGCCCAGTAGTTTCAGTTTGCTACCTAGACATGCTACGACATTGCAATATTTGTAACACGCGATTGGAGAACCTCTTAATAGAAACGCTTTACGCTGGTCAATAGATGAACGTTTTAATGGCGCGCAATAAAAATAGCGTAATATACGTAGATTTGCCTAAACGGTAGCAAAATAGTTTCGTTTTTAAAACATTTTATATAAATATATAATTATAAAAATTATTTAGTATATATTTTAGAACTTCCTGTGATCACTAAAGGCTGAGCAATTGAGTACATTAAGAGTAAAATAGCACAAATAAAACCAGCTATAGTTGAGCTTAATGCATTTTAAGTACACTAAGTATCAACAAAACCAAAACAGGCTACTTAGTACCAATAAAATATTTTGCAAATATATCATCTTATATCTTTACCCAGTGAATGCGTTAAGTTTTTGGGAACGTTAGAGATCTACTGAAAGAAGTTAAAACACAATCCTTGTTAATGCAGTCAATAAATCTATGTCAATATTTAATCCAAATATGTTTCGTAGCTCAAGGAAAATGAAGTTCTTTTAGCCGTAATCGTGGGCTGTTTCAGAAACCCACATTACTATTGCGAATGGTAACGAATGAAATGACAATGCCAGCAAAATGATGCAGACACAGAAGGAAAGGAGAATTAATGTATATCAATCCACTTTTGTAAGGAGCGTTTTCAATGCGCACACTATAATTGACTCTCAGAGATTATTAGCTGCAGCAGTGATTGGTCAAATTACTCAAAACGGTAATATCGGAACATGTTGAGCAACATTAGAGTCTGTTCCATATAGCACTAGCGTAACTGAATCAGAGAAATAGCTGCTGTTGTAGACACAATGACTTTTCTATTTGAATCAATGAGTTTGAAAACTAGTCATATGAAATCCAGTTTTAAGGGGGAAAAGCGAAATTTCTTAGAATACAACAGAAATCAAATGTTTTTATTTTTCTAAAATAAAACCAGTTCAGTTTCCCCAAATGCCATTAATATTATGAAATAAAATGACTTGTTTTAAAAATATTTTTCTAGAATTTGGAGATCAACTATTTTTGTAAAAAATTATATATAAAAAGGTAAATTTAAAAAACTAGTTTTAAACAGATTGAAAGATTATCTATAATTTTGGCAGTTATAGAATATTACGTGCCGTACTCAAAGGCAAATGCTATTAAACCAACGCTTATATGGTCAAACTTTCACCCAAAGATGCACAGACATTAAAAGTACAGGATTAATTAAGAAAAATAAAGAACAGGAAACCAGAAAGAAACACTGGAATAAACAAACGCGTCTCTCCTGATTTTTTTGCCCGTTTCAAGGCAGATGGTGGTCGACAGCCAGAGCGGTAACCCCAGGCGAAGCGGATGAAACATCCGCAAAGTTGATTCAAGTTCTCGCTATTTAAACTGCAAATACTATGAAAATAAGTACGTGCCCTATGACAGGAGAAGTTGGAAATGCTACTTGCTACAGCCATATATTTTAGGCATTTTTTTTTTTTTGAAAACTGGGATACACATCAGTTCCTCTTACAAAATTAAATTAATGTAAACTTAAAAGCACACACAAAGTCTTGTTGTCCATGAACTGCAGGCAGGTGATCCCGATATTCGGTAACGTTTCTGCAATCGTTCGGAAAGTTACGATAGAGTAATTAATTGATCCACGCTTAATATTGTTAACTGCCTACCATGGTTTCAATTACGTGGTCATGTTTCCGTGCAAATAGTAATTATTTGAGTACTGAAAACCCAGATGTTATACATGAAACAACATGCGATTTTTATTTGTGAAGAAAATTGAAAAATAAAATATATGGAACCAATCCCCATACATTAGAACTGAAAGAAACTATCAGGCGAGAATTTGACTGAATTTCGAAAGATTAGCTGATGCATGGGAATGACAAATTTCTGAAAAGATGCCAGAAATGTAGCACCTGCTTGATATTGACACTTTGTTGACGAAGTATGACTATTTCTTTATATCTTCATCTAGCAAACAACTCAAATATAATTTCAACAAAATCACTTAAATATTTCTTAATTCAATCTCTATTAGCTTTAATTGCAATTATTAAAATTATTTATATTTACAAAGGACCTTTACGATATATACAAAGAAAAAAAAAAACAAATACTTATTTGATAATAATAAAAATCTAACGTGTGCATTTAGCAGATTTCCAACATTTCATGTTTTAAGATACATAATTATTCTCATTGTACTTTTAGTTTTAATTGCGAAAATTGTAATCAATTGCGCGGACATTCCGGGAGTTACCGCTCTGACTGCCGACCTGCAGGCTGCCGTGAAACGGGCGACAAATACATGAAAGATCCAGTATGCTCTATCTTCAGAAATCTTCTGAAATAAAGAGTGCATGTATGGTAGGTCACATGCAGCTTTCTTCATAGAAAGCAATTTGTGATTTACTGCAGATTTTTTCCAGATATCTTAAATATTCTCAACCTTTTCATAGTTTATGGGAACTTTTACGGGGTATGCTTGCCCTTCAGATAGTGGAGACACTTTCAGATAACCTTTTATACAATGCAAATGTTAATTAACTTAATAGTCCAATAAACATAGCTACTTCATCTTCACCTTATACTGATCTTTGCACGTGAAGGAGTTGTGGAAGTTCTGTTTCTCATTCTTTGCTTTTCCATATGAGTTTTTTAATTGTTTCCTCTTACCTGCAATCATCGCGAGTATTTCTTACATGTATGCATTTTCCTTGCTTTGTGGTATGTTTTAAACTCCCTGCCTTACAATTTAATTATATAAAACTCATAGTTTCTTTTGTTCTTTCTTATCATTGAAACATATAGAGAACTACATCCTGACTCTAATTTTATATTAATTTTTGTAAGGCACTAGTTTCTCGTGATATACAGCAATTAAGACCAAAGAATACTGTATTTCATACATTGGAAATTACATTTGGTATCGAGTCACATAAACTGCAAATTACTCAAATACATTAAAACAGATTATTATTCTCAGTTATTAGTAGGTGCTCCTAAACAACAGTTATACTGTTGCCATCTGGTAGGATAACGTGCACTTAGTTGGAAAATTAGTATTTGCCTAGACATGGTAAGTTTTCAAACTAAACAGAGATTTTATGTTCCATCATTTTCTTTACTCAGTGATATGATTGTTTTCTATATAAATGATGCATTAAGCTTTAGAGAATGCGATAGTAAGAAAAATGCAATTAAAAAAAAGTGGAGATGACTGGTTTTCGGATCCCTTGATTACTTTATAGGAAGTACCGTTTAAAATAA
Organism: Metallyticus violacea; assembly: GCA_030762175.1. NCBI lineage: Eukaryota > Metazoa > Arthropoda > Insecta > Mantodea > Metallyticidae > Metallyticus > Metallyticus violacea. The sequence continues at coordinate 191,128,178 of CM060846.1, forward strand.
GTTTAAAATGTAGTTGTATTACCTGCAAGGGAAGTCCTATTTGCTTCTAAGATATACTTTCAGACCTATCTCGACACTTTCGGATTCAATTTTCTTCTTCAATTAGCTTGGTAGGTGCATCCATCCATATCCCTAGAAAGACTCAAAGTATACTGTCAGAAGTTACTTGATCCATATCAATTGAAATCTATTTTAGAACAAATTGTATTCCTGCAAATTAAATTGGGATGTGTTTTAACACAGATCTCTGAGCCTACAAGGCGCAAACTGCATGTCGCATCACATAAATTTCACTTGTGACATTGATGTACAATTTAGCGCTTTGGGCAATTAAGAGGACTGCAGGCGTGAAAGGATGCTCGTCTGAGATTAAGCAATGTATGTGGCATTACATGGAAACAATAGTAACTATAGAAACAAGAATAAGGCACGGAGAAATTGCTCTTGATAATGCACAACTATGAATTTCTACAGATTGAGAAAGTTTTAAGTTGCAGCCAGATTTACACTAACAGAGCTCATCATTCTTAAAATAGGTCAAATAAAATGTGAGGCAGTTTCAGAAATATTTCAGAAAATACAATAAAGTGCACAATTCGATGTCTTTCTGTACCCATATAATCTGGCAACACTTAAGTGTCAATAGTATTCAAAGCATTAACACAAACCGATAATGGACTAAAATTAAATTAGTTAATGCTGGGGCTTAAGGCAAAAGGAATTTCTTTGCAATTCTTGTTTGCTTAAGGGCGAGTAACCTATGCATTAATAGCAGACAACGAGAAAATGTCTGGTGCTGATACACCCTAAAAACTTACAGCTTGGAGAGAAAATACATATCGGACAATTTTACAGACTTCAGAGTGAATGTTACCTTGGAACGACATATGCTCCGTATTTGAAAGACGATCATGATCATGAAAATGCTGCTCATTGGAGGTCAATGGCGTATAGTCGAGTGAAGTAAACCACACTTTTAGCCCACAGCTTTAAACAAGAAAGTGGACAAAGTCTTGAAATGTATGCCTCCATAATTAGCAGGAGCTATGAGAATAATGAAGCACATAGTGCATGTTAATCAGGATGGTTCAGAACATTGCCATACATTTCCTATGACTGAAATAGGAATATTGGCAACATTGCATGGAAACAAGAGAGGGCACTGCTATTCATAAAATAGGTAGAGGAAAGGCACACCTATACAAGCAATCACTTCCACTATTGCAGAATCTCTTCTAGAGATGGATTGGCGATGTACAATGAGAGAATTTGCTTCCATAAGCCAATTCCATAAAAGACAGGCACATATTGCAGTCATTTTTTTTCTGCTGATAAAGAAGAGAAAAAGAGAGAAAAGAGAAAAAGAAGAGAAAAATACCAAGTGCGGTATTAAATTCTACTATTATATATTATATAAAGCAAGGGTGCAATGTTAGACAATTTCCTATACAGTATAACCCCTTTTTTCATAATGCCTAAAATGAAATTAAAGATAAGACTTGTTTTGGAAGTAAGTGGTGTTAAATAAATTGGTCTAGTCACCTGTTACCGCAAAACATTTGTTTATTATTTATTCACAATAACAATTGCACAATATTAATATTAGAAAGTATTGCGATATTAGGCACACTTCCTATATAGTGTGTTCGTTCTTGGAATACACGGTGTCTCAGATAAACAAGTACCTACTGTCATTGCTATTTTTAAAGTCCCCATATATTAAGGAAACCTGCTGTAAAATTTACATCCGTATTTAACATGTACTCTGGGATGCATAAATCGGTGTGTGTACGTGTGTCAGTGTGTGTGTGTGTGTGTGTGAGAGAGAGAGAGAGAGAGAGAGAGAGAGAGACCCATAACTTGAGTTGGTATTATAAGCAAAACATTTCCAAAATAGAGAACATTTAGAATGCAAAGATTCAGAATTTGATTAAATGACTTAAGTAAATGTGATAATGCAAACAATGTTTGAACCATTCTATGAATGTTTTCACATTCCGTCCATAAACGAAAAACCCAGCGATGAAACATTTCGAAGTTTATTTCACTAATTAACTACAAAGCAAATATAAACCGAATAATGTTAGTTAAATGTAAGAATTTCCGAGCCATTTGAATGCGTGGAGACCTGCAAGTCTCCACTGTCCAGCCTGGATTTTTTCCCAATTTCCTCATCCTTAAAAATAGCCTCACGTGGGAACTGTCAGGTAGCTCATCTCGAAACTTTATCTCATACTATACATATAATTGGATATTGATAGGAAATATGCAAGTACAAAACATTAACTGCTCAAAGGAATAAAAAGGGAATGCAATTAATGCTTTAACAAAGATGTACCCATCTCCCTAGTTATAAAGTGTCATAGCTGGGGCTGAGCATAGTTGGTAGCGGCGACGGATGGAAGAGAGGGTGGGGCCGAAGTAATGGGGGTGAAGTGGGCGTATGTTGATGACTGCCGGTCGTGGTCTCTATGTTTCCCCGGCTGCTTGCTGTGACTTCTGCTCCAATTCGGTTGGGTTCAATCTCAGGGTCATCTGAAGTGTTTTGTGGATCAGTACAGATCCACGGGAACGATAAATGTATTGCCCAAAAGATACACCAGGTTGACTTGTTCCAAATATTTTATTCACATATAAAAAAAATACTGGGGATTACTTCCTAACTGCTCGTCGCTAACTTCACTACTCACTGCTAACTAACTATTCTTCTCGGAACTTCCTACGAACTACCTATCACCACTCACTGTTAACTCCTAACTTCTAAGTGCCCAAAATTCATGAATAAAACAGTCCAGAATAATAATAAAGAATAAACTAGAATGACTAACTTCTGATTCTGTACTCCAGTTTTCTATAACATCGCCACGCCTCTAGCTAAATTAAATTTCCTCGTTTATTATCCTATTCCCGAGTTATATGTTCACCATTGGCTATCTTAAAATATTTATTGTACCACTAAGTTCTTCTCATTCGTTGATTTTAATTCGATGCCCATTGGCTAAAATTATTCTCCCCTCTCTGATCTGCAATATTTTCCCACAAGCCTGAATTTTCCAAGAACAGCCTGTCATAAATTTCGGCACTTTCCTTAGATGTTGATTTCTAAAGTAACAACTTTTGCCTCCCTAGTTATAAATTGCCAAATCTTCTCAGAGATAATGAACGCATTTACTTTAGCATACTTACTCTTGAAACAGGCGGCATAATGCTTTGAACCCCGGCTTGCGTGTAATAAAAAAAATTCATTTTCGTTCTGACATTTCCATTCCCTCTTATTTTGTTCAAATTCTGTCCCGTTACGACGGCCATGTGTTTTTTGTTTTTACGGTGAACTTCTTCTAAGTATTTGCATGGGCAGAAATTTTCTTCACCTGACAAAGGAATCTCTTACCCCTTTATATTTCACACTAAGGAAGGGTCAGTGGACGAGCTGCCAGTCAGGTATATATCTCCGTCTCTTTCTCACATCTTTTCCCTAAATGTATACAAAGCCCCTTTTGTAAAATACAGTTACATGCCAAATGACATACATACAAATACACGTCATAAATGATATCAATTCCTGTTAAACCTATCTCTTAAACTATTTCATTATACATATACATAATAAACATCCTTATCAAATCAAATGCTTTTATAAATATAACTCTGCACCCTTGAGTTATTAATTTAATAAAGATAGTCTTATTTTCGGCTGCAAGGGGGAGAGATGGCAGGCGGGTCCTTGAAATAAGGTTTTTCAGCTGTTGTTACAAGTACACGTCGTGCTTTCTAAATAGAACATTAGAAAGTAAATTTTCGCACGCTTTTTATTCGTATGAGTATTTTTGCACTTACATATCTCCTATCAATATCTAAGTAAAAGTTTGAAATGAGTTATCGAGGTGAGCTCCCCGACAACTCCTTTGTCAGATTATAAGGATCAATATTGTATTTATTTTTTGTTAGCAGCTACATACAACATGCCAAAATACGTTATTTTTTCATTATGTTATCTTTCCCTTTAGTAGCCTTACTATTATCCTCTTATGACCCTTAGGTTTTTAAAGCTTTGCAGCTTAATTCTCTTATTGTGATCTTCATTTTGCCTTTGGCTTCATACCGATATTCTATATTAGAAAACTAACAAATTTTCTCCACTTGAAGCATCGTTATTGATAGTGGGTGTTGCATGGCACTATTCCGATAGTCGATGGTTGCACGGATCATTAAAATTTGGTTATAATCGGCGGATCAGTAGATGCTCTGCAGCATTTTTTTTTTTTTTTTTTTTTTTTGTAATACCGTGGTCCCATGTCGTAAATTTATAGCACGTAAAATAACCTCAATCCTAAATTCTCTACCTCTGAGTAGCATATATCGGCAGTTTCACGCCCAGAATTGAATGGGAAGCTAATGACCTGATATTTTAAAGAGCAAAAAATAAAGCTAATAAATAAACAGAATATCAGAAAATTGTGTTAAAGATGATCCACCAAATAAGAGAAATTTAAGCTGAATTGTAACGTTTTCTTCTAATTTAGCCCTATACGTTCACATATTACTCTCATTTATCTCGCATATTATTGATTTAAAATTTTATTCTATTTCCCTGAAGCATGATAGTGTAGTAGAACTCTGGTTTTCAGCGGTCGATATGGCGCGTGCTTGGGTACTGCGGGAATCGTGCTGCGTAAAGCAAGTATCACACAAACGTATAAAATATGTTTAAGGATGGAATTGATTAATAATTGGGGACAAATTTAAAAGTTCACATATTCATGACTGTTAACAAGAATGAATAATAACACTATCATGGATCTGTTTATTCACATTTTCAATATAAAAGTTAAATTAATTCTTGAAAAGTTACTATTAAAGAATATTGATTGATAGAAATATGTCAAATTTACAAGGGTGGCATTTATGTTCTGTATTTTAGTTTTCCTATTATTTAGGCAGAATATTTATAGTTATTTGTAGGTTACGTGTTATTTAGTGCTTTTGCAGTAATCGATCTGCGTTTAGTTTATTTTTAAAATATATGTTTCAAATTTCATTGTGCACTTCATAGATTAATTTTTGCAAAGTTGTCGTGGAACCGATATATTTCCAGATAAATAAATGAATTATAGTATTGCAAACAAAGTCACATACAATTAAGTGTACCCATACATGTAGAAAAACATGAAAAACACTTATTTCATATACAAAACCTATGGCTATAGAGGTCTGTGCATTAAACTAGCTTCAGAAAAGATCTCACTCGTGGATGTCTTTCCAAATTGGTGTGTTAGATACCACATCAGCTACATTGTGCGTGTGCGTGCGTGCGTGAAATGAACTGGTAATTGACAAGCAATCTCTACTATCTACTTATCCAGACCTTCAATATCGGGGAAAAAAAACAAACAAAAAAACAAAAACAACCATGTTACACATTTGCCTCATTTTAAAATGATGTCGAGAAGTCCTTTTATCCTTATGGAACTGCGAGTGCAAATATTTTGAAAGTAACAGTTTACAGGTCGATGCATTATTTTGTTCCTTCTAACTTAAATTGACAATTTATTAGTCCACAGTGTATAAAGTAGGAATACATTTGAGTATTCCATTCTGTGAAACTTAAGTCATTTAATGACCTTCACAATTGAGCGCTCTAAATTATCATTACCACAACTACTAGCAATCTTTTGGTAGCTGTATTCAAGGAACTGAATATTTTAGAATAAATCAATATAAAGTGCCAGATTTTATATCATAAATTTTCTCAGTAATTCACTGTAAAATTACAAGTAATTTGGTGAATATACACCTTGGAAGTCTGAATATGTCGTTAAGTTGATGGCATTTTGTTCACTAACCTCTTCTCGTTAACCTGTAAGTTAATAGTCTATATTATGATAGATAAGTTTTAATGGTACTAGCGTGTATGACGTGCACGACATTCACCAAAAATATAGCCAAATAAAAGAAAATCACCCCAAATTGAACCCACCTTGACCGAGTAACACTAAGTTACAGGAGTTGGACTAACTCTCCAAGCTGACCATTAAACACGCTGTTAATGCCTAACACCGCACCAAATTAACTAGTCACAAACGGATATAAAACAATCTAGATGAGGAATCAATTATTCATAAATTCCAAATAAAAAGTTATGGGTTACAATAAAGCGTCAGTACGTCACTGATCCATTTCGCATCAAATAGGGAAGAAAGCTATTAATAGTGACATGTACTATCGAAACGCCTGTTGGTGAAATAGGTTATGTTACCACACGAGCTTGGTAAAACTTTTATTTAATGTTTAATTTTTATTTTTGTATTTGTATAATTTTACTCCCAATGCTTAAATATTTAACTATTCAAAGCAACTAGTACTCGGGAAAAATTTAAACGAGGTTGATTAATTTCATTATTCTTTCTGCTTACATAATCAAGGATTACATAAAATGCATTACAATACAGCCAAAGTAATTCGTATTCAGTGAACTAACGGGAAGTGGCCACATGTTGAGTAATTGAATATACTTAAAAACATCTTAAATATTTGCTGCACATAGGTATTATTAGAAATGAAAAAACAAACATGACTGCGCATTATAGAAAAGGAAATACTCGGAAGGGAAAATAAAGAAACAGCTTAGGTTTTAGGGGAATTGTCAAAGCATCTTTTCCATATCACGGCATTGGTGGCATCGATGCAGAAAGGATTCTCATATCCTGTTGAGTACTCCAGATGTGTTGCGAATCTCATCACACCTTGCGACTGTGCGGACAGCAATTTCCTAATCAGATTCAGTAAATGTTGTACACCAAAGTCTGCATGCGAGCCCAAGAAAAATTCTTAAAGGATTAAGATCATGAGAACGACCTCGCGAAGCCACAGTAGGTCTGCCTTTGCCGGTCCGGCAATCGAGAAATAACTAATCCAAACGACTTCGCACGTTTAGAGAGAAATGCGGAGGAGCTACATTATGTTGAAAACACAATTTTAATCTGATTTTATGCGGCACTTCCTTCAATATATCTTGCAACACATGTTTTAAAAATGTTGTCTGTCAACCGAGAAAGAAACAGTTGGTGGACTAATTAAGCAGATGAAAACAATGCCAGCCCAAATTGCTATTGGTGGCTCATCTGTACAGTACCACAAGATTTTCTTCGTGCACACCCATGCAAGACTGTTTCTTGAATTTAGTCGGTCCTGGTAGTGTAGTGGTAACAATACTTACCTCTTAGACCCAAGTTAGCGGATTCAATCCCGGCCAGAACCGATGGATTTTTTCGGGCGTAAAATCCTAAATATGACTTCCCTCGGAAGGGCCAAAGCCATGGGTCCCGTGTCGTACATTTACGACACGATAAAAAACCCCAAACCTAAAAAAAAATGGACTCTGAACAAAATTTGTCGACCGTTTCACGCCCTGATTTGAATGGGACGCTGATGACCTGAGATGTTATAAAGAGGGTCCTATAATAATAACAATATTAATAATAATGATAATAATAATAAGGCAAACAAACTTTTCCTAATTTAGAATTTACCAATATTTGCTAGATAAGGTCTTATCAGTGAAGAGCATTGATAAAAAGGAATCCGATGGCCGCACCAATGCCAAATTGCAAAACTTGCAAGCGGGAATGAAAATCCGCCGCATCTAATGTTTGTAATTTTGTATGTGGAAGGGATAGTGCTGCCCCTCCTGCAACTCAAACGTACACGAGTTTAAAGATTCTTCTGGTTTACAAAGTATTTAGTCTTCAAAATTCGGGATGTGATCAGCGTCTTGCACCGCAGTCGACTTTGTTGGGCAACAAAGAACCCCATTCTTGCAAACAACTATCGATAGACCCGAAATTACGTCTGAATGGATACCGTCTACTGAAGCCGGAAATAAGGCTGCCTTTATTAATTTAATAACTAAAGGCTGCAGAGTTATATTTATAAAGGCATTAGATTTGATAAGGATAATTATTATGTATAGGTATAAGAAATATTTTAGAGATAGGTATAACAGAAATAGAAATAATTTGTAACTTGTAACTTACAAAAGGGTTTTGTATACATTTTGTAGTAAAGATGTTAGAAAGAGACAGAGATGTATACCTGACGCCTCTCCACTGACCGCTCCTTAGACAAGGCTGAGGAAAGGGTAAACTATCTTTTGTTAGGTCACGAACCTTCTGCCTAGGAAATACTTAGGAGTTCACAGTAAGAGAAACATGTGGTCGTAACGGGACAGTATTTAACAAAGTCAGACGTAGCAATAATTTAAGAGAAAATGAAAATGTCAGAACGGAGACGAAAATGTTTTATTACAGGAAAGCCGTAAACAGTCCATCAACACGTGCGTTATTTCTGGGAACATTTAGAAATCTACAAACTAAGGAAGGCAAAAGATTATCAATAGAAATCAGAATGTAAGGAAAGGGCCGAAATTTATGACAGGTTATTCTGGAAAAATTCAAGTTCGTGGGAGGACATTAGATCAGGGGGGAGAGAATAATTCTAGCCGATAGTCATCGGATAAAAGTCAATCAATAAGGAGAACTTAGTTACAAATAAATATTTTTAGGATAGTCAATGATGAAAATACAACACGGAAATAGGATAATATGCGAGGTAATTTAATTTAGCGAAAGGCGTGGCGATGTGGTAGAAAAACTGAAGTACAGAAGTCAGAGGGACATTCGGACATTCAGATTCATAGATTTACATTCAGACAAGAAGACATTCGCAGATTCAGACATTCAGACATTCATTCAGGCGAGACACGAGAGGATTCACTCCAGAGATATACGGAAGCCGGCATCCTAAGTCACACGAAAGCAATCCGCCTAAATCACACAAAAGCAATCAATTTAAGTCTTTTCTAAATCCAGTCTAAGTGAGTAGCGAAGTCAGCGGCGAACAGTCAGGAAGTAGCCCCAATATTTTTACATGTGAATAAAGTATTTTAAACAAGTCAACCTTGTGTATTTTTGGGCAACACATTTCTCGTTCCCGTGGATCTACACTGATCCGCGAAACACTCCAATGGACCCTGAGATCAAATTCAACAGATTTGGAGCAAACGTCACTTCAGTGAGCAGCCCGGGCAGACATCGAAACCACGCCAGCCCAGCACTACTACACTACGCCCCCGCAGCACCTTTAATTCCTGCTCCACTACTAAAGTATCGTTCTCTATAAATTTCCTCATCCGTCTCCTTACACAAAGGGCATATCAATATGTTCAGTAAAGGTACACATGTGCTCCGTTTTACTTTCCGCATGTATTGCCTTGTAGTATATTAATTGTGCGTTGTAGGCAAAGAAATGACATCAGATGTTAATAGATATAAAATAAAAGGTATACTATGCGCATATGTATTAAGTTGTCACATTCTATGAGAGCGGGATAACTTCAGTTGGTCTTAAAAACATTAATCTCAGAACTTGAATATACCTATACATCACATCAATTCTTTTCATTTTCGGGCACCTTATTCACTAGGCTAGCTTGTCTGAAAAGATAAGTTTTGCAAACCATTGGTTTCCTATCTCAAATTTGTTGGCAAGCATCACTCTATAACCCGAAATATTCATGCTGTTTTCATTAAAACCCTATGTATATTCTAGTGGTCAAGAAAATTAAATTACCTCCTAGAGCGTGATACAAATTGTGAACTAGGACATTCTGATTGTAGATAAGTAAAAACAGGCACAGTAAAATAGGCATTTCGTTTTCTCCAACTGAAGAAGAGCCTAACCGGTCCGAAATAAAATAATTTATTATTTTTGGGGTACGTTTTTACTTATCTACCGGAGCAGTATTTCCTAGCTCCAGCGATTAGGAAGAATATAAAACAGTATATTTAATTGATGAATCCTAAACATTAATCAGCCACTATCAGTATAATTAAAGCAAAAGTCTTAGACATGCCTCAGAGAGTCTGTATTATACATTTATGCAGTAACTTTACGAAATTATAAATCCGGACCTCGCAACCTTGCGTCCTCTCTATACAAACGGCCAGAGTAGCCAGGTCATAAAAATTCCGATCCCCAAATACAGCTAGCACGGGCGATATTATAGCCGGAAAACCTTGAAAAAGACGCAACTATAACAAAGCATAACGGGACATGTTTGTAACACAGAACAACTTGAGGGGGAGATCTGAGAGGAAAAGTAAAATAAACAAGCCTAGGAGTTCGTTAGTAGGAAGACCCTTAGAGAAATCGGCGCCAAATTGTAGCCTATAGGGAACGAACCGGGAACCACGTGATTCTCATGTAGCCAACCTACGAGTAGAACTTAAAAAGACGCTACAAGAATTTGAATATAAAATTAAAGAAAGCGCATGAGACTGACCGACTGAGGAATTAATAAAAGTTATTAGATACCGAAATGCCCCGCAGTTCACCCAGGCCGTTCAGTTCCCGCAGTTCAGTTCAGGCATGAGCAGTTGATCAGTTTTAGTCAGTCACGCAGTGCAGTTGCCGTCGTTCAGTTGACAATTGGTTAGTGTTATTTCTTCTCGGGCAGTTCGAGTTAATTATTCGGCAGTTGCTCAGTTCCAGCTACCTACTTAGTTAGCAAGCAGTCAGTTGCTAGTTAATCAGACAGTCCGCAGTTAGTTCAGTTCGAGTGACCTACTTAGCTCCTCCATAGTCAGACAGTTCGAGGTTCTCTTCTGGCATGAAAATATACTTCATATAGATAAAAGGGATTCATCGTCTTTGTGTAACTGTAAAATAAACAATTCTCAAAATAACTTATATGTCTCTTGAAGTGAAGAAGAGATTGTTCCCAGTCCACGTCCTGTCTCCCTGGTAACGTGCATGCGTTCCAAAAACTAAAAACAAATAAATTATTCTCATGCGCCGGAGCAGTGGCAGTGACGTGGTGAACAACACATCATAGCAGCGGGGAGACTGGAGAGGAAGGAGGAAGACAAGAAGCACCAGCGAAAATACGAACTAGCAGTTGCTTCCGCTTCCTCCTTGCACCCTTCTTTCTTTGTCACTACCATAAATCTAAACCTTGAGACCCATTTCAATTAATCCCATCTTAATTAATTCCAACCTTTTTTATAAATCCCCCACATCCCTTGAATACCGCTGCACTACTATCAGAACGCCCTAGATCAGGATTTGTTTAAATGTAGACCTGTTTTCTGCCTTTAAATAATATGAGTTAATCGAAATATTGCAACATTCATGTTACTATTTAAGTGTTTTATAAATTTCTGCTTCTGTAGTTCTTAATATTTTAACTATATAAGAGTCAACATTATTCCTAGAGCAACAAACATTCAAGAAAATGTAACAAAATGGTTTAGTGTTAAAAATCTTGTTCGATTCTTGTATACGTAAAAGGTAGAAATGTTATCTCTGCGATACGCTTCACATTCTTTTTTGCTTCCTGATGATATGTCCTAAAAGATGGATATACGCTTCTGGTCAGCATGAGGTAAATTGTGTTAAGAGCATCTAAAGTGTACATTTAGGCTAGTTTAAAATAATTGTAATGGATACGTACATTTTCAATATCCTAAACTTATTTCTATAGGCCTGCATATGTTCCGTTTGTGCTAGAACACCTTCAATTATTTCTTCCTCCTCCTCCCTTCTGTACATTTATTCGGTTTATTTACGGACGCTCTTTAAATCGCATTCAATTCAAGGCATGAAACGGCCGATACATTTTGCAAAGAAGTCCCTTCTTTCAGCCTTGATGTTCTTTTACGTACCGTAAATCTACAACACGGGATGCACTAATTCACTTCCTTTCCGAAGGAAGCAATACTTATGATTTTTATTCCCGAAAGAATCTATTGACCCTGGCTGGGATTGAACCCGCGATCTTGGATCTACGAGGCAAATATGGTTACCACTAAACCACCTGGACCGGCCATTTTGTGTGTGTGTGTGTGTGTGTGTGTGTGTGTATCTCTTTTTGTGATATATATAATCATTATCCTTATAATAAGCATATTCGTTTCAATGTGATCTCGATTATTAGGAATAGAATTAACAAGAAGCGTGGTCCTGAAAAAAGTGTGCTTATTTAAATGTGCATAGTTATTAATCTGTTAAGGTCATTGATTGAGGAGTTAGAGCTATTTTTTGTAGTAAATTATCCGGATAGTACCCGAGTTCAAGCTTTTTAAATTTGAAAAGTTAAATCAAAATCCACTATTTATTTTAATTAATATGGAAGAACTTAGGGTCTCTCATCAGCTCCATTGTGAAAGGTCACGTGGTGTTTATTGCTTCCAATGCACGGAAGTGTGCAATAAAAATATCCGCTACTTTTCTTAATCGTACGTTTAATATCTGGAGGATAAATCCGCATGATGTTAATTTCTAAAGAAGAGTGCAAATAAGAAAAAATGGGAAAATATTAAGATCGTTGCCGAGCAATGCTTATTTGGTCCTTGAATTTTTTTAACCTCTTCCACACTCGAGTATTTCAATAATCTTTAGCATTAAATCAGTAGTTTGCGTTGTTAATTTCATACACACACACACACACACATATATATATAATGTCAAAAGGAAAATAAAAATAAAGTAACACTATTAACGATGTAATAAATTAACAGTAATTATAAAAGTAATTATATCTGCGATCTCAAGTGTGACTTTTCCTTGGTGTTTTTATCCTTTTCTCCTATATATATATATATATCTAACACAATATATTCAATAAAGCATATAAACTTACATGTATCACCAGTATAATTAAAACCTACACGGGTGGACGAGGTCATTAAGGCGCAGATGGTTAAGTGGAAGATCTCGGGTTCCAGAACCATCCTCCCTGACCGAGGTTTTTCCATATTTTCCTCTGTCATAAATGGCAAATGCCGGAGGGGTACACTAAATTTATGCGTGGAGCGCCTACTTCCTTAAAAAATTCATAATTTGTGATTATATTTCATGCCTCACAAGTCTACTGACTTTGGTGCCTCAGTAGTAAAAACGAGAGTTAAACACTATTAAAATATCATAAAAAAACCGCGGAGGAACGTCTTCTTAGTAGTTCAACTTGGATCAAGCCTCGATATAAAATTTCAACCATATTGCAATAAGTAAGATATGTATGAGGAATGCAAATTTCAGCTGTTTCCAAAGTGAATCAACTCGGTGCTTAAACGAATTTTAACTCGTTTCAAAGATAGAGGGTTTTAAAGTCTTAGCTTTATTTATGCATAATAGGACAATGTTAAAACTTTGAGTTATACTATCCTTTTAGTAGGAAAATCGTATGACATTTTAGCTCTCATCACTGTCTCAAAAAATCAATAAAATGTAGTTCTTACCCCATGTTTAAAGCATTCTGTTAAGTGTTAATGTTGCATCTCCTTAAGAATTTTTTTTCTTTTTATCTGAGGGTTAGTAACATATCTTATAGCAGTAGGAGTATTTTGTAAGAAATATATTAAACGCAATTTAAGAAAAAAGGGTTTAATTTTCTTTTTATTTTAAGCTTAACTTTCTTCCACGCAGTTCTAACTATGGTTTGTTATTAAAAAAATGAATCCAATAATTTCTATGTGAAATTAAAAAAGCTCACAATCCGTTTACCGTATCCTTAGTTATTATTAATTTACACACATTTTATCACTTTTATATGGTTGAATTTATGAGCATCCTAAAACACGAGAAGCAAACATTATCAAAGGAGCTAATAATTAGGAACTTATAAAATTGATACAGCAGATAGACACTTTTAATGCCAAAATAATAGTGTTTCTGTAGAAATTATAGAATATTATAGAATTATATAGGAGGGAGATGAGGGAATTTTTTTAATTTGTTTATTGAAGGACGCTCTTTAACATCTCAGGTCATCAGCATCCCATTCTATTCAGGGCGTGCAACGGCCGACAAATTTTGCTCGGAGGCCTCTTCTTTCAGGCTTGAGGTTCTTTATCGTGCCGTAAATGTACGACACGGGACCCACGGCTTTACTTCCCTCCCGAAGGAAGTCATGCTTAGGATTTTTACGTCCGAAAAAATTCATCGATCCTGGCCGGATTTGAAACCGCTACCTTGGGTTTAGAAGGCAAGTATAGTTATAACTACACCACCAAGACCGACATGAATGAAATGAATTGATAATGACGCAAATGAGCTCGAGTCCTCGGCGCCTTTAGCTATTATTCAGCTTCTAAGGATAGGGAAAAACTCCCGAGAAGAGCATTATCCAGCAAGTTTGTCCTGACCAAGAATCGAACCCATGACCTCTGGATTACCAGTCGCAAACGCTGTCACTAGACTACGAAAGCAGTCAACCAACTTGTGGATATATGTCGAACCTATTAACACGCTGGATTTTTTTTGGGGGGGGGATTTATTTATTTACGGACGGTCTTTAACATCTCAGGTAATCAGCGCCCCATTCAACTCAGGGAGTGAAACGGCCGACAAATTTTGCTCAGAGGCCTCTCTTTCAGGCTTGAGGTTCTTTTTCGTGCCGTAAATGTACGACACGGAACCCACGGCTTCACTTCCCTTCTGTGGGAAGCCATACTTACGATTTTTACACCCGAAAAAATCCATCGGTCCTGGCAGGATTCGAACTCGCGATCTTGGGTGTAGGAGGCAGGTATGGTAACCACCACACCACCAGGACCGACAACACGCTGGATATTTCCAATGTCGAAGCTTGTTTTAAGGTTCAGAATGAGACTAGGAGCCATTGTGTGGTATTTACATGAGTAGAAAAGAAGGCTAGTGGAAATGACTAAGAACGCATTAAAGTTTTAAATATGCAATGAAGCAACAAATGTGCTGTGACAGAATTGATAATACTTCAGGTTATGGCATTCGAAAGTGAAATAAAGCCTTAAAGTATTCAGATGCAACATTGACAAATACTGTTCTATAAGATAGCAATGAAAGATAAGATAAAGTTTCAAAAATGAAACTTCAATTCAAGCAGAAAAATATAGTACATATATGAACGAAATCTTTTTGACATGCATATTAAAACTATTGAGCGGATCTTGAAATAAAAAGAAAGTAATAATATACATGTCAAAAGTAAATCTTTTGTTTCATTATACATCTCACCTGTATATTCATTCTTTTCGTATTTTAAGTAAATATATTTTATAGAGAAATTTGAGTGGCTTTTGCTTGCAGAAAATTCAGCGGAATCAATTGCATTCTGCAGGACACAACCCCCAACCGAAAGCTAAAGCGTGAGGTATTGAAAAACTGTTCCTCGTGTTCATACACGATTGCCATACATAATGCCAAACAAACAAGACCATGAACGCAATTCAAATGTGCCGTAAAAAATTGAGAGGAAGGTGCTAGGTGTCTCACTTCTATAGTGTGCTAACACAGACCTGAAGGAACGGGCACGCCTGAAAGAAAATTCACTCTCAGATGTAGTGAGTGACCATGTAGCATTGCTAGGATTCAGGAGAGCAGATGGGCATATGCGGCCATGTCGCGGGAGTTTTATATCAGAAGGAGAAGAGGCAGATCTAATGTCAATGGTCAGACATTTTAAAGGCAATCAGGCATCCTATGTTCAAGAGTAATCGGAACAGGACCGTGTGGCGAGATTTACAGAAATACTTGATAAAGACTTGAGTGTATATAGTCAGAGTGCCTGTAAATAAATCAATATTAGGATAGGATAGAGCTGACTCACTACTTCGATTGATTCACCAAGTGAGTAAAATTAAGAGCGTTCCCTAACCTCGTGTGGCAGGTTTTGCTCTTAAAGAGTTTTGTTTATTCATTCTCGTATATGTAAAGTACACAAATTTATTTCATCAGCGTTTTATGACATCATTTAAAACTTTGAAAAATTTAAGTCTTAAGATCTGTTTTGTTAGAACTAAATATATTACCTTTTCATGTCATGTATCAATGCTGAAGAAAATTTAATGGTATAGCGCTTTTTTTCTTAATCGTCAAACTGAAAACAAAATCAAAATTGTTCACGACTTAAGATTTCAATTCCTAAATTTTAAATAGATAAAATACTAAGACAAATATAAATGCTCAAAAGTTTCTGAGAGGGTCTATACAAAGAAACTCGCATTAAATTTAATGCGTTTCCTAACTTCTGAGCTCATCAGCGTCCCATTAATTCAGGGCGTGAAAGACTGGTAAATTTTGCAAAGGCCTCTTCTTTCAGGCTTGAGGTTCTTTTTCGTGCCGTAAATGTACGACACGGGACCATCGGCTTTATTTCCCTTTGAAAGGAAGTCATACTTAGGATTTTTACGCCCGAAAAAAATCCATCGACTCTGGCCGGGATTGAACCCTCGATCTTGGGCTTACGAGGCAAGTATAGTTACTACACCACCAGGACCGACTGTATAGTCTGTGAACTATAGAAATCATAGTGGTAAAAAGCATTGATTTCAGAATGAATAGTATACAGAATAAATATTAGTATTTTATATTGCATAAATTGAGCATTTTGTTGCCATTAAAACTTAAACACACACAAAGGAGTCAGAAGATAAAATTAAAAAAACATTAGACATAAATGTACGCAAATAAATTTCATGAAATTCGCTCAAAATATTTTAATGAATAGCAGCATACGTTTAATTATGTATTATGTGTAGAAACAGCATCTGTATCCGGAAAAATCTTTTTTGATATAAACTTTAAGAATAGATAGCTATTTTAAAAGGGCCCGAAAATGCAACATTGCTTATACCACTATGTCCTTATATTCAAATACCTTACCCTGTCACATGACATCCCAACGCATTCTATGCACAGCTACCAGCTTGCATTTCCTTGGTGACCATACGCTGAACTGTACTCATGATTAACAATAGCGTGGCACAATAGCTCCTGTTATTCTAACTCCCTTTTATCCTCAAGAATAATTAAGTTTTATCTTATAAAATTGTTTTACTCCGTTAATGCATCCATTTACTCTCTAAGAGCACCAGTATAACCTCAAAAGCACAATATACTAATGCGGATTAGAAACTGTTAATAATACTCGATCAGGTTTCAGTAACAAATACAGAAAACGAACCGCTCGGTATTGCATAGATTCTGTGCAATGAATTTCCTGAATATGTGACGCTGTTGAAAATGTTGAACATTATTTAAAAGTAGAACCTATAAATATGCTTCTTTTTTCAGAGACTTTTCTGTTGAACTCTTCTTAGTAGCATGCTGAATCACACAGGACAAACTCAAAGTCGGGACTGAACCAGCAATTATCCGGCTACCATACTCTTCTAAATTTCTTCCTAAAATACAATTCGGGTGAATGGACAGTATACAATCATTTATATATATATATATATATATATATATATAAGGAAAATAAAAATAAAGTAACACTATTAACAATGTTAAAATTAACCGCAATTATAAAAGCAGAAATATTTTTTTTCACAAAATATATTCTATGACTAGAAAAAAAAATATGAACACAAAACTTTTGGTCAACTTTATGATTTTCAAGTCATAGAATATATTTTGGGAAAACTGCTACATTAATTTTTTTCTTCTTTTTCTTGTCTGCAATTTTTTACATGTACATACCTTGTCATTCTCGGTAGTTTAAAGTATATTTTTTCTTATTTATCCAATCTTATCTTTAAACAAATATTTTTGAAACTGATATTTTCACATTCGTAGCTTGCTGAAAGGCAGAGGCGAATATATCAATATATCGACATTTGTAACATTACATAACGCATAGTGTCAGCAAGGAACGGTGGCATGGTATTAGGCTACTACGGGCGCTGAGGAAATGCAAAATAGTGTGTTTTAAACAATACTTAATAAAATTATTCCAAGGAATCTGCAAAGTCAGGCATTCAACATGCCTCCGTGCAAGATCGACCTCGTTAAAACTAGTAGAAATCTTAATGAAGATTAGAAACGTGACGTCCGGGCGATCTCTCTCTCCTTCGTTCGACGTCATATAGTCTGCGCCGCCTTTGCGAGGGCCAAGCCACGATACCTAGGGGCCCCAATCTCAGGACATCAGCAACACGCCTGCGACACACACCTCTGACGGTAAGATGATTCATTACACTTGTACTTATTGTTACTCGGGCCTAGAGCCTAGCCACCATGGCCGCACTAATATTAAACTTTTTTGTAGTAAAATATTCAGAGTTCAAACTGAGTTGTACCATCTGAATTATACCCCCTCTTAACCTCCAATTTCTGGTACGTGATATATTGGAGATGCCTGCTTTTGATTTCAAATCTCAAAAACAGGTTCGATTACGAACTTCTCTCCTTAACGTTCCATTTGGAGGAGTCGCCGGCTTTTGAGTTCAAATCTCAAAAGTTTGGTTCGGTCACGTATCTCTGTGGCGGGACATATGGTGAAAGTGCACGTCTCTGCATCATTTTTATGTTAGAGATATGGTTCAATCCCGAATCTCTCGTTTAGTCCATCCTAGTGGTAACGTATGGTGTACACTATAGGCCCACGCATCATTATTTGTACCTGGGATACGATTCGATTACGTGCCCCTTGGGCATGACACATTGTTGATTTATCTTTCGATTAATTTATGATTAATAATGATACATTTGGAGCAGGCATGGTCTCTCTCTAACTCTGAAGCAATGATAGTGATATTGAATGGATTGTGTAATCGAGAAGTACCTGATTTTTTGGGTAATTAGTTTAATTTTAGCAAGCGAAAGGAGGATGTTTTGCAGTTATACTCCCATTGAGAATCAAATTGTGTAAAAAATGCTTGGGCTAAATGAAACTGCAAAGTAGCACTAAAAGGGTACCACTTCATTTATTTTTTTTTTTTTTTGATTGATTTATTTATGAACGCTCTTTAACATCTCAGGTCATCAGCGTCCCATTCAACTCAGGGCGTGAAACGGCCGACTAGTTTTGCTTTTGCTCAGAGGCCTCTCTTTCAGGCTGGAGGTTCTTTTTCGTGCCGTAAATGTATGACACGGGACCCACGGCTTTACTTCCTTTCCGAAGGAAGCCATACTTAGGATTTTTACGCCCGAAAAAATCCATCGATCCTGGCCGGGTTCGAACCCGCGTTCTTGGGTGTAGGAGGCAAGTATGGTAACCACTACACCACCAGGACCGACAGGTACCTTCCCGCTTACCTTATCTATAAATTGAAGTTATTTGCGTTGCTTTGGTGGGGAATTTACCAAAGAGTATATTCTGAAGAGTGATTAGTTGGGTATTGCTCTTATTGCACTTTCCATTTTAGTGAATGAAATTGTGCTGTCAATGTATTTTTCAAGTGGTACTAGCAGTGGAAGTGAAAGTGAACGCTTGATTGTGCAACGGCATTCTGCATCTACTCATTCGTCCTTTAACAACATTTATTATATGCCGTGTCTATGTAGAGGGAGCAGGGTTAATGGAAAGTCCTTTACCAGCTTTCTTTGTAGGCATTAGGGCACAGAGAGAATTCTTATAATTTACAGATAATGTGCATTACAGTGTTCCTCGTACAGATGCATCATTTTCAACGAAAGTTGCCCCATAAGGCATTACAAGCAGAATGCCACCCCCTCACCACGCCTGAAATGATATTATGAAACCTTTCTTTCCCACTTAGGTTTAATTTTAGATAACTTGGAAAAATTTATATGTAAAATGCCTTTATAATATGTATTGTAACAAAATTCTTTCTTTTGTATATAGCATTTATTTTCACAGGACGTTGAAGTTCTAAATGAATATATTTTATTAGTAGAGTGATATTTTAAATAAAATAGATCTAAGGCGAATGTACAATATTTTATATATTTTATATTAAATTAACACAAATATTAAAAATTATGGACGACACCCAACCTTATCAGAGATAGCCATCATCACTCACTCCTTGAACCCTAATCAATTTAAACGTAACTACTACTGACGAACTCCCGCCCGTACCTTATGAGAGTTAAGCATCGGCAATACTGTGCGAATACCCCAGCGATTTCCGTGTTCTATTTCTCTTTACCTGAACCCCAGACGCTTAGCTTAGTACCCGCTGGCTGGTCTATCTTAGCCACACTTAAAATTTACCCGTTAGCCTCATCTGATCAACATACTGTTACAAACGAAACTCAATGCATAAATACGAATTGGTCAGTAGAAGTCCCTCATTTAAATTTGTCCCTGCTACCCCTTTCCCAATTTCTGTCATGTACTCCGACCTCTCGTAGCACTATTCCCTACGTAACCCATACTGTTCCTATGGACGTCATTACTAACTCTCGCGATGTGTGTCATACTATTCCGACGCTCGGAACAGCTAGTCGCAACCATGGTGACCGATGCACGAGCAGCCAGCAACTCCCTGGACATTATATTTGATATGTTCATTATTATCTTTGCTATTATCTTTGCTATTATATTTATTTTGTCTATTTCCAACGTTATTTACAGATCCCTTAGGTTATGCTTGCAGATAATCCACTCAGACATAGTGAGGCGCAAGCTAATGGTAATGAGACAGAAGCACAGATGTTGACGGGTTTGCTGCTACTAACAAACCCTTCAACAGCAATACGATGTACTTGACGGATGTCACCATACAACAGTCGGCTATGTAATTTTTGTTACAATTAATCCTGCTTTTTCTCAATATGACGCCCATCATGACTTAATGGTTTTGAAGATATAAAATTATATAAAAAATATTTGGAGGAAAAAAAAGTTGTTTTCACCTACTCCCGTTGTTCAACTTCACTTATAGTACAAAACTATGTAAACAATTTGGTACTATTGATTGTTCATGAAATTAGTTGGAAATTTTGTTATTTTAAGTGTTCGATATATCACAGTCCAAGAGTACAAACAATTAATCCCAATAATTGCTAATAAGGATGGTTTGCGAGAACTCCAAATAGCGCTGTTCGGTTCCAGCATAGGAAGGAGCTCGAGTATAGTAACATAGCGCAGTATATCGCGAGATTTCCGAATCATGTGTTAGAGATAATACACACGCGTTGTCATGTCTTTCCTGTTCTTAGTTATTAGGGTACGGCTCGCCCCAGTAGCTTCTTCTTTTCCTAGAACGTTGAGGGTTAGCTTTACAATCCCCTCAACTATGATGTTTAATGCATTTTATTTATTCCTGCGGGACACTAAGATATTAATAAATATTGCATGAGAATGAAATAACGCTCCTGTATAACAGAGTATGTAGTGCTTAAGAGCACTGAGCACAATAGTGAGATTCACACTAAGAATTATTCGTGGAACACTGTATATGGAACAGTGCGAGATGATATTGGCAGCAACTGGAGTTGAATCTCGGGCCAAAATTTTGCATGTATATATTTGAAAACTGTAGAATAATGTACAATAGAAAACCTACTCTGTATTTATTTTCACACGCATGCGGTACAGAACGTAAAAGGAATTTCAACTTTGGACACTACCTAATGAGCGGTGACCTAATCACAAAATAACGATAAATACAATGTTAGCCATGACCTAATCGCAACATAACATTGAAAGAACCACTTGGTGATACTTCTGCACAAAATCTTATAAGTTTATATATTTTATGCACCTATGTTAACATAAAACTCTATTGTAAAACAATTCACACTGATTGCAATGCAGAATACGGAATACAAGACAACCGTAAGAGTTGTCATATGCACAAGAAGAAAGAAGGAAAAGATATAGTTTACGCATATATTTCTTATGTATGACGGTGTGTGGTATTTACTTTTATTTAGAAATACAGATTTGGAATTAATTTAATTTTTTTTCTTTTCTTCAATTAGCCAAGTAATTTTGGGATTCATATGCTAGAGTATAATAATAATAATAATAATAATAATAATAATAATAATAATAATAATAATAATAATAATAATAATAATAATAATAATAATAATAATAATAATAATACGTGAAACATTTACGTTATATATAAGCAGCATACCAAAGACATGCCGAAAATTATGTACGAATCTCGACATTTCCCGAGTAGCAAATACGAATTTCGGAGATACACCGCCACACATGTGTTATCTCCTGGGTGCTTGTGTTTGTGCTGTGCTCGTACCGCATCCTCGAGTCTGTGTGTTTAATCCGTCAAAGTTGTATCGAAATGCCATTATTTAGGAACAAAATGTTACAAATTTTCTTCTTCTCTTTCTTTCTGTTGTCTCCTCTTTACAGACTTCTCTCGTATTTGAAGTTAGCTGAACACACTGAATGTTAAGAGTCAGTAATGCAATTCACCAATGTGCTGCTAGCGGAGGTAATGCACTTCGGTTGTTGGAAGTCACAATTGAAACTTTTCAATTTACAACTTCAGTACCTGACCTAATAACCCGTCTCCCTGTTCCAGTCCGGCATTTTAGTGACCACCGTCTCTCTTAACATCAAATGCTTCAGTTAACCGTCTCCCCTCACCCCGTGATTCTATTCCGTTGTTTTTCGTAATCTTCATCACTTTTTTATGCTTTACATATTCCTTTCCTAGGCTCCGAGGGCAAAATGAGTCCCACGCTCACCCGTGGCCATCCACATATCAGCGAAGGTCGCCGGAGTCGAGCATTGGACAACACCAGAAACAGACCGCAGTGGTGCGCTGCTGCAAATTCTGCACCATTCAACGAGAGTAATGCATTACTCTCTCGTGTGCGACACTTAAGGTCGGCTCCAAGAGAGGGCTGCCACTAGGTTGCCAGTCAATGATATGCCCCCTCATTGCCCTTCCAGGGACCAGTTCAAGTAACAATCGCCAGGGTATGATAGGACTGCAATATGATCAGTGACGCAGAGGTCCAGCAGGGCAGTGCAACAGAAGAAATAAGAGGAATAATGCTCGTCGAAAGCATTAGTGATATATGTATCCAGTGGTGCGAAACCCTCCCTCCATAACTTTTTGGGTGCTACCACTCGTCTAATTTTTCCCTCGGTTCTATCTCCAGTAGTCCCGCTCTTTCCAAACTTTTCTTTTTAGGTACCCCTTCAAGAAAGAAAAAGAACAGCCATGCATATTTGTGAGGTGAAGTTGGGTACACATTTACTGGTCACTGAGGATAGTGACTTTTCTTGGTGGCGAAGGTATGTCACATTCGTAGCTTGGCACTGCCACGCTGAGGTCTCAAGGCGCGGACTCCTGAGCGAGAGGTCCGGGGTTCGAACCCCGCCAGGACCGTCCTCCCTGACTGAGGTTTTTTCCACGTTTTCCTAAGTCCTCATCAATGGTAAATGCCGGGGAAGTTCCCTAAACTTAGGCCTGAAACGTTTCCTCCCTTAAAAACAAATCCCTTCCCAATATACTATCATTTCATCTAATCAGTGTCCATCGCCTGTGGTGCCTCTGTAGCAAAATCAGGCGTTAAACACCATTCATTCATTCATTCGTAGCTTGGTGAGAGCGAAATAATGTTTCATAACGAGAGCAGAGGCTACAATTATCAATCCAAGGACATACGTAACATTACATAACTCAAATATGGATAGTGTCGGCAAGGAACGGTAGAATGAAATCAGATTACTACAGGTGCAGTAGAAATGCTAAGTCAGGCATTCAACACGCATCCATGCAAGACCGACTTCGATAACACTAGCAGCAATCGTAATGAAGATTAAGTCAGAATTTCGAAAGGGATTCATGTATAAATAGACAAAAACACGACGTCCGGGCCGGCGGTCTCTCTCTCTCTCTCTCTCTCTCTCTCTCTCTCTCTCTCTCTCTTTCGTTCGACGTCATATAGTCTGTGCCGCCTTTGCGGGGTACGACACCTGGAGTCCCAAACTCAGGACATCAGAAATACGCCTGCGACACACACCTCTGACTTAAAAGACTTCTAGTAAATTCTTACTCGGGCCTAGCCACCATAGCCAAACTAGCATTAAACCTTTTTATAGTAAAATATTCGGAGTTCAAACTGAGTTGTACCATTTAAATAATACCCCGTCGTCACCCCCAAATCCTGGTACGTGACAATATGTAGTGATATACTGTATGAAAAATTTGCTATAATAAACTATAATTACAGTGAATATTTGTGTAAGTTGTTAGAAGTTGGCTGTTTAAGAATTGATCAATAATGTTTGATTAAAATATGTAATGTTGAAAACTAACATTTATATTACGATTTCATTGAAATTTTAAAGTATAAAGTGATCGAATCGTAGTGCTTCCTAAATAATATATTTAGCATTATTGTTTACAATTACATGCCATAAATTCTATTTTATTTATTTTTCTTGTATGATATAAAAGAGTCGCCACTAATCAAGTTAAAGTGATGGGAAGTTAATAACATATCTACGTTGTTCACAACTAGCCATTAAAATTACACAATACATTGTGCGTGTTCATAATAATCATGTGTAAATATCACAATTCTCCCCTGATCAAACTCAGGCTGGTATTGCTGTATTTTCGACGAGTCATACTAGTTCCTTCTGAGAAGATGTGGTGTGTTTTAATGTGTTTCTCATGGGCGTTGCAATTTTAATGGCCAGCAGTGTGTCAAATAAAAAGTATTTTACGTCAATTTGATATGTAGTGAAAAAATATATTTTTACAGATTATCATGGGTCACTGTCTACTATAGTTCATAGATGTTCTTTGAATGTTGAAAATGACATATCGACGTCGCAGGATGTTGCTGAACTAATTTCAAGATAAAAATTTCCTAGACCGATTTTATGAGGATCGTGTTCTTCTGCACTGGGGATTCTAAGCACTGTGTTGAAAGTGGGATATTCTGGATTTCTACCCATAACTGCGCGACATTTATTCAACATGTTATGTCAGACACCTCCTTGTATTGCAGATATTTTCATCTTCAGATCCTCGACAGTATATATTGTGGAGGATTATTCTTACGTATTAATTTTTTTTCAGTCTCTCATTTCTAGCTTCATCTGTTTCCATGCATAACGTTACCTTCGATACTTAATGTTTACTTTTATCAACTTCACTGCGATTTCAAGTGCGGTGCTTTATCCTTTTAAAAGCTTTTATTATTACTGTTAATTTGTTACATTGCTAATAGTGTTATTTTTTTATCTTATATATATATATATATATATATATATATATAATTTGTAAAAAGGTTTACAGCATCTAATATCTTGATATTATCAGAAAATAGAGAGGAATAAAACAGAAATTGCTAGTAATATATTCCATGGAATTTTCTAGTTTCAGTTGATTAAAACAATTTTGCAATTCACGGAAATAAAAGAGTAGCTTCTTACGGAAATTAATTTACAACAGATTTTACATCACTAATGTGGTTTTTAAAACCTCCAGCCAAATATCTCACACTTTTAGAACTGGTTCAGAGTGATAAGCGGGTGTTAAGACTTTTATATTTTTGTGAAAGATTACCTCTCCTTTTAACTTTGTTTTCCAAATAGGAGTGAGCATGCTGAATTAAAATTAGGGTGTCAATAGTCATGTTCGTTGATTGGTTGATTGATAGATAACGAGGGATTAAAAGGAGTTTCATCCACTTCCTCACGTGATCCTAAAATGCTTATTGTGCTACCCCATTGGAAGAGACGGCTTCATTGTTTCCCAAAATTTGTTTCTGGAACATTTTGCAGTATTTTGGTTCCAATGTCAACGTTCGTTCCGGTCTTCCTTGGTTATAGAAAGAGTAACTTTCTTACCAGGAATGGGCACTCAAACAGGATATGCGAGGAAGTCTCCTCATTCTGACTGTATATTCAACAAACGGGTTCATCTTTATAGAGTCCCATAAATGTTTCCTGAAGTGAGCGTATTTATCCCAACTACTTTCCTCATACTACTTCTGTGCAATTTAAATAGAGACAAGGAAAGCGTTTTACTCTGGTCTAGGACCGATTTCCTAGCTCGTATTTGTTCAAGGTAGGTTTGTGTGTTTTTCTCCATATCAACGTTCTACCGAGGTTTCAGCAGGAGGTACGCGTACTGATTCCAACTACGGGTTCAGGGCAAACATGGGGCGTTTCAGTAACATTTTTTGCCAGCTGATCTGATTTGTCATTTGCATAAACGCCCCAATGCTCGGGCACCCATCGCAGTTCAAGCTTGTTGCGAAATCCCAGGGCAATCGAGGCATTTAGTCATTCCCTTAGCAATTTAGATATAACCTGGTCAGAGAAAGTGCTTTTAAAACACTTAAGTAATTTGTGAGAACGAGAATTCGTTTACCTTTCTGAAGTCCTCTAAGAGCACAGTTCGGGATAGGAAATACTTCTGCCTGAAAGACAGCAATATTTCCCAAGACTTTATACAGATGTTTGCCCTTGGAGATACGCCATACATGTTTGTACTCTATTGTCTCCCTATAGGATCCGTCGGTGAATAACAATCATGCCAGTGGGGGTACAATTCATACAATGTAAAAGCAATTTGAAATATGTTTTTAGTTATTAATATTCCTGAAGCCAAATGCAATGTAGCAACTTTTCCACACCAAATTATATTTGTAAAAGCAACTCATTCTTTTAGGAACCTAAACTTTAAAAATTGCTAAGATTAACGATGGTGATGATGATGATGATGATGATGATGATGATGATGATAATAACAACAACATTAAAGAAACCAACAATTAACGCGCGCATTTCTGAACTGCCTTAGAACACTCAACTATTTCATGTATTTCTGCAGCTCAGAAATTAACTTAATACACGCTACTCTTGTATGATGAGAGGTACATACGGGCTCTGGATTCAATTCAAGTACTTGCTTTGAACCGCAAAATGCCGCCGCCCTAACCGCAAAGTAGACGTATAAGCTGACATTGTTTGGGGCTTAGTACCTCACATGTAGTGGTATTACAAAGCTGCGGCTTATCACCATTATCAGAGTTTCAATGTTCAGCTTAACGTTTGCTGCATATCTTTTGAGCTGAGCAACTTTAAGCTGGTTGTTCAACAAAAAGCATGTAATACCGCTTACATACACAGACTGGCACAAAAGGCTAATAAGTCAAAGGCACACACATCTAAAGAATGCTTCTATGGTAACTCTTGACAAACCTAGCAGAAGGCACATAACATCTAAAGAATTTTTCTATGGTAGCTCTTAAATGTAAAGAGGGTATTTAACTGGATATTTTTTTTTTTTTTTTTCATTTTCCTCATTCTGATTTCTTTTCTTTTACCGTCTATTTTCATCATTCATCTCGTAACACATACCTCTAAGCCTTAACATGCACAAGATAGAATGGAGGAAGTGGTTGTATAAATAAATTGTTATTGCCTTGCTTTCCCCAGTCGAGTGTATGTAAAAGAAGTGAGGTACAGGAGGCAGGAATGCGTAACAGAAAAATGTTACCGGACCAGATTCTGCCCACCCCACAGTCAATCTGTCGCGTTGTTCTCAGACTAGAAGTTACCTCAAGGGGAAGGGGGCAGGTGGGTGTAATCATTTATCATCAGCGATAATGGCCATAAGTTTTAAGAAAGACAAACAATCTCCACTCATGCATCACAGGACATAGGTACCCAAGTCAACTGTATCATTAAAGAGTACCGTCGCGTCGGCATCCTTATTGGATGGTGCTCGCCCAAAAACAACAAGGGGACGATTACGAAAAAGAGCAGAGAGATGGTGTCAATTCTAGGAGAACATCGGTACAGAATCCAGCGTCTTCTGTGGAATGACGAATTTTTCGTATCCAATAATGGTGTCAATATAGACACATATGCACTACTGGTCCAGTATAAACCTACTGGGACATAAGCAAGTTCGCTGGGGTGTCTATATTTGACACGGCATTCTTGATGACACTACTTCCGTGCCAGCTGAAAGATAGGTATGCACTTTATATGTTACTCCTGAACAAAGAGCACAGCTGGTCTATTAGGCGTTTCTTTTGCACTGGTAACTAACAACTAGTTCCGGTTAGATGGTGCGCTCTAACACCTCTACAGACATGCAGTTATTACCTTAATCAAAGAGAGATTAATCGGTCTAAATGGAATTATTTGGCCTGTTTATTCTGAAGATGTTGTAACTGCAGAGTAGTGTATGCAATAAGAGTACAGCACACCCATGATTTGTGACAAAATATAGGAGCTTCCTGTCAGAGCGTGATACATTCTCATGAATAAGGAAACTTCCAGCAGCAGTGATATCATAACCACAATTTAACATCTTCGCCCTGGTGGATTGTATAGCCCTTATTCAAAGAAATTGGTTCAATGTGAGCCAGTGCCACTATGCATGGCTAGTTCAGTGTATATCTGAATAAATGTTATAAGCTTGCTACAGCTCTATGCTCTTAAGAATGTTTCCTCCCTATGTTTATTTCTGATTAAAACAAAGAAAAAGCGTATTAAATTAAAATTTCTTAATATGGATTTGGAATTCATTTCAAATTAGCAGCGTATATTGCAAATAAATATATACATAAAGCGTGTGATTTGAACAAGTGACGTAAAAGTAAAGGCACAAAATCCCAATGTCCTGGAGCTTAGGTTTTGCAATATAATACACTACAGCTATCTTAGCATTCGATTATTATAAGGTACTTTCAAATATAGGATGATTCAAAACTTTGCCCACCATAGGAAAACTCCATTATTAGACTAGGTACTAAAAAGGAAAGAGGGGAAATCTATTGAAAATACGTAGTTTTAAATTATACCATTATCGAAAAATGAAAAAAATAGAAAAAAATTAAAGGGTACCGTTAGTAGTGTGCTCGAAAACACAAATAACTTAACAAAAATTTAACCCTTTATTATGTTGTCTATCAGTTATTCGAACATTTTGGGTTATTCCCATAAACATTTATTTTTCAAGTTTCCCTACAGTATATAAATCGAATGTGGTAACATCTGGGAAACACAACTGTCCATAATCCCTTAGTAATAGCTCTATCCTCAAAAACGCCCTTAATGCTAACGAAAAACCTGTATGCGCTGCAAAGGAGTGTTGTAAAAATGCTTGTTATTCAATGATCGATAATTTTTCTAAGAACTTTAACTCTATCTCTGTGAATTCACGGGATATTTATAAAATATAACCCCTATAATTCTGTAAATATTAAATGCGGGCCATAGACCAATTTTTCGTGTACAAGATCGGGTTTTTCTGCATTCCGATCTGTGTAGCCACCTAGTTAAATGGAGTCATGCTTCCTCTGTGAAAAAGTATTAAATATGGATCAATAGTAATTTCTATCATTAGCCAAAACCCAGTTGCAAAAATCTACTCTACTTTATCACGTGCCTGCAGTTGCTGAAAAAGTTATCTTAATGGTTTCATTTTAAACGTTTGGTGCCATTTCAAGAGAGGTTTGCAAAATTAATATTTCCTACGCAAGCCTTTGCACATATTTCTTTGGACTTCGTTTCCATCTTTTTTCAAATGTTGCCAAGTTTCTACTCTGTAAGATTGGCAGTTTACTTCCAGTTTCTTATCGATAAAAGCAATTGTTTCCTTAAATCCATTAACAAGATAATGGAGAGTGCATCTGTGAGGTGCAAGAACACCGTGGAATTTTCTTACCAATCGCCTCTTCACTTTTCTGCAGGAGTTAGATTTCATATATGAATCATGCATGAAAATGATCTGACTTTTAGCGTTGTAGCAGCACTAACCTACAACAATAGCGAAAAACACTTCGTTTCACTACTTATTACCCTAGCGTCAGAACGGGGAATGGGGGGAGGAAAAAAAAAAAAAAAGGAAAAAAATTACTATAACAACGCTCCAACTGCTTTAGGCGGAGACACTGAAAAACAGAGAAACCGGTTTGTAGCACATACTTCTCCGCCACGCGAATAAACGTCAATTTGAAAACACTGTAGTTTTACATTGTCCCGGTTAACGAGCGGCTTCGTCTGTAACCTGATGCCACAAACCTTTTATTGCAGACGGAAGCACGGCTGCAGAAACAAACAAGTTGCAGTTATTATTGCTGTCATAATGACGTTGTCACTTTTATTTCTTCCTTTCAAATCGTATTTAGGAGTCATGAAGTATATTGATGTTGGATAAAGTTACTGAAGTGTGCGATAACTGCGCGTATAAAGTATATATTAACGCATCACCACATATTAAAACAGCTATAATAATTATAATTTTAATGCTATTCTATGTATTTAATTATGCATTCAGCGGTTTTAAAAAGGCAACTGTGTTTTAATTAAATATATGTACCAGAATGGATGGAGGTAAAGATTTTGGAATAAGGACATTAATTTGATAGGTTTTGGGTGTAATCTCAGGAATAAACAATTTCTTCCTCTCCGATGATATGTCCGCTGACTTATATTTTGCCACGGCGGTTGAGATTCTAATGCTGGATACTTTGATGGTCCTGTGACTATAGGGGAAGGAGTCATTGAGATTAATAATTTTTTTCGTTATGGAAAACGGCACACTTTATTGTTCATACACTATTGCACATAAACTAATAAAGCTCGACCACTTAATACTGTTTCAAAACTACTGGCGCTTTCCAATGATTGAACGGAACTGAGAAAGCCCTTCCACTGATATTGCCCCGCTGAATACTGTTGCACAACTGACTGCTGGCCACAAAATTGCAAACTAAATTAACATGATCTATGTGACATTTTCCATGTAGAATAAACTCAAGCGGTTGGATTCTTTCCTTGAAGAGTTTATCGGCCTGTCTTTTCATCCCTGCAGTCACCAAAACTTTTATGGTACCTACCCTGCTCAGGAAATTCTCTAACAGAATAGCAATAAACATATTCCTCAAGGATACTTTACAAATATTGTTACAATAGGCTACAGAAATTCCCAGGTCAGATTTTATGGCTGGGGGCAGCTTTCTGCCTCCTAGCGAGAAAATAACATTCTAAACTTAACTCGACACTTGTACAGGAAAATGACATTACTCTCATGATTATAACGAAGTTATATAAAATTACTTGCTATAATTACTCTAATTAAATATGGGGTGGCAGCTCATAAATACTGTCTCGTGTAATATATGGCTATATATAGTAATCTATAGTACATTTAGAGTAAAAAATGTGTTTAGAACAACAAGAAAATATTTAATAAAATATTTCTTTAGCATATAATTTATTATTATTGCTGCTGTCGTCACTTTCTAAGACCGTAATACTTTTTTCATTACAGTTGCGTTATAATATTCTAGTACCTTTTCATTCACACTTTTAACGCAATTATCCCAGTACACATTGTCAATTTTATTTACACCTTCTGAAAGAGTTTGGCATACATTGGCACATACAAGTGGCGTCACATTATGCTGGCTTGAACCAAACCAGTTCAATGTCTAAAACGTAATGATACATGGAGGTGTGTGTTTTCTTTATGTCTGGCTACTTCGTAAACCACAAACTTCTCGATATTTGCCTTTTTTAATGTTCATCATTTAACTAATTTTTGGCATAGAATCTGAGATTTCTATTCCATACTTTTGTGTGAAATTTAATATGTCCTCATTTCGTGCACAAATGTTTGTAATATTGAAATTAATTGAGCCGGAATGATAAATGGCATTGCCTAAAATAATTATGCATCTTATCTCAACCTTTCATTTACTACCACATCATGTTTAGCAAATCACGTTTCTTCCAAGTATATTAGTAAATATCCACAGAATCTATTTTTGCTCAAAAATTTAATCGCTATGACACTTTTTGATGATTCGATGATATTTAGCACTAAGAATCTAAATCCAAGCTGTTAAATTATCTTCCTTTATATAGACATGAAAATTTTATTTTCCTCTGCACAAGCAGTTTTTATAAGCATGGAGAGCTTCACTTTGAAAAAAAATTATGTCGATATCATTGATCAGTTTAAATTTCTGTATTTATTAATTGGCTTTTATGGAGTTTTTGGCAGTTTGGAAAGGTTTTATAAGTTTGTTTGAACAAATAATATTTTTGCAATTTCTGAGATTGAACCTCTAACAAATTTATTTTCGGAGAGCATAATAATAAGTACTTTCGATAATGCTTGTTTAGAGAAACTTAATTCTCTCCGTGTTTCCACAGGTCTAGAGCTCCTTGTATTCTTCAGTACTTGAAACTTAATGCTGCTCTTCTGTTTTCCAAGGCCTCCACATTATTTCAACGGTAAGCAAAGTCTAGCAACTGTGAACAATCACTGGACACCTACTTCACGTAGAATTAAAACTCATCTGCCACTGTATGGTAAGTTTGCTAGTTGTTTGCAAAACAAATGTCATTGGACAAATGAAAAATGAAATTAATGAAGGAAATTTTTATGCAAACTCTTATCCCAGGCTAGAGCAATTGCGGAGAAGGAAATAAATATGTGCGCTATTGGTTGTAAAACGTTAAAGAGGATTTTACACAGACTTAAACGTTGGTGCGATATTTGCTGTCCTGCAATGTCAGAGCAGGACTGTACCATTTCTGATTCCGCGTGTAAACACACAACATGAATTACTTACAAGGTGAACGCTATTTAAACTACCTATACAACACTGGACACTCTTTATAACAAATGCCTTGTACTATTCTGACGTGGAAAAGAACGTGAGTTAAGGGTTGTGCCTTAATGCAAAGATATAAATTTCTTACAATGCAAAGACTGGATGCACAAGCTCTAATTTGAGCCTACGAGTATGTATTATTAATGCTTTAATGTTTTTCAGGATCTTGAAAAAGCCATATTGACTCTGTTATTCTTATGAGTTACTGTTTTTCTACACTATGATGATGGATTATTTTATATTTCGTTTATTCGTGCAGAGTCACTTAAGAAGTGGGAGTACCAACACATTCCTTAACATTAGGAACAAACATTTAAATATTAAAAAATTCTTTATTCAAAAGTTACATGTTAAAAATACAAAATTACGATATGCAAAGTATTGTTATCGAAAGAACTGTAAAAATGTCCATTCTATAACGAAACGGATATTTCATTAGTTATGTTCTATACTCTATTTGTTATTAATCATTAACATGGTGTAAGTGCGCGAAGCTTTTAAGACCCTATTTTTTCTTCACTATCACAGTTCACTAATACTGTGCATCATGTAAAAGCAAGAGAACATACATGGTCCTCATTTCCCTACGCAATGCCATAAATGTCTGTTCTCCGCTGTGAAATATGCCCAAATCCATTTGAGAATATTTTGAGACCTCGCTACAATTAATCCTTTAGAATATTGTAAACAGCCTCCCTGAAATTTTGTTTCAGCGCCCGCACGGATTATATGTACATTATATTTAAGGTACAACAGAAATGTTATATAGTGAAGAAACAGCAGCTGAATGGTTCTATACACATTGTACAAAGATACACCAATTTGCTGGGCTAATAGATAAAAAAAAAAAAAAAAGAATCGAGAAGTTTCTATTGGATTTTTTCCTTGGCTTCTTGTCAATGAAAACTCCTTCGTTAGAACTTTGTTCATCAATTATAAACTGAATTTCCGATGGAGAGGATACTTTTAGATTTTTATTACGATATTCTCTCCTACAATATTTGTACATTTTCTTTTGCCCATAGCGAGTATACGACGATTATTGCTTAAAGGGCGCAAAACTACAAAGGTCATTAGCGCCCAGACACACTAAAATCTGCGCAACAGTAGCACTTTGTGCAATAATATAAAATCCGATACAAATAACATGGGTTAAATACTTAGTAACAAATCAGACTGGTACCAAAACACAGCTGCAAGAGCTGA
This sequence comes from Metallyticus violacea, assembly GCA_030762175.1. Taxonomy (NCBI): domain Eukaryota; kingdom Metazoa; phylum Arthropoda; class Insecta; order Mantodea; family Metallyticidae; genus Metallyticus; species Metallyticus violacea. The sequence goes on from CM060846.1 coordinate 191,161,757, forward strand.
GAACTCAAGGCTTATAATGGTATAAAATAATAACAATGAAACCCCTAAAGACAACCAACAAGGGTAAAATTGTCAACAACAAAAAAAGACATAAGTCTTAAAATATTCTAAAATTGCCGTCATGAGTAAAACAATAAAACCTTACACCCTGATCCAAAAATCACAAACACGGATAAAACGGAGCACCCGCTCAACAGCAGCTACATCATCTGCAAGTAACTCCTCAATACAGGAGGGAAAACCCAGGGAGAGTCTAAAAGTTGCCAGATGAGGGCATTCGAGTAAAAAGTGACGCACTATAAAAGGGTGGTCACAACGTGGGCAAGCTGGAGCTGGTTGACCATTAAAAAGGTGACTGTGACTAAAACGGCAATGCCCAATTCGCAGACTAGCTAAAATTACTTCTTCGCGACGAACTGCACGTGAAGAAGTCGACCAGTTAAAGGGAGCAGCTTTACATTCTTGAAGCTTATTGTTGGGCATGAAATTCCACTCATCGCGCCAGCGCGAGAGAATGCCTCGACGTAAAGAATGGTTAAAATTCCCGGAATAAAATCGTGCCTCGTTCTCAACAGGGTCTAAAAGGGCGGATTTAGCTGCGACATCCGCGGCCTCATTACCTGGGAGTCCCATATGCCCAGGTACCCATAGCAGAGTCACTCTGACGTCAGCGTCCAGAAGCGTAGATACTGCATCCTGGACTTTCTGCACAAGAGGATGGTAGTTGTACAGGCGTTTAAAAGATAAAAGGGCACTCAGAGAATCGGAACAAATGACACTGTTACCCAGCCCGTGGTCAGAAATAAATAAAATAGCCCGATATATAGCACAAAGCTCCGCCATAAAAATAGATGTCGCAACGTAAAGACCATATGTAAAACTAGCTCCATTAAAAACAAAGGCACATCCTACACCTGTGTCGGATTTAGAACCGTCGGTATATATAAAATTACACCCAGCAAAGTAAGAGACAATCTCGTTAAAATGACTAAGAATAATAGGTGCTGCGGTTGAGGACTTAGGACAGGCCGTAAGCCCAAGGTGGACGGGGGCCTCTGCTACGAGCCAAGGGGGGAAGGAGGTTTCCCCGGCAAAGAAAAAAGCAGGTAAATCCAAGTCCATCGTCCTTAACAGTTCCCGGAAACGAAAGCCAGCTGGCTTAGGAGTAAAAACCGAGCAGCATGGGCGAGAGACACATTAAAAAACGGTTCATTCGCGGGATGACGAGGTTGCGCAGCCAGTCGACAACCATACGCAGAAAGTAAAAGATCCCTACGATAAAACAATGGAGGTTCCCCAGACTACGCACATAAACTTGATACAGGACTGGTGAGGAATGCACCAACAGCGACACGCATACCCCGGTGATGAATGGGGTTAAGATGACGAAGAACGGAATGTCGCGCTGAGCCATATACTACACAGCCATTATTCCAGTTTTGACCGGATTAGAGATCGATAAAAACGTAAAAGAACAGTCCGGTCGGCTAACCAGGAAGTGCCACTTAAAACGCGTAAAATACATAGAGAACGTTCACATCTGCCTCGGAGTTGTGCTACATGCGAAGACCAGCATAATTTTCTATTCAAAACTAAGCCCAGGAATCTAACTTCATTCGCGAAAGCAAGAGCTTCTGGGCCAAGATGGAGAGATGGTGAAGGATACACCTTATAGCGCCAGAAGTTCATACAGACGGTCTTCTCTGCGGAGAAACGGAACTCATGATTTATACTCCAAAGGTAAAGTCGGTCGAGACAGTATTGGAGGCGTCGTTTAAAAGACAAGTTCTCCTCGGGGAAAGATAAATTGCAAAATCGTCTACAAACAACGACGATTGGATTCCCGGCGGTAAACCCTCAGCTATGGAATTGATGGCGATGGCAAACAGTGTGCAACTGAGTACCCAGCCCTGCGGTACACCGTTCTCTTGAGTAAAACGAGAAGATATAACTGACCCCACGCGAACATTAAAAACCCGGTCTTTCATAAACTCCCGAATAAAAACAGACATCCGGCCACATATACACCAATCATGAAGCGTACGAAGGATACCGCCCCTCCAACAGGTATCGTAAGCCTTCTCCAAATCAAAGAATACGAAACAGTTTGGCACTTTCTCACAAATCCGTCCATAATGTGGGTGGAAAGAGACACAAGATGGTTGATGGAAGAGCGATGACGACGAAAACCGCACTGGACGTTCGTCAGTAGGTCCCTCGACTCCAACCACCACATAAGCCGCCCATTAATCATGCGCTCCATCACCTTGCACACGCAACTGGTGAGGGAAATGGGACGGTAACTGGAAGGAAGATGGGGGTCTTTTCCAGGTTTAGGAATAGGAATGACTGTGGCCACTCGCCAAGGGCATGGAAACGTACCATCACATCAAATACGGTTAAAAATTTGGAGTAAAAAATTCATGCCTTCAGTTTATAAATGCTGCAGCATAGCAACATGGATGCCATCTGGCCCTGGAGCGCAATGCCGAGATGCAGATAGTGCGTGTTCCAATTCCCTAGGGGGAAAAGGGACATTGTAGCACTCCTGGTTGTCTGAGGCAAAGCAAAAACCTGTAGATTCAACCCGCTCCCGAATAACGCGAAACGCATAAGAATAATGGTCGGAGCTCGAGATCTCAGCGAAAGAGCGCCCTAAGGTATTAGCTACATCCTTAGGATTGGTAAGTACACAATGTGGTACTCTGAGACCGTGTATGGACGTAAAACCAGGTTTGCCTGCAACCCGGCGTAGTTTGTCCCAAACAATAGCGAGTATAAACAAATATTTTTGTTATAGAGATTTGGGAGCGTTATTGCTGAACTGACTCTGTTGTTGGTGCCCCCGACTGGTATTGCTTCTTTTAGATGTTGTTTGGGTTGTTTTCGCCCCGAAAACAACAGGCTCTCAGGGTAATTGGTTAATTTCTTTGAGCCTAAACCAACGGGTCTTGGAAGAGGGTTTGATATTGCAAATAAGCACGCTATTTGACGTTACTTTTGAGAATGCTTTCAAGTAACTTGCTTTAAAACATCAAGTGTTTTTCCGCCAATAGAGGCAAATCACTCCAGTACACTTATTAAACGAGGTTTAGACTATTAGACGGTTTGTACCAAAAGAGTAATTTATAAGTACTGGACCGAAGACAAAACAAATGCTTCCAATTTAGATAAGATTTGCGAACTCCGGCTGTATGAATGCCTGGTGTCCCTAGGGTGAAGCGAGAATGAGGCCAGAACGATGCTTGAAAAATAATCGTGAGAATCGAATAGTTTAGGATGACACCAGAATGGTACTAGAGAAGTCGCTACAAAGAATACAAAAGGGAGGCCAGAGACTAAAAGCGTATGAAAAACAGCGCTCAGTAATTTTCCTTATATATCTGATTCAAATACGAATCGTTGGGGGCAAACAAGTCACGCGAAACATGTAGCAGCATTGCGTCTATATTTAAAAATCCAAACTCTGCTTCTCCACTTGCTGTTTATAAATTTGCCTGTCCTCACCTGATTCGTTCGTTTACGGGAGTTTAAAAAAGCATCACACGGTATGCCATTTAAAAATTTGACTCTATCCAGCGCTATTGGGATCACCTGCCTCCAACGATATTTGAAAGACTCCTCCATCCACACATTTAAAGAAGCAGTAACTTTCTCCGAACCATAAACACCTCATTTAAAGGTCCCGCGGACAATAACAAGTGTCCTTTGTTGGCTTTACTCTACCATACAAAAGATATCGCCCTTCCAAGGTTTTATGACTCCACGTACTTGTAACGCTACTGCGGACAAAGCACAGAATTTTGCCATTTTACACAGATGCTAAGCTATACAACATACGATGAGCGAAGAATATGCATTATAAACTGTAAAATATACATTATAAAAGATAATGCATTATGATAATTATGGTAAGGGAAACATATTATGGGCGAGACATAGGAACAGTTTCAGAATATCTCGCACTGGGCAGATTGCACAATATACAAATACAGGGTACGCACTTCTTATACAACTGCAACTAAAACAGTTTGCGTGATAAACACAACCAAGTTAGCCCATTATCTGCTTAAACTACACTAGTGAATACAAACTGCGATTGCATAGCGGATTGAGGGCACTGTTTATAAAAATGCATTCTTTTTCTCACAATATTCGCCTTACTCTGTAAACAACTAGTGCTTCATCAAGTTTGATCGTTGTTTCGACAGTTTGAAGTAGCTCCTCACTTTTTCGTCAGCAATTTCCCATATCTAAATCACTTTCCCTTTCGACAGTGGCAGTGTGCTAACTACCAACTGTTGGCACAATGAGACGTTTGCATGTAGACTTACATTATACACGGTAAAATGAAGACGTGTAGGAATTTCACTCAGTGTGTGTTCATACAAACCTAAGTATATTGTTGTGAGGGGTCAAGCATTTTAATGGTTCTGGATGATAATCGCTCTTTATTTTAATTTAAAAATATAACTCAACACCTTACAGGCAAACGAACACGTTGATAATGTAAAGTTTTCTTAATACAGCAGCAAACAGCTATACATAATACCTGTTGGGTAAACTCTCCTTTGTTTTAAAATAAGAATTACGAAGGTAACCGCACATTCAGTTGAGTTCAGTTCAAGAAAAGTACATATTTTCATTATTAAGCCCATTCCGAAGATTATCCCGAATTAATTGTGCACTTCATGGAAAGTTCATATTTTTATTAAGTGCACTTTCACTTCATATGGCTCATGAGAAACCGTTTAGAATGAAATAGAATCTGTTGTTTTTACTGGCAGAGTTAAAAGCCATAAGGCCTTCTCTTCCAGTTAAACAATCTTAAACAAATACGAACATAGATAAAGTGCAGCTACAATATCAGGTTACGACTGTTTCCTTCTGAATCTCCTATTAGCAGCATTGTAATCAAATAAGTGGAATATGAAACAAAATATATATAAAACAATTTAAGGCAATTTGAGGTAAATTGATAATATAAAGAGGTTAGCTAAATACAGGAAGATTTTCATGCCTCGCACAAGATTTTCTGCACGCACATACATCAACATAGTGTTTTATTTTATTTGTTTAAACATCTCGGGTCATCAGCGTCCCATTCAATTCAGGGCGTGAAACGGCCGACAAATTTTGCTCAGAGGCCTCTTCTTTCAGGCTTGAGGTTCTTTATTGTGCCGTAAATCGACGACACGGGATCCACGGCTTTACTTCCCATCCGAAGGAATACCTAGGATTTTTACGCCCGAAAATAATCCATCGATCCTGGCCGGGTTCGAACCCGCGATCTTGGGTTTAGAAGGCAAGTATGGTTACCACTCCATCAGGACCGACATCACATAGTCAGCCGGCGTGAGCGAGTGTACAATATTATTGTGATTTTTTTTTGGAATGGTGTTTAACGCCCGTTTTTACTACTGAGGCACAGGCGGTGGACACAGATGATACATGAGTTGAAATGATATATTGTGAAAGGATATTTTTAAGGAAGGAAACGTTCCAGGCCTCAGTTTAGGGTACATCCCCAATATTCGCCATTTACGAGGACTGAGGGAAACCTGCAAAAAAATTTAGTCAGGGAGAACGGTACTGGCGGGATCGAACCCCGGATTTCCTGCTCACGAGTGCGCGCCTTAACGACCTCGGCCAACCGTAGTAGTAAACTTTGCCGGTGAAAACTATTAATATCGGATACATTTGTACGCTACAATAAAATTTAAAATCCAATTACAAAAAGGAAATCTGCTGACGTGATCACGCTGTTGCAATTGCTATACTACAAATATTTTTTACGGTTTAAATGAAACAAAAAATGTGTTTCTTGCTAATGAGCTCTTTAATATTGGTGTATTATCAGAGCCTGGATTTAAGTTTTGAAATCTTGCGCCTATTTAAATTAATTTTTCCTCTATGAGAATATAACACCTTTTGTTCTTTTTGTGGAAATAACCGTGATGTGCAACTTAAAAAAATTTTTATGATTCTGCTAATTGGAAATGTTCTATTAAAAATATTTTGAGGATATTTTCTTTTTGTTCTTTTCTAAGACTTTTTAATGCACGTATCGTGTAAAAAGTTTCCTTACATTATATTTCACTATCGGTATAAATCACACGACACAACTGTATACCAATCAACTGAGCTACTTATACACTCGGTTATGCGTGCGAAGCTAAGTGAGAGACCAGGCAACTGTTACTCGCATATTAGGTGACAGATTCGGGAAAGACCGTAGCAGTCCAACAAAAGCATGCGTTTGAAGCGTAAAAATCATACTGAATAAAACACAATAAGGGTAGATCTCATTGAGTTTAATTAACTTATAATTCCTATTTAATTCCCCTTTAATTGAGGTATTGCATCTCACCATAACTAATCCATCATTCAATTCCAATTATGTTAATTGGCATATATTTGGTTTTTTTTAACGAGTTAATTCTTAATTAATTTTTCATAATGGTAAGCCGAATATTAAGTATGCTATTTGAAGACCACATTATTCCAAGACGACCGAGGATAATTTCCGAAAGGGAATATTTAATTAATAATATGGAGAAAACAGATTTCCAAATGCGGTTTCAACTGAGTAAAGTTATGGCATTAGATATTTTAAGTTCTATAGAATATGACCTAGAATTCCCAACAGATATGTGGATTTTTATAATATTTAAATAATGCTAAAATTGTTATTATTTCGCCGTAAATATTACATAAAACAGGACCCTTTATATTATAGGTTATGTCTTCCCATATTTCGAAAGTTGGTTTTCTGAACTGTCAAATGCTCATTACAATGAAAAGTATTGAAAGTAGCATATTCTTTTAGTTTAAGGAAACAAACCATTTCTCCATGAATGTACACTATTAAACGCAGAGGAAGTACATATATAGAGCAGGTGATTTAGTAGAGCAGCGGCCCAACGGTTTGCGTATCGAGTGAGCGCTGCTATAGCTAGTCTTCCTCCCTTACACGTTAAATTCTCTTCTTTCCCCTCATTTCTGATGTGCAATGGTCATTAAAAACGAATGAGTAACGATCTCCGGTATTTTACAAATGGTGTATAGAGTATTCTTTCCTGTGTCCATGGCCTTTTAAATTATGAATTTTCTATTATTCAGAAGGCCGTGGTGACTTAAATCCTAATTAGCTAATTGAATGCATATTCAGTTTAGTGAGATGCAAAAGATTTAATTCGGAATTAACTTCCTCAATTAACTTCAATCTTATTTAGTTAATTTCAATTAGTAAGAAATTGGCGAGATCGGCCCTAAAATGAATAAATCGGGTGAGTAGGCTATGAGTTTACCGTGCGAACGGATCGGTCGGTCGATCAGACAGTCAAGCTGCAATGTCGGCCAAGGCCACGGCCGGGAATCGCAAGATTCCTGGGAACACATCATCAATCTTAGCTAAGTGACTGTGGAAAATGCATGCGTACAAGTGCCCTGAATCGCGAGTCATCAGTTTAAGCTAACGGTTGTTGAAGCTGCACGTGTACAGAAATATGCTTAAACTTATGGCTAATATAGGCCTAAGCATCCAATTCCACGAGGCTTTATAACAATTCGTTGTGTGCGTAAAGAATCGGCTGTTGCTGTCAGAGGTTTCGAAGAAAAACTCTGATAATCTAGTTCCAAATCGCGCTGCGATTGATCAAAAACGGGAAATGGTATGTTCGAAATAAGAAGCGAGGACGGCGATAAAAGATAAAGTGTATAAGACAGTTGATATTTTTTATTTTTTTACTTATGGGCGCTCTTTAACATCTCAGGTCATCAATGTCCCATTCAATTCAGAGCGTGAAAAGGCCGATAAATTTTGTTCAGAGGCCGCTTCTTTGAGACTTGAGGTTCGTTTACATGCTGTAAATCTACGACACGGGACCCACGATTTTACTTCCCTTCCAAGGGAAGCCATACTTACGCTTATATTCTTACGCCCGGAAAAAAAAAAAAAAAAAAAAAAAAAAAAAAAAAAAAACATCTCTCCTGGCCAGGATTAGTCCATCCCAGAGATGTTTAGAAAGTGAACAAATGCAATTCCAACATATTCTTGAGCTATACGAGTTAGTACTTGTATTTTTAAGTGATTCTTTTTTGTAATGTTATTACCCAGTAACTTCAGCATTGAAGTTGCAGTTTGGTAAAGCGCGAGCTTATGTTGCTGTACGACTGAGTACAGGCTGCGCAGCTCTTGCAGTCCCCACCCCCGCCGCTTCGCACAGGAAACTCATCTGCTCAACCTATGGAGAAAAAATATCGCCTAGCATCGACCAAACATCATCACTACTGAACTACTGATCAGCTGAAACTCATAATAGGAGCTGACTAATTAAAATATTCCTTGTTTTCCGCTGAAGATTGCTCCATGGAGCCAAGAGGGAGCCAAAAGAAGTTTTCAAACCAGATGAAATGTAAACAGTTGTGGTCAAAGGAGAAGGAAGTGTGTTGTTTTTGGGAATGAAGTATTTCACATACTACATTTTAAAGCTAAATTCTGCAAGCACCAAACTAGGGTTCGATATTTTACCTGTCCCCCTCAAAACCAACGCTGTATCTTAATGCTTATGAGAAATGTTTGAACACGTCGAAATGATCCTAAAGAAGATTTAACACTGCTATTTAAACTTGGATCTTTTACACTGGAATGAGACATACTCAATATCACCGCCACGGGTGGCCGAGGTCGTTAAGGCACGGACTCGTAAGCGGGAGGTCTGGGGTTCGAATCCTGCCAGGACCGTCCTCCCTGACTGGGGTTTTTTTCCAGGTTTTCCTCAGTCTTCATAACTGGTAAATGCCGGGGAGGTACCTAAACTTAGGCCTGGAACGCTTCCTTCCTTAAAAAAAAATATCCTTTCCCAATATATCATTCCATCTCATATATCACCAGTGTTCACCGCCTGTGGTGCCTCAGTAGTAAAAACGGGCGTTAAACACTACTCAAAAAAAATACTCAATACCAATATAATCCAGAATAATATTCATAGCATGCACAGTAAAAGAAAAGCTGTATTAAAAGCAGGAGATTATTAATGGAAAGGTATACATTTCATAATCTTGGGAATAATTACACATTTATAATTCCTATTTACAACAATTTACACTATCGATAGACTGCAGAATTTTCATATATTATCTTAGTTTTTTTTAAAAAAAGTTATCTTAAACGCAGTCGAAATGTGTTAACTGTTAATAAAATTTATGAACGATATATTTTAAAAATAAATTGAATTGGACATATAAGCAAATTTATCTGTTTAAATGAAATTAAAATGTAATTTTCAAAAATGTTAATTAGAAAACAGTTATACAAAATATATTTCAAAATATTATGCGTAAAAGCGAGAGATGCACAGTTTGCATGTAATACCTACTATATTTTCATTTCCATATTCATTGCTTGTTTTCCGCACCGCCAATACATATGGGAATATAACACAGAAAAATTACTATATAAATGCATTTAAAACGTTTGTCAAAAACCTGGAACCTAAAATACTATTATATTTTCCAAATGGCAACAATCATTATTTTTAAAACATAATTTTAATTCTCAATGAAGGATGACTTCCTTTCCAAAGCGTCTAATTTCTGTAGCGAGTTGTTCTGCTTTAAAAAACTACACCCAGGAGGAATGAACCGGCTATATTTTGGAATTTTTAGTGTTTCCTTATAAATGGTGGACTTAAGCTGCTTGCTGAGGAGGTGCAGACCCTCAACCGGAAAAGGGGATAAAAGAGTCTCTGCACGAAAAATACTATTATTTTAGTATATATATTTTGACTGAAAGCGTAAAACTATATTGTATTTATAACTGGTAATAATAAACAATAACCTGTGTTATAAGATGTGTTAAAAACGATGCCCCACAAAGGCAATACACTGCCGGCATCTGCGTAGGAAATCCCTATATCTCATGCAACATTTCTCTCTCAAGGTGGGTTCACATCGGGAACTTTTTATATAGAACTTGTGTTCCGTTAATGTTCCGGTCGGTATGGAACAAGTTCCTTTATGTTTCATACAAATGAATGAGTTCTATACATGTATAGGAGAAAATTTCGTGTATCACTAGACGAGCGAAAACAATTCTTGTTCTGAAACATGATCATGCACGCTGACTCAAATAACGGTACAAGTATTCTTTTTAATCAACAACAAACATGGAAGGGTCAATCACAAACAAAAGTTTAATAGAAGAAATAGAAGTGAGAAAACGTATTTGGGATCCTCAAAATAAGAATTTCAGAGACAGGAACGCACGTAAAGATTCTTTGCGTGCAATTACTTCTAAGATACGTTATTTATAATCTCAGTACAACAGGGAATTGACGAAAATAATAGGAAAATTTAGGATCAGGCAGGAACGAGACAAATGAATCTAAATGGACATATTTTGTAACCTGAACTTCCTGCGTGACCAAGTAAGTTTATTTTCACGCAATCAACAGAGATAAATTAAGTATAACATTACATTATTTTTATATTATATTATTAATTGTATAGAAATAAAGAGTGAAATTAATCTATTTAATTTCGTTGAATACAGTAGGCCTATGTTTGTTCATGCTCGGCCGTGCCCCTTTCACTTGAAAAATATGATGCAAACTCTATTCTGATGTTCCTCCCCCCTCTCTTATGACGATTTGCGAGCAATTTGTTGTAAAGGTAAAGGAATATTATTACATTCTTTCCTCCATTATCCTGGTTGAATATTCCCAGTTCTGTAAATGTCTTCATCACAAGATCCAGGGGATGAATATATTCTCATAGCAATGTATATGTAGGTAGTTATGTAAGTATACACATGCTAATATAACGGCAGTAGCTTTCTGTGGCGCTAAATTCATAAGCTTTTGTAGCACACGAAAAACAGATGTTAGAATTGTCAAGACATTTTCAATACACTTGCTCTGATTAACTAATAATTATATATCCGTTCAATACTCCCTTGATTATAACTTCCTGGATACGGTTTCATTATATTTTCTGCTAGAGAAAATGCATCATCAGCAACGAAGACAAATGGTGTAGTCTGCTCTCTTCCAGGCAGTGGCTGTGGTTCAGGCATTGTGTTTTATTTTTATAGAGAGATGAGCGTATCACAACCCCTCGTTCAGAAACTCGTCCTTGAATTTGTACATTTACATACATAAACTGAAGTGGGCATTAACTACTGCAAGCAATACAATGTGGAAAATTCCACAGCATATCAAAGGCCTTTATTGTTTCTTTCCATTTTCGTTCGTTACTGCGTATTTAAATAATAAAAATAATATAATAAAATAATTTTATAATAAAATAAGATGGCATTGATAACAAATTTAAAGTTTCTTTTTTAAATTTTGTTTTACTATAGATTCGTAATACCGGAATCAATGACAATGACATTACAACAGAACTGAGTGAAATAATAGAGGAAAATTACACTATGGCGGAAGAACATATTTTTAAACCAGGACCTAGCACTTCAAGCAGGCCGATTTTAACTCAACAACCAAAAGAAAAAACGAAACAAATCGTGACGATATGGTGAAGCGTTTTTCATATTAGGCAAAATGTATTGATGCGGAAGAAAAAATTCAAGATGCAATTTATGGAACTAAGTTATCCGTGCTATAGTCTTCTGTGTTACAGATTTCTGTGCCATTATTTATACAGACTTAGGTTAAAATTGCCGAATCGACGTAGTAATCTTGTACACAAAATGATTGTGCTTTGTAACAGAACTGGGAATGATTAGAAGTGATAAAAGAAAGGGCCAGCGTATACAAATAACATATTTGCCATACTATCAAGAGGGAGCCAAATTGCATTGGACTACTATACAAAGCATTCCCAAGTTCCTAGCTCCAGTAGTTTTCAAATTATTATACAAACACAATTTCGATGACCTATAATAACACTCTGTGGCTATTTCGAAAAACAGGGCGAAAGACTTCATTACAAATACGGTGGGACATGGAAAATAATGGTGCCCGATTCGGCAAATTTACCCAGACTTATGGTCCTGTAATATTTCAAACAAACAAATTTAATTTCAACTTATATCTATTATCTTAAGTTGATCCTGAAGTTGAAGTGAAATAGCTCCACAGACATTGGGAACTATTTCAATAATCTTGCTTTTAAAAATTCTGTGAACATACATCAGATTACTTGATGATTCACCTGTTGCTAAAAGCATAAGCTGTTCTGCTGGTGAAATAGCAGATCTAAAGTTTATATCTTGTAGCAAAATAAGAGGAGCTAATATTTGTAGTAAGTTTTCAAAGCAGTTTGATGACATCCATACAAACTTTCTAAATCGCCGATGTCTCCAATGACTAGTTACTTTAATAGTGAACGATATACACCACATGAATTCCTTTTCAGCAAAAAAAAAAAAAAAAAAAAGTCTTGTCCAACAAGTGCGTTTTCCGTTTTCCTCTCATTTTCTTCCACAATCACAGTACAGGCAGCAGCAGTTACACATACAATTAAATTTCCTCCATTTTGAAAATGGCTAGCAATGATGTACTATACAAATGTTTCAAATGTAAACACTCATTTGTTTTGTATGGAACAAATCTGTTGTTTGATTTGAGTTATTTACGGACCTCTTTATCATCTCAGGTCATCATCGTCCCATTCTATTCAGGGCGTGTGAAACGGCCGACAAATTTAGCTCGCAGGCCTTTTCTGTCAGGCTTGAGGTTCTGTTTCACGGCTTGACTTCTCTTCCGAAGGAAGCCATACTTAGGATTTTTACGCCCGAAATAATCCATCGGTCCTGGCCGGGTTTGAACCCGCGATCTTGGGTTTAGAAGGCAAGTATGTGGAACAAGTCTGTACGACACAAAATGTCACACACAATTCCATACAAAAAGTTTTCGATGTGAATCCACCTTTAAGAACACGATTCTTGACATTGAAAGATCCGGTTTCTCGTAACTTTAGTTAGTTATCGGAACAAGAGTATGAGGATATTTTCTTGAAAATCGCCTTACCAATTGTCCGCAAGAATTAGTTTTTACATACGCATTGTAAATAAAACCCGTTTATTAAAATTTATTTATGTACGTGTAAAATTAACAAAGAACAATTAGAATGCAATTAACGCACAATGAAAGCACCGAGTAATACACGAACAATAGCCACTGATATAACTGCAAGCTTATATCTGCACATACATTATATGACCTTGACGGCTATATTCTCCCAGTACGCAACAGCGCCCTGCCGGCTGTAACTCAATATGGAATCGCTATAAATACATGATATTGTAAATTCTAATTTCGGAGGGGAGGATCATAATTTGAAGCCGAACATCCAGCTGCATTAGGTGAAATATTTTAATAGTCTCAAAATATGTGTATATAGAAATGGTTTTCCCAAATAAAAAAATCCCGTAAAGATGTATTGGTTGAAATACATGAACATACAGGAAGTAAGAGTGATCATGAGTGACATCCGTTACACATCTTGTTTATTCAAGCAAGTGTCCCAGTGCATCACGAGGTTATGGATACTCTGAAAGAAGAACGTCTGTGTTTTACTGCGGAACCAATCTTCAAAGAAACGGATTCCTCTCTGTTTGGTAACGCAGCAAATGTTTCATGCAAGCAACCATTGGCCGAGCTTTGTGCTCCTCAGAAAGATGTTTGGGGACCCGCTGAGCGCAAATCTTGTGGTATCCCAACCGTCGATGGAGAATGGTGTGAACAGTTCCTTGCTCAATGACAATGTTTCTGTAAACCATCTAAACACTATGCTGAGTGACAGACACGCATTCCCAATCACGTTGTACATATGACAATAAATTTCGGCTTCACTGACATTTTCTGCCTTCAAAAATTGAACTACTGCTCATTGGACCCGTTTGGACGAATTCATTTGGGTAGCCTTTAATACATGTGTGTCGCTCCTGGTTGTCTCGTAGATCCAAGATCGCAGTTCAATCCCGGCCAGGGTAGGTGGATATTTTTGGGCGTAAAAATCCTAAGTATGACTTCCTTCGGAAGATAAACAAAGCCGTGAGTCCCATGTAAATTTACGGCATATAAAAGAACCTCAAAACCTTAAAGAAGAGACCTCTGAGAAAATTTTATCGATCGTTTTACGCCCTGATTTAAATACGACGTTGATGATTTGGAGATATTAAAGAACGTCGGTGTAAAAAAAAAAAAAAAAAAAAAAAAAAACTGCTCTAGTAACTATGGCTATGTTCTGTAATAAATAAAAAGGAACATTCCATTATTTAAAGAAAGTGAAGATAGTGGATTACAACACTAACATTATTTAAATGCTGAATGACCTTTATGTCAAAGGAAAGAACCATAAACCTAGCATTACTAACTCCCAGACCATATTTATCTTCCTACCTTAGATGCTTTATGTTGGTGTTAACATCAATATTTATTTCATATTGACAAATTTTAATAATTGGAAAAAGTATCGACTATACAGAATTCTGACGTAAAAACTATCCTGCTTGTAGGGTAAAGAGTGGGGAGCGCCGCTTGCAGCCGAAGGGATTCATAATACTGCCATCGCTCTTACGGGATAGTTTTTAAGCGAAGGCCCTCTAAGTTTATTATTTACAAGGCGTTGATATTAAGTATTTTTTAAATACTAGCCTAGTAATAAAACGTACTAAATTGTGTAATTATTAGCTCAATTTTAACAGGAACTCAATTGCAAATAAAGGAAAAGATTTCATATTATTTATAAAAGTAAAATATAATAAAAGCATATTTCTCCTATCAAATACAGTGAAAAAACCTTTCAAAATTTCAAGTTTTTCTCCAGTATTTAAAATGTTATTTTGCATATTACAATGATATAGAGTTGTAAATTTAATTGTTAAATAAAATCCCAATACAACGTATTCCACAGATATCACTACTAATTCATATTGATAATTATAAAGTTAAGAATATTATATTTTCAGAATGATGATAAAGATGTAAATATAAAGGTTTTACTAATGTACAATAATTGTTGAAACACAAATAAATTCATAATATTTTATGTGCGTAATTCAAGGGCAAAATGGATCCAAAAAAGGATATCTTTGTAAATCAATACTGACAAGCGTTTCACTTAACAGTAATAATTTTTTTCTGAAAAATCTTCCATTTCGCAATAACGAACAATTATGCAGGTGGCAATTGCTCCGCATTATAAAATTTAAAAATGAAAGAATTTTGAACTCTGACATTGTACTACGAGTAACACTTTAGTGTTATGGTAATATGTAGACATTTCGGCATTTTTCAATTCATTTTTCGCCCCTTGGAAAACAAATAATGACCCTCTTGATGCAAACCAACCTAACACCTATAATTTGTGGGGCATCCACCTAATGGCATTAATTTATTCGGCAACAGTAATCAGTGGTGCTCATAAGATTACAATATGGAAGATTACGCTAACTCCGAAGCTAGAGCGTTAGTGCGAAGCCTGCTGAAAAAAGTAGAGGTCTCAATGTTCTAAACCTGCATATGTGAAACAGTATGGCCGAGTTTTCACCTGCAGCTTTTCCTATTGCCATCAAAAAATGCCAAGTGGTTTAACGCTTTAGGTTTCTGAGGTCAATTAGCACGAGTATCGTTTATTCTCCGTACACACTAAGCCGTTTGATGATCTAAACAACTAGCTTAGGACGTTAATGAAACACTTAAATACTTATTGGAATCAAAGCAACAATCATTCTCCCAGCATCCATTCTTCACATTGAACACCTAACTTCTCACTCTCCCCTTTCCTTTCAGCCTTCCAAGAAAGGAACTGTTGCCCATATATTTTACAACCAGTCCAATTAAAGGATTTTGTAAAGTGTAGTAGCTCTTCTAAATAGTGACCAAGTAACAGTTTCGAATAACTCATCCAGTACATATGCCGATTTTGAACGTGGTAATAGTTCCACCGCAGTTCAGGCGCAATAAGACGACGCGTGTTAAAAGGTGATAAAATGAAGTAGAAACACCCCTGAAAAACTCAATTTTGTAAATAAGGAACAACATATTGGAACCTGAAAGGTGAAAACAGCATAACCTTTATAGTTTAAAATATGTTGCTGGAGTACTTGCATCTACTAGGTATTAATTTTCTCCCACAGTCCCAGCACGGCCTGACGGCCTACGCTCGCCTCCTTTTCGTAAATATAAATCGATAGCGTATTGTGTGTTACTATGTTAGAGGGTAAATCATTGAAGTGGTGGCAAATCATCTTTAACTCCAGCAAAACGTACTTAGTGTCATCTAGCGGCGGAAATCATAAGCAACTAGTCATTATAAACAAAATAAGCGAGTGCAACAAGAATCTAAGTGCTGGACGAACCATACGAAATAATTACCAATGACCAAAAATGTAACATAGGCTGTATAAGAACACTTCACAGCTTGTACACTGAATAAAAGCTGTATCTTGATAAACAATTCTGCATTATAATGAAAACATGTGACTGTCGTTGTTCCTATATATTTTGAACGCAACGAGTAAAAGTAGCATTCAATTTATCTCTTATTTTGAAAGTATAATAGGTACAGTAAAATCACTTGCTGCAAACTCGGCATATATAACTTTAGCTTGACATTTAAATTTCTGATCTAAGGAGATATATATTGCACGTAAATCTATGTGCTACTTCAAAGAACCATGCTGGGGTAAACTTCGCACCCAATTTATAAGTAATCATTTAAAGTACCATGAACAATTTAAACTTAAAAAATGTGGGAATGTACTGTACTTTAATACAAAACACGCAAGACTATTCTCCTGTTGCTTTTGAGCGAAATAACAGTAGCTGCATACGCCTTCCTTCCATTTCATCATTTAAATCATCACACAAATACACTGGCATTATTTAACGCGCTACGCAACAGAATTTATTTTTATAGATTTGAACCTAAAGAAAAACGCTATTAGCCTTTCCTTATCACTAAATAACACCCATTCTAAACCTTGTCTGCGATATTTTAATTCTACCTGCCCACGTTTTATAAAACTTATATTATTTGCTTTATATAATCAATATTACATGCATTATAAAAATATGCCGATAGTTTACCTGTGCTGATATACTTCCCTTGGCGTATAGGTCTCTTCACAGCCATTGTTCGGAATATAAGTGGATATGCTGAATGAGAAGTGAAGTATACAACAGTGCGGCCTCTCTAGTTGTTCGGGAACCGGGAAATGCAGCAGGGTGTGAGCTTGGCTTTCCAAGAGGCAAACACGAGTACGGTGGCGACGCCATGCAGGTTGCGCAGTCGCACAGTTTCCGAAGGTTGTTGTCAGAGAGGGAGCAGTGTACGTTCACCTCCCCTTGCCCCGCGAGACGACTCCAATATTTGAACGTAAAGTTCCGCATTACTTTCTCGGGTAGCTAATACGCAACTCTTGTCCGCTAATGCTGTCTTTATGAAGATAGAAAGTAGAAGCAAAAACTTTGTACAAGAATTATTT
The DNA here is from genome assembly GCA_030762175.1 of Metallyticus violacea. NCBI lineage: Eukaryota > Metazoa > Arthropoda > Insecta > Mantodea > Metallyticidae > Metallyticus > Metallyticus violacea. The sequence continues at coordinate 191,179,215 of CM060846.1, forward strand.
TGAATTTAAACACTTTCACCTCTATAATCATTAACAATTGTTAGAGAAAATACTTAATAGTTATGTAATATAAAGGTGACATGAACATTTTGGCTTAACAATGAAGGTATAAGACCTTAACTTTAACATGATTTATATTTTTCAACACAATCTCCCTAATGATCAACACATGTGTTCCAGCGATGCTCTAATACCACTGTGTCGTCTTTCTACTGGATTTCCGAAAGATCTGTAATCGCCTCTTGATTAATGAAAAAATGAGAAAGAATGAAAGTCCGGCGAAGCAACTGTGGAGAGTAGGGCGGATGCTACAACATTAATATCGGTAATCTCTCATTTTCCCATTCTAAAACACTTTTGTGAGCAAATACACTTTCTTGATGAACATTTATTTTGGGTTGTTTTTCAGCAAATCAATTTTTTTCTCGGATTTTTTTTTTCATCTAGTTCGTATCAAAGATTTGAATAGTACTCTCCTTTTATGTTTTTTTTTTTTTCTTCTGAAGATAATCAAACAGTGAAGTTCCTTTAGCGTTTCAAAATATCTTTCCTGTAGATGCAATCAAATTTATCTTCTTTAGTGCTGAACAACCGGGTTCTGTCCATTGTTTGATTGCTCTTTCGATATTGGTGCGTGATCGTCGTCCAAGTTTCATACATAGTTATAAGTTGATGTACAAAAACCGTAATGTTCTGTTAAAACGCTCAAAACGCTGTTGCGGTGTTTTCATACGAATGAATTTTTGATCTGCTATTAGCAAACGCGGCACCCATCTTAAAGTTTTTTCATATGCAATTATTCCCGTAAATATAACCTAAACGTTCCTTTGAAATGCATATAACTTCAGCAGTTTCACGCTCTTTAGCCCCCTAACCATTTAATGACATATCTTGTATTTCTTCAATGAATTCTGCTATTGTTAAATTTTTTGGACGTCCTTCACATGAATCATCTTTAAGGCTGGTATAACCAAGTTTGAATTCAGCATAAAATTTTAACAGTTTTAATTAAGTATAATAGTTTTCATAATCTTTGCAAGCTTTGGTATGACGTTTCTTTGTCATTAACCCATTATTACCACACGATGCTCTAATTTACCCATTTTATGAAACACACAAATTTGCTTTAGAAAGCTGCTTTAAGTGAACTATTTAAAACAGATGTACCAACGTAAAAAACAAATATTTTGTCAATTACATGGCCCCCAAGGTCGATATTGAGAACATTTCAAACCAACATCTACAATGATAAACTTTTAAGGTTAAAGTATGATACACTTAAAAGGTAGTGAGATTTTTAACGAAACATTTAGCACAAAGGAGAAAACCACATTCTAGATGTACCAATTAGATTGATCAATGTACTAAATACTAATATACTAACATTTAAGAAAGTAGAAATATGTTCTGAACCTAAATAGAATTTTCCTTGTCACGCATTTGATACTTGTTTTAAGATGTCTTCATTAAGGTACAAGATCCGCCTCGGGTGGACGAGGTCGTTAAGGCGCAGGCTCGTGAGCGGGAGATCTGGGGTTCGAATCCTTCTAGGACCGTCTTCCCTGACTGGGTTTTTTTTTCAGGTTTTCCTCACTCCTCATAACTGGCAAATGCCGGGAGGTACCCTAAACGTAGGCCTGGAACGCTTCCTTCCGTTAAAAATATCTTTTCACAATATATCATTTCATTTCATGTGTCATCAGTGTCCACCGCCTGTGGTACCTCAGTAGTAAAAACGGGCGTTAAACACTACTAAAAAAAAAAAAATAATACGGGATGTCACAGTTTATGATACAAAATGTAGTAGTTATGCAGGCAGAAGTTATATATTTTGAAATTTGTACATAAACCTTGCCAAAATTTGCAAAGATTGTGAAAGATGAGATACAAAACAGCTACTTGATGTTTGAAGAACAGAGAAGGATGAACTTCCGAAAGAGGAATAAACAGAATACCCTTCCTATTTATCTGAAGTGCATTGTTCTCATAGTATTTTAGATTGCTTGCTATATTTTTTATTTGGATGCTATTTTTACACTAAGAATTTGCGTAGTGTGGGTTTGAAAGAAATAAATAAAATTTCTCGTATAAAATATTTTTATTTATTGGCTAAAGACATAATCTTGACTACATATAGATTCCATATATAGAAAGATGCCGCAAGTATTAACCGATAATGCTAAATAATAAAGTAAATATACATATAAAGGCCAATATGAACCATAAGGACAAACTTCAGTAGTTGATTCCTGAAAAGAAAACAAAATTGTCTATATTAACATAATTGTCCAAAAATGCATGTGTCCCACAATAAATGTAAAATTTGTTTATGGAGTTAGTCCCTCGTAAGAACATTGATATAGTTGCATGATTTACACTTATTTTTTATAGCAGAACTGCGCTTGAGTGGACGTATTTATGAAGTGATATGAAATCAGCCCATAATTAATATTAGGAACAAGAGAGATTATTTTTCCTATGGATAAGCGCACTGAATTTGTCAGTAGGCTGCAAGGCGAAAGGTCTTACCCTTAAAGGCAGCAACCAAATCATCAATCGTTTGTAGTCGTGTTTTATCTTTCGTGTGAGAGGTGTAAATAAGGAGAGCTGTTTGCCATGTTGCTACACCTGAGCTGGAAGGACGTGTTGTTGCTCAGGTAAATGGCACCCCATCATGGTGTAAGTCAAACATATTTGTTGATTATCTTACGTGAGAACTGTTACTGTCCCTAAGGCCTAACGCTTACAGAGATTATCGCAAGCGGGGTTTTGTTCAAAAAAAAAAAGGTTTTATCGCTGGATACACAGGTGGCTATTATTATGAAATCAATTCACAGAACAATAATTTATGTATTCTATGGAAAGATTGAGCTACCGTTTAGCAACAAAGTTTGGACTGGAATTCTCGGTGACACTTACTTGGGCCACTCGTTGTTCCTCAAAGCCTCAATGGAATACAACATGGCAATTCCTACTTATAGATGTGTCATTGGCTGTAAGACAGGTCACATGGTTGATGCGTAATGTAGTTCCAGCCCACTTCCGCGTCATAGTTTGCGAGAATCTCAAAATCTATCCGACAGGTAGATCAGTCGAGGAGGATTGCATCTCCTACCCGTTTTTGGATACAAGCTGGGACATTTGAATGGGTGCGTCAATCCTGAATGCGATCTGTGGGTTCTTGTGTTAAGCCACACGGAGCACTTCAAACATCTACTCTAAAAGTTGTAATAAATTACAGTGTCATGCTAGTGTGCTATAGTGCAAGCAAAATGTACAATTACGGACTTATCCTTACATGAATGTTTTTGTTTCTATCCCTAACAAATAACCTCCTGGAATTTGCCCCTTAAGTTGAAATTTGCCTTGAACGTTGAAACAGGGATTTCCCCTACCCCATAAGATAAAGTAATCAGAAGTGATAGCATATGAATTTATACAGGCATCAAATATTATTCTCACAAGAGCATAGCATTCAGTTTCCTGAATATTACAGAGAAAATTGCGTTGCACGAAATTGTTAAAGGAGGGTAAGAAATATGACGGTTTATGACTTGCTCTGACCCAAGCCCATAAAACCCAAGGGGAGAAAAACAGAATTCTTTTCACAACCGTTAGGCTAGCTTCCTCCTCAAGGACATTGCAGCAGCCCCTATGGCATCGGTTGCGTAGTTAGGGCAGAGAACCGACGCAACAAGTGACAAAGGCTTATTAGACGCGAAATTTAATTCACCAATGAGAGGGAAAGAACAGCAATCAAAACGTTTCAATTTCACCGAACTATAAATAATCACGGCGTCGGAAGACCGACCGACTCAACCTGAATAAAATCATTGGAACGCCGCGAGTTCGCGATCAGTGGATAGTAAGAGTTGCTGGTTATTGGTTAGTGAGTGGGGCAGCTACTGGTCAGTCAGATCAGTCAGATAAAGCAGTCAGTCAGTATATCCAGTCAGCAGTCAGCCAGTGTATCCAGTTAGCAGTCAGTCAGTGGGGTCACATTCGTCAGATTCGTCATAGTGTTCAGAGTTCTAAGAAGCGTGGTTACAGCACGGACTTAAGTAACATTTAATTAAGTACCGTTATATTTATTCACCGCTCAATCCCTGGTGCCCCTGTGAGGAAACTTCATTCTGGTAGAGTGAGATTAAGATTTGAATCCCCCAACTGTAGTAGTGGTTTCTGAAGCATAAAACGTGGGTCAATAAAGGAACACACACACACTCACACACACTCACACACACACACACACACACACACACACATATATATATATATATATATATATATATATATATATTCGCGATTGTAACCGATCCATAGTTCTCATTTGGAGTCACTTCTCACAATTCTTCTTCCCGTGGAGCGCCGAAGGCGTCTCCCAAAAAGCACTAGCTTTTATAATTTAAGCCGAGGCAGCGAGAAGATTCCCCTCCTCGTAACTAATTGTAGCAGGGAAAGAGTCGTGAAGACAAGAAACGAAGAGAGGACAACGGGATCTGCAGAGGATATTACGAGGCCGTCACTTACCCGTAACCTAAAATCCTGCGACTGCACCCCCTGTATAACCCCTGAGATTAATCTTTTATTTGAATATTCGTCCTCTCCTTTGATACCAGAATTCCTTACCTTATTGACGAACCGTCATTAATCACCTTATCAAGTCATCTTCATATTCATTTCGTCTTCACATTCAAAAATCCTGTTTCAATGTATAAATATAAAATAATGCAAATGGAAATTAATATTATTCTTAGCCTAAAAATCAAATTAATATTTTATACCTTCTTGTTATAATAAGGAACACTGTTAATTAAATAAGACTACAACTTTCGCAATTATACTGTTTACGGCAACCAATTCATGTTTTGGTGATCAGCGCATTTGCCTACAGATTTGAGGCTCATTTCAGCAATCCGGGGAATTTGTTTTTGAAAAGAGGAAAGCCTTTTAGTCCATAACAGGGCTAGTATGAGAGGACCAATGGGGACCTACAATGATACGCAGAATAGAGTATTCGACTTGTAAAGCGGAAATTAACGTGGTCTGATGTGCCATTACGCTAACCCCATGTCCTATGTTGGAGCCCTGTTTGGTTTCAACCGATTCGGCAAGCCTTGGTTCTTTGTAACTATTAAACCGCAGTTTTTTACTAAAATATCTCAACAAGGCTAAACTAATGACATAAAGAACGAAAAATATCCCTAAAGAGCAAGTTATTGTACTTGTGGTTCACTTAAGCTACTGATTAATGAAGATAATTATATCTTGTATTTGAAATAATGGGTTTGTTAAAATTTTCATTTTCTTACTTTTTAAAGCGCGTAAGAAAATATATAATTTGAATGACGAATAGGCAATTTTTTCGAACTATAATACTCATTTATCTATTTCCTACATTAAAATATTTCCAAAAGTATATGCTCTTATAATTTTAGGTTATTTGGGACACTAGATCCTCAGATATGTCATTGCATGAAGTGTAAAATAACGTATTTATTAAATGAAGTTGAATTAATTATTCTTATATAAAGATTCCTCAATAAAAATAGCACATCAAAACATAATTATAATAAATTCTGAAGCAGGAAATGTTGTCTCAAAATGCCCTATTCAATTATAATTGCTTCTGATAACTACTATAGTAATGATTGTATCTTGTTTCAGACAATCAAGGGTATTAATATTACAATTAAAAGGAGGACCCCATATGTATTAGTATATGTATGTATAGATATGCCTTTTTACTAGCAACTAATATTCAAGTTATCTTTCTGTAATACCATATTATTGTTATGTTTTTGTAAAGAATGGGCATGCTGTTCTTTGTCGGACATTAGCTTTACCTAGGAAGAGGGTCTTTTGTTAAGCATTAGTCTTTTGAACTCTCTCGGACACATTCGCCGACGCCAGATGTCAATACACTGTAAACGACTATGAATATCTACAACTGTACTTGCAGTCAAAAGGAAATACCGCATACAGAAACACATATTTTCACAGAAACTAACATATTCACTGTTTCAAAGGGAGGCCGCATAAATTGCTGAAATGTGCTTAATCGCAGGAATCTGGTGTAGGGTAGATGCCTATCTTTCCTTAGCGTGGGAAGAGAAAATGTTTCCTGGTAAAAACCCAGAATCTTCAACCAATCAATATGATTGAAAATCCGACGAATTACAGTAAACTTGTAATGGACCATACGCTAGTGTGATCCAATAATATTCTAGAAAGAACCAAATTCAATAATATTTAAAGGAATTAAATTTTCGCGAGGGAAGAGCGAATTGGCATAAGAGATTTAATATTAACTATAAGAAGTTTAGAGGCATTCGCGAAAGGAGGCAGTCGTAACAGGGACAGTAAGAGTCGCGGCAGAGTAATAGAAGTAACAGCATTAACGGTATTACCAAGAGTGACAATTAGTAAGTATATACATTTTTCAGTGTCATAAGAGAACAGTTAAACCGTCGCGAAGAGTCAAAGTAAATCGTTCGGTCAGTGAGAGTCAGTCAGGCAGTGCAAGCGTAATAGTAAAACTAGTCACAATTGTGTTAAAGTGAATAACTACGCGAGTGAACACCGCGAATTATAATCCACCGAAGCACAGCATGTTCCAGAACTCTCCAAGTTGTCAAATAAATTAAATGTCCAACTAGTACCGAAATTCATTATTACGGTGAACAATCTCCTCCCCCGTAATGACATTATGTCATTAAAAACAGTTCAAAATTACCCTGAGATCTCTTTCCTCTGCATTGGAACCAGAGAGTTAGGAAGCTTCAAACTCATGACTCCAAGAGCCGAGGCAGGACAAGAAGAGCATCAAATCGTCCCATTAAATAAATAATAAATCGCCCATCCATCCAACATCGTAGAATAACTCACAATAATTCCGGTTCCAATGCTTAATAATATAATTACATCCCTTTGTTTAAAAAACCTTGATTCATTTTGCGTGATTCAATGCATCTATCTTTTTGCAGTATGACACTAAAATTCAGTTACCCAATTATGCTATTTAACGAAGATTGTTGTTGCACACTTCCAGTTATAATGTGATATTTTTCAAATTCGACAACGTTTGTAGTCAATAAAGGGAACATTTAACAATAAATGTTGTAAATGAATCTATTAATGCATACAAATACCTATCAATACGGACTAATATAATAATTTAAAATTATTAAATGAATACGTGTGAAAACCTTACAATATACAGAAATACTGTTTGTGTATAACGCGTTCAAGAATATCTAATATCTATATCAGCTTACTAATGGAAAATCAAGAAATAGCATTAGTAGTAATTCCACAAAGCATCGGGGTATGCTTCTGCTACTTAGCTTTTAAAGCATTTCTTCTTTCGTTTCTCTTTCTTTTGTTAAGAAAATGAGGAATGTTATTTTTCCTCGTCTAATTTTACAGTCAGAGAACGTATAATATAGTTCAGCATGTTGGCGGCTGGACCCCACATTGCTGTAGGTAGTTTCTTGCATAAACTCACGATTTTCCAACACCTCTATTTGTACAATATATTAAATAACAGAATTTCGTTCTCACCCTCCTTAAAATAGGTGGTGGAAATTTTGCCAATTTTCCCTTACATAATCCATATCTTCTTAGGAAATTACCTTTGACAGCCATCAATATCACATCACTAATGAACCTGTCGGTCCTGGTGATGTAGTGGTAACATATTCGCCTCATTGGTCCAAGATCGCGGGTTCAATCCCTGCCAGGGTCTATGGTTTTTTTTTGGGCGTAAAAATCTTAAGTATGGCTTCCTTCGGAAGATTAGTAAAGCCGTGGGTTTTCGGCACGTAAAAGAACCTCAATCCTAAAGGATGATGCCTCTGAACAAAATTTATCGGCCGTTTCATGCCTGAATTGAACTGGACGCTGATGGCCTGAGATGTTAAAGATCATCCGTAAATAAATTAAATCAACAACCACTAGAAACCTAACTTCGTTTCGAATGTTTATTTTAAGTTCCTCCAGAGTGTGGGGGTTAGCTGAATGTGCTCTATATTTCTTTGCCCCAAATATATTGGAAGCTCTAGTTTCATGAAATTTTTCTTCTGTGAGTTCATGATGTCTTCCATTTTTTTTAAATTAATCACAGAACCTGTTTAGTTAAACGCCTATACTAAATTTAAAATTGTTTCCCATATTGAAACCAGATGCAAGGAAAGTTAAATCTATAGCCTATCTCGTTCTGCCACACGATATATAGCTTGAAGATATATAGCTTGAAGATAAGTATATGATGACTCAGTGAATATTTCACCATTGCTCTCAACTGAAACTCACTCTTAACTGCACAACACGAAGTGATTTCATATAGGCCTCAAGTTGGTGAGCCAATTATGAAGCGGTTTGGTCGATTGGTTAATGATCACTTTGGTGTTGTTGTCCACACCTCATGACACCGATATCTCATATATTATATTCTGTTATTTTGTAACTCGTGATCAACAGGACTGGGAGGGGATATCGACTGTGTAAATAATCGCACAATGCAACGGAATACATCTGGAAATTTATTTTTCGCAAAATTTTTCGCATTCTCTGATGTTCTATGTACGATAGACCTCAGCTACGTCGAATATAAATGTAGCTGACACGACTTCCAAGGATAATAACTGAATCTGACTATCTGACTATCTGAACTGAACTAAACTGCAAACTAACGAAATAATTAACTGAACTAAAATTAATGCCCTAGCAGAGCAAACTTAAATTGCATCTCGCGGCATGTAGCACTTAGAACGAGTGTGTCTCGCCGCTTGTAAAACTTATAGATGAATGCCTAAGTCGAATGTATAGATAGCTTCAAGTGCGTTTGAGAACTCATACGTGCCTTGGCATGCTTCTTGCAGCATATCGACTTAAATGTGAGTTGCCGAACTGGATTGCGAAGCGAATATGCGAACTGACGCATCAGGGAGCAAACGCCTCCTTATAAACATTGCATTCAAATTAACTAGACGTTGGATTGACGAATCCCATGGGAGTCATACAAGCACGCGCTCGCGCCTTATTTTAAAATTTCAATATATACATCTACTCTATCGTCTGGTTCAAATTCTCCTGCCAACGTATACCACCCGTTACTATTTACATTTATTTACATTAGTTGCTTTAAACTTAACTGTTTAACCTACTAGCGGGGTCATTTCCCTAGTGTGTTTAAAAGACCTTGGTTCTATTAACCCTCACTGACGAAAAATCTTTTAAAAAGGGGCGTAGCACTTGTCCCCATGGGATTATATTCCCTTTGTATAGCGTTTTATGAATTTATAAGCGTTCCGGGCTCCCGTAAGCAGCTACACCAGAGAACTTTCCCTTTTGAATGGCATACAATTCATATATTGAAGTTAAACCTTATGACACACATATGTATATAATATTTATATTACTAATTACAATGTACAAAAATGATGATGATTAAGCTTAGAAAAAATATATATTTTATATTTCAGTGTGGGTGAGCCGTAGGATCTGTTACAATCAATAATGCCCGATTCAGTCGAAATTCCGCTCGTACCTGGCTGCGATAGAGTGTGGAACTGCAAGAACCGCGTGGACAGTCCCTGCAGTTGGAAGGAGATAAGTCCGTTGGTCGGTGGATCTAAGTTGCGGAACTTCTCGCACTGTGCTTCTTCCTACTTATTTATTTTACTTGAAAGAACGAATAAACATGCACTTATCGTTGGTGCTGCTGGTTCAGTCTTTTTCTTTGTGTTTGTGACTAGCCTATTCGGATGAGCACATTTACAAAACATTTTGGTCAAATATATAAACTGCATACAAATTGGTGTAAACTATTTTAAGTACATATCACTAACAATAAAATGTTTAACATTTTCTGACTAAGCTAAACAATGTAGGAGACAAAAATTGAAATAGTTGTCTCCTCCCGCTTTAATGTATCTCCTGAGCGTGCATTCTATGCTTTGGCATACTTTGTTGCAAATTCCTACAGTGTTTCGCATTTGCTCAAATGAATTTTGGATAAGCTCTTTCAGAACGTCAACACCAGGAACAGGAGCTGCATAAATGAAAGATTTCAAATTTTCCCACAGGTAAAGATATTGGGATTAAAATCTGGCGACCGAGAAAGTCATTCAGCGATTCCTTCTCGACCAATTCATCTTTACGGGAAGTGCACATTCAAATAAAGACGAGCTGTTCGAGTAAAGTGAGTTGGAGCGCCATCATGCATAATCCGTCACACAGAGTTTACTGGAAAATTTATTCTGCTCATCGGGGGAAAAATATACATGTTTTGTTATTTTTATGATCTTTTTGTGCTTTAAGAATATTGTGATTACAAAATAAAAAAATAGTCTTTATTAAGTGTTCTAAAGGTTTTTTTTTTTTTTTTTTTGAGTAGTGTTTAACGCCTGTTTTCACTACTGAGGCACCACAGGCGGTGTTCTAAAGGTGGTGTAAATATACGAGGATATTCCCTAATGACTCTGGAAAAAGAATATTCTAGTCCTAGTTTATATGCGATTTTGAAATGCCTTATAGTTATGAGAACGTTTCAAAAATATTTCACTGTATTAACATACACACTGCATACTTAAACTGCTTATTTACTGCGATAAGACTTTTCAAAACTTTGTTTATATAAATATTTATTTTTGTTTACTTTTACGGCTAATATTGCAACAAACAACAAAATTCGTCAAGGACGCGTTTTAAGGATTAGGGAGCAAGTGTGTGTGTGTGTGTGTGTGTGTGTGTGTGTGTTGCGTTAACTTACACAACCACACTCTCCTTTTCTCTCTACCTCTCATCCTCTCTCTTTATTCCTTTTATCCCTCTTTAGATCCATTCGAACTAGTTTCAGCATAATTACCCTCTTTTTACACACAGCTTCTATCTGCAATTTACAAAAAATGCACCCAGCTTCAGTCAGTTCTCCTTCTTCTCTTGCAAGTCCCAATATGCTAACCTGCCCTTATTGGAGTTTGTAAACTTATAATGTAAATACTTATATAATAAACACGATACCTATCTATCTCTACTTTAGGCTAGCGAAAGAATAAGTCAAAAATTAAAAAATCCTGGGGCAGAGATCCGAATGTGTGGTTAGAATGGTTACACGACAGTATCAAACCTGACTCAGATGAAGAAAATTGTGTGTTTAGAAGAGGCTGTGATTCAGGAAGTGAGCAAGACGTGTCAAAAAACGAAGTATTAGAAACAGGAAGGAAATCCTTTGCTCAAGAAAAGATAAAATGACTAAATGGAAATACAAGAGTTTATAAAACATATTATAACACATTTACCAGCATCCAAAATGAAACTTGTATAGTAGAAAAAAAAAAAGACAATGTGAAGTTGTTCTAGGTAAACTTATTTAAGTATAAGAAATTGACACGTGCAGAGACAGTAAAGAGGAAGAAAGAAATAAAACATGAAAAACAGAGAGAAGTACCGAAAGAGTTTCTACCAAAGAAAGAGAGTAGAAGCAACAATCATCAGTATCAATAATCTTTGGATTTCAAAAAGAGTTTACGCTGGTGCCATAATTTTCGAAGAAAAGTGATATTGTACTGGTGTCTTCGATTATGCACTTCGATGATAGTATAGACCAGTGGTTCTCAAACTGTTATCGCTGACCTCCTAGTTCATTGAAGCAATGGAGTGCTGTTGATAGCATTTATTCTTATTTGTAAAGATACAAAAATGAATTACGAGAAAACAAATGATGATACAAATTTACGATATTTATTGAGATAAAGTGAATTGGAATCACATTTATTCCGGACGAAACTTTCAAATAGGTAAACCGAAAACATACCAGATTTATACACCTATGCAGTCACAGTTTCTCAGACAACAGCACTCATCTCTTAGGAGTTCTATCCAACTTTGTAATAATTTTAGAGTAATTTTATCTGAGAGAATTTAGGATTGGGTTAAACAAAATGACAGGATATCACTTTATCAGAATGGTTTTAGGATTTTTTATTAGTGTTTAACGCCCGTTTTTACTACTGAGGCACTACAGGCAGTGGACATTGATAATGCTTGAGATAAAATGATAAATTGGAAAAGGATTTTTTGTTTTTAAGGAGGGAAGCGTTCCAGGCCTAAGTTTAGGGGTACCTCCCCACCATTTGCCATTTATGAGGACTGAGGAACCTGGAAAAAACATCAGTCAGAGAGGCCCTCCTGGCGGAATTCGAACCCCAGACCTCCCGTTCACGAGTTCGCGCCTTAACGACCTCGATCAACCGGGACGGTACGCGGTGGACACTGATAATGCATGAGATATTTATAAATTGAGAAAGGAGTATTTTTTAAAAGAAAGAAATCGTTCAAGGCATAATTTTAGGGTACCTCCACGACGTTTGCCATTATGAGGCATGAAGAAAACCAGCAAAAAGAACAATCGAGGAGGGCGGTTCTGCTGGGATTCGAACCCCACACCTCCAGTTCACGATTCTATGCCTTAACGACCTCAGTCACCCTTGGTGATAGGAAGGTAAGACACAAGAGAATGACATTGGCTAAGGGGAGAATCGCAATGACAGCAATACGTAGAGGTTTATATTCAGCAACGGTTAAGAGGATTATGTGGTTTAGAAGAATTTATTGGGCTTTGGTTCAGTCGCAATGAAATGTAGTGGAAATCTAGGAAATTGACGATGGATAGCATAATATTGATTTAATTCAAAGAGTTTTGTAAGCTAATATTGGGAAGTCCCGATGTTAGAGCTAACAATGGAGCATTGGCAGAGTTAGTAAAGGTAAGCGTGTAAATGATGAACAGGGCATTGATATATTTGTTACGAATTCAAGAGCTAGATGCTAACTGAAAATATGTCCGAAAAAAAAAAGTTCGGTTTTAAAGCTAATACCTGCTTAAGGAAAGCTAGAGAGCAGTTGTGTAAGCACGGTTTAGGAGATTTCCGGGATAAAATTGGTGATTTGGGAATGGGATTTTAGAGAGAAGTGAAGATATGAACCAGTAAATTTTATTCTTCCAGATTAGGCAGAAATATTCATTGACACTGTATAACATAAAAAAATGGTCCGGGCAAAGAAAAGTACGACTATGCCGTAATTTATAGGATGATAGAAAGGGAAGTGCTGCTAGCTTGGTTTCAATTAGCTGCTTGAAAATGAATGGGGTTTGAGGGGGGGTATTATCCCAGAGGGTATATATATATATATATATATATATTATTTTTCAGTGTAAAGAAACGAACGAATAGAGGTAAGTTTAATAAGCAGGAAATTGTTATTGAGGAATAATGAATTTATTGTAAGAAATATTTTTGAAAATTCATTTACATCTATATAAATTACGGTAGTTTTTATGGAAGGTAGATATATAATGGTCAGTGGAGTAATAATTGAATTGAATAATCTAATTATATTTTTTAGATTATTAGGCAATGTGGTATTATATATGCAACTATTTAGATGTGTTCTACTTTGATGAAATAATTTGGGTGATCTATCTCAAGTGAAGAATTAAGGGGATTATTTAAATAGAGTTAAAAATAAGTGGTTGTGAACGGTTAACAAACGAGTGTCTTTGGTTTCTTAAATCAGTTGAAAAAGTTTTGATACTCGTATAATACGTTTAAGAGTTATGTAATAATTAGGGACAGAATTTTAATCCAAATGTACATTTCTTCTGTGCTGTCAGAAAGTATGCTCACTTGGTATGTTGAGTTAATTACTAAATTTCCAACAATTTAAAAAAAATTATGAAGCATATAATTAATGTTTTGCTTGTTTTGTTAATAAGTGTAATATTGTATATTTAATATTAGCTTGTTTTACATATATTTCATAAATATATTTTATTTTATTCATTTTAACTTCATATTTGATTTTAAAATGCAGCATTTTCGAATATGTAGTCAGTTTTGAAACTTGGCAACACTGATACTACCTCACACGAAACGCCATCAATAAGTCGCCGAATCCCCGCCTTATCTGGTCGTAGGCTTTCCCTCGTGGTATGAAGGTGGCTGTTAAGGAGTTCTAGGAATTGAATTCAAGTGTGCTAGTTATACTTGTATATAGATTAAAAGTAGTTAAGATTTTATTGTTTAGTATCTCTTAAGATTTATATGTAATCTACCAATTTACACAAAGAAAGCGTTTCAAAATATTCAGCCGTTAATGGTTTCTGAAATTCAATTCCGAAAATATTCGTAAAGGTTCGCAAACTTTCTCCAGGTGAAACTTCAGGATATGCAAATCGTTGGTGCGGTGTTGGTATATGGCGAATGCCTTGTTTTCGTGTAATCATGCCAAAAGTAAAAGTAAAAATGAGGGACAGAGTTAGGTTGCAGAGGTATCAACTCAAGTTTGAAGCAGATTTGTTAATTACAGGTGGTACAATTATTCATTGCAGAGCGTGTGAGAAAGCAGTTAGTTGCAGTTATTTTCTTATGCTTTAACAAGTCAATACTATTAAACGCAAAGATAATATTAAACTTAAATCCTCAAAAAGCGTCTCTGTACAAAATGTAAAGTGAACATATGAACAAAAATTTTCACAGTTCTATTTTGATATTAGCGAAGCATTTTTAGTGGCAGATATTCCACTGTAGAAACTCACCAATCCCATCCTCCAAAATTTCATTGAGCAGTATTACTAATTGTAAACTGCCGGACCAACCCATTCTTGTAAAAATTATGCCAAGTGGTATAACGATTTTACAATTGAAAATATTAGAAAACAGATCGGAAATAATTTTGAGTGGGTGTCAATCAATCAAACACAAGACAGGGAACGACGGTTTATTGAAAATTTAATAAAAATGAATCAATCCCCCATATCTTCTTGCGATAGAGCAACTTGAAGCTACAAATAGATCTCCTGTTTTGAATTTGCTATGGCCAGCTGGTATTCAGGAAGAACGTGCATTACTCTTTGTGGCCAATGGTGTGAGCTACATGATGAAAGCTGGCAATAAGTTATATTTCTAAGTATGACACATTGACTTGTCTTGCCCTTGGGTTACATCAGGTTGCAGAAACAATTTGTACAAATGTCGCGCTTACAGATAAGATATGTCCTGCACAGAAAGTATTTACTAAGGCGCCCTATAGAAAACAAGTATTTCAAGCAGCAGCACTAAATATAACTGATCCAATAGAATCAAATTTAACGTTCTGGGGAGCATGGCTATGTGCAGCTAAATATTACACAACATTTTGAAACAGTAACGCAGTGAGTACATTTGATCCAAATTATTCTTCTTCAGTTAAAATTACTTAAGATATAGGTTACACAACACAGAAGTAGAAACTAACCTTTCTTACACATCTGCACCTTTATCTCACCTTCCTTCCGCTATTACTTCTTCTTTGGAAACCAACAATATTGAATTGTGCTAGTTGTTAAGGTACTTCAAAACCAATGTCTCTAAATTCATTTCCTGTACTTGTAAGTGTTGGTAGTGCGGTGAAGGATAAATTTCATAGTATTCCTTAAAAAAAAAAAAAAAAAAGGATATTATCAAATGTGTAAGATTGAAGCAATCTTAGCTGCGAAACGTTCCGAACTGCCTAATGAAACACTTAAAAGCAGATCAAATAACAGCTTTTGTACACGCACCCCTAAGTTCCTGTGAGATTACATAAAATTGCGTTAACTTTTTATTTCATGGCAATATGATGCCTTAATACTTTTTATATAAACATATTTGTGTGCACAATATGGAAGTTTTCAATGTGTGAATGTATACATATTAAAGGGATTATTAGAGGATAAAATTTTTGTCCCTAGTAATAATTAATCAGCAAATACCTAAATTGGAGCAAAGTGAAATATGTAAAGTTTAATTTTTAATTAGTGCTTGATGAACTCAAGAAGAACTGAAACAGAGTAGCAGCTTAAAAGAGATCAATAATGAGGAAAATAAACAAGGAAAAGAATGAAAAGAGAAATCTCTGATGTGAAAGAATTACCTGAATAGTGGCCGAACCTCTGTCTTCTGGAACTCCAGTTGGAGACTACTGGCGAACCGACGACAGAGGTGAGAAAGGATCAGAGATGTTACATAGAGGGTACTCTAATTATGTTATTATTTTATTTGGTGCTGCTTCAGGAATTGGAATAAGAATAATTATATTTAATTTAAAATTTATTAATAACCTTATTCTAATATACACATTGTATTCGTGAGGGTTTCACCTAAGGATGACCAGCGCCAAACCAGTGAAGACCTCTTTTCTTTATTTTTTCTTAGCATTTCAATGTATAAATCGGGAGCTTAGTAGTCATTTGTCTAAATTATAGAAAACGTTTGGAAAAGGTAGAATCAGAACTCAGATCACAAACTTCTCCTATTAAGTCCGATAATATAAAGACCCCAGATCATGTAATCTTTGTTGTGGGTTCCTACGCTTAATCCCCGTATAATTTCAAGGGCAGTAAACCCATAATCCGCCGCTAATCCGTTAATCTGTTGTCACTTCCGGGTAGGGAACCCACAACAAAAATTGCTTAGTTTGAGTTTTATCTATTTATTTAATTACAATATTTACACTTTGCGGTAGCAGTTTAAACTACATGCTAGTGGGTAAGGGAGGGGAAAAAGAAGGGAAAATAAATTGAAATTGCATGACGGTGGCGAAAATTAAAACAAAAAGCTTTATGAATTGTGCGGAGTCGCTGTATAATTTCAGGGAGATGAGCAAACCGTTAAACTGCTATAATAAAAAATGGGCAAACTAAAATAGCAATGGTGCTGGGAATTTGAACTACAATGGTGCTCGTGGAAAAACGAACAACTAAACAAATGTGAGGTAGGGTGGGGGATAGACTGGTGATAAAACTATGAACTAAAAATGAGTAGATTAAGAGAAATTGTATGGTGGTCGGGATAGATCTTAGACGCCAAACTATGAAGTAAAAATGAATTGGATTAATGTAAATTGTGTGGTGAGGAGGTGTTGGGGGCAGTACTTGAAGCCAAAACTGTGAACTCAAAATGAGTTGGATCAAGCTAAATGTGTAGTAGAAAGGGGAGGAAAAGACTTGGTGGCAACAATATGAACTAAAAATGTGCGGCGAGTATGAGATAGACATGCGGAAAAGGTAGGAATTAAAATGAGTTGGATTAAGCTAAATTGTGTGATGGAGAAAGGGTGGGGAAAACCTGACGTAAAACCTGTGAATTAAACACTACATACCCTTGTGTTAAAGAATATAATAAGATTCACAGTGTTCGTGTGGGTGAAACGTGGTGGGTGAAGTTGACTCTAAAATATATAAGCAAAATGGGGGTGGAAGAACAAATGTTTTAAATTTTGAAAATAAAATAATGAGAATTAAAATAATTTCAATTTTTTGTGATTTGCTTTTATTAAAAGAAAAAAAAATAACGAACTTTAAAAATTACTTTTCAAAAGATGAAATAATGCATTTTATTTAAAACAAAAAATGTTTTACGCTGTAAGCAAATGCTAAACTGTGTAATATTTGTTTGGTTAATTTATAAAATAAAAACTATACTTTTTGCTAGCTAAAATTGGAACTAAGATATACATCGGTATCGTGTGGAAAAGGTTTTTACTTTTGCAAAATAAGTTGTTACTTAGAAAAAAAATGAATATTAAGAATATTAGCATGACGATGGTATCGGTGACAATTTAAATTAAATTATGAAAATTATATATTTGACTTAAAACATAATTGAGCTGAGGAGGAGGTGCACTGATTACGAATGCCTACCACCTAACGAGAAAAATTATTCAATGCAAGTATTAAAGAGCACCGAGAAAAAGCACTTCACTATCATAAATAACTATTGGTGAGCTACCGAGGAAAACAAGTCAGAACCTGCAATGTTATACCATCAAGTCTTGTAGGTTTATTGTAAACAGCCTAAAGGCTATATGACGTCACGCGGATATATACATGACTGTAGAAAATAAGTTGAGTTGAATAACCCAAGCGGTGAAAGCTCGAACTACGTAATGATAGAAATATACCCATTGGCTAAAATATGAAAATGAAACATTTACTCTGCAAAACAAACAAACTAACAAGATATTCACTTTGAAACAAAAATTATACAATATTATAATATGTGAAGTATACAAAAGATTTTCTAAAAAGTACCAGTACTTAGTATAGTAAAAATAAAAATAAACTCAAATATGTTGTTACGTTACAATCAAATATACGTACATTATTTTATTTACACTTATAAACAAAAATAATAATTGAAATTTAAAAATAGTTTTAATTTAACGGACAAATTAATATTTGATATAGTTTAATTTTGTACATAATCGTCAGTAACATTGAAATGAATGAATATTGTTTAACGCCCGTTTTTGCTACAGAGGAACCACAGGTGATGGACACTGATGATACATGAGATGAAATGAAATGATATATTGGGAAAGGATTTTATGGAAGGAATTGTTCCAGGCCTAAGTTTAGGGTATCTCCCCGGCATTTGCCATTTATGAGGACTGAGGAAAACCTGGAAAAAACCTCAGTCAGGAAGGACGGTCCTGGCGGTATTCGAACCCAGACCTCCCGCTCACGAGTCCGAGACTTAACGACCTCGGCCACCGTGGCGGTCAGTAACTTTGACAAAATGCTAGATTACTAAAGGTGACGTGGAGGTACATTGAATACAAGGGCCTATCAGCTACTAAAGAAAATTATGCTTCTTAAGACGTAAAGAGTAGCATGGAAAATCACATGGTTTCGGAAAATAAGCAGTGTTACATTATTTTTTGGTTTGTGTTTAACGTCCGTTTTTACTACTGAGGCTTCACAGGCGGTGACACTGATGATACATGAAATGAAATGATATATTGGGAAAGTATTATTTTTTCAAGGAAGGAAACGTTCCAGGCCTAAGTTTAGGGTACCTCCCCGGCATTTGCCATTTATGAGGACTGAGGAAAACCTGGTAAAAACCCAGTCAGGAAGGACAATTCTGGCGGGATTCGAACCCCAGATCTCCCGATCACGAGTCCGCGCCTTAATGACCTCGGCCACCAGTGGCGGTTGTGTTACATAAACAATGAATACTTAAATTACCGAGGAAAGCAGGCCAGAACCTGTGAGGTAGCATAAGGATACCTTGCAAGTTTACTGTAAACATTTTCAAGGCCATATGACATTACATGAATATTATGAGACTGACGAAAATACGTTGTGTTGCATAACCCAAGCGGTGAAAGCTCGAATTACATGATGGTAGAAATAGAAACTAAAAATACGTAATAGAGGAATCAAAAATACATACTAAATAATATCGAAATTACTTATGTATACCTGTTTTCAAAACAATTAAAAACGAATTATTTATCCTTTGCAATCAAATAAACCAAATATTAAATTTGTTAAATTTTGGAAACAAAAATTTAACAGTGCAAAATATGTATAAAGTTTTAAAGAAGTATATGTTTTGCACAAAAAATTATAAATATTTAAAAAAGATGTTATGATGCAATCAAATTACTATTCAACTTTGCAAAAAGTAATATGACTTCCAAATAAAGATGTTATCTTACAACCAAAATTATTTTCATTAATTGATTTACTTTTATGAACAAAAATATAATTTAAATATAAACTTGTTTTTATTTTAAAGCGTATATGTATTAATTTTGTAGAAGGCGATTGTATAAGGGTCAGTATTTGCATATATATAAATTAATAAGCTTTATGAATCTGAAAACAAAAAGTAAATATGGTTCTCCATGTTGGCATTGAAGACAGTAATATGTAACAACTAACAAAGAGGTAAAAATATAAAAAATAAATAAATATAAATATATTTGGTCTTTTGGTGTTTATTAGCAATTACTTTTATACCTACATATTTTACTCCATTTGTTTTACTGTATTTGGGTTGTATATGCCTCTTGATGGTTTATCAAAGACTTTTACTATTACAACTGCATTGTCATTATCAGGGTCCATTACTACTACCAAAGTGCATTGCTATTTAATGCCATGTTGGCATTGAAGACAGTAATATGTAACAACTAACAAAGAGGTAAAAATATAAAAAATAAATAAATATAAATATATTTGGTCTTTTGGTGTTTATTAGCAATTACTTTTATACCTACATATTTTACTCCATTTGTTTTACTGTATTTGGGGTGTATATGCCTCTTGATGGTTTATCAAAGACTTTTACTATTACAACTGCATTGTCATTATCACGGTCCATTACTACTACCAAAGTGCATTGCTATTTAATTTCTACACGTGCCATCTATAATGTAACTGAAAATTAAATATACATGATTGATTAGGCCCTATAACTTGAGAGGAAATGCAAATGCCATTTCGTTAAGAAAGAAAAGTGTTGAGCAAAATGCTAATGTATATCTGTGTCATACTATAAGTTCACAAAACAACCTGAAATAAAGGCATATTGGAAAAAGTGTTTATCTATTCATAAAAGTCCATAGTAAATGGAGCGCAATTGGGAAGTTATATTTATGTATTATATGAATCAGAAAATAATATACGTTGGTATGACATAATCGCTCAATGAGCCATTATATATTTGTACAATTTATTAATTCATCATCATGTGTAATGAAAATTTAATGCAGAAGTGTTGAACAAGACACTATTTCATTGCAAGTGCCCAGTGATACAGATAAGAGAAATATAATGATAAGTGTACTCAACAAATTGACCCAATGAGTTCCAGATTTTTGTTAGAGGCTTTTGAGACGATTAAACACTATGTAGTGTGGGATTGCACACAATATATGTCTAAATAGTTCTGTTATGTAAAGGAGAGATATTTTCATTATAAAATCACGTTTTACGCATTTGAAAACAGTACCTTTTATAAATGAAGTCAATTTGACTATCTTAGTATATTAACACATCTATAAACAACCAGCTATAGTTGTAACTCAGTATAACTGCCAATAAAGTTATTCTTTACCTTGTACTGCATTTTCACACTCGTGGGTCGCTGCCTGCTGTGGTCTTCACCATTTAATTTATTGCCGTAATGGTGGAATTGTACTATGGCCTAATATTTTTATTATTAATACTTCCCCTTCACCATTTCAAATATACGTACTTTATGTTCGTTTTAACGTGACCTCAGGGTCTCAATAGTGTTCACTCCTTTCCCTCGCCCAGAAGTGGCCGGTGAGGTCGCAATTAATGTCCCCGGTGTCCTTGTCCTGGGCATGGGGAAACCGCCACGGGTGGCCGAGTTAAGTCACGGACTCTTGAGCGGGAGGTCTGGGTTCAAATACCGCCAGGAACGTCCTCCCTGACTGAGGTTTTTTCCAGGTTTTCCTCAGTCCTCATAAATGGCAAATGCCGGGGAGGTACCCTAAACTTAGGCCTGGAACGATTCCTTCCTTAAAAATAAATCCTTTCCCAATATATCATTTGATTTCATGTATCATCAGTGTCCATCGCCTGAAGTGCCTCTGTAGCAAAAACGGGCGTTAAACACTATTCATTCATTCATTTGGGCATGGGGCACACTGTTGAGGTGGGTATTAGCGACCTCACCGCCCGCTGACTTGCGTCTTCGAGCTCTGTGTTCATTGGCACCATGTGTGACGGTTAAAATACTGTGTTCATCACATATATAATCTGCGCTGTTTTGGGTTGTTCGCAATTATTCATATATTTCTTATTTTATTGTGATATTATAATTTACTTACCCCTATGGTGAAGAGCAGCACATAACAGGTCGACAGGAACTGCACCTCCAGTCTCTGGGCGAATTCGATTGACATCTTCCCCCGCTCCAAGTATCCAACCTCAAGGGCATGGGGCAGCCGGTATTAGAGATATTCTAGCAGAGGGTGCCCTTGCAGCGTCAGTTGGATCCTCTTCAACCTACATCTCAGTGCTAGGGCTACCAGTTGTTCAATGGATGTCATGCTTGTCGCTGTACTTACAGTTGATTCGCATCTCACAAATATATATAAAATACACTTTGGTTGAAAAGTGGGTCCAACGTATCTTTCCAGATTGTTAATAACAGTATGTGGTATTTCCGACATTTTGAGATACGATTCCACTAGCTGTAGGATGACCTACTTAAGTTGTGTTGCAAAGCAATAAATAAGAAGAGAAAATGATATGGTATGAACTTTATTAAATATATATTTCATATACTACTCCAATGCAACATTAGCGAGAAAATAGTGTTGCACATTGTATTAATCCTATTCGTTTTTATTACTCCATATAAATAAAATGGACGTATGTATAAATATGAATCTTGATATGATATTACACATTTACTACTACTTCATTTTTTTTCCCTTTTCTCCATCTTTGTCCATTTCGTCGTAGATATTTGCAAATTTGAAAAATATTGTTTTTCTTTCCATTATGCATGAAATTTAATAAATATATTATCCCAAACCAACATTAGGAATAAAGCAATGTTGTAATTTTATTAACCCTGTTCGAATTATTATTTCATTAATAAATAAAATGCACTTATGTACAACTTTTAACCTAGTCATGTGTGTTATACTAAATTTTGTACTTCTCCTTTCACTTTACCACTATCTTTCTTCATCTCGTTGTAGGTATTTGCAACTTTGAAAGTTGTGTTTTCTTTTTATTATAAAATGAAAGTAAATGAAAAATTTAGCTCAAAGTAGTATTAATTATAAAGTAGTGTATAAAGCTAAATTCCTTGTATTAACGTTATAGATTGAAACATGCCCTTACGTAACCATGTCGATATATACATCCTCTATTCCTCCAAAACTATGATCTTGTATGTTGCTCAATACTTTTTTTTCATTTAAATAATTTTCACTGGGATTTTTTTTTGTCTGTTCACAAAAGGCCATAGTTAATAGGGAGAAGGATCTTGAGTGTATTTACGGACAGTCATGGAGGGGTATGTTTAAATCTGTAGCTAATTACAAAGAATGCCATTTTCAATATTATATCCTTCATAATGCTGCTTTGTACTAAATATGTATTAAATTTCATGCTATAATGACAAGAAAATCACAACTTTCAAAGCTGCAAATACCTAGAACGAGATTGAGGAAGTTAGAGGGAAGCGGATAGAAGTAAATGTGGTAGTATATGTGGAATACCATACAAAACAAGATTAAAATTTTTACATAAGTTATTTCATTTATAAGAAATAATAAAAAAGAAGAGCATTAGCACAATATTCAACGTTATATTACTCCTAACGTTGCTTTGGTTAGTATATGAAATATTTTTATTAATTTTTTGTCATAATGGGAAGAAAAACATATCATTTCAGTGCTACAAACACCTACGATAAAATGGAGAAAAATGGGGTAAGAGGAAAGAAGAAAACGAAATAGTAATTGTGGAATAACACACATGTTAAAATTAAAAAAAAATACATCTATTTTAATCATTAATGGAGTAATATAATTCATAACATTTAAAAAATGTTCAACATTTTCTTCCTAATTATGTTTTAATGTAATATATTTAATAAAATTCATGATATATTGTTTTTCTGATTTCATTTCTTTTTTTACAACATAACGTGAGTAAGCCATTTTACAGCTAGTGGAAATACCTGTATCTCAATCTATTCCGAAATAACACTTACTGTTTATTAACAAATGGGGAAGGGCACGTTAGACCCACATTTCAACCAAAGCTATTTACGTGAGTTAAAGAATATATATGTATATATATTTGTGGGTGTGTGCGATGCTAATCGATTTTAAGTACAATGACGAGAATGACATCCATTGAACAACAGTTATCCCTAAAGCTGACAGCTTGGTTGAACAAGGGGAAGGAAAACAGTAGAAACTTCACAAATATGTGTCATACCAGCTGTTCTGTTCCCTTGAGCTTGTACCAATATTCATTGGATCTTGCAACCAGTTCATCCAGCAGTTGGAGGTCCAGTTCCTGCAGAACTGTTATGTGCTACTTTCCACCTTCGGGGTGAGTAAATTACAATATCAAAGAAAAAAATAAGAAATATGAGGAGCATCATTTCAAAAAGCGGTTTTTCCGCAAATATAAACTTTTGGAATAAGAAAAATCGCACAGCAACCAAACCAAAAAGGACGAACAATATAAAAATTGTAACTTTCGAGATGAAGACCTTAGAAGGCTACAAGGTTAAAAAAAACAAATCAATTGTTATAATGTTTGTACGGAATACCAAAAAATATTTCAACAATTTGCTTTTTGTACCAAGTGAATACCCCCTAACTGGAAAATTCAATGAAATGCTCTTTATTGGAAGAGAATGTTTCAAGAGTGACCATAAAAGACAACGTAACTGTTCCGGTTTTCTCAATCACACCCATCACAGAAAATTCTTATAATTAGTAGTAGAAGTATAAAATTGAAATTTACTGAGGAAATCAGAACAGAAAATACCCCAACACCCCCACCAACACCTTGGTTTTCTATCCAGCAATGGAAGAGTGGAAATTTATTTTCTATGTCAGTTATGCAAAGAGTATAAAATGAAATCTGTCGTGAATAGTAAGGCACACCTATGGAAAGATTGGGCAATGGCTGAACTTGCTGGAGATCAAAGGAGAACGAGATGCTATTCATAGGCTTCTCCTTCATAATATTATGCAAGGTGTTTGCCCTCAACTAAGGTTGCTCTAAGTTCATCTATTTTGTTTTCATCATTGGTGGATTTCAGTAAACGGGACATTCGTAAACAATGGCTACAAGCATCTGCTGTTGACTGCCAAATCCCCGATTGAAATTTTTGGGAAAATTATTATGGAAAACCCACTTTTTTATTTTGAGGTGATCTGGAACTCTGACATCATACATTTCGAATAACCTATAACTAATGAGTTATGAGCTATGAGTTATAAGTTAATGAACTCTTATTTGTTGGTGCGAGTAATGACTTTCTCATGCTTCCAAATCTGATAGGAACCTACCTGCAGACTTTTCTTTTCTTCTAAAAGCTTATTCTTATGACCACTTCCTCTTCGCTCAGCAATGGGAATCTCTACAGTTATTGATGTAGAAAAAAGTTGATCTTGTTTTACTTTGTTGGCATTTGCATAGAGCCTTCTTTTTGCCTGAACTAGGACATGACCTGGGATACTTTTAAAAATTCCACCCCTGTGCCGATAGGGTGCCTCAAAGTCCATTAAATTTAGATCCTTGCCGTGATATCTAGAAACAAGAAAGTTAATGTTAAAAAGCGAAACATTCAAATCATACTAAGATGCAGTATCTTTTAATAAGTAAATTCTTCTTCTTCTTCTTCTTCTTCTTCTTATTATTATTATTATTATTATTATTACTATTATACTTGCATGAAACGGTATTTTAAATAAATAATAAATTAAGTAAAAATAATTATAAAAATTAGCTGGCCTTACAATATTCCTTGAGTTTATTTAAAGGATTCCTCTTCCTCTTTCTGGATCCTTTAGATTTCCCTCTAACAGCCACCTTCCATCCTCTTAAGCACCCATCTTAACACACCATAAGCTTTTCTCAGATTGAACAAAAGACAATGCATTTTGTGTTGTTGAATTCTCTAACTTTTGTATACATTATACGAAAAAAGCTCGGAAAAGAGCATTTCTTGGACAAACTGCATTTTGTTCTGACACACTGAATGGACTAAATGCACACCACACCGAACATGCAATTTAAGGTTTATATTTTACATAGAAAGACGTGATTTTGAAGAGGAAAGACATTATAGTAAGGCATTACAGAGAGTAAGAAAGCGCACCAAACAGAATTTTGCCCACGGATGGACAAACTGTTTCTTGAAACGATGTTCCTCATATATAAATAACTGCAAACAGAAAAAAAAAATAAAATAAAACAGTGCATACTAAATGTGTTACAGAACATCGTGAAGGACACTGTATACCAGTCATCACCCATGGTGCTGGTGAACACAGGGCTCGAATATTAAATAACACCCGTGGCAATGGTGGGCCCCATGCCGAGGGCAAGGACACCCGAGGTCCCTCGTGTGGTCTCAACAGTCACTTCTGGGCGAGGGTAGGGAACGGACATTATTGAGGCTCTAGTATTGCCAGGGGTCACATGTTAAAAGGTAAATAAAAAACTTGTATTTCACATGGTGGAGGAGGAAGTATTAATAATAAAAACATAAGTCACAGTACTATGTTATTATTACGACGATAAAATAATCCTAGAAGACCACAGCAGGCAGCGAACCACGAGTGTGAGAATACAGTAGAAGTTAAAAAATAACTTTATTGGCAGTTATACTCAGTTACAATTATGGTTGGTTGTTTATGGATATGTTAATTTACTATATGATTCAAATAACATTTATTTTTAAAATGTGCTGTTTTCACAGTCATAGAACCTGTTTTGTACAAGAAATACCTCTATGTTAAAGTACTTAATACATTAGGCATTATTGTGTTCAATCCAACATTCATAGACGTGTGAAATATCTGTAGCCTTTTCAATAGCGTCTAACAGAATCCTTGGACCGCCACGGGTGGCCGAAGTCGTTAAGGCGAACTCGTGAGCGGGAGGTCTGGGGTTCGAATCCCGCCAGCACCGTCCTGCCTGACAGGTTTTTTCCAGGTTTTCCTCAGTCCTCATAAATGGCAAATGTCGGGGAGGTATCCTAAACTTAGGCCTGAAATGTTTCCTTCCTTAAAAAAAATCCTTTCCTAATCATATCATATCATTTCATCTCATGTATCTTCAGTGTCCACCGCCTGTGATGTCTCCGTAGTATAAACGGGCGTTGAACACTACTAAAAAAAAAAAATCATGGAGTTGGTTTGATCTGTTGCGTACATTTACTATTATTATTATTATTATTATTATTATTATTATTATTATTATTATTATTGTTGTTGTTGTTGTTGTTATTTCCTCTTATCTCCTCACCGAGCATTAGTATTTGGGTTCAATATTTTGCGATTCTGAATGTATTCCACATCATGTTGAATAAATAAATTGTATAGATATACAGAGTGATGCGTTTGAGTATGGATTATTAAATGCAATTATAAAAGCTAACATGATAATAGGAGACATTTCTTGTTAATAATATTACTTAAAAAATGAGAGTTTACGTACATGACAGGAATGAAAACCAACAATGCATAATGACAAATGAATATTGTGAAATTGTTACTACTAATAAACAGCACTGCAATGCTTTGTTGGTATGCTGATTTTGTGAGTACTAAACAAGCTCAAAGAAAATTTCGAAGTTTAGTAAAGTGTGAGCAATGACCTAAATCCCTTTCGCACCGCTGCTAAAACTTACCGAAATCCATCTCATTTCATAAATTCGGAATTTCCGGTTTCGATTACGACAGACTCATTCCAAATTCACACAAGAGACATGCGCAGTGCACCTCTGCGAATCAATTCTATCAGTCTCTAATACAGGTACAAATACCTGAATAGCCGTCACATCCACCTCATTCTACGGAGAAATGCTAAACGTGTAAGTACTGTTCTTTACGCTGCCTTTACTTCAATCATGCCCTATTCATCGCTGTCAGCAACTCGTGTGTGCGGGCTACATTCACTTCTTGAACGGCAGTCATTGAAAGTACCTTTCCGTCATCGGAACACATTAATCCACATAGTTACCATCTTGGCGTGCGGACGACGTCACTATGCTACCCTCCAGAACATTGAATGATGTACTCTGATTACTTTAACGTTGGTAAGTACATCGCTGTATTTTTTCTATCTTTTACATGCTTTTCTCATTCGCATTATCCTTTTTTTTTATAAATAATCTTACTCAATTTCAGGCAACAACCTACTGGTACAACGGAACAGAGTAAGTCCCAAACGGCATCAGAAAATATACGGTGCTACCTTCAGACGTACACTGATTACTTTAACTTTGGTAAGTATATCACTGTATTTCTTCTATCCTTTACATACTTTCTTAACTCGCATTATTCTTTAATAACTAACTATTCTTGATCTATTTCGGGCAATAACGCACTTATCTCTTGACGATGCCTACCCACATCCGGGTCGACAACACCCCGACTCAATTATTCCTAAAACTACACCAGAATATTGACGACGCAAGATGTCGCTGTCATGCTATCCAATGGCAACAGAAAACCCGTCATCTTTTTGGAGCTACTTACAGAAGTACCTGATCACTTCAATTTGG
This sequence comes from Metallyticus violacea, assembly GCA_030762175.1. Taxonomy (NCBI): domain Eukaryota; kingdom Metazoa; phylum Arthropoda; class Insecta; order Mantodea; family Metallyticidae; genus Metallyticus; species Metallyticus violacea. The sequence goes on from CM060846.1 coordinate 191,207,336, forward strand.
TAGATACGTCACTGTATTTCTACAATCGTTTATGTGCTTTTCTAATTCGCATTATCTATTTTTATAATTATTCTTGCTTTATCTCAGGCAACAACTTCATGACGACGTCTACCTTCATCCAAGTCAACAACGACTCAATTTCCTAAAACTATACCAGGATGCTGACAACACAGATATGATTTACCAACAACCCAATTTAATTATTTTGTTGTGAAACCATGTGTACCAAATTACCACATATTACTATTCGCTTTATTGCTAACTTCTTAATTGTACATAATTAAAATATATTTGTACTTATAATATATATATATATACTTATCCTAAAAGTTATGCTATGGTACAATCAGAAATGAAAACCATGTTTCTACTTATACTATATATATTAATAAAATTCTTGCTTGGACTTGTATATATTTGTAAATATATGTACTTAACCAAAAAGTTATATTATGTTACAACAAAAAATTGGGTAATGTTACAATAAAAATAAAAACCATGCTTATACTTGTATTATAATCATTTGTAAATATATGTAGTTAATTAAAAAGATATATTATGTTACAATAAAAAAAGTTATGCTATGTTAGAATAAAAGATAAAAATTGCTAGTACTTAATACATTTGTAAATATGTGTACTTGAGAAAAAACGACGGGGAACATTAAAAAAAATATGTTTGTACTTGTCCCCAACCCTATCCCACGCACCTCGGGACCCTGGACAGCGCACGCTGGACCCCGTCCGAACACACATTCAATCACAATTCTCCCCACCCCACATACCATTTTTAACATTGCTCGCCGACACCCAGATGTATATACTTCCATAATGTATGTAACAAAAAAGTAAAAATAAAGAATAAGAAAAAACCCCAAAGGCACACTGTTGATGTTTTTCTAGACCAATAAAAGCATTTACAGCGATATCAATTTATCTCATTACAGGCTATAAATTTCTTTGCAGGCGTTAACTTTTAAGTCCCTGAAAGACATCAATCACACGCCGCGGGACCCATACTAATGACTCTCAAAACTATGTCACATCAAGTGGGGAATATCCAGCAAACATCAGAGTTCATTAGATGTCACTAGAATTCTGTGCTGCTTCTTTTCCCTTACTAAATCCTTCTAAAGAGATCTTTTTAAAGGGGAGTTGAAAAGAACCTGAAATCAGTAAATACTCTGAAGTTTATGAATGAATAACTATACTTGATCGCCAGCGAAATCTCCTTCCTTGGTGAGGACAAAACAGTCACCCTCAAACTCGCCATTAACAGTACCGATATCGTGGAAGTAAGCTGCTTGCCTTCAAATGTGCTTCACTATGGGACAGTTGTTCGCTGCATCACATACCTCAGCACCGCCAACAAGACTCCCGCTCTAGACTGCAAGATCACGTCGGAGGGGTATTCTCCACCGCTTCCATCGGCGACTTCGTTGTCCCCATCTCCATTCCGTCTGCCCAGGAACACCTCAACACTACCTACTACACACCTGCGTCACCACCCCCTTTGAGGATCGAAGCGAAAGCAGCAACGACGACGAAGACAGTGACGATGGTGTAACGTTTGTCAATTGACCTATACTACCTATCTTAAAATAATTTTTGTGTCGGAAAGTTTTCATACCTTTTGTGCGCGAAAAATTGTAGTGTGTGTATTTTACAGCTTCACCGTTGTGATAAAAAATTTGTGTGTACCAAAAATTTAGTTAAAATTCCCGCCATTTTGTAACCAATATTTTGTATAATGATATGCATATTCAATGAAATAATTCCGACTTATTCGCTCGTGGGGGCACCTGCAATGCTCACCGCAAGATACGCATCGCAGTAGGGTAAGCACCGCACCCGGAGAGTCGGGTGGGTCGGGATAATACTAATGGTGGATCATTAAGGTTTGAGAACCATTATCCAGCTCTTTCATAACCAAGTTACAGATAGAATGTAGCTAATATTGGCACTGTCACCTCCCCCTCCCTCTTTCCCTCTTACAGAGATTGTCATACTTGTCCAGAAATAAGGGTAGCATCAGCTTGGAACATTTCATCTGAGCGTAATATATATATCCAAAAATCTAAATATCAACAACTCTACTTGGATGAAAACAATAGCATGTTGTCTCATCCTTATGTTATCAAGAGAGGGGAATGATAATGCAGGAACATGCTGTTCTGATTGTTAAACTAGGAAGTATGGTGTTAGTTTTGGATATATTTGGTTATGATTATGCGTTAGCGGTTATAGTTAACGATAAATTTACCAAATTCTTCGGTACTTCATTACCTCCTTATTTTACTTTGTTACTTAGTGATAGTACTCTATCACTATCATATTTAAAGTTCCAGTAGTTTATTATGGAAACTACCGGCCTAATCCTGCGAGGACTAGAAAGGATGTAGAAACACTATCGCCACTCAGGTGATGAACATATGAGAGCTTTGTTCTCAGTAAGCCTAGAGAAAGGACATTGGTACAATCAATATCAGTAATTCACTGTATGTAGACCGACGAATACGAAGTTGTCAATTAATGGTGTAAATTTGAACCATCCAAAGCGATGTTTTCTGAGAGTCAGCACTGTGCATGTATTAAAAATAAGATGGCACGTGGCGGAAGCGGGAAGTAATGTCATGGGAGTCTACACAATGCCTGTGGTAATGAAACTTTATCATAGCTGACAGTGGTCTGTTTGCTGTCAGCCTTTCGAAAGGGCGTGACAGAGTGAAAAATGTGCCTGTTCTTCAAACTCATAATGTTCATGTTATTCAATGTAGATCGACGATGGATAGAGAGGGAGTTGGCCGCAGAATTTGGAAAAGGCTATAATATATTGTTGCAGTATTTTTTTAATAATGTTTAACCCTCATTATAACTAATGAGGCATCATAGGCGCTGAACACTGATGATACATCAGATGAAATGATAAATTGGTAAATATTTTTTTAAGGAAGGAAGCTTCCCAGCCCAATTTTAGGGTACCTCCCCGGAAATTTCCACTTATTTTCCATTTTTTCCACTTATGAAGACCAGGAAAACATGTGTATGTACCAAAATATACACATGAAAAAACCTCAGTCAGGGAAGAGGGTCCTGGTGGGGATCGAACCCCAGTCTTCCCACTCACGATTCCGAGCTTATCTGCAATCCTGCTTTCTATGTATAATACCCTCTGAGTTGGTAGGTACAAGTGTATCTTTAGCGGAACAGCTGGCCCTGATTTGCAACTTGCATAAAGATTTTAAAACTTTACATTATAAGACTAATGCATTAAAAATAGCAACAAAATAGAGATCTATACAAGAATAAATGTAAAGTCAAATCATCATCAACTATACACAAAATAATAAAAACATCTTTTTAAAAAAATTTACTGAAAGACACAATATGAAAATAACAGTCAATGAATTTGCGAAAAGAAATATCACTGAACTAACTACCATACATTGTAATAGTGGGGCTGCCTACTTTATCGAGGCAGCTGGTTACGGTTAACCAACGTTAGGAAACCTTACCACGTGGGAGATGACAATATATAGAAATTCAGCAGAGCGGTCTCTTTTATTGCTTCTTATATCAGTTTTTCCTTCTGATTTACAAGTGAACCGTGAAACCACCTTTCATATTCTATATATTCATATATTCCTCTTTCTTGCGGGGCTATATCCAGGGCTGTCGTTCTTCAGTCTAATCGATTTCAATCCAATTGCGTTATTGGTTTTGTGCATCTCATGTACCTGTTCCATATTACTTACCACGTCTTTTCCCTTACATCCTATTTTCTTTGCGTGCACATTATTTTCAGGCGCGTTTTGTTTTTTATGTGCATTCAATTCTCTGCAGAATCTTTTAGGAAAATAGATATGTATTTATTATTATTATTATTATTATTATTATTATTATTATTATTATTATTATGATCGTCATTATTATTATTATTATTATTATTATTATTATTATTATTATTGTTGTTGTTGTTGTTGTTGTTGTTGTTGTTGAACTTCTCATCATTCTCTGAATATATTTGGGGAGTTTTCATCTGTAGTGTTAATTGGATTATAGTGATATGAACTATTTTTATATATCGTTCAGAAACATGTAATTCTGAACTTTCACACATTCCCAGTTTTCTTAAAAGCTGTATTTTAAAGTGCCAAAGTTTAACTCCTAATGTTTTCCCATAAATACAAATATTTGGCGCAATACAAAGTTCACAAGGGATGTATATCTCAATATCGTAAGCAGAAACATTCCTCTCAATATCATATGTTCGGAAATAGATGTATAATTAAGTATAAACAATTACGTTACAGTGCTGCAACAGCTACTGATCGTTTAATCACTGTCTTCATTTTATAATTAAAACTCACTTTAGATATTCACACATTCCGACAAATTTATGGTTTCAAAAGGAAAAGAATGTCGCCCTCTGGAATTTCTATATATGCTCTGTGCTTATCTGAACAATAGAAAATATAATAAAGTAGTTGAAATGCCAGCACTCCATAATGGTCAGCATATCTTGCCTATCAAAATTCTTGGGAGTCTTTTCGTTGAAATCAATACATATGAAGCGAGTAAAAGAATTCTCTCCGAGAATAAACGATAATTGGTAGAAGTTTGAGGTTTGAGCACAGCGCTGGGTGTGCGGTGATGTTACATTTGCATCTAAATAACGAAAAAATGCTTAAACAACTATAAGTATGCAACAAGTGAAACTTCCATGTTATTTTAACGTTAAAATTAAAATATTTATTCCGAGTTTCTTAATTATTCTATAACATCGAATAATGTACAGAAGATCATCTTTTAGCATAAGTTGGAAAGATAAAGCTGATATTAGCTTAAAGTTTTACAGAGATAAATAATTTTATGTTTTATTTCCGCAAAACTAATACCAAGAGGGTACTAAACAAAATAAGTAATTGTAAGGGGCTACTTCTCCAATAATAGATGTACCAAATAAAATATTAAAAAGAATCTCGGCTTGTACAGGATTTTCCGTTAGAAACTTTTACAGAGACATTCTACAATGATGATGAAGGCCCCAAAAGCATTCACCCCTGTGTAAAACTTTGTTTGGCTGATGTAAGCCAATACACTTCTTCAAAAATATACATGAAGATTTTCTATAACATGAATATTAATGGTCATCACGCAAAAGCCGCACCTGAATAATTTTCTGGATCACAAAACATTGATAAAAAGAAAATGCCACCTGAATTATATTTTTGAAGGTAGGGACTTGTGCAGGATTCACGTAACCGACTACATCCAAGAATACTGAAGCATAGGACGAGACAGGTGGTTATGAATAACAGAATGCTTGTTCATTATAAACATTTGATTTTGCAATTTAAGTTCGGGATTATCAACCAGGGTTCTCATTTAATCTGTTATTCTTCTTGCGAATATTTTGTATTTTCTAATGAAATGAACTTGTATAGTGTTTAACGTCCGTTTTTACTACTGAGATATCACAGGCAGTGGACACTGATGATACATGAGATGAAATGATATACTGAGCAAGGATTTTTTAAGGAAGGAAACATTCCAGGCCTAAATTTAGGGTACCTCCTCGGCAGGTGCCATTTTTGAGGACTGAGAAAAATCTGAAAAAAAAACTCACTCAGGGAGGACAGTCCTGGCCGGAATCAAACCCCAGACCTCCCACTCA